>JAPDPM010000002.1:34857500-36107500 GCA_032173925.1 Heritiera fomes | reverse complement strand
AACTGCGTAATGTAATCTTATATGATAATGTCCTTAGAATAGTAATAACACACTATTCTTAAAATATCCATAGTTAAGTATTATTGTGAACAAGGATAACAATGATACGATAAGACTAATATGTGGTTGACTGATGACCATTGTCATGGATATAGGATATCAAGTCATCACATAGGTACATGTTAGAGAACTATGTACTGGATCGACCCTCAATGAGAACGCTACTTGGATTGTTATATAAGTGTCATAAGCGATTCTCATAGTGATGATGGTGTATGTGATCCTTTGACTTGAGATCATCAGAGATCCCAACATAGAGAATTGCATACTTTAATGCTGCTAGATGTCATTCGTAACAGGATGGACTATAAAGGTAGTAATTGGGTATGCCTTGATCTATGTAGAGGGATGTTGAGTGATCAAGATAGGATTTATCCCTCTTATATAACAAGAGTGATGTCTTGGGCCCTTTGATAGAGTGAGACTAAAAATGCATGGCCATGCTCGAATAAGTCAATATGAGATATTGATTTTATTTGTTTAATTAGTCTACTCAGGAATCAAGAAACGCTGATTAGACTATACAAGTGTGACACATTCCATGACTTGTGTCTAATCAAGACATCAAAGGATAAAGGGATTAGACTACACGGTAACATCTATCACGAGTAAGGTTATGTCGAGTCATTGACATTCTCGTTACATGGGTAGCAATGATGTGTTGCTAGATACCGCTCATTGCCTGTGACAATTTTGTCATTGCCATTGTTTTGAGAACCTATTGGGTCGCACACTTAGAACGGATCAATGAGGAGCTTAATTAATCCTATTCTGAATTGGATTAAGGATATAACTAATCCTATTCTGAATTAAATTAAGGATATAACTAATCCTATTCTAAGTAGGATTAGAGCTCTGTTTGACAGTAAATTTTAGGGTAAAATTTACTGCCTATAAAAGGATGTTTTGTGTTTTCTAAAAGAGTGCCGCACAATTAAACAGAAAACAAAATATTCTTTTAATCGAAGCTAGCAATTCGGTTATAAGGAATCAAAAACGCTCTTTAAGGCTTCTGATTGTGAGACGTTCAAGAGTCGTGAGATCCGTTCGTGTGGATACCATAGAGGTAGGAACGAAAAGTTATTGCTTGTGACTTGACCAACGACAGAAAATCAGAGAAAACGTTAGGTAAAATCTCGAAACCCTAATCAGGCAACTCTCCGAATCGATCTTGGTGGAGGCCGAATGATTTAAATTCCGCTGCGTGTTTGTTTCGGTTTCCTTCAGTCTTTGCATCTAGTAGTACCTTACTCAAGTAGTAGATTGGGTAGTCCTTATTTCTTTTCTTCTTAATAGGACTGCACTAACCGCCTTTTCTCCTACTCCAAGGTACATAAAAAGTTTCTCTCTCGGCAGGGGTCATGATAATAGCGTTAACTCTTTCAGATACTCCTTTAGCTTATCGAAGGCAATTTGGCATTCCTTATTCCATTTGAAATTCTTTCCCTCTTTAGGTGCTCTAAAGAAGTAGGCTCTTTTCCTCTAATTTAGTTAAAAAAACAATTTAGTGTTGTTATTCTTTTGGTCAACCTTTGCAATTTCCTCACTGTGTTAGGAGTTTCATATCAAAGATAGCTTGGATCTTTTTGTGGTTGGTTTCAATTCCTCGATTAGTGATCATGAACCCTAAGAATTTTCTCGATCTTACCTTGAATGAGCATTTGTTGGAATTTAATTTCATATCATATTACCGCAACACCTTAAACACCTTTGACATTCTTTCTGCATGTGATTCCTCATCGCGGCTCTTTATGGTCATGTCATGTACATGGGCTTCCATAGTATTTTCCAATAGATCTTTAAACACTTTATTCACCATGCATTGATATGTGGTACCCGTATTTTTTAAGCCGAAGGGGATTACTCAGTAGCAATATATTCCATTGTTAATAATGAATGATGTTTTCTCTTCATCATCAGGGTGCATCACAATTTAATGGTATCTTGAAAAGGCATTCAAAAAGCTTAGGAGTTCATACCTTGAAGTTTCATCTACTAATTTATCAATGTGTGGTAGTGCATAAGAATCTTTAAGGCAGGCTTTGTTCAAATCAGTGAAATCCACACACATTCTCTACTTTCCATTAGCTTTCTTCACCATCATCACATTTTCCAACCATTCAGGATAATGGACCTCCCTTATAAATCCTGCTTGTAGCAACTTTGATACCACATCATCTATGGCCTACTGCCTTTCTGAAGTGAAATTTCTTTTCTTCTGCTTAATCGGTTTGGCTCCAAAGATGACATTCAACCGATGACAAGCAACTTCAGGATTAATTCCAGGCATGTCAGTAGGGGTCCATGCAAAGACATCAAAATTCTCCTTTAAACATTACACTATTTTCTTCTTTGTTTTATCAGGTAATTGACTTCCCACGTGGACTACTTTCTTCTTATCATCCTCCTTCAATTGAATTGCCTCCTCTCTTCATCGGGCTTTGGCTTGGCTAGTTCCTCAACTATAAGGGTTTCTTTCCTTCGAATACCCTTACATGTGGTAGACGTGATATAATATGTTCTTGCCTTCTTTTGATCTCTACATACTTGACCTATACCGTTAGGCGTTACGAATTCATCAACAAATAGCATGGCAAAACTACAACTCTCATGTCATTCAGCAAGGGTCGTCCGAAGATTATATTGTAGGCTATTGAAGTTCACTTTACTACCATGAACTGCATTTGTCGAATTACACTATTTGGGTTTTAGCCAAGAGTAACAAGCAATTGGATTGCCCTTACCACTTTCACTTTCTCACCAGAAAATCCATATAAAAGTGTGGGTACTAGCCTCAATCTATCATCTGAGATATTCATCTTTTCAAAACAATTTCAATAGATCAAATTTACTGAACTTCCATTATCAATCAAAATCTGCTGATCGGGTGTTTAGCAACAACCACTGAAATCACCATTGGGTCATCATGAGGGATCACTATATCTCCTTGATCAGTTGGTGTGAAGGTGATCGGTTCCTCACCCTTCCTTTCTTCCATTATGGAGTTGACCTGATATGCTTGGCGAGTATAGGTTTTTTTGGATGAAGAACTTCTTTCCATAGAATCTCCTCTTGAAATGACATTAATCGTTGGGCCTGTAGTTTCATTATCTTCCCCTTGATTTCTTTGATTTGTTCTCCTTTCCACATTTCTTTGGGCATATTCATTTCTCCCCATATCTCTTTTATTTCCATTTCTCTTATCTTTAGGATTATTATCTCCCCTATTTCACATGGGATATCGAGCCCTTTCATTCCTCCATACAAATATATTTATCTTTCCTTCTTTGGCCAATTTCTCTAATTCAATCGTTAACTCTTTGCACTTTTCAATAGCATGCCTATGAGCGACATGAAAATTGCAGTGTGAATCTAAGTCTCGACCTAGGCTCCCAGATGCCTTCTTTTGGAATTGTATGAGGCCTGATCCTTTTATGGTTGCTAGTACTAAGGCTCGAGGCTCAATGAGTGGGGTGTAATTAGAATACATTAGTCAAGGAGTCTTTCCGGGTTTATTTAGTTGACTAGTGGACCCACTAGAGGATTCTCTTCCTTGCTTCTTTCCCTTTTTTTGCCCCCCAAGTGATATCATTTTCATCACCTCTTCCTAAGTGATATACTTATTTTCTCTAAAGAAAAAGTCAGAAATTATAGTGGGTTGATCCAATGATAGAGACTCTTATAATTTTTAGACTTGGTTTATAACATTGCTACCACTGCTACCCCTGCTTGTAAGTCTTGAACTTCTAAGGTGGCATCTCGGAATCTTGAGTGATTCCTTATTTCCCTGTTTGAGTGTGAGCAAATAAGTAAGCTCCTTCTTCCTTTGGCTATTAACTACGAAGGCCTTCAGAAATTCACTTCGTAGTTGGTCAAAAGACATGATCAACCCCTCGGGCAGACTGTTGAACCATTTCATTGCATGTCCTGTTAAGATGAGTGAGAAAGCTCTGCACATTATCTCATCTTCCCATCTATGAAGCAACATCAACACTTTATAATTTTGCATATGGTTATAAGGGTCCATTTTTCCCATATATGCAGTCATCTGTGACATTTTGAACTTCAGGGGTAAAGGCTTCTCCGTGATAGCCGCGCTAAATGGTACCCTCTTCTTTTGACTTTCTTCTGTAGATACAAACTTTTCTCTTCCAAGACCTACTCTATCATCTTTTTCATGTCAACTATGGGTGCAAGTTGAGTTCTCCCCTTCTCCACGTATGATGAGCTAGGCTGGTCATTGACAACTGCTTCTTTCTTCTTACCCTATGATGCTCCACCCTGTATTATTCTTGTATTCCAAGTAAGGTCAGCTTTCGATCCTGTTCACCGAGCACTTTCTCCGTCATAAGCAAGTTATGTTCATCTAAACCCAATCTTTCCAGCACCTCTTATACCTTGCATTGGTTCAGGTCTGGTTTGCCAATCATGGAGATTTGACGAACTTTGCTGCAACAGAGAAGATCCTTACTGTAGCTTGCACTCCCTGCTACATAAGTAACCCTGCAGCAACTACCCTACCGCTTAAGTAACCTTGTAGTAACCTGCGCACCTTGCCGCCTAGGTGACTCTGTTGCAGGTCACATATCTTGTTGCCTGGGGGACTCTCTCGCAACCTGAACATCCTGCCTCCTAGGTGATTCTGCCACAACATGCACATCTTGCCTCTCGGGTAGCACTGCTGCAGCCTGCATATCTTGCCATCCGACTTCATGTGGTGGCCTCTCTCGACTAGTCTCTCCTATCATGTTTTGCACAGCTTCAGGCAAATTCAATTGAGGGAGAACTCTCTTGAATAGATTCACCATGGCTCGCAACGTATGTGTTGTCTCTTCACTCTGTCTCTTCATAGCTTCAAACTCAACTAAAGATATTATTGCTCTTATCTCTTCCCTATTTTCTTGGGTTCTTCTTTGAGGCTGAGGTTTCGGAGAACTCACAGAGTTCTCATCACTACCATTTCTAATCATTGTTGATATTGTCCTCACCATTTTTCCAGAAATTGGTTTTCCATATCGTTTTCCCACAAACAGTACCAATTGTTGTTGCACAAAACAACAATGATTTGATATTGACGTAGATCACATACTTTTCTTTAAACACCTGTCACCAAGGACTCTGCAAAGAAAAAGGTCAGAGAGGTGCAGCGGGTGTTCCCTACGTAGACACTTCGATGCTTAAGTCAAAAAAAGAATTTGGTAGGGTTTCAATAAGTAAATAGAGATTAGAGAGTAAATATAATATCTGTGACCTATTTATAGACAAATAATTACATTTGTTACTAAGGTAACTAACGAAGGGCAATTTCATCTTTTTGTACATTAAAGGGACGAATTTTTCGAAGAGCCTCTACATCTCTATGGGTCGTGGGAGAAAACAACTGATTGGCGGAAGGATGTCTTTCGCCTAGCGGGAGACTGGCAGGAGAGAGTCTCCCGCCTAGTGGGAGGGTGTCTCTCATGTGACAGTGAGGGATGTTCTACCATGTGGCCCAATAGTCTAGTGCCAGGTGGCGTGTTCTGCAGTCCTGGGCCTATTCCTCTCTAGTTGGGCTTGTCCCATATCAAGATATAAAACTTGACCTTTTAAATCAAATAATAAAAACTATAAAATATCTAAAAACAAAATGTTCTATTATTATCTATATCCGAATCAAAACAAATGAATGTGGTTTGATGAATTATGATGCTATTTTTCTAAATTTAAATTACTTTTTTATACTCCAAAATAATCCAATATATACTTCCTGATTCAAGTCCATTTTTATTCTCAAATCTAATCAAGTGGACGGATAAGAAAGAGAATTGAAGTGTACGATAGTCGGAATATTCACAAAAAATGAATGCTCATAAAATACTTTTTAATTATCACCCTATCATTCAAGAATAACCATAATGTGATACAGAATAGCATTACCCTTTAAAATTTGTCCTCTTAAACTTAGGGTTAAAAGTAGAGAAACTAATCAAATCGCATGTGCCCCTTGTGGAATATCGCATGCGGGAGCTTAACCTATTAGAAGCGAGGGCGGCAGGGCATATGAATTATGATTCACTCAAATGCTCTTAATTATATCCTATCAATATGCATGCCCACATTTGTTTCTCTTTTGCTCCATTATCTCAGTGATGACACCAATATCACATTTTATATCTCTTTTTCCTCTTTTTTTAAAAATTAATTGAATGAAAAACAATTAAAATATGAGAACATTCTTTTTAAATAAACATGATATTTGAAAATATTTGTGGTACCCTGTCCTCCTGGAATACTGACACTGTAGAATTGTCATCAATGAGGTTATTTCTAGGTTAAATGCTCAACTTAAAATCTAACTTTTAAATTATTTTTTAATTAAGAATGTAAACTTTAATGTGAGTTAAATCACAATCAAACGTTTCGGGATAGTTCAAAATAAGGACTCTTTAATATATTTGTTGGATTTAAGTATTTAACGGAAACACGTGACAACAATATATTAGATATGTAATTTTTTTAATTGCTTTTTGTCAAAAAATATAACACTATGTTTGGATAAACATTAACAAAGGAAAGGAATGGAATGTAAATTAGAGGAAAAGAGAGGAAAGGAAAGAGTACATGTATATCTTGTTTGGATAGCTAAAATTAATAAAGGAAAAGAAAAAAAATAATTCTAAAAACTCTTGTTTGGTTAAACTATAAAAAGTAAAGGAAATAATTCATTATAATGTTTTTTTTCCAATTATAACTTCTTTTGTTTTAAATTTTATAATATAATATGATTAAATTTTACATTTTACAGGTTAAAATTTTTTTCAAATTTCTTTTTCTTTTCCTTTACCTCAAATAGAGATTTTAAAAAAATTGAGTAAGTCAAGGGAAAGTAAGGGTGCTCACTTCCTTTCTCTTTCCTTTCCCTAACTAAAAAATTTTTCCAAGCAAGAAAAAGGTTTACAACTTTCTTTTGTTTTACTTTCCTTTCCTTTCTCTTTTCTACCCCCAATCCAAAAATAAGGTAAATGTTTTTTTATTCCTTAAAAGGAAAAGAATATAAATAAAAATATGAAATTGATCTTGTTTAAAGAGAGAGAGAGATGAGAATGCAGTGCAAGAGGCGATGGAGGCCAAGGTGCTCTAGTGTACAGACGAGGTGGTGCTATGTTTACCGACCGCGGTTCAACTTGCTTCGGCTCCACCCCTGCATTGCTGACCATCGTCGGTCTCTTCAATGCCGTTAGTTGCAGTAGTCTTCGACTTTTCTTCCTTCACATTGTAGTTATGTAGCAACAAGACCCAAGAATTCAAGCTTTAAACGCCACTGCCCTCCAATCACACATCCCCTTTAGTTCCGCTCTAAAACCCCATAAATAATCTTCTAAAATCCTAAGTTCAAAACCTAAAAGCTTCTCTTCAAACGAAATTTCTACCCAAAATTAAATTAAAACAATCAAACCGGAAAAAATGCTCACTGATTTCTTTTTTTTATATATTACGAGTTTTAAATCCGTACGATGTACGGAAATACACTAAACAAATAATAAAATCATTAATAATATGCATTTTTTGAAATTCATAATATAGATTTTATGTTTATGAAAAAACAACATATATAAATTTAATATTTTTTATTTGAAATTTTTATATTACAATACAGTAATAGAAAAAAAAATCATATATAGGATATAATTATATAAATTTTGTAAAAGTTAAATCAAACTCATATTGTAATTTATTGAATGAAAATAGTATACAAAAAAATTTAACATGTTTTTTATTCAAAGAAATTGAAATTTTCCTAGTCTTAAAATCAAGCTTGTGAGCAGATTTTTCTAAATAAAGATTCTTCAATAAATTTTTGTTGAGCTGAATACTAAATTATTCTCGAGTATTCATTGCTATTTTTAAATGATGTGTCACTTTACTTAATGATACAATAAATTCCACAAATGAAATAAAAGATATGAATAAAATACAAATCTACAATTTAATATTCAATTATAACGTATGTTATACGTTAGAAGAAAGTATGGCAAAGATCGTCATATTACATAAATATATACACACTTGTTCCAATAATTTTCAGAATTCAAGTTTATGATCAAAATGATACACTTTAGACACGATAAACTTATTATTTCCTGTCTCAATATTATAGTTTGTCGCTCTTATTTCGAGCTCAAGAAATTCACTCATAAGAACTTTGAATATCTCTCGAATTCTATAATCTTTATTTTCCTAAATCATATTCATAGATATATTATTAAATTAAATTGAATAATGGACTATATTAAGATAATTGCTAACTAATCAACACTTTAAGGGAAATTTCATAAATATTGTCAACATCTTTATTAATTAAATTTCTAGTTTCTTGACAAGTATAAACATCACTTTTCTAGAACCATTAAATGCCTCAATAACATTCAACTTGTATCTATAAGATATACAAAATGCTATAATTAAGTTATATATATTAAAATTATAAAATACTTTTATTATCATCATGAAATAATTTATGTTTAATGTTTTAAATATAGTAAATAAGAAAGTAAGAAATGAATTTGAAAAGATAAGGAAGTAACAACGCGTGTCATTACTGTTTTCTGAAATATAATATATATATATATATAGGTAATATATAAATAATTGAATTTACATAAAAAAAATTCTTCGTAACATAAAATTAAAGTTAGCTAGAAAAATTGTTAAGCTGACAAGTTGGCTATAAAATTATTAAAGTGAAATGAATAAAGTTTCTCTCAAAATCATGACATGTTCGGATTATGCAACTAGAATATGATCATTTTATGATTCATTCTAGCAGCTAGTATATAAAAAACAGTAATTAAAAAATTGAGATCAATCCAAGTGTCAAAGGAAATCAAAAAATTATACTAACATATCGTAATCCAAAAATGATAGTATCTAAGGAGTAGTTTGCCCAATTGAGTCGTTCATGTCTAGCCAGCTAACATTTGTTCGATGAATTCGCTTTATATCTTTCAACCACCTCTTCTTATATCAACAAATGGTTATAAGAAGTAAAAAAAATGAGGTTTTTTTGCGGATTTTTTAATTTGATTCAAATCTTGAAGTTTTCATTATTGAAAAAAATTTATCATGTATTATTCTCGTTCGAACAAAATTAATTTTAAACAGTAAAATAGATGAAAATACATATGATTAAAAAAAAAACTCTCTCTCCTCCGATCTGCAACATTTTATGAAAAGGTTTGCCCTGATGGATGGAAACCCACATCAGGCACCTCGTGCCACAGGACGGAACAAACAAAACCATAATATCACAAAAAGTGGAGCGTATCCCCATGCATAATCCAACAAGCAAGGCAACTAGCTAGTCTTTCCCACATTTACTTTAGTAGGAATTTGGATTTATATGAATAAAAAATCACTGCAATTGCACTACTTACAAGATATATTATATGATTGTTGATGGAAATGTCTTCGATTCCCATCAAATTGAGTCAAATGGCTAGTAAGGTGCTTGAGAATCCAAACTCTTTAGAGTAGAAATTAATTATACATAGCCATTGTAAGATAGGTAAAATATGTATATTCCATATTTTTTGTCCCTACTGTATTTATATATCCTTCATGCCATCTTCCTGGCAAAGACTCAGCACCCACTACCACTACATACATAAATTATCATCAGTTGTTAGATTTTCTATTGGGATTCTCGTTGGGAAATTTTTTAATTGGTTTATATATATATATATATATATATATATATATCAATTAATTGTATATTACAAATTATTCGATTTGTTTAGTCTTTTTAAAAGTGATTATATAAAGTTTGAGTTTTTGAACTTTAAAGTATCTCGTTTTGGTATGAGTTTTGTAATGTGTAAAGACTTAATATTTTATTTTATTTTTATGATAGATTAAAATAAAATAAATATACTACATGTATAAATAGATTATGATACGTTATTTGTATTTTCATTTCCCATCAGTGAGTGATTAAAGGATTTTCTCAAAAGTTTTAGACATTAAAGGTTGATAAGCCCAATAAACTTATTTCAATGGATTATGGTACGCTTCCGTATTAATATTTTTTTGATAATTGAAAATGAGAGCCGCGCATATTACATATATGAGTTTTGCAACAATTCTCCTTTCGGAAGAAAAGTAGTTCCTCTGAATAGTAATTGATATGATAAAGTCTACCTACGTTGGGTCAGGCCCAATAGCGTTAGAGATCACCACGTGGCAAAGGATCACTGGGCCACGTGGCCTTCGGCGACAGAAGGCAAAGCTGCGAATGACACCTGTCGCTGGGCGACAGACTCTCGGTCTATCGCCTATAATCATAATGCGACACGTGAATGACACCTGTCGCTGGGCGACAGACTCTCGGTCTATCGCCTATAATCATAATGCGACACGTGGAGTCATATTCGGCTCCCGTTGGCGACAGACCCCTGATGCCATAACGTGCCCGCGGTATGTGTCTCTCGCTGACGACAGGCTTCGATTTCTCCCGGTTTTCGCGAAACTTGTGTTATATCGGGACACAAACTCTCAGCAAGATAATGGACTTATCCTCAAGTAATTAACCTAGAATATTGGCCCATACATAGGCCCCAGGTACAATCTTACTCTCTAATTTTTTGACTACTGGCTTTTACGCTTCCCAATACTGAAGAACTTTCTGCTGACTTAAGCATCGGAGTGTCTACGCAGGGAACCACCCCTGCGTCTCTCTGACTTTTCTTGTTTTACAGAAGCTTCTTGGAGACACGTGGAGACTAAGAACGAACATCGACGTCAGCATACCTTTATTGTTGTTTTGTACAACAACAATTGGCGCCGTCTGTGGGAAACGTATAAAAAGCCAATCAAGATTTTCTAAGATGGTGAGAACAAGATCGACAAACGTAAGGACCGGAAGTGAGAAAAACTCTGTGAGCTCCCCTAAACAGCAGATTCGCCAGACGAACCAGGTGAACAGGGAGGAAGAAAGAATTACTGTGTCGGCGGCAGAATTCGAAGCTCTGAGGTGACAGAGTGAAGAAACTACCCAAGCGCTGTGAGCCATGGTGGATCTGTTCCAAGGAGTTCTCCACACATCGAATCTGCCGCCTGTCGTGCAGAATTTGGTAGGAAGAACGAATCAAGGGATCCCGCCGCAGGTGTTTGGGCAACAGGAGGACGCGACAACGGCAGACCCCTCTCGGCGTCAAGAGATTCCCCCTGTGGAAGAGAATGACATTCAATAGGGTGCGACAAAACAGGGGAACAGGAGGCCTGTCGCAGGTACCCAGCGAGAGACTGAGGAAGCAGCAGGCTTAGACCCTGCGACAGGGGTCAGGCGACAAGCTCCACATGTAGGGCGGCAAATGTCTGGGCGACAGGGTCTACCACCCACCACCATGACTTGTCAAATTTTGATGGTACTAACTTAGACCATGATGTTGGAGGTGCTGGAAAGAACGGTGTTGAAGATTAAAGCACTTGGGGAGCCGAGTCGGAGTTTGACCCCATTTGGTGCACGCAAATGGTACGGGCAAACGCACCTCAAGCAAAGGGCAAGGAAATAGTCGAAGACCTACCTGATTCGTCTCATGCTAGAAATCATCTCGCTACCCCTGTGGACATGAAGAAGATGATAGAACAGGTACTAGAAGAGAAAAAATTAGTGTCTGCAGAAGAGAGCCAGAGAAGAAGAATACCGTTCTACACGACCATCATGCAAAAACCTCTACCCCCAAAGTTCAAAATGTCGCAGATGGCCGCATACACCGAAAAGATGGACCCCTACGACCACATGCAAAACTATGAGGCCTTAATGTTGCTACATGGATGGGAAGACAAGATAATGTGCAAGGCCTTTTCCTTAACTCTATCCGGACATGCGATGAAATGGTTCAATAACTTGCCTGAAGGGTCCATTGTCTCTTTTGACTAACTGCGAAGCGAGTTTCTCAAGGCGTTTGCGGTGAATAGTCAGAGAAGGAAGGAACCGACCTATTTGCTCACTTTTAAGCAGGGAGCTAAGGAGTCATTGAAGAGTTATGTGGATTAGTTCAGAGATGCTACTTTAGAGGTGTGAGATCTGCAAGTCGGTATAGCCGTGGCAGCCATGTTACAGGGACAAGGTTTGAGAAATTGCAAGAATCCCTGTCGCTAGACCAGCCAACTACCATCTCAGACCTGTTTTTTCGCGCACATAAGTACGTAACCCAGGAGGAAGTAATGAAAATGGTGGCGATAGGAGAATCCAAGGATGGAAGGAAACGAGGAAAAGAGGTCACTGAAGCATCTTCTAGCCAACCGAGAAAGTTTGAGAAAGCTCCCGCACTAAAATACACTTCCTATACCCCACTCACTGAATCTCAGGCTTCAGTGTTGGTAGCTATTGAAGGATCAGGGCTTATACAGACTCCAAAGAAGGCGTTAGGGAATCTGGGCCGTGATTTAAGGTCGTATTGTGATTACCACTCAGCGCATGGGCACATGATTGAAAAGTGTAGGGAGTTGATGAACCAGCTAGAAAAGCTAGCGCGAAAGGGAAAAATAAACCATTTCGTGTGGAGAGGTGACAGAAACAACTATCCTATGCGGAACAGGGAAAACCAATTTAGAGATAGAAGAGGTGAAAACAGGAGACCTGTGAGACGAAATGAAGGTGACAGGAGAGATAATGACAAAAGAATAGAAGGAAGGAATTGAGAGGAAGATAATGAACCCACAGGACCAGCTATTAATGTAATATCCAGAGGTGAATCATTAGCTGGTACTTCTTCCTTATCTCAAAAATCTTACGCTCGACAGGCCCACCAAATCAACTCAGTAATGGAGGAAAAGCAAGATGAGGAACCCATTACTTTTACACCAGCCGCTAGAGGAGATGTAGTGGTTCCTCATGATGACCCGATGGTAATTACAGCGGTGGTAGCAAAGCACCCAGTGAGTCGGATCTTGGTCGACAATGGGAGTTCAATGAACTTAATCTATTGGAACTGCTTCGAGAGGATGAATATCACGGATGACAAGTTGAAACCAGTACCTACACCCTTATATGATTTCTCTGGAGAGAAGGTAAAGGTAACAGGCGCCATTCAGCTACCTGTTACATTAGGAGAGAGCCCAAAAGATGTCATCAGACAAGCGTTGTTTATGGTGGTGAGATCAACTTCCGTGGCTTACAATATGATCTTTGGGCAGCCATTGTTAAATGATATGAGAGCGGTGGTGCATCCCTACTATTTGTTAATGAAGTTTTCGACTCCCCACGGTGTTGGACAAGTGAGGGGAGATCAAAGGAAAGCCAGGACGTATAATGTCGCATCTACCACATGTAAGGGGATTCAGAGGAAGGAAACCCTTACAATTGAAGAATCGCCTAAGCCAAAATCTGATGAGGAGATGGAGGCAATCCGGTTGGATGAGAAAGATGAAGAAAGAATAATGTATGTGGGGAGCCAGTTGCCTGAAGAAGTGAAAGGGGAAATAATTCGATGCCTAAAAGAAAATAGAGATGTGTTCGCATGGACCCCATCCGATATGCCCGAAATTAACCTTGAAGTTGTTTGTCATCGATTGAACGTAGTCTCGGGGGTAAGGCCGATAAAGCAAAAGAAGAGGAATTTTGCTCCAAAGAGGCAACAGGCAATAAACGAAGAAATTTTGAAGTTGTTGCAAGCGAAATTCATTAGAGAAGTTAACTATCTAGAGTGGTTGGCTAACGTCGTGATGGTGAAGAAAGCCAACGAGAAATGGAGAATGTGTGTGGACTTCACGGATCTGAACAAAGCTTGCCCTAAGGATTCGTATCCACTACCCCGAATTGACAAGTTGGTAGATGAAACTTGTGGGTATGGATTGCTTAGTTTCTTGGATGCCTTTTCGGGTACGACCAAATCATGATGCATCCAGATGATGAGGAGAAGACTTCGTTCATTACCGATAGTGGAACATATTGCTATCGAGTAATGCCATTCGGTTTGAAAAACGAGGGGGCAACCTACCAGCGCATGGTAAATAAGGTGTTCCAAGACTTGTTGGGCAATACCATGGAAGCTTATGTTGATGATATGATCATTAAAAGCCGACAGGTAGAATCACATGCTGAGAAAATGACTAAGGTATTTAATATGCTGCGACAGTACGAGATGAAGTTGAATCCAAATAAATGCTCATTCGGGGTGAGATCTGGAAAGTTCTTGGGATTCATGATTACTAATCAAGAGATAGAGGCTAATCCCGAGAAAGTTCAAGCTATTTTGGACATGAGGCCACCTAATACTGTAAGAGAAGTCCAAAGGCTGACAGGGAGGATAACATCTTGAGTCGTTTCTTGTCTAAATCAGCTGAAAGAAGTCTACCATTTTTCAAGGCGATAAAGGCAGGAAAGAACTTCAAGTGGATGGAAGAGTGCAACGACGCCTTTGAAAGTTTGAAAGACTACCTGAAAGAGTTGCCTCTATTATCTCGGCCACAGCCCGGAGACCACCTTCTCATGTACCTCGGTGTAGGAAAGAAAGCTGTAAGTGCACTCCTACTAAGGAAAGAAGGGGACAGGGATTGCCCGATCTATTATGTAAGCAAAGTCTTGCTGGATGCCGAGACAGGGTACCCCTTAGTTGAAAGAATAGCTTTATCCTTGGTGATGGCAACTCAAAAGTTACGACCTTACTTCCAAGCTCACTCGGTGACTATCTTAACAGATCAGCCTTTGAGGCAAATACTGCAGAAACCAAAACACTCCGGACATCTAATCAAATGGGCTATCAAATTTAGTGAATATGACATACACTTCCAGCCTAACCAAGCAATAAAAAGGCAAGCGTTGGCAGATTTCATTGTAGAATGCACTGGTCGAGAAGTTCGAGAAGAAACAGAGTTAGTTTGGTGGAAATTATTTGTGGATGGGGCTCGTAACATGGATGGCAGTGGAGCTGGAATTGTGCTAACCTCACCTGAAGGGGAAACCTATGAGTATTCCCTACGTTTCGAGTTTCCAAGTTCGAATAATACAGCCGAGTATGAGGCTTTGATAGCTGGGATGAAACTTGCTGAGAAACTAGGAGTCAGCAACTTAATGGCCCATAGCGATTCACAATTGGTGGTAAACAAGTTCTTGGGTGAGTATGAAGCACGAGAACCCGCTTTAGTCCCTTATCTGCAAAAGGTGCAATTATTGGCACAGTCGTTTAAGCACTTCCAATTGACTCAGATAAACCGGTCAGAGAACAACCATGCAGATGCTCTTTCAAAGTTGGCTTCTTCAAGAGGAGTCAAAGGGGGTATGGTCAAAGTGGAATACCTTGCTAAGCCAAGTATCGAAGAAGAAGGTGTTTGTGATATCGAGATCGGAGATGATTGGAGAGTCCCGATCAAAGACTATATACTGGGAAACACACTCCCAACTAACAGAGACGAAGCTCGAAGGTTGAAATTGAAAAGTGCCAGGTTTACTGTGGTAAATGGAGAACTCTACAAGCGGGGATTCACAATGCCCTTGCTGAAGTGTCTAGGGCCCCAACAAGCTGAATACACTTTAGCCGAAGTTCATGAGGGAATATGCGGTGAGCACTTGGGGGCTCGTGCCTTGGCCTCGAAAATACTGCGAGCGGGATTTTATTGGCCTACACTGAGGAAGGATGCCACAGACAAAGTAAGAAGATGCGAAAAGTGTCAGAAATTCGCTCCTATAACTACCGCGCCTGTCTCGGCCTTTCAGAACACTTTCCAACCAACTCCATTCGCACAATGGGAATTAGATATCCTGGGACCTTTTCCCCTAGGCTCAGGACAAAGGAAGTACTTACTTATGGCCATGATTACTTCACGAAGTGGATAGAGGCTGAGCCTTTAGCTACAATTTCTGAAAAGAAGGTGAAAGCAATGGTGTGGAAGGACATAATTTGCCGATTTGGGATCCCCCGTGTGATAAATGCAGATCATGGGAAGCAGTTCGACTGTGATGCTTTCCGGGATTTCTGTAAATGCCTGAATATTCTCCTAAGAATATCTTCTGTGTCTTACCCACAGGCCAATGGGCAGGCAGAGGTGAGTAATCGAACTATACTACACGGTTTGAAAATCAGACTAGATAAGGCAAAGGGAGCGTGGGTAGATGAGCTCCCGAGTGTCCTATGGGCATACAGAACGATAAGCAAAGTGTCGACAGGTGAAACACCATTAAATTTGGTGTATGGGACTGAAGCCCTCATCCCGATAGAAGTTGGAGCTGAGTCACCTAGATTGGTCCCTTACATTAAGGAACTTAATTCTCAGGAACTAAGGGAGAATCTAGACCTGATGGATGAGATGAGAAACAAGGCAAAAATGAGACTGGCTGCTTACCAACAGAGGGTAGCCACTTATTACAATGCACGAGTGAAGAATAGAGAATTGCAAGAAGGAGACCTGGTATTGAGAAAGTCAGCAATTACAAACGCCCATAAGGAGGATGGAAAGCTCCGCGCTAATTGGGAAGGACTATACAGAATCAGAAAGATGGTCGGACCTAGCACATGCACCTTGGAAACCTTGCAAGGAAAGAAGATCTCAAAGACTTGGAATGCTAACCATCTTAAGCTGTACTGGCAGTAAACATTGTACTTTTTTCTGATTGTTATTATTCTTGTCTTTACTTTTCCATCTATTGCTCCGTTGCTTTAACAGATATTATTGTTTTGCAATTATCTGATTCATGAATAAAGGCCAGCCCATCATTTTTTATATTCTCTAACGCAATATGTGAGACAGACTATGTGCTACAGGAATTGAAATGAGGTAACAGCTGGCAAACAAAAAAGTTCCTAAGCGAAAAATGCGCGAGACGGGCAGATCTAAAAGTCCCTAAGCACAAAAGGTGCGAGACGGGCAAATACCAGTCCTTAAACACAAAAAGTGCATGAGAAAGGCAAAACCGCGAAACCATCAAGCAACAAACAAGTGCGATATCTAGGTAACACAAAAGGTACAAACTATATAGCATGTTACGAGGTACTTTGAAATTTTCAAACTAATATGTTGCAATAAGTTGGCAAATTATTGTTAACACCTTGACATTTTAGTCGTTATTCAGAAAAGTCCTTAAGTGAAAAAAGCGCAAGATAGGCACAATGCTCGAGAAAAGTTCATCTTTGCACAGGAATAAAAACGCTGTCTCAAAGTAGAACTTGGAGAGCAACATGGTGTAAAGGTATACAAGGTATTATACTGAATTCACATAAGTAAAAGAAAGAGCTATTGAATGAAACGGTACTTTTCATTAAAAATGAATCTGTACATTGGAGTTAACAAACAAAACAAAAAATACTAAATTCTAATCTACGGCAATGACCGAGTTAGTCGGCTGAGAAGGCGCTGCATCAGCAGTAGCATCTTGAGAAGCTTGAGGCTCAGGAACTGGAGGAGTCGAAGAATCAGGATCCTGGGGAGCTGAAGAAGCCATCCCGGAAGAAGGAACATCACCTGAAGGCCCAACCATAGCCGCAGAGTCTGGCACGGGATCAACGGATGCAGAATCAGAAATTTGGAACTCGTCGCCGTCTAACCCCAGTAGTGCCTTGATAGACTCAGGCTGATCGCCTGCCTCGATAGACTCAGAAACGTCATGCGCTGCTAGAGGCTTAGATCGATCAAGTGCCTCAGAAGACTCAGGCTGACGTTGTGGCTGTCAAGGAGGCCACGGACCCTCAAGATTATCCAGTTCATCTGTGGCTCCCTCCGCTAAATAGGCCTCTGGACTTTGCGAGTCGGGCTCATACTTGGTCCAAGAAGGAGCTTTGTAGTACCTGGCCTCCTCAGTAAAGTGCAATTCAGGGAAAGCCTCACTAGGTCAATGCTTCTCCAGCCAAGCACGAGCCAAGTAGAAACCGTACTTAATAAATCCCGTCGCGAACTCTGTTTTCTTGTCGAAGCAGTGCTGGGACAAGCGGTATTCACGAATGGCCTCGATTCGAGCTTTTCTTTGACGATCCAGTACGTTGTGCAGCTCCTCAATGGCCTCATCCCGCTTCCTCTCCATAGCCCCCCGATCATTGACGGCCTTATTGTAAGCTTCCTGATACCTCTGATGGGAAGCCACCTTTGCTTGCTCTTCTTGGAGCCTCTGCTCAAGATCGGCATTCCTTTTTGCCAACTCCTCCACCCTTTCTGCGTAAGGGCGAAGCTGGCCAACCTCATTTAAAAGCTCCATTCTTTGCTCTCGAAGCTCGCGAATGTCTTTGTCAACTTGCTCCCGGAGAGCCCTGTGTCGAGCATTGACAGCCGCAATTTGTTGAGCCGACTGATAAGACGAAAAATAGAAGTAATTCAAAAAACATGACGGAAAAGGTTAAAACGGTGAAATTAATTACCAAACGAGCACAAAACTCTTAGCTTCATAGCGAGATAATCAGAATTATCCTCCGCTTCTGGGATGTTTGTGAAAAGCCCCGCCTCGTCACTAGGAAGGATGGTGCTCCAAGCCAGTCGAGACGCTATCCCGGCATCCTCGATACTGTCATTATCATTTACTCCGGGATGGGTCTGGAAATCTTCTCCACCAACGACGACCCCGCTATCGACTGTATAGCGCCTCAAAGTAGGATCGGCCACCTTAGGCAAGATTGGTCTTGTAGGCATTGAGGCTTCAATAATCAACCTCTTCCTATATTTGCGCCTAGGCTGGCGAAGAGCTGACCTACCCTCAACGACACGAGAGCCACTTTCTTAAGGGGTTGAATCACTCCTTCGAGACTCGGAGCTCTCGCGATCGCCCGAACCATGATCATGGACAAGAGGCCTCTTCTGTTTATTTCTCCTGGCCTCTTGTGTAGGACGATTGGATTCACTAGTGGTCGGAGGAGGAGTAGGAGCACAAGGCGGTCCAGATGGGGCTCTAACCTGCGACTGAGGAGGAGGAGCCGCTCGAGCAACAGCATTGGCATCCCTCCTACGCAGTAAATCTCGAAAATTCATGCCTGCACAATATAAAAAGAAAGGATTAGTTGACCAAGTAAAACGTCACGTACATGCATACAAGAAGTAAAAAAGGATTGGAAACCTAGAAAACCACCAAAGTCCTCTAGACTATCCAAGTTTGAATCCAACGGAAAATCGACGAAAGGACTCCCAAAGGCTTCAGCCTGAGCCCACTCAGGGTTCTCCTCTATTTGACCACTAGTACCCGCAACCTCAGGGGTCTCATCCTCCAAATCTAAAGAGGATTCATCTACAAGGCGGCCTACGGGGGTGGATGCTTCAGCTACTAGTACCGGGGATGGCTGACTAGGACTAGCATCAGATACACGTGGAGTTGTAGGGAGGTCAGATGGAGTAGCAGAAGCCCCAAGAACGGCCCTGCTCACCCCCCAACCGGCTGCGGCAATATTCTCCAGGGTTAAAAGGGAAAATAAATTACGCTCCCCAGTAGAACAGATTCGCCGAATAGGCTCACCAAATTCGTCTCTTAAAATTTCTGTTTTGAACCTTTCCAAGCGCTGTGAGTGGTCAGAGGTATCAAGATTCCATCTAAAGCGAATCCGCAAGTCACTTGGAATCTCAACAACGACCCACTCGCTCTCAAAGCCACGTAATTTATTGGGGAGATCCGAGAAAATTTTATTGTTAGGAAACTCGTCGACCTTTAACCGTTGAAGGGAGAACGTTATTAACCCTTTTAACCCATGAACTCTGAAAAAGGCACTTAAGAGAGGAACTGTAGGAACAATACCTAAGTTATGACACACTATGGAAAACCCTACCAGCTGAGCCCACGCATGGGGATGGAGTTGACACGGGACAATGTCCTTATATCTAAGAAATGCTTCGCCAAACTCCGGAAGAGGGAAGCGAAAACCGAAAGACAAAGAAGCCTTATGAACGGCTACACCGTTTCTAACCAAGTCGAGCGTAACCTCCCCTTGAACTGGAAGTCTATAGCTATAGCCCGAAGGAAGAGGGAAACGAGTCCTGATATCCTCTAAGTCAGCATTTGTCAAAGAACACACAAGACCACCGGTTCTAAGTGTTTTACCCGGGCATAGCAAAGACATGGCAAAAAGGTAAAAACTACCCGACGACAGACCTTGCAGACCCTACAGACGACAGACCCGATAGTTGACAGACCTGTTGAGCGACAGACCTGTTGGGCGACAGACCAATTAGGCGATAGATTTGCGGAGTAAGACACTCGCGGGAGACCTAAAAACTCTACGCGGAAGACTAAGCACCTGCAAGAGACCTAAATCTAGTTGCGAGATGTGATAAATAAGGCGACAGAGGTATACTTACTATTACTGAGGTAAGCGAGAGACTCCTGGTATAAGAGCGAAAGATTCTTTTGGCGACAAACTCTTTGGTGAAAGATCTGAAAAATGGGTGACAGACGGCTGTTCAGAGGTTTTCGTGCACTCTTTCGTCGGGTCCTAGCAGTTTATATAGCCATGACAGGGAATGCCAAACGTCGCGCCTGATTGCGTCTCTCGCGAAATAGAGCTTTTTCCACCTGCAAAAAATACCAGAAGAAATCACAAAAAAACAAAGAGGACTATTCACGGTGGGCTAAGGCCCAAAAACATATTTATACTCTCTTGGTTAGAGAAATCCAACAATAGAGTGGGGAGCAATTGATATGACAAAGTCTACATATGTTGGGCCAGGCCCAATAGCGTCAGAGATCACCACATGGCAAAGGATCACTGGGCCACGTGGCCTTCGGCGACAGAAGGCAAAGCTGCAAAAAACACCTGTCGCTGGGCGACGACTCTCGGTCTATCGCCTATAATCATAATGCGACACGTGAATGACACCTGTCGCTGGGCGACAAACTCTCGGTCTATCACCTATAATCATAATGCGACATGTGGCGTCATATTCAGCTCCTACTGGCGACAGACCCCTGACGCCACAACGTGCCTGTGGTATGTGTCTCTCGCTGACGACAGGCTTCGATTTCTCCCGATTTTCGAGGAACTTTTGTTATATCAGGACACAAACTCTCAGCAAGATAATGGACTTATCCTCAAGTAATTAACCTAGAATATTGGCCTATAAATAGGCCCCAGGTACAATCTTACTCTCTAATATTTTGACTACTGGCTTTTACGCTTCCCAATACTGAAGAACTTTCTGCTGACTTAAGCATCGGAGTGTCTACGCAGGGAACCACCCCTGCGTCTCTCTGACTTTTCTTGTTTTACAGAAGCTTCTTGGAGACACGTGGAGACTAAGTACGAACATCGACGTCAGCATACCTTTATTGTTGTTTTGTGCAACAACAACAATAATACAGTAAATGTCCTTTACAAGCAAAAGCCTGAGGAAATAAAGGGGAAAAAGTTGGATAAAGAAGACAATAACCAAGCCAATTATCGGAAAGAGAAGGTTTCACAATCCATTTGCTAATTGGCCATTGGGTCTCTGTTAATGGAGGATATTATTTTTTACTAAAAATTCTCTTGGATGATTCTTGCGTTGGCTCACTCCCAGCAAAAGTTATTGTTGGCATGTGAAAATGGATAGATGAATATATGACAAGTAGAAGAAGGAAAGCTATGTATTGGCTAAAATCTGTTTTTAATGGACTACTCTCTCAATTTCTTATAATGAACAAAAAATAAATCTTCTATTTATGTATGATACAGTTTACAAAATTATGTCACGTCAGTCACGTCATCGCTATGTCATATACTATAATATATAAAATCATCCCAAACTTAGTTTTTTTTAAAAAAAAAATCATCCCAAACCAATGTAACCAGATAAGAAAAAATTCTACCTCTTACATGATTACCTTATTTTTCTTCCTTTTCCACCTTCTCCATTCAAATATTCTATTAAATTAAGTGTCAAAGCAATCACGCTCTAAAACCCAAATGTAACACGATCATATTACTATCATTGTAAACTTTAAGATGATCTATTTAAGTAAAATTCACATCTCCTATACAACTAAACAATAATAGTCTAACCGTTTAATATAAACTAATTATGAAATTGTCATTATACTTTGTAAAGTTATTAACTAACAATGCCACTGAAGTCCAAGTAATCTTCTCATCAGTTCAAGCTTACAACTTCTTATAAGAGTAAGCAACATATGATCTAACTATTTGTAGAAAGAAAAGAGAAAAGGGAATGAGCCAACAACTACTAAGCAAGTATGGACTTACACTCTTTACTGGATCAAGCATAGTTTTCATGCAAATTCTGTATGTTATGCACAAATATCATTCCAAATCATGATTCTAAACAATTTAGAAATTTATTTGAAAGATTATTATCATGTCAAAACATATCATTTAAAAATCATAATTGCTAATCACTGTCAGTTACACACAATTTTGCACAAATCATTGATCAATCTTTAAAATCCTAAATTCATCATCATAAATCATTTCATCATCATAAAACATTAGTTCATCGTTCATTACAATAACTATTATAACTCGTGAGAAGAGTTGTATTGACAATATCATTCTCATGACATTGCTAACTATTACACTTATTAAGAGAGTATTAAATTAACTACTATAACTGTTAGCAGGATCGTAAGATCATGATAACTGTTAATAGGATCACATGCTAACTTGCAACTCATTAGTAGGGCCGTATCCTAACCACTATAAACTATTAGCAAGGGATATCAAACTAATTCTGGTGTCAATATTCCACTTGCGAATTCATTCATAACTTTCATGTAGTCATTCTTTGTAACATTAAAACAATTTCTCACTGCATTCATAAATCATGATCCATCAATTATATAAAAAAATGCAAAATAATCATATGCTTGTGTAAGAATTGCTATTTTTATACTTATTTAATCGATATTTGGCTATTTTAACAATATAGAATGGTGGCTAAATGCTGATTTTTCGGTTCTAGTGCAATAAGGCCAACTTTTATACAAGCAAGAACATGGCCCCACATGTCACGCTTTGATTAATGAAAACTGAAACTAACTTTTTCCATTTGTAATCAGTCATTTGGATTGTGCTCAGTGTTCTCACTCTAATATTAAGCTAAAACTTACTTAGCTAAGTTAATGTTCAACTACTCAGATTGGTCCCAGTACAGTCATTTACAGTACTATTACTTTTATTTATAGTCTTACCAGTACAGTCATTTACAGTATGTATTACTTTTATTTACAGTCCTATCTCAACTATTTAAGCATATAGTATCAAAGAGTATCTTTTTACATTCAGATTCTTTACGTTTACATCCATTTACACACTAAAGTAACTGTGCAATTATATCTGCAAGGCACACTATTAAAATCTCGTAGGAATCCAATCAAAACCTTCCCTTACAATCAATTATTATTGCACATAAATCTGTAAGGTTAAAGGGAGGTGAGCTTATGCCCAGTAAAAAATATATATAAAAGAATTGATACATGTACAGCTATATGCATGTATCGAAAACATGTTCATAACTTATGATCAGAATCAAAACAGTGTTTGGGCACTCTATTGGAAAGGATACTATAATCGGTTAGGAGTATTAGATTGAGTACAGAAGGATACTTTAGGGCACTTCACTTGTCCTGGTTCCCAAATCCAATTATAAGGAATTTTTGAAAACTTTACAAAGAAGGAATTCTGTGTATCAAATCAGTATTAAAACCTCTCAATCCTTCAATGGCAATACTACACGATAAATGATCGTTATCAAATCATTTATAATTTAAAATCGATAGAAAATGATGATATATGTATGTATATATTTAGTAAGCACTCAATAAATAGTTTAGTATACAGTTTCTATAATTAGTTCAATAACACGTTTAACAAACCATTCAGTAAACAGTTCAGTAAAACATTCAATAAATTACTTGGTAGACATTTTAGTAAAACATTTGGTAAATCACTCAATAAACGATTCAGTAAACGATCAGTGAACAGTTCGATAAACAGATCAGTGAATAGTCAGTGGATGATTCAGTACATAGTTCAGACAATCAGTAAATGTTTTAGTAAACAATTTTGACAATCAGTAAACATTTCAGTAAATAGTTCAGTGAAACAGTTTAGTAAACACTCAATAAACGATTCAGTAAGTAGTTTAGTAATCGATTAGTAAATAGTCAGTTTACACTCAGTACCAATTTAGTAAACACTCAGTAAATAGTTAGTAGTCGTTTTAGAAAATAGTTCAGTAAACGATCTGTAAACAGTCAGTGAACACTCAATAAATAGATTAGTAGACACTCAAAAAACAGTTCAGTAATCAATTCAGTGAATAGTTTAGTAAACACCCACTAAATAGTTCAATCAATTAGATTCCGTAAACACTTAGTAAAATAGTTCAATCAATCAGATTCATTAAATCGATGGTAAATCACTCAGAAATCAGTTCAGTAAATTGATCAGTAAACATGTTTAACAAACACACTAAAATTAGAAATCAATAAAGTCTGAAAGTGCCTAGATTAGTCAAGGATTTATCACTACAGAAAAACAATACAGTGGAGACTAAGCATCACTTAAAAGACTTTTGCATTATATGTATCTCTATAGGGAGTAATAATGACATATGGGCCATAGTCAAAAAGGGGTCCACAAAGTAGAAGGTCTGGTGACAATTATGGGTGCTGAAGATGTGACCAAGTCAATTAGAAACAAATCACACACTCACTCAGAATTGCATGATATACGCCAAGGCTACTATGGGGCCAACAGTCTCAAAACATTTACTTGATTTCCATGAAAACAATAAAACAATACTTTATGCTTTCAAAACTGAATATAGTAGTATAAACACACATTTTATTGTAAGAGCTAGAAGTCCTGGATTGGCCAGGGATTTACCACCCCAACAATCAAGATATAAACTTTTGGTAACCAAGTTTCAGTTTAAAATTATACTGTTTAGAAATCAAAACATTTCGTTCATATTGTTCAATTCAATTCAAGACATCCAAATCATTATCTTCAATCGGAGAATAAACACTTTCAGTAAAATAGTGTTGGTTAATTCAAAATATTTAAAGCATTTATTTCAGTCAAACACTTAAAACATTTACTTAAGTCAGACAATCAGGATTTTCAGTAAAACAGAGTTAGTCTGATCTAAAATAGTCACTTTAGTTAATCACTTAAAACTTTCAATAAAACATTTCATAAACCTGTTAGAACAAATTTCACTTTGGAACAGTGTTTAGTCAAAACATATCTTTAGTCAGTTAATAAATCCATAAAATCAATTATAGAGTTTCTTAGTCGTAATTTAGGGTTTTCAAGTTGTTTTATGAAATTTTGCTGCATAACGGTACATTTATCCTAACCCACATGCATTAAAAACACAGTTTAAAAATCATAATCCCAGTTTCTCAATGTCAATCAATCACAATATTAATCACTGAATTCAGCAAACTTCAAATCACTCAGTTCAATCAATTGATCTCAGTACAGTTTCATTTTTCAGTTATGCAGAGTTTCAATCAATCAATTACACCAATGTAGTCATAATATCCCTATTTCTTTTATATATATATATATATATATATATATATATATATATTACCTATTTAAATCATAATACCGTCAACCATATCAACTTCAATAAGCAATTGTAGATAAGCGAGCATATATTCGCTTTTTCCTTAATGCTGTTTACTTTGGAGTTGAAAAACAATATCAAAACACAGTCAAACTTCAGTATTTCTTTTAAAGAATATTCTAGACTCTAAGGTCTTCCGTATTTCCTAATACAACAGCAAATCCAGTTTACTTCATACTAGATGCTAAACTGCAAGTATAGTCAAAACACCTCCATTTTCAGTTCTGACTTCACCTGCAGCTTTAAATAAATTTATACAGTATTCTAGAACCTAATTTTTATTGAATTGAGCATTATTTCATCATGCCCTTCACTTGGTCGAATTCACCATCATTGGCCACTCACTCTGTTTCAACGATTTAAGACCGTATATGTGTTCTACTCACTCTTTAGATTAATTCTACATCATTTATGCATTGAACAACATCACATTCATGCATGTACCATGTTGACCTAAACTTCAAGGAGTAGATTCATTGGGTTTTGCTTCAATTTAAGCTTAAACACATGCTTAAATACCTTATATACATAGAATAAAGCTATTAAAACACATGAACTTAATTTTCTCTTACCTTTTTCTCTTGGCTGAATATGGAGGGGATTGATTCACCATGAAAATGG
The DNA here is from genome assembly GCA_032173925.1 of Heritiera fomes. Lineage (NCBI taxonomy): Eukaryota > Viridiplantae > Streptophyta > Magnoliopsida > Malvales > Malvaceae > Heritiera > Heritiera fomes. The sequence continues at coordinate 36,081,304 of JAPDPM010000002.1, read as the reverse complement.
CCACTCCAAGGCTTGATTTTGGTAGTATGTTGTAGAGCTCAGAGATTTGAACAAGTTTGCAAAAGACAGTTTTCAATTTCAGAGTGTTTTTGCTAGTGTTTTAGTGACTTTCTCTCTCTAAAAGCCATGAAATCACTTTCTCTCTCCTCTTTTCTTCAATGGCCAGTCACTATGAAGAAGATGATGATATTTTAGCCTTTAAATAATATCTTTTAAGCCAAATTACCGTATTACCCTTTAGCAATTTTGAAAATTCCCATTACGTCCCAACTATTTCAATATTTGATTAAATTTTTGGTGAAATTATCAAAATATCCTTGACTGACATAATATCTATTTGACATAATTTAGCCAAAACACTGCTTTTATAGGGGCTAGTCATTTGGTGAAATTATCAAAATATCCTTGATTGTTTATTCACATTATTTTCAACGTTTTCGTGTGATTTAATCTATGGGTTGGAATCACGTAAGACTCACAAGGATTCACCTATGATTATTAGTTGGTCATAAATCAAGTTGGATAGATCGTTATTTACGAAAGTTTTCTCGATCTATGGATATAATCGTCATTTTTGAAATTGTTGCACTTTTTTCAAAACATCTCAAACGAGGAAATTTTGATATGCAGATTCTTGCCATCTCAATGTTTCATTTCAAATATCATTACTCTAGGGTCTCATTTTGATCTGGATAGTAAAAGTCCTTAGGTACCTCCCCGATCATTACCAAACAAACCCTTTATTTAGAAATCTTAGTGATCAACTCTTGCTTTTCGATTTCAATACTCTTTAACTTATATTGAATGTGAGGAAAAAGGGGTTCTCACACCACATGAGTGTACACCTACCCCGATATACCCGAATCATCATATATTGATGATATTTGGCCTTCGATAAGCCATTTTAATCCATTTAATTATGATTACAACTTATATTGAAAAATGTGCAACAAACCAAAAAATAACGATTTTGTCCATAGCTCATCAAGTGGTCAAAACCAACTCTATGAATTGACTTTAGGGGTCTAGTTGAGTAATGTCAAAGCCTTAACTTGTCATGTCAGACCCCCTATCGAAAATTTCAACAATAGGCAAAACCAAGTGAAAACCCTAGTAAAAATCAACATGGCTAGCCACCCTTGAAATTTTTCACTATTTTCATCTTACATGCATGGGACATGCATGATCCCATGCATGGAATTAACATGAATTTCACTTACGAAGCATTCATGAACCAATTGGAAATGAGATAAATGGAAATTTATGAAAAATATGAGATTTAAAGGATAATCATGAATAAAAATTATGATATAAGCTTCCATCTTATTAGTCACTTCTTAACCTAAGCCACAAATTGTAAAATGAGCCTATTAATGCATCCCTTAAACTTGGGCTTCGTACCTCTCCATGCCAAATCATAGCCTAAGTGAGAAAAGAGAAGAAAATGAAGAAAATAAGTGAAATACCATGAAACCGTGAACCCTAGCTTGAGTTTCCAAGTAATTGAAGCTTATTTCTTCTTCTTTTAGTGATTTCCTAACTCTTCTTCATCTTCTAGCTCTATTTCCTACCTTATTTCTTCAAGATATAGCAAGATATACTAAAGAAATCAAAGAGAAGAATGGTTTGGCTAACTCTTAAATCTCATAGGCATGGTTTGTTTTGTGGCTCAAGCTTATATTAAGTTATGCAAGGATAAATGCTAAGGTCTTTTATAGTTTATATTTGAAGTGGAAAGCCTGCTTTGGTGTGGTGTGGTGTACTGTTCGGCCTATTTGAGGTTTATAATGGGTAAACTTTGATTCAAGCTCCAATTTTAAGATACGTTAGTTACTTGATGATGTAGTCATCATAAATGGTGTTTAAATTGAATTAAAACATAAGTGTGACGGTGCTATAGTGTTCGGCTACCTATGGTGTCATGGGCCACCATGCTTATTGCTATGAAATTGAGACATGTTGGTTACTTGATCATGTATAATGTCAAAATGAATTGAAAATGGTTGTAGCATGAAGTATAGCATTCGGCCACTTACGATTTTATGGTAACCATGCTTAGTTTACTATGGAAATGACATATTTGATGTAATTGACATAGCTAAGCATGAATATGATATGAAATTGGAATGAAAATGATGGAAATATAGTCTTGTAATTTCAACTAAGGAGAAGGGTAATGTAAAAGTGATGTGATCTTACCTTGTAATGGTGATATATTAGGGTATATGTGATATGTAGTGGATAGGTATCAATGGTTCATAGGGAAACCATGAAAATAATGCACTTTGTCAATTAATTATATAAGAACTTAAATTGCGTACTAAGTGGAAGTGATGTACAATGAAGTGTACATTAGTGTTTAATGTGTTTGTCATATGTAACCACGTTGTTGAATCAATTACCTAACCGAGAGGGGGTGAATCAAATTTTTAACTACCTTAGGTTCATTTTTTGATCTTCTAAATTCACTAGCCTACACTATAATTTTTCAAGGTTTCTAGGCTATTCAAGCATACAATTCAATCATAATGCAATAGCACATTTTAAATTGCAAAAAAGTAAAGAGTAAAGGGTTAGAGAATTGTACGCACATAATTTATAGAGGTTTAGCAATCTTACCTACGTCCTCTACCTTGAGACGCTCCAAAGACTTTCCCAAATCCACTATTGAAATTGTTCCACTCTTTTTCGATCCAATCCTTTTTTTTTAGGCTTAAGGAGCAAACTTTACAATCACAACTTTTTTCAAGATCAAGTAGCAAACCTTACAATCTCCCCCTTTAATGGCACAAGGAAAAAACCTTTCCACCTAATACCTCACTTACAATAAAGCTCTTAAGGGTTCACTAACTTTTACAAATTGTGTACGGGTTTGAAGAGGTGTAATCAAAGATAACCTCTAACAGGTGGCTAATTACAATTTGAACTCTAAAAGAATCTATACAAGCTTTTGTGCTATGCTATACAAAAAGGTGTGTGACTGATAAATGATGTAGAATTTGTTGTGCAAAAGATGATTTTGAAGCTTAAAGATAATGTAGAATGGAGTCTATTAGTGTCTTGAACTTCTGAGCTTTTACTTATGCTCTCATGATTGTTTATTGAAGTTTGGTGGAGCCTAAAAGCAAATCTTCTCGTTGGTCCTCACAAAACTAGTCGTTGGTGCCTTTCTTGAGCATAGGAGATTTGATCCCTTACGGGAAGGGAATGATCCTCTGTTCGTCATTTTGACTTTCCTTGGCTTTTTAAGCATAAAGCCATTCCTTAAGCCAATTTTGAATATATTTTAAATATGGCATAAAACCATTCCTTAAGCCAATTTTGAATATATTTAAATATGGCATGACTTTGGAATCATGAATTTAAGCACAAAATTTTATCAAGTAATTTTCTTAAAAATATATTCTATAATTCCTTGAGAAAATTACCTGATACAATATTTAAAATCATTTTCTAAAATCATTAAGACCAATAAAGAATCATTAATTAAGTTATAGTATTATGCTTCATAAAAACACTTGGTATGGTTTGTGAAAATCATATATAGATAAACAAATTTATAAATTAAATCAAACATTTAATTGTGCTTGAGTTTTTGTCATTTCAAAATAAATATATCAATTTAAAGCTAACAATCTCTTCCTTTTTAATAGGACAAAACTTAAAGCAAATTTGCTTGAAAAAAAACTTTGAAAAAGCTCCCCTTTAATATAAGCATAATTTTCAAAAATACTAGCTTCCCTTTTAATATAGGCATAATTTTCAAAACAATTTACAACAACAAACCATATCCCTCCCCCTTTTTGTCATAGCAAAAAGATAAGCAAAGATTGTTCTCCCCTTAATAATAAGGCTTAAAATTTTTGAGGACAAATGAAAGCAAGATTATTCCAACCAACAAACAAAAGATTAGTACATTGGGAGTTATAGCATAAATAAACAATGTCCATAAGAATGAATGTGAAATTTTTGTGCATGCAAAAGACATTGATCATGTTATCTTATACTAATTATTCATAAATAACTTGCAAGAATTGCCAATTGGTAATAATGAAGCAAGTTGAAAGAAAATCTTATCTATTAATTCTATAACTTGCTCATGTCAAATCTATCAAGCACCTAGACATATCAATTGTTCTTTAAACTTTAACAAAGATGCATGATAATAAAAAATGATTATGAGCTAAAAAGATGAAAGATAATGCACTGAGCTCATAAATCATTTTCAAGGAAGAAAGTGCCAAGAATTAAATCAAATAACTATTAACCACATATTCTAACATAAAAATATCTCATGCAAATATGTTCTCAAAGAATTCTTCCTATTTTTTATTTCAATCTTAAGATAGAAGAATTATTAATTTAAAGCTCGTATAATTTTGCATGATAAATCAATCACTATTCACTTCGTTTTAAATTAATAACTATGCTCTTTGATAAGTCAATCACTATACACTTCGATAAATCAATCAATTCACAAAACAACAATCAATAAATGTTAGGCGAATAGCCTTGATTCACTGAAAATGGTTTCAAAACCGATCACATTATCACTTTAGACATAAGCCTTAAATTACTTAAAACGATTTCAAATCAATCACTTTTCACTTTAAGCGTAAGCCTCAATTCGTCAAAAACAATTTCAAATTGATCACTTATTACTTTAGGCATAAGCTTCAATTCACTGAAAAACGATATCAAAACAATCATTTGTCATTCGTAGGCAAAAGCCCCCAATCACAGAAAAATGATATCAACAAATATCTAATAGAGTTTTGGCAAAGACCCCACTCACTGATACTATTACGACATCCACCTAGCTAGTGATCGAGAAAGTGTCGCAACGAGGAACTCGTATAGCACGTCGGTCCTTTAGGATTCTAGAGGTAGCTCCTACAATACAAAAAATATCTGTGTAATACGTAGGTCCCTTAGGATTCTAGAGATGGTTCCCATAGTTCGAGTGATATCCATGCAACACGTAGGTCTTTCAAGATTCTAGAGGTGGCTCCCACGGTCCAAAATGTATCCATGTAGCACAGAGGTCTCTTAGGATTCTAGAGGTGGCTCCGATGATAAAATATCTATGGACATAGAATACTTCAATCTTGTTGATCAGTCAAAAACTAGAACCAGTCTGCTGGCTTTCCAAACAAGTATGATTTGCCTAGAGCACTAGGCTCGATAGGCACACTGCACTGATAGTCTAGAGCATAAAGCTTGATAGCCAAGTATTAGAACATAGAGCAAGGTCAATAGGCTCCAAGTAACTTGAAGGTCATTGAGTCTGCTTGCACTTGAAAACATATCTAAAAATATATTTCTTGTGTAGCACTTAGCTTCCACGAATTTCAAAATACTTATTAAACCAGTTATGAGTTTCAAATATGCAAAATTATTGATTTATTTCAAAAGTCAGTTCAAAACCAAGACTTTGTAGTTTAAGACATAATGTAATGTCATTATAAACTTATACATGGAATAGCTTGAATCAAAACATTTTATGCATGAATCGTGTATGCATCAATGACATGCCACTACATACTTTGCATGGCTACCTCGTATAATTAATGCATGCCATGCACTAGTACACTTAGCTTTTGCATACACAACAACAAAGTTTATACACTTCAATTGACACATGCACACTTCACTTCACTAAACATGCAAGCTTGGCTGGCCACAACACACAAGCAAAAAAACAAGCATTCAATCCAGCCCAAGCAATATCCAAGATCACATTTCAATAGTAACTTCAATCTCACCTTTGCTTACCTCAGTTGCCTAAATTAATAGCATTGCATCGATTAATTAAAGAATGAATCTAAATATTGACAAAACTTACATTATTCCTACGAAATGATGCTAACAAGCTTTACTTAACCCACTTACTTTATACCTTTAGTAAATTTCCTCATTGGGATTCCAAATCCATACTCGAGCCTTTACATTGCTCCTAGCTATTACAAATCAATTTCATTAACATGACACCAACCACTATTAGAAAATGGGTCTTTGGCAACCATGATTTGCAACGACTAACAATATCGTCGCAAAATGTAATTATATTTGCAACGACTTTTCATAATCATTGCTTATTTAATTTTTTTTATACTTTACACAACAAATTTTTTTTTATCGTTGTGAATTCATGTCAAATTAACAATGATTAAAAAAATTGTTACAATATCTTATTATATTTGAAACGATTTTTCATTATCGTTGCCTTAAAAGTTTTTAAAATATTTTTTGCAACCACTAACAATGTCGTCGCAAAATGTAATTATATTTGCAATGACTTTTCATAGTTGTTGCTTATTTGATTTTTTTTTATACTTTACACAACAATATTTTTTATTGTTGCAAATTCATAACAAATTAACTACTGATGCAGTAAAAAATTGTTACAATATATTATTATGCTTGCAATGATATTTCATTATCATTGCCTTAAATGTTTTTAAAAAAATTTTATGCTATGACTAAAAAAATTGTTGCGATATGTGTGTGTATCATATTTATAACAGTAAAAATAAATCGTTTTGAAATCTTATCAAATTTGCAACGACTTTTCACAGTTGTTGTTAAATTAAAAATTTTCTTAACATTTAATTGCTACGAAATCTCATGGCTAGTGTCATTGTCATTGATAATCCTAAACACAATTTTCTCTTAAACTATATTATATTCACATGAAAAATGTGTTTTTAACACTTTTATCTCTTACAAAATTAATAATTTTTCGAACACTAATTAATAATTTTTTCTATAGTGTTCGAAAAATTATTATTTTTATTATCTTCAAAATATCCACATTGCAAATTTGTTATGTTTTTTTTATAACATTTAAAAAATTTGCAACCAAGGAAATGTGCCTTAGCCACCAAAATCTGCAACGTTTAAGATAGTCGTTGCAAAATCTAATGACATCTGCAACGACTTTTCATAATCGTTGCATAATTAATTTTTTTTTATATTTAATGTAACGATATTTTATGTTGTTGCAAATTCTTATGAAATCCACAACGACAAAAAAAAATTGTTATGATATTTCATAATATTTTGCAACAATTTTTCATAGTCGATGCTTAATTATTTTTTTATATTTAATGTCACGATATTCTTTATTGTTGCGAATTCTTACAAAATTAATAACAATAAAAAAAATGGTTTGATATCTTATTTTATTTTGCAATGACTTCTTACTGTTGTTGCCTAAATAACTTTTTAAATATTTTAAACAATGATAAAATAAATTTTTACAATATATATGCAATAAAAAATTGTTTCAAAATCTTATTAAATTTACAACTATTTTTCATAATAATCATTTAAGTTCGCAAAACATAAAAATGAAAGGAAATATAACATAATTGAAGAGAGCTGACAAACACAAAGGTTACTTGGAACGAAAGCTTTTATTAGGTTTTGTTTTTACACTTGGGCTACAAATTTGTCTCTCTCTATCTAAGTGGCACTAAGTTAAGGAGACAGAGATAGAGAGAGGTGTGCAGCAGCAACCTACCTAAAGAATTGAAACAGAGGAAAAGGAGCTGAAATTGAATTAGAGAAAAAGAGAAATTGAAGCTTAAAGACACAGAAGTCGAAGAAGAAAAGGAGAGTTGAAACAGAGGATCGGAGGGAGGCAAAAAATTAAAGCAGCAAAGTAAGGGAACGTTGCTGGATCTTGAGCTACTGCAGTAATGTGGATTAGCTGGACCTTGAACCAGAACAGAACCTTGTGCTGTTGCTTTGAAGCAAGCTGTAACTGAAAGCTATAATTTTGAGAGCAGGGCGTGGCTGAAGGCGCACAGGTGCGTGTAACGAGTACGAGATAACCTTGTTGCTGTGAACATATATAGTTGCTAGACTTGCTGTTCCAAAACCAGAGGAACACGTGAGAAGCTACTGCTTGTGATTCCCAAACAGAGGCTCTGCTTGGTGCCAATTATGGGCACTTTGCAATCCTTTTTAAGTCTTTCATCCAGCTGATTAGACTTAAAAAAAATTTGTTTAGCTCAAGATCTTTAAAAGTACTATTCAAGTATAGTTCTTTCGAAATTCCATCATCGGAATAACTTGTATTTATTTATTATCTTTATTTTACTTCTATTTCGTTAACTCTTCTTTCATTTTTGTTTTAAATTTTAAAAATTATTTTCCTATTTAACTTTAATTTCTAATTCTTATTTTATTTTAATAATAAATACGAATTATTAAATGTTAAAAATATCATTTTAAATTTTTCATCAAGCTGGTTAGACTTAAAAAGAATCTTCTCACCTCAAAATTTTCAAAAGCACTACTCAAGCGCAATCCTTTCAAAATTCCATCGTCAAAATAACTCGTATTTATTTAAATATTCTATTTATTTTATTTCTATTTCCTTACTTCTTATTTTATTTTAGTTTGAAATGAAAATTGTATTCCTATTTAACTTAAATTTTTATTACTTATTTTATTTTTAATAATAAATATGAATTATTAAATATTGAAAATATCCTTTTAAATCTTTCATCAAACTGATTAGACTTAAAAAAAAAAACCTTTTCACTTCAAGATTTTCAAAAAATACTGCTCAAACGTAGTCTTTTCAAAATCTATAGTCAAAATAACTCATATTTACTTTTATAATTATTGTTTAATTTCGATAACAAATTTTTACCTACCAATAAACTTTTTGAGTTTAATCTTTATATTTCTTTTCAAATTAAACAATTACTAATTACATTTACTTAATCCTATACTTTAATATATAATAGATAACTAAACCGTGTCAAAGTTGACAATGAGTAAATTAGCAAGTAATGATGAAATCGACTAGGCATAATATATTTTATAAGTTTTTATTTTGGTTTGAAAAAAATTGATATTTTACAAATTGAGGTGTCGTGTTTCAATCCTATGTATATAATAAATAATAAAATGATAAAAGTTATAACCAAAAAAAATGATAAGAGTTAAAAGGACTTGTCATTCATCCAAGAAAATAAATGGTGTACAGGCTGTACAATCCAAGTAAAATCATAAAATGGATAAACAAAAAAGCAAAAGTCAAGGGTAATAAAACCTATACACAAATCCCTTTGCTCTTTCCGTTTTTTCAACCGAGGACTCGGGACACTCCTTTTCACTGAGATTGTTGTCGTACAGTGGCCTTTGGCTTGTCGTAGGTGACGTATCGCCGTTGCCTCCTCTGATCGCCAGTAAACACCAAAAAGCTACCACCTCCCTAAAGATCTTGTTTCTTTGAACACAAATCCAACCTTTGTTCCTCCTAAGACATCATTTAAGCAAACTCTCACTGCCGAGAACCTTTTTTTGCTTTCTAATTTTATTTGTATCGTGTATATTTGTTTTTCTGTGTGATTGTTGTTGCTTATTACTGATATTTCTATGTATCCTCCCCATTTGGAACAGAGCTGTGTTGGGTTTTTATAGGCAGGGGTTTGGGCAATGAAAAAAAGGGGTGGTGATGGGAGGTGGCAGGGTCAAGTTGCCACCGATGGGGGCTACCGCAGAGGGTAGGGGCGATGGCATTAAATGCTGGCCGCCCACCCTTTGATTTATCTATATGTTCTTTTTTATTTTTTAATTGATTTTTTTAATTTGATGTTAATATTGTCTTTTCCCTCAAACTCGCCCTTTTTATTTTATTTTCCAAATATGTATACGGGGGCATCATATCTGCAAACCGTAATAAACTCTCCCAATAAAACACAAATCCCATAATAATCACACACCATCCAAACTTTTCATTTTTAGATCACGTTACTACCTTTTAAAATCATAGAAATTGCAATTTCTGATTCATCTAAGCCTCCTCTACCCCTTTTGAACTTCAATTTTTTAAAAACACTCATGGATAACCCTAAATCCTATTTTACTATCTGCCGCTGCAGCTTTGGAAAATTCTTTGTTCTACCTAGATTAGATTCATCTAAGCATCTTCTCCATTTCAATCTTAGTTTTTTACTTAAACACAGTTAATTTAATTTTTGGCCTGATTTATTGATTTTTTTATTTACTTTTTCTATTATATGATTTTCTGATTTTGTTCATATTGTCTTTGTTATCAAACATTGTTTTGTACCAGACATAGAGTTTCACATATAGTTTGTGTAACTATATGTGTACATAGCAAAGAAAAATCGAATTGATGGTGCAAGGTGCGAATCAGGCGAGACAAGGGGTTTTCATGCAGCTTCCATGCAAGGAGAACGATGGAAATGATGCCTTGGGCGATGTGGCCGAGTGTGTATAGTTTGGTGATGGACAGGGGCGGCAAGGTGGCTCTTTGTATGCTATCCCTACTTTTGTGTGTTTTGGTTGGATCTTTAACGTGCTTCTTTCTTTACTGTTTTAATTATCATGCACTAATTTTAATTTTTGTATCATTGTTAAACAAATTGTTAAATCATGTGTAGATTGTATTTGGTGAAACCGAGCATACGCAAGGCACTTCCGGTAACTAGTTGTCTTTGTTGGGAAGGGGACAGAGGAGAACCAATGGGCGTTTCAAAATAGACAGGGTTTTCCATCTAGGCTATTGCACTGAAACAGTAGCAAAATTGCATGCTGTTAAACATGGGCTGAAACAGGCTCATTGATCCCTAAGCTATTAGAGCTGATTATGTGATATTTATTTCATGCTTTTTAATTCCCTTTGTAACAAAAAAAATAAATATTTTTTTAAGTTATTAATGTTAATTTTCTTTTGTTGAATTGTCTTTATTTAGTATTGAAATTGTATTGAATTTTAAATTTTATTGAAATTTATTTAAATTATCATTTTTTTAATGTTAAAAATATTGTAGTGAAAAAATTATTTGTAGGAACTATAATTGCTGTTATAAAAAATTTATTTAAATTAGAATGACAAAATTTTTGTTTTTTGTACATTTAACAGAATTATTGTTTTGTACATTTTTAGCAACAATTGTACTCGTTATTAAAAAAAATTACAAACAACAAAATTATTGTTTTGCACATTTTTTAGTAACGACTATAATCGTTATTAAAAAAATTAGAAACGACAAATTATTGTTTCGTACATTTTGTAGCAACAACTATAATCGTTGTTAAAAAATTAGAAATGACAAAATTATTGTTTCGTTAATTATTTAGTAACGTCTATAATAGTTGTTAAAAAAATTAGAAACAACAAAATTATTGTTTTATTAATTATTTAGTAACAACTATAATCGTTGTTAAAAAAATTAGAAACAAGAAAATTATTATTTCGTTAATTATTTAGTAACGATTATAATTGTTGTTAAAAAAAATTAGAAACAACATATTTATGGTTGTCTAATTATTTTTTAGCAACAACTATAGTCGTTGTAAATAAAATTAGAAGCGATAAAATTGTCGCTTTGTATTAAATTTTAGCAACAACAAATGGTCGTTGCAAAACTATCTTTTGCAACAATAAAAATATCATTGCTAAATAGGATTTGCAACCACTGTTAAGTCGTTGCTAAAACAAAATTTAATTAGAAACGATAAACGTCGTTACAATAAATACTTTTTATTATAACCATAAAAGTCATTGTGTATACTTTTAGCATCGAAATTAAATACAACTACCTTGCAATGACTTTTAGTTGTTACGATAATACTTTAGCAACGACAAATATGTGTTTAGCAACGATTTTAATCGTTGCAAAAACCCCTTTTTCTAGTAGTGAGCGTATCCATACTACACTTAATCATTTACTTAAGACATTTATCTTGAAGCCATCATCAAATCGAGGCCACTTCTTCATTAAGACTAAATTCTTTATTATCATACAAATGATATATATTCATTTGATATATTTTTATAATAATACACCTTAATCTAAAACTGAAGCATAATTTCTCACTTTGAGAAGCTTTCTGTAGTCGAATCTTATATCGAATCTCATGTCTCCTACTTTCTTCAAGATCTCAAATTAAACCCTACACTAAGAGTTCATCCCTCAACACCGTATTAATAATACTTAAATATTGATAAGTGCTCAATATATTCATATTACATCAAAGCGTAACTACTTAAATTAAAGCCCATCTTGTTCTTCCTCATCGAGGTCATAGTATATATATTTATACATATATGTATATAAATATATGTACACATATAAATATATGATCGTATTTTATTCTTTATCATTATGTCCATAAAATATATATATATATATATATATATAAATATAATCCCATCTTATCCATGCTTATGCATCCATATTCATGTAGATATTATCTAACCATCTTATATATAATTGTATAATTACAATCATTCAATCTTTTCCATCCTCTCTTCTCGGTTCAACAACCTCTCACTGTTTTAATTCAACACAGCCAACATTATCCTTAAACTAACACGAAACAGCCACCAAAATCAAATTTTAGACATACCTGTTTCAACCTTCAAAGGCTAAGGTTATCAAGCTTCTGACTCTCAATCTCTAGCCTCTATACACTGCCTAAAAGAACCTCCATTTCACACACACAATAGCCCTTCACCGTGCCCTGTTTTTCATCTTCTTCAGCCTCCAAAACTCACGTGCTTCTACCCAGGCACCCAACACCACTCAAAAGCAGCTAAGGTAAATCTCTATCAAGCCCTTTTAACCGCTTTAATTAACTAAAATGGCTATCCCCAAACGCCAACTTCTGTTTTGGTAACAAGAGGGCTATCATTTGCTTCAACCTTGCCTCCGTTCAACCCTCTAGAAAAACCAGTGATCGCAGCCCCAAAAGCACCTGTTTCATACGTACCAACCAGCCTTGAAGTAATCCCGATATAGCCCTTATACAGCCTGTTAAAATCAACCAAAAGAACCTTGTCAAAGTAGCCTCATTTCACACCTCTTACAATCCATTTCAACCTCTGTTTTTCAACTATTAAACTTAGCCCTAAAGCCTTGAACACCAGCCCGGGCACAGCTCAAAACCAAGACTAAACCAATCGAAGACCCTAGTTTTTCTTCCTTTGTTCCACATACACAGATCAGCGCCTCCAAGAACCTAGTGTTTAGCCACTTCTTGAGCTATACTACAGCCTTTAATACCCCTTGTTTCCCTACACAAAACAACAACCGAAAGCCCCTTCCACAACCCTTAACGAGCTTCATTTCTTTTAGACCACAAAGCAACTGCTTCTTCTTCCTCTCTCGTTGGGCCTCTTCAGTTTGCTTCAATTTTCTAGCAATAGAGTCCCTCGTCGCCGCTGGTTTTCTTCTCCCTACAGCCCCCTTTTTTCTATCGTTTCACTTCATCTCTCCCCCGGTCTCAATCTCCTTTTCTTCTTCCACTGCAGTTTGCTCCCTCCACTAATCCCTTGTTATCTGTTCTCTCTCTGGGCTTCTTGTGGCTGCAGATTCTTTTCTTTTTTTTTCTTTTCGATTTTTGGTTTGGCAGAGGACTTGTCCTTTGCCTTCCTTAATTCAAATCCTTAACGTGGGAGCAGGTGAGAAAGATTGATCGGCTTCCAAAGGAAGCCAATCGCTTTTTTTTCTCATTTCATTTTTCATTTTTTTAAAATTATATATATTTCTTATATTAAATCTATTTTATATAGGTATATACTCTTATCTTAATTATACATATGTTATGCATGTCTACTATATATACACAATAGTAGTATATGTATTATTTTCCTTTATATAAAATATATATTATATTTTACTATACTTACATTTATATATTTTTCTTATTTATTATATAAATTTATTTATATGCTAATGTGCTTATCACATTTAATTTAATATATTTGCATTCTTTATTTAATTAAATAAATACATGTATACATACATATATATATTTTTATATGTTCCTTTAATTATCTAATCACTTATAATGCATGCAACTTAGGTTTTATAAGTACATTTATATATATATATATATATATATATATATATATCCATTAATGTATATCATTAGCATACCAAATCTCAATTTATTTTCTTTATTTAATTTATATATATCTAATTTATGTACAGTAATCACAAATTGTTCAATGCACCAAATTCCAATTTTCAGTTTCATTACTCCAAATAGTAAGAAGTTCAAAATACGTATTACATTTAGTTTATTGAAATTTCTTCATTTATTTTACAAATTCTATACGAAAAATTTGTGGTCTTCACACATTGAATGGGTAAATCTAAATCCAAAAAATGGCTCAGATAGAATACCCAAATAATTTATTTATAGCTACTTAATTATGCCAATTATCAACATTTTATAGACATGGAGTATATTGCAGAATTAAATGAATTATGAATTAAATGAATAATTGAATTTTCAGAAATTACCCCAAAATTAATTCCTTAAAAATATTCACTTATACCCTTTTAATTTTAGGCTTAACAAATAATTAATGATATTATATAAACTTGGCTTATAACCAAAATGGCCCAATGATTTAACCAAATGATCCAATAATTAATTAATTAATCAAAATGACCGATTAAACCATTACCCAAAATGGCCTATTAATTAATTAAGTAAAATGGCTCAAAAACTTTATTAACTTTATTGCCAAAAATTAATTTAAGACTTAATACCCAAATATGTCCTCTACATTTATCACAAAATTGAATTAAGTTATCCATGTTTAATTGCACGAAAATTAGTCCTAAACGTTTCAAAATAACAGAATTAATAACATTTTCGTTAACTCCCTCTAACGTTGTTAAGTTTTATTACTGTGCAAGGACAATGGAAAATTTAAAATTTGAAAGGAAATGTCCTTAATTGTTATTTTAAAACGTTTAAGATTGATTTTCAAGCAATTAAACGTTAAAAACTTAATTTTATTTTGTGACAAATGTGAATGACATATTTAGGTATTAAGCTTTCATTTAATACACTAGCCCATATTTAAATTGAACCACAAAGCCTAATATATATTTCAACCAAATAGTCCTATTTAATTTCAACTAATTAGCCATATCCAACAAAAAGACCTAACCAAAATGGTCCATAAAATAATTCACAATGGTCCACTAATACCAACAAAATTGGCCCAAAATTTAAGTAAACTAAATGGCCGAACAACAACCAAAATAAACCTTCAAATTTGCATCAATGCAGCCCAAATAAAATGGCCTACTAATTTCAAAAAACTTGGCCCCAATTAGCAAAAATAAATTTGGCCACTATGAATTAAACATTAATGGCCTGAATGAATTAAAAAATAGTTGCCAACAGCCCAAACACATGGCCCAACAAAATGGCCGAATGGGTTGATTTTATCATTTTTTTTTTATTTTCAGGGTGAGCACATGCAAACAGAATGCCCTTAGCGCGTGCATTGCATGCACCTTGTGTGTCTAGGTGTAGGCGCGCTCAACGCACATGCCAATCGTCTTCTTCCCATCTTTGGGTCTTTTGCAAAAATTCGAGTCCCTGACATGACTCTTGAAAGTAACTAGAAACTCACCAAGTCATTAACACTAAATTGAAATACAATAAAATTTACCTAGATGCGAGTAAAAGCTTAATCTCGCTATTGTAGTCGCTACAAGACTTGATGCTCTTTTTCAATACTTTCCATTGACTGCCCCTAGACCTGCATACGAGAGAGAGGCTGCTACTCTTATTCATTCTCCTAAAACTTATGAAACTTAATATGCTATCTTCATGTATATAAGCTAAGAGTAGAGACCTTCCTTTATTTGATACATGTATAAACTCATCCTATTATAGGTTTAATACATGTATAATATATATAATATAAAGTCATATAATATATATATATAGTAGGAATCCACTTACACACGTGTAAAACAAATTTGTTTTACACAGTTTTATATCTTCATAAAAGGTTAATATTTTTGCAAACCAACCGTTGGATTTAACAACCTACTCCTATTTATTATGTATGTAAATTTTTGAATCAATCTTCTATTTCTATCATTTTAATCGAAAATAGCATTTTTTTTCAATATATATGAACGGTTGAAATTTTATTTTACGAAATATATAGTTAAACGTGTTCGATTAATTTGAAATTTGGCATGCATGATCTATGTGAATAGAACATAAAATTCAACGGTCGGATAAAAAAATTGTAAATCATGTAAAAAGATATGAAAGTGTGTAAAACTAAATTTGTTTTACACACGTGTAACTGGATCCCTCCTCATATATATATATATATATATATATATATATATATATATATATATATATATATATATATATATATATATATATATAGAGGAGGGATCCACTTACACGTGTGTAAAACAAATTTGTTTTACACACTTCTATATCTTCATATAGGATTGATATTTTTGCAAAACAACCGTTGGATTTAACAACCTACTCATATTTATTGTGTATGTAAATTTTTGAATCAATCTACTATTTCTATTACTTTAATCGAGAATAGTATTTTTTTCAATATATATCAACGGTTGAAATTTTATTTTACGAAATATATAGTTAGACGTATTCGGATTAATTTGAAATTTGGCATGCATGATCTATGTGAATAGAACATAAAACTCAACGGTCGGATTAAAAAATTATAAATCATATAAAAAGATATGAAAGTGTGTAAAACTAAATTTGTTTTACACATGTGTAAGTGGATCCCTCATCTATATATATATATATATATATATATATATATATATATATATATATATATATATATAAGGTCATACTTAACTAGAATCATACTACTTAACTCAAGTATATTGTTCTCAATATTCCTAAAATGTTCATTAAATTGACAATAATCCGAATAAGGTTTAGGTTAAAATTGACTTTATAAGCCAATAAATGATATAAATCCAACACTTGCTACTTAAATTTGTCTTCTGACATTTTTTTAATTAAGAAAATCCTTCTAAACACTTCATGTGACTACATCTTTTTTATATTTATGCTAGTTTTGGTTAAGTTGATGCAACAAAAACTTTATAATAGAAAAGAAAAAAATTTGAAAAAATAAACAACAAAAATTAGATCAACCAATACTAGACATATATAGGATCAACCCAATTGTCGTTTTCTGGATGCAAAATAAAATGACAAGAAAAAATAATTGTTAAGGGTATTAGATTAAATTTTATATAAAATAAAATTTATAATATATATTTGATATATATGAAATTAATAAATAATTAAAAATTATTTTATCAAATAATATTTTGTTATTAAATATCTAAATTTTATGTGAAACACAAGTGTTGTTGCACAAAACAACAATGATTGATTGCTGACGTAAGAGTCTATCTCTTTTCTCCACGTGTCTCCAAAAAGGTTCTGCAAAATAGGAAAAGTCAGAGGGCGCAAGGGCTTTCCCCTGAGCGCGCACTCCGATGCTTAAGTCAGACAGGATCTAGGTAGGGGTTTCATAAGCCAATAGAGATTTGGGTTTAAGAATGATTCCTGTGACCTATTTATAGGAGTTAGATTGCGCGTAATTACCTTTATGACCCATAGCTTAAATTGTCATCTAATGGATCATTTATGGGCCTTTTGAGTCCTCTTTTCTCTTGGTCTTAGATTATCATTTGGCTCAATGTTCTTCAGCTTGACTTATAGAAAAGCCCAATAATCTTTGGTTTGACCCTCATCAATTGCTCCCCACTCTTTCGCAGGGTTTACCCTTTTCAAATTCTTTTGCTACCCTCTTCCTGAGATTATTACAAGAGTCTTTTTATCTTCACTTGAGGGCTCAACTAATGGACTTCATCATTATTTATAACAAGAACGACGTTGTGTCATTATTTCTTTTGTCAAGTGCCTTTTCATAACACTACTGGGATACGTTTTCCTCCTCTGAGCTAAATGCTTCTTAAGTGGAATATGCCACCCTTCTTTTCAAATTCAAGGTTTTAGCTGATCGAAACCAAGAGCTATAAGGAGAAATTACAAGATTGCAGAGCCACCAAAGCCTTTGGTTTCATCAGAGGCGATTTGTACTTGGCATGCTCCTGATTGGTTGAAGCTTGATCCAGATGCTGAGAATTTGGAACCTTTTCTGAGGATAGGCACTTATAAAGATCTATCTGATCTTACCAGCTCTTAGGAGCCTTTTTGTCGACCCGAGATGGTCGTGGTTCTCACAGGCTTAGACGAAGATGATTTAGATAATCTAGAGACTAATTTTCCTAAAGATCAAACTTTTGATATTATAGCACCTCAGGACATACATGCCTGGGTGCTTATTAGTATCGATGCTCCTTTTGATGCAGAAGTTAATCTAGAGTGCTCCCCAATTCTTTTTGTGAAAGAGCTTAGTCTTTTACAAACTAATCAACACATTTTTAAACTCATTTACAGAGGCAACTACATATTTACCTTGTATTAATCTTACGTAATAATCAGACTTTTCTCGTGCACTTTTCGCTTCAAGTCTTTTTACATATGTGGCTTATACCTCTCAATTACTGCTTCAAGCCCAAGCACTTCATGCATGAATTACATCACGCACTTTTCGCTTTAAGTGCATGCGTAGCCTACATCGCGCATTTTTCGCTTCAAGCTTTTTTCTTTGTGTACGTGGCTTACTTCGAGTATTTTTCGCTTTAAGCCCTTACACTTTGTGCATGACTTACATTGTGCACTTTTCACTTCAAGTACATGCGTAGCCTACATCGTGCATTTTTCACTTCAGGCTTTTTTCTTTGAGTACGTGGCTTACCTCACGCATTTTTCGCTTCAAGCCCTTACACTTTATGCATGACTTACATCGCGCTTTTTTCGCTTCAAGTACATGCGTAGCCTACATTGCGCATTTTTCGCTTCAGGCTTTTTTCTTTGAGTACGTGGCTTACCTTGCGCATTTTTCACTTCAAGCCCTTACACTTTATGCATGACTTACATCGCGCACTTTTCGCTTCAAGTACATGCGTAGCCTACATCGCGCATTTTTCACTTCAGGCTTTTGGTTTGCTTGCCTCGCACCCTTTTGTGCTTAGGGACTTTTCATTTGCCCGTCTCGCTCATTTTTCGCTTAGGGACTTTCGAATTTGCCCGTCTCGCACCCTTTTGTGCTTAGGGACTTTATATTTGCCCGTCTCGCACCCTTTTGTGCTTAGGGACTTTGGATTTGCCCGTCTCGCACCGTTTTGTGCTTAGGGACTTTATAGAATTGATAAGAATATAACATCGTTTATATTCGAAATGCCAACATAAAATATGATAAAATTGTAGCATACCTCGTAACATACCTCGCAGCCTGTATACTGTGTGCTCCCCAAGTTTTTCTTTGCGACTTTTCGTATCCAAAGAAGAACTTTTACCTGAGCGTTGAGCCTATACGCGTGATTCTCGCTTAAGGACTTATTTTTGCCCGACTCACACCCTTTTGTGCTTAAGGACTTATTTTTGCCCGTCTCGCACCCTTTTCTGCTTAGGGACTTATTTTCACTCGTCTTGTATATTTTCTCGCTTAGGGACTTATTTTTGCCCGTTTTGCACCCTTTTGTGCTTATGGACTTATTTTCGCCCGTCTCGCACATTTTTCATTCCTGTAATGCATACATCAACTAATGTATTGTGCTAGAAGAGCATAGAATCAAATTGATATGGATAGCTGGCCTTCCATTTCATAATGCAGTATTTTACAATCAAATGGACAAAGTAATAACATAATTGCAACAAATGTTAAAACAATAATAGCAAGTGTTTACTGCCAATACAGTTCTAAGTCTTTGTCTTTGTAAAGTTTGTAAAGTGCAAATGCTTGGACGTTCTGCTATCAACCATGGATCATGCGCTAAGTCATGCCTCGGTTCTTCACTCATAGGAACCATCAATCTAACTTCACGAGCTTACCACAAGTTGTTTCAGATCCGATTATATCGAACCAAGCTCTCTCTGGCTTGCTACCTTGGGTGGTGTAGGCTAGTTTGTTGCATGGGCCAGTAGGCGAGCTAATCTATTGTCGTAACCAGGCGTGCGGCAGACTGGGAGCCACCCTATAGCGGAAGATTCCTGCCATGTGGGCCTTTTCACTTGCCCATAGTTATGTGCTCGCCCTATTATAGACAGAGATGTCGGCCGCTTGGTGTATTGTATCAAGAAAGGCGTGCTGCAGGGGCACTGTGCTCTGTCGTATTGCTCGCCTAATCACACTTGCCATCCTTATTCTTGTGCACACACTCGCTAGGTGAGCCATGAGTGCGGCAGACTGGATTGCCACATTTGGCAAGCCAAACTATCACTAAGTTTCGTGCTTCTTAACTTGTGATCGCCAAAGTTGCTCTATCGCCAAAAACATGGTCTGTGTTCACCCAAGTTGCGAACATGGTTATCGCCTGAGATAGGCACTTTATAGCGAACGTGGCCTGCCGTCTGGCCTGTGCTCAACCGCAACCTATCGCCAAGTCGACTGTGCTCGCCAACATTGCAGACAGGTGTCACCTGTGCTCATCATTATTGACCTACCGGGATGATTTACATGTTGTAGGCTATACTGTCTCATGGGCGTGCTATTCTATAGCCTAGAACCTTGAGTGTGGCAGGCTGGACAGTCGGATGGGCGAGCTGATTTATAGCCGAGATAGCTTTGCATGCGGCGAGCTGGCTGTGGCATGTCTGAGGCGCTTAATCATCATGGAGACCTGTCGCTGAGGACTAGTGCCCGAATAAATTTTTGTGCTCTCTACAGTGTTCGTCCAAATGAGCTTGTTTGTGGTAGATGGTAGGGCCATTTTAATCGCCTAAATAGTCTTTCTTGGGTTGTGTGCTTGCTCTACCGCTTTGGAATCGTGCTCGCCCATATTGTTTAGCTATCGTATGGGCGACTTGGTTCATGTCTACTGAACTCGTCCGCATCCTATCACCAAATACCTTTTGTTGAATCACCTTTAGTAATTGGCGAACCCCAGAAAGGATCTCAGCTTGCTCACCTTGGTGGGCGGTTCCCACTCTTGGATCGCCCGTACCTTATCCCCATTCATCTTGACCAGACCGCCTCCTTACCACGTGGCCTAGGAACGTGTCGCTTGCTCAGGTCTTAAGCCTAGCAATAGTGCAACCTTAGGGAGGAAAACTTGCATCCATACATCCGTAGGCAAGCACGCTGGTATGGGGTAACTCTTATACTTGTATTTGTACTCAAGAATGCTATGTACAGGAGTTTTACAGGGGATTTATAGCCTCTCTCTCTAGCTCCCACTACACCCACACAAGAGACTCTTTTATCTATAAAAGTGAGGGAGGGCACCCCTTTATATAGACAACCTTTTTGGCCTTCTTGTGCATGTGTGGCTGCCAAAAGGCCAATTGTGTGGCTCCTAAGCCACCTCTAGATGGTTCCACACTAGTGGTGCCTTGTCCTTCCCACAAGTGGAATCCTGTTAGGGTGCGTTAGGGTCTCTAGAAGCTTCTGGAGCGCGCACCGCATCTGGAAGGTTTTGGACTCTTCCATTTAGGGCCCACGTTTGGGCATGTACCTGATCGCCCCTCGAGCTTTATTGAGTTCTTGGGGTGTTTCATTCACCTGGAGGTCACCTGATTCTTGCTTGTCGATCTAGGTCCGTACTCGGCTGGGCGTGCACCTAGATTACCCAAATTGGTCTGTCGCTTGGATCCTCTTCTAGCTTGAATCTAGCTTGTCGTCGACAATGCTGGCCACTACGCGTTTACAAGGGTGTGCACATGGCTCGCTGCATTTTCTCATTGTGAGGGCGTGCAGCTATTCGCGCCATCGAACTGTGCAAGATCTCTTTTATTTTCTTTGAATCGAGCTCGCATGGCATGCATCTGGCTAGCATGTTCCTTTCTTGCCCAAAATCATGCTCACCATCAAGATTCCAGATTGAGTATGGCCTGGCTCGCCCTCTTCATTGGATGGGCAGTCTCCTAACTCGCCCAATCCTTTCTCGCCATCTAGATCACTCTTCGCCTGAGCCTGCATCTGGCTCACCCAATTTTCATTGCTTGTTTACTATGCTCACAATCATTGCTTTATCGGGCGAGCTCTATCGGTAGGCTGAGGTATCGCATGCACAAGCCCCGCAGTTGCGAAGGTGGCTGCCGCAACGGGCTTTGTTTGCCAGCATTTGCTGCAGTAGGAAAGCCTGTCACAAACGCAATGTGCTTACCAATGTTTTGCTCTACTGGGTGAGCCTACCGCTTATATGCTGTGCTCGCCACAATTGCTCGCCATCACCAATCAACATGCTGCAAGGACCTCTGCTTGCCCGTATTGCTTACTAGGCGAGAGTTGCGTATGGCATACTGGGCTATCGTATGCATGAGGCTCGCCATCACCAGAGAAGCTTGCACGTGGATTATAGCTCTCCTGCATTGCTCGCTATCACCAAAGGAGCATGTCTCATATATTCTTTGCTCACCCACATTATGCTATCAAGTGAGTTTTTCTTGAGGGTACTCTACTCGCCCATAATGTTCACTAGGCAAGCATTCGTGTGCTGCAGATTGGGTGAACCTTTTGCGTGTGCCACTCCATCGCCAAGATGGCCTGCCACGTACTGAAACTCTAAGCATTGAAGGATTGCACGTAACGTTTTGCTCGCCTTCACTGCTCAATCGGGTGAGCGTTTTATGAGGTAGACTGTGTAAGACGTTTTATTGCTAAAAAATGTCTTGGTGCCATCAATATCTTTGCTCACCCACATTATTCTACTGGACGATCCCCTTTAACGCCAAAAAGGCCTTCCTCGTGGTCCTGTGCTCGCCTGTACTATTGTGTGAGCAAGGTACTCTATCGCCAAAGTGGCTTGCATTTAGGACCTGTGCTCTGTTGTCAAAGAGGCCTGCCGAGAGCGGTAGACGGGGCTGTCGCTTGCCTCGTGGAACTGTTCTCGTCGTATAGGTTTTCGCTAAAGTGATTGTCGCATGGGCGAGCCAATCTATCACCAAAGAAGAATACCGAGTGGTCCTACCGTGTGAGTACTGTGCTCGCCCATCACTATACCAAGCGAGCTTAGGTGCTGTAGACAAGCCTGTCACGAACGGTAGCCCCTCTCTCGCCATGACCTGTCGCGTGCGGGAGCCCCTATCTCGTCCAATGCCTATCGCTTGCGGGAGCTTTCCTCTCACCCAAGGGCTTGTTGCGTGCGAAAGCCCCTATCTCGCCCAAGGCCGGTCGTGCGTGGTAGCCCCTTTCTCGCCCTAGCCTGTTGCATGTGGGAGCCCCTATCTCGCCATGGTTTGTAGCGTGCGAGAGCCCCTATCTCGCCATGGTTTGTCGAGTGCGGGAGCCTCTCTCTCGCCTATGGTAGTTATCGCGTGTGTGAGGCCCCTTTGATGGTTCGGTTTTGTTCCACGTGCTTTTCTCTTTCCAATCTTTTTTTCTTTATTCTCCCACGTTTCTTTCTTTCTTGATTCTTACAGCAACTCTTTCTTCCTTCCTATTTTCTATTGTTGCAGCAGCTTATGGTTTGACGTGGAAACGTGGCTATGTGGCATGTGTAGTAGCAGGGAGCAGTGCTTCGATCTTGCTTCCTTGGTTGTAATAGGCAGCGTGCGATGGTGAAAGCTGGCCTGTGGCGTGATGCAGCAAAGGTAGGCGGCAACAAAGGCGATCAGGTGGTGCAACAAAACCTGGATGATGGTAGCCAATAATATAGGTAGTGGAGCAGGACCGAACAGCTTTGGGAGCAGCTTTAGTGTCACGATGATGGTGGTGATGATAAGCTGATATCTTTCACGTCCTTTTCCACTTTTTCTTTCTTTGTTTTCCTTTTGTGGTTGGCAGCAGCAAGGTTAATGATGATGATGATTCACGATAGAAGCAATGCAGCGAGGTTAATGATAATGATGGTTAACGATGATGATGATTAACGACATATTCCATAGTTTGCTTCTCGTGAGATTCATTGCATTCTAACAAGTTTTGGACTTCATTAATTGCAGTGCCTTGTTTCTTGCTTTGAGTTGAGGGATTTTTTGGTCGTTTTTCGTTTATGATAGATAGAAATGGAAAGCTATGGAGCCTCTGCTTATAGTATTCCAAGCTGCTTTGACAACACTATGGCTTCTCCTTCATTAATCCCTCATCGCTACTTCTTCAGAACAGGAAGAGACCCCCAATCCTATGGTAGTTACACCAAACATCACCCATCTTGTTTCCCTTAAACTTAACTTTACCAATTATCTTCTTTTGAAATCCCAATTCCTACATTCTAATCTGAAATTCTTTTCTGGGCTTTGTCGACGGAACATTTCCCAGTCCTCCTCAGTTTATTTGTTATGCCAATGGTAACGCCATACAAAACCCTGCATATTCGGCTTGGGTTCGGACAGACCAAAACCTCTTATCATGGATCAACACAACTCTTACAAAAGAGATTCTTCAAGAGGTTCATGATCTGACAACCGGGATAAAGAAGATGATCACTAGCAGAGATAGCAATTCGAAGCTTAGAGCATCCCTGCTGTGAGAGAGACTGTCTGTGTCCTACTTCCTTTGAATAAACACAAACCAATCACGTAATCATCTATACATATGTAATTTTTGGAACATGATCCGATCTTCGAGAAGTAGTGTTATGATGCTTCCATCCCTTTTATCTACTTTCGAGAGAAGAGGGGTACCCGTCCCTCGACGATAATCTTTAGGAGACCTGTTATTGTACTACTTTTCACTGGTTAGAGATCTAACTGCATGGGTGACAGCCAGAGGAAATCCTCTCATCGACGGGACAGACACAAATAAGAGAAAAAAAATCCCCTCCTAATTCAAGTGTGAAGAATGATCAAACGTAGAAAGAAAGAATCATCCGCAACAGGCTTTTGCTAGGTAATTGGACTATACTCTGACTGATTTACTAAGGATTTTCAGGGAGCTCGGAGGTTGGCTTGATGCCTCCCACCGTCTTGGCAAGGTTTGGCAATGAGACTCAACTTGACATCCATCGAAAGCGGAGATACCGAAGGAGAGTGTCCTTCCCTAGCCTTTTTGTTGTGTTCTATTAATGACATCCTTCAATAAATAATAAATACTTAATTTCAGATATCCTTCGAATTTCCTTTAATTATAGAATATTAATGACGGTGGGCGCCACGCATTTGCTCCCCAGTTGGTGCGTGATTTAGAAATTATTAGGCATTTTGAACCCATGCCTGTCGCGAGCGATAGGCTCTCTCGCTCAACATCTGTTCAGGTGCGAGAGAGGCTCTCTCGCCCATTCCTGTCTTGTTCGGAAGCAACTCTCTCGTCCAAGGTTTGTCGCATGTGTTTATGGTCGCGCGAATTGCTCTGTCGCGTGAGCCTCGTGCTAGATTGCGACAGAGTGTCTGTAACATGTCTGTGGCATGTGAATCGCTTTGTCGCGTGCACCTGGCGCACGACAGACTATTTTGTTGCGTGCACGCTTGGCGCACGACAGACTATTCTGTCGCGTGAAATCTTGCGTGTGACCTTTTGTGCGACAGACTATTCTGTCGCATGCACCTTGCGCCCAACAGACTGTTCTGTCGCGTGTATATATATATATATATATATATATATTTGCAGTGTTTCTATCGACAGCCACTCGAAAGGACTTTTCTTTTCATTGTTCCTATCGCAATTTTATCTCTCGCAAAACTAGCAGTCTTCCGTGGGTCTTCCGCACCCTTTCGAAGACTTTTATACTTGGCTTTTTGTTCAATTTCTCACAGACGGCGCCAATTGTTGTTGCACAAAACAACAATGATTGATTGCTGACGTAAGAGTTTATTGTTGCACAAAACAACAATGATTGATTGCTGACATAAGAGTCAATCTCTTTTCTCCACGTATCTCCAAAAAGATTCTGCAAAATAGGAAAAGTCAGAGGGCGCAAGGGCTTTCCCCTGCGAGCGCACTCCGATGCTTAAGTCAGACAGGATCCAGGCAGGGGTTTCATAAGCCAATAGAGATTAGGGTTTAAGAATGATACCTGTGACCTATTTATAGGAGTTAGATTGTGCGTAATTACCTTTATGACCCATAAGTTAAATGATCATTTAATGAATCATTTATAAGCCTTCTGAGTTCTCTTTCCTCTTGGTCTTAGATTATCATTTAGCCAAATGTTCTTCAGCTTGATTTATAGAAAAACCCAGTAATCTTTGGTTTGAGCCTCATCGACAAGAATACAATTACACATTTCAAAAATTAATAATATTTGTTTACTTTATTATTTATGTAGTTATTTATTTTAGTTAATTACTTAATTATAAAATATTTATTTTTATTCATTTACTTGTGATTTATTTGATAATAAATTAATTATTTTATTTTTATATTTATTAATTAATCATTTTATTATATAAATATATAAATTATTATTTCTAAAATATTAAAATAAAAAAACAATAAAGACAATTTGGTAAAACTAAAAACAACCGCTGTTGTTTTTTTTCACTCTCTGATCCAGCGAGAATTTTTGGCTAGGCACTAACACTGTAGGCTTCACCAACCAACACTTGAAGGATGCATGCACCCCCAGCAGTTGCATCCTTTTTAGTGAACCTGGAAAATTAATGCGGAAATGGAAGGTTTCGTTTTGCACGTCATAAGCAATATTTGAGCCTGAGCTGAGAGGCCCTTGAACTTCAGCCCCTCTCCAAAATCTTCAGCCTACTACAATAATATAGACCCACCTTCTGGAAAGGCCGGCTAGGCCTGTTTTCTGAATAGGCTTCGAAGTTCCACAACTTTTGCATGTAGGCCTCTGGATGCCAGCTTTTACAAAATTGAATTGGCTATTGCTCTTGTACGCGCAAGCATAAGGTTGTAATCGGGTTAAGTTAAAATGATTTAATACTAAGTTCGAGCTCCACTCGACTCAAAAGCTTGATATTCAAAATTCTGCTAGAGCTCGATCGACTGATTTTTGAAGCTCTAGTTTGACTCTACAAAATACTCATGTCACTCAAGTTTGACTTGATAGACTCAAATTATCAATTTAACTATATATTATGATGGTCAAATAATAAATTAATAATAAAATATTAAAAAAAGATCGATAAAGTTTGCAAACCGCTCAGGCCAAGTATTAAAAAGTTCAAATTTGGCTCGATTCGTTACTTTGGTAGCTCGAGCTCGACCTTAGTTAGAAAATAAAAAAAATCAAACTCAAGTAATCATTGAATCGAGCTCAAATAGTTCACAAATAACTTAACTTGTTTACACCTCTACTCAAGTATCATTCGAGGAAAAAATAATTTGTCTTGTTGGATAAGGAGACCGACCAGGCAATAGGGACAAATTGATGGATGAACACATTTGGCTAGGAATCTGTGGACAGTGGGATGAGAAGATAAAGTAAATTGTTCATTGCACCCTAGTAATGGATTGGAATCTGTAGACCGGGATCCTAGCATTAAAACCAAACATTTAGAATCTCTCAATATAATTAGGTAACAATTTTCTATTAAAGTCCTTGAAAGAGAGATGTTGAACGTGAAATTTTGATTTCAGGAACTTTGAATTAACTTCTGTGTATGTAGATTGTAGAATGATGGTAAAATATCTGCATGATTTGTAGATGATTTGGAATCTTCAATTCAACTTTATTACCAAGTGGTTTTGGAGTAGAATTGAAGTTATTGTATGATTCAGATCTTTATTTTGGGATTCAGCTTTTCAAAAATTACGAGGGAATGAATGTCTTAAAAAGCATTGCTTTATGGGGCCATCCTGTTCAGTGCTGATTAAATAGCAGGATTAATTGTACAATAAGAAACATTAAACATTGCAATTGATGTGATTTGGTATGCAATTTATATCTTTCCACTCTAATTGTATGCTTTGTTGCATTGCATTAACTTTCAGTTGAAAGTGAAATGCCAAAAAAAAAAAAACCAGCCATGTAGAGGATTAATTTTTTGATACATGTATATAAACAAAAAAAAAATGGCATGACATGATGTGATATATAATATTCAGATTCATATATATATATATATATATATATATATATATAAAATAATTTATATACATTTTATTGCAAAACACTCACAGAAATGTCCATAAATTAATAATGAGCATCCTTAGTAATGTTCCTTTGAAAATGACGTGAAAAAAAAAACATGCAAAACATTATTGACAGTTACAAATATCTGCAATACATTTTGTAATTTTTTTTAGAGGCATTGGGTTCCATCAGTCAAAACAAGTTTCAATCGTCCAGATTTTCAACTCAAAATGGTAAACATGATTTCTCAATATTCATTCAGATCCGATAATTTTATAATGAGCATGAGACGTGCTAAAAAACAGAACAGAAGAATACAAAAATAATTTAAGTTAAAACTTGACAAAAGTTATATATTAATTAAATAAAAGTAAAAAATATTTTGTAACTGATATATCAATATAAATTTTAACATAAACATTTTGTATTTTACACAAAATAAATATGATCTAACATGATATGAATATAAATTATATGCACAAATTTCTAAATCCATATTCATCCATATGAACGTTTATGTCTAAAATAATAAACATTTTCATAGAGGTCAATTCAAAAAGCTAGAAGATTTAACAAACGAAAACAAAAAAAAAAGGAGCTGCAAGAAATTATATGGAAACACACTAATTAAAACTCGAGCAGTTTGGTAATTTTTTTATGGTGTATTACATACTTGATAAATGAAAATATGAATTGCAAATCAAATTTTGTTTTTGAAAATAGATTATTAAGATGTTGTTTGAGGTTGTTTTTGTTTCGTGTTTTTATTTTTTTTATTTTCAATTATTTTGAAAATGGAAGTAAAATCATATTTGGTTAGTGTATTTTTGCTTTCAAAAACTGAAGACAAAACACAATGTTTTGAAATTTTTTTTGTGTAAGTACAGGTATATTTATCCGTTTTATGGTCTGAGATTAATCATGTTTGGACCGAGAGTAATAAACAATAAAATCATTCCAATAATGAGAACTTCAAAATTAATATTTTGAAAATTGTTGAAAACACCAAATATGATGTTTTTATTATTTTAAAAATGTTTCGACGCTCTTATTGAACGGGTAATGAATGTTCATCCTAGCTACTAGAGGTGGCAAATGGATGGATTGGATCGGATTTAGATTGGGTTATTTTGGGTTAAGGAAAAATTAGATTATTTTGGGTTCGAATCATTTCCAGTTCGAATAAGATCGGGTTTGGGTCAAGAAAAAATCGATCTATTTCGGGTTCGGATAAGGTCGGGTTTGAGTCAATTTGAATTTAGATCAATTTGGGTTCGGATTAATTCGGATTCAGATTAATTCGAGTTCGAATTAGGTCGGGTTTGGGTCGTTGACTTTTTTAATCAATTCGGGTTAATCAGATTTGGATTCAAATCGAGCGGTTAAGTTTTTTGAGTTAAGCCTTAGTCATCTCTATATGATTTGTCTAGTATGAAATCAACTGAAACCATATTTCTAAGAATTACAAACTTATGAAAATAAAATTTTTTCTTACATGACCTATAACAAAATTGGGATTGAAATAATCCAAATATTTAATAATTTGTATGATAGTTTTTTTTATAATATATTTATCAATATTCATAAATTAATTACATTTTTTCATTTTGTTTCTATTATGTATAATAATTAATAACTTTATGAATCAAAGTGATTTAATAATCCCTACTAAATATCATAGTACACTACTATATATCTTTTTAATTTCTCATGATTTTTTATAGAATAATTGGAGACATTAACGTAGGTGATATAGTTTCTGTACTCTATTATAGATTAATCATTAAATAATTATACATTAGGTTCAAATGAATATAATATAAAAGTGAATATTTAAGTTTAACTAGATTCAAAAAATATAACACTTATATTATTGAAAAAAATTATATTTTTACTATAGTAAAATACTTTGATAATTAATTTTAACATTTAAATATTTATTGATAATATTAAATTTAAGTTTGAATATTTTTGAGTTTAGGTTAATTTAGATTCAAATCAATTCGGGTTCAGATCAGGTTAGGTTTGGGTTAATCTAAATTTGGATGAATTTGGGTTCGAATCGATTTAGGTTCAGATCAGATCGGGTTTAGATCAATGTGATTTTGGATCAATTTGGTTTTGGATCAATTTGGATTCAGATCGGGTTGGATTTGGGTTGTTAACTTTATTAGTCAAACAGAATCAGTCGGGTTTGGTTTCAAGTTAGTCGGGTTGGTTTTTTTGGGTCGGGTCAATTTTTGCCACATTTGCTAGCTACAGTGTCAACATTAAAGTAAATTCATATAATTTTGCTTTTGGCTTATGTGATATTCATATATCTACCATTTGTACATTTAATAAATATAATATAATTATCCAAATGACCTATTCCTTGCAGGAATAAAGGGATAACGGATGGTGGGCCCCACAAGACTTTTGTGTTCTGGAGCAATTGAGACTTGGAGGACATGAAATTTAGAGCTAAATATGGATGAGGTAAGAAATTTAGCCCTAAACTAGTTTGTTTGTGCATTTGAGAAGCGTGCAAACAAATTAGAAAATTACAATTAAGTTCATAGGTTGATAGAATTTTTGTAAATAACGGATAAACCGATTTGACTTTGGAACCATTATCAGTGCTAGAAAATTTCTCATAAAATAAGGTTCTAGGCCATGTGGATTGATGGAATTAAACCTGCATAAATATAGAAATTTACGCGATTTTACAGTTAGGGGTATTTTAGTAATTTCACCCAAACGGTAAGTCGAACTTCAACAAAAGCTCAACCAAAATTTAGAGCAAGTTAAATAGATATATTTCATGATGAAATAAAAATATTTAGAAGATTAGACTGATTGTTTAAACCGAAGTTGAACCAAAAAGGGCAAAAACAAAAGATTACTTAAACATAGGGCAAAATAGTAATTTGCACCATAAAATATTCTTTTTAACTGAATTTTCCAGCCTTTTCTTCACCATTCTCAGCAACAAACCAGCAGCTCTTCTTCTTCCTCCATAGCTAACCTTCCAAGAGAGAGAAAACTCAAAAACATCACTAAAACCTCATCAAAATCAAAATTTCTCTTCACCAAAGTTGTTCTCCTCAACTTCCTCTATCTTCCTATACCAAAATCATCACCTAAATCAGCCAAATTAAGGGTGTGGGTTCTGTTGAAGGTTTCAGCCAAGAGAGGTATGTAAGGAATTGTTGAAATTTTCATGGTTTTCATGATTCTCACCTAGTGTTTAGCATGTTTAGATGATTGTTTAAACTTGAATCAAGCTAGAACTGTGAGAACCATAGCTTTAGGGTTTCAATCATGGTGGATTATGCATGGAGGTGTTGTAATTTGATGAGAAATTAATCTAGAAATAATGTAGAATTCATGTTAAGGAAGAATTCAAGCTTAAAAATTGAAGAAAGTAAATGTGTGGGAGCTTTGATAAATTCGACTAAGGAAGGAGAGGAAGAATCCTTGTTGATTTTGATGTATTTTAGGTCCTAAAATAATGTGCAAAATATTAGGAGATTGTTGGCGAAAGAGAAACTGAAATCGAAGTTGTTTAGGTAAAGTTACAGTGTTAGCACCGGTGTAAAAGAGTGTAACGATCTGAGTGTACATTTTTACACATTATTTACTAGTATTTTACATATTTTTACTGGTTGGGCTGTCTGCGATGCTTTTAACACTTGATCACTAACACTAATAAATGGTAAACATTTATTCAATAAATTTGGAATATAAAAAGGTTTTACAATATTCCATATACTTTACATCCCCTGTTTCTATTTTACAATAATGTAGTACTGTATACAAGTGTCTGAATATATAAAAGAAGTGATTGTACCTTAAATTTCAATGCTCTTTGTCCCAGTGGGATACTCACAGCTATATTTATCTGAGGAAGCCATCAAATAATTCTCATAATAAAACTGGAAAATTTGAAAGTAAGGGGTGAGCGAACCACATGCTCAGTAAAGGACTCGTATGCTGTTGATATAATGAAAACTATATACTATAAAACATTTATTTCCTAACGGTGTACTAAGCACAGTAAAGGAAGGATACTATAGTCGATCGGGAAATCCAGATGGAGCATGAAAGGTATTTTGGAATACTTGTCTAGTCTCGGAAACCCAGAGCAACTATAGAAAGTAATTTATAAATTGTCTTGATAAAACAATTTAATACCCATTTTTCCATAATTATAAATGGGATAAACCATTTATTTTCCTTTCTTTCAGTACAGTTCAAAACACGTGACAGTACAGTGGTAAAACAATAGTTACAGTAAACAGTCTTTTCAGTACAGTAGCTTATAAATATCCAAATCATTGGATAACAGTTCAGTAATTATTTCTAATTTAGAAATAATTTTCTAGGTATTCTTTCTCGATAATAGTAAGTTTCCTTTCAGTTCAGTAAACAGTAATCAGTAGCTACCAGTTCAGTAAACAGTATTTCCCAGTGCAATACAGTTTAGTAAAACAGTATTTCGGTACGATTCAGTTCAGTAAACAGTAATTCATAGTGCAGTACAGTAAAACAGGATTCATTAAATCCTTTCAGCAAACAGTAATCAGTAAGTTGAGACTAGGCATCACCCTACATCATATCATGCTATCATCGTCCACTAAGGGGCACAGTAATCATCCCCGAAGGGACACAGTAACAGTATACAGTGAGATCTATGACCATAATTTATAGGTTGTCCTCGGTGTACACTTGCCAGGTGCTTCCGGGACACCTGATGACTGGCGGGTCAATCAGCCACGTGACAGTAACAGTATAACAGTAATAGTAGTAAGCATGAATCTCGGGGCCTAAGTCTCAAAATCAATTTATTTTCTCATAAAATACCTTTTAGGAGCATTTTATAAATTTCGTCATTTATTTCAATAATTATTTCCCAAAAGGTATTTTTTTTCCATTTCCACATACAGTAAATCAGTCAGTAAATATTCATGTATCAAGTGAGAAAACAAATAAATATTCATTTTGAATATTTAATATCATATAAAATAAATCAAATTCTCACTTTAATAAAAAATAAAACATGAATATTTAATTTTTTATAACTTTCTCATAATTTCCAAATTATGGAAAATTGCTGGAAATTATATTCAAAATTTCCCATTTAAATCATTTCATGCTTCTAAAATATTTTATAATATTTTAGAGTAATTTTGGAAACTTTCCGACAGCATAACAGTTGCGGATTTCTAACATCCTGCACACAATTCGCAGTATATAAACCAGCTTATCAACCACAATTTTGCATGTTTTCAAACAAAATCTTGCATTCAATATGCTCATAACATTTAGCTCAAGAAAACATGTAATTCATTATATAACTACAACTCACACACTCCCCCTTACCTGTCTTATGAAACCGATCTTCCCAGTTACGTTAACCGAAATCCGTCAACTCAGGCTGCAAAATAATTTTAGCAAAAATTATTAATATTTTTCCTCTTAATTTTAAGCCACTAACTTTCATAAAATACAGTCACTAATGTCATAACATAAGCACAACCAGTATAAATTATACTGGTGCTAAAACTCAACTTCCTCATTTTTGCTTCTTTTTCGGTTCTAATTCCACCAATCCTTCTCTTTCAATTTCTATATTTGTTTTCTATTATCAATCTATAAAATTCAGCATGAATTCATGCTTAACCAAGTCATGGCCGAAACCCTCATTTAGTGTCATCTTTGACTTTTCAATCTTTTTCCATGATGTTTTGTTTCTAACTTATAAATTCTTGCCCACGTGAGCTCCTCCTAATATTTTCCTGCATAAAACATTAAAGTATTCTTCCATTTTCATGTTAACCAAAGTCTCTATTAAATGGCAAATTTTTGATCTTTGACCATTTGATGAATTTTTGTTCTCCATTCATCTTATTCCATTTCAAACTATTATTTCTTACCATTTTCATGCAAGAACTGCATGTCTTCCATGAGATCACAATTCCACCTAAATTCTCCAAAAATGACAGATTTTTATTGAGCTAATATTATGAAAAACTAACTTCATAATATTTTTCTACACTTTGAAAATACTATAAATCAAGTTTGAAATCAAAGGAAAATATCAATTTGCAACATGCTTTTACCCTTGGCTGAATGGTTGTGGCTCCATTTTCTGTTCATTCTTTCATGTCAGCCCTCCTTTTTCCTTGTTTTCTTAGAAGGTTTTAAGGTGAAGGTAAGGTTTTTGAAGAAGGTTTAAGTGATTAGTTAATAAGAAATGAGATTTTTGATAAATAATATGGAAGAAACGTAAGCAAACAGAATGAAATTGAGCAGCAAAACAGAAACCATGGAGCAGCAATGGAAGTCGGTAAAGGAGGATGAAAATTGTTGGTGTTTTAGTTCCATTTAATTTTCTATTCATTCATGGTATCCAATAAGAATTCACCACCTAGCTACCTACCTATTTTCCTTATCATTTCATGTCTTATATTGCATTAAAAATGGGCAGTAACCAACAGCAAAAGGAACGGTTGTGAAGGCTTAATTTTTGCTGCTCGGTTTGACTAAGTTTCTTCTTCTTTTTGGTACGCTTTAACCAATAAAAATTAGCCACATGTTATTTTTAAACTTCTCCTCCTTCATATATAAATTATATTGCATTTTGTACTATAAATATTGTGGTTAAATTTCCTTTAATATTTTTCCAGCTGAACACTCACGACAGCAAGGGTGGCGTATGGAAACTGATTTTCTACTCCATTTTTTAACTTGTTTTGCCTTCTTTTTGAAGGCTTCAGCCAATAGAATTTAACTATATTTCCAAATACAAAATTCCCCTCCATTTAAATATTATTTGGCTGCATTTTATACTATAAAAATTTGCAATTTAATGCAATTTAAATGGGTCCAGCCGAGCAGCACAATGACAATAAAGAAGTGGCGTGCAGCCCACATTTTCTGCACATTTTGACTTATCTTCACTCTCTTTTATCTATCCCAAC
The DNA here is from genome assembly GCA_032173925.1 of Heritiera fomes. NCBI lineage: Eukaryota > Viridiplantae > Streptophyta > Magnoliopsida > Malvales > Malvaceae > Heritiera > Heritiera fomes. Next base: position 36,046,473 of record JAPDPM010000002.1, on the reverse strand, counting down.
CAATCACAATTTATCACTTGTCCACTAAATCAATTTCCTTCTTTAGAAAATTTATTTCTTTTGTATTTTATGCCATTGGAATTGCATTTCAATTCCAAATTTTTAGATATACTCTCTTTGTTTATTATATACCTTCAATTCATCCTTTAATATTTATTCACCTCTTATACACCATATTATAAATAATAAATTCAATGATTCAAAATTCAAAGTGGAAATTCATCTTCCATATTTATTTAATTCCACTAAATAATTATTTTCCCTATCCACAATTTATAAAATATGATGTACAGTATTATAAAATTAGGTCTCACAAAGAGATTGAAATGGAAGTGACTAATGCAATGTGATGGTTTATGGAGACTTAATAATTAATTATAATTGAAATGTAGTGGTTTGACAGTGCTAAATTGTGTTCCTACGATGTTTTGTAGCTCAAAAGTCAGAATTTGACACTGGTGCTAACAAATAGAAATACGGTGAATTAAGAGGTAAGGGATGAGTGTAGAAGACGTAGGGATACTATGGTGCATGTTTTAATAAAATGTGAATCTTTTGAAATTGAAATGTTGAAATTGGTGTTGAAATGGGAACTGTTGCTAGTTTTTTATATTATGTTTACACTGCAAGAAGGCTAGGTTTGAAATAGCCATTATATTGTCGAAATTTTTAAGAATTTTATGTAATTATCTTTTAATATCCTTAAGTGCTAAAAAATGAAAGAACTACTAAGTTAATTTCTCTAATTTGATGAAAATTTATATTTTTATTAAACACCGAAAAACAATATTTAAAAATTCATGTTATTGAATTTTACGTATGTGAGGGTACTGGCATGTTTTTATGACTTATTTATAGATAAATAAAATATTTTCATGTCTAAATGTTGAGCTGTGAATATTTTATGAATTTTTATTTTTTAATTGCTTATATTTTCAAAGTATGTATTTATGGATTGATTGAAGATAACTGCTACTAAATTTATCTCCGTAAATTGCTATATACTGTTTTGGGACTGTTGGCTCCATAACTGCTTACAAGCACATGCACTTACTATTACTATAGTTGAGTGATCCTGATCCCATCCTCAAGTAACACTTGGCCCATGTTCATCTGCAAACGACCTTAGATTATGGCCATACGTCCCCTTGCATGAGTTTACTGGTGATGCCTTGTCTCCACTATTTTATCTGGGGCGGCAAATTCCCAAACATCTCGGGCACTCCCAGGAAAATTATATATATACGTTATGGATTTTTAAGTGTAAAATCCTTTATATTATCAAATAAGCTTTTAGGATATGTTTATTGTTACTAAAATGATTTTTATACAGTTTGTGGAGAAATGATTTATATTGTTTAATTGAATATCTGCATATTATTATTAAAGGCTGCTTGTTACTGTTTATTGAATTATGCATGTTTACTGAATTGTTTAATTCCAAATGAAATCCCTGTAGTCGGTACTAAGGATCGGAACACGACAGATATTTCAAAGTATCTCCCATACTCTATCTGGTTACCTGATCGATTATAGTATCCATCCATTATTTCGTGCCTAATTTATATCCTCCATTCTTTTATCTAAGAAAGTATAATTTTGATTTTTGCATATAGGATACATAGTATCAGTTCTTGTATACGATTCTCTTACTGAGCATTAGCTCACCCCCTCCTTCTCCTTCCAGATTATTTTCAGTGATCTCTCAGCTTTGAGGGGGAGGAGTATTATTTTGGTATCCCTCAAGCGGACTTAGGATTTCCGTAGAGGTATGCGTGGTTTATATTTATATGTTCAGACTTTTATGTACAGTACTTTTCTATATGTATTTAGACTGGGGATGTAAATCGAATGGAAAATAAAATTTGGAAAATTTGTAGTGTAAATATTTGTTTATGATAAATGAAAAGAAATAGTTCCTGGGATTAGTTTGTAAACGAATATAGATTTTAAATTAGATTATTAGTGAAGGCACTGCAAACAGCTCAATCGACGATAAGTAAAGTATAAAATGATATGGAAAAATCTATATTTCAGACCGTGACAAATTCATTCAAATGGTTAACCTCAGGTTTTAAAACTTTTATTACCTTCTCCAATAATCCTCAATTAACAAAATTTTGAAACAAAAGCACTTCATCTAAACACGCTTTCCAATTTAATAAAGTGAAAATTAAACAAAACAATATTTTTCAAAAACATAAAATATAAAACACAAAACACATAACAATACTAAATGACCTTTAAATATTATATTGTAATATACATAAAATAACTGTAAATGATGTATAAATATAATAAATAATCTTTAATATTTAATACACCCTTAGTGGAGTCTTTTGACTTCACAAAGCAAAGATGATGACACATGTTTTATTTTAACTAGATTTAAATCCATTCGAAGCATGGTGACGATTTTATTTTATAATAAATTTTTAAAAAATAGAATAAAATTATTAAAAAAAAGTTTATATATTAAAACAGTTGATGGATATATAAAAGAAAAATCAAATCCTTAGATAAATTTTATTTGATTTAGATGCAGTTAAAACGATTGAAATTTACTTTTTTAAAATTTTAAATATTTTTAAAATTATATGACTAATTTAATAGGATTATTTTATAGAAATTTAAAATTAATTCATTACTTTAAGTATAAAAAAATTAAGCTATCCAAATAAACTTCTATATATTTATATAATATATAAGTTTATTATAAAAAAAAACTAATTTTTAATGAAATTAAAAGTTTAACCTTTGATCAATGATTAGATAACTTTGGGTGTGCATTTTATACTTTAATGATGAAAAGAATTCATCTTACCCTGCATGCCTACTGCTTAGTATTAATATGAAATACATATATTTTTTCTTTTAAAAAAGTGCATCTAAATAAAAAAATTTATACCAAAATTAATTATTTTTATAAATATGTTTTATATATTTTGATAAAAGATGTGTAAAAAAATTGATAAATAATATGTGAATTTTTTCTTTAATTTTAATATATATATATATATATATATATATATATATATAGATGTTTGTCTTGGAGAAATTGAAATATATACTTGATTTAAAGAAATAATTTATTTGTTTTGTATTTTCAATGTATATAGATTTTTATCTTTTAAAAAATTGAAAAAAAATATTATTTTTATTTTAAAATATTACCCATATCAAAATTTTGGGTTATCCATATAAGATATTTTACTTTGAATCAACTATTTTGGCTTTTATATATAAAAATATAAGATGAGAATTTCTATACACATCTTATTTTTTTTCCATACACCTTATTTTACGCAATATATACTGTTCATTTAATGGAAAAAATGGGTGTAAAGTGAAAAAAATTGGTTATATTTAGAAATACTCATATAAGATTAGTTAAAAGTAATAAAATATGAGTAAAGTATTTGATAAAAGATAATTGTTATTTATTTATATTTTAATATAGATGGATAGAATAATCAATAAAAGATTATCTCATTGGTGTTTTAATTTAAATATGTATAGATAAAAGATTATTTTATTAGTGTTTTAATTTAAATATATATATAAATAAAAGATTATCTCATAAGTGTTTTAATTTAAATATATAAATAAAAGATAAATTTTTATTATATAAATTTAATTTAGTTAAATAGTTTTTTAATCATGAAATATAAAAGAATCTCAGTTTATTTTTGAAAATTTTTATACTCTTTTGATCTTAGCAATTTTTTTGAAATATAAAATAATCTCAATTCCTGTTCATTCTTTAGTCTTTATCAATAATAAAAAATTATGTTTTTTTTTCCAGATTGGCGGCTCCACTGATGTGACTCACACGTAAGGATGTTAAGTTTGAGTGGGCAGATGCATGTGAGTGTAGCTTTCAGGAGTTAAGCGGAGACTTGCTACAGCTCTAGTAGTTACCCTTCCTAGCGGATCTGGTGGATTTTCAGTATATATAGATGCCTCCGCACAGGGATTAGGGTGTGTCTTAATGTAGAATGGTCGGGGTGATTGTGTGACATCCTCATTTCCACTAATAAACATATAAATCCTTACTTTACATTTGTGTGGTTAGGTTATTTGTTAATGCCATTCTTTGTTCTTCTTATACTTTATCCATTATCATTATTTAGAAGGATATAAATTTTCTCATGAAATATACTTTTCATGTATACATACTTTAATTTCATCAGGATCTCCTATACTTACATAACCTATATCCCCACATGATTATATACATCATTATAGTGTTGTACTGTACCATAGCTGAAATACAATTCACTTTACATGATTACATAAGTATACCTTCAATAATAACCGGGAAGCGTATCTCAAAGGTAAACTTTCAAGATCCACTAGTAGGCTCTTCTATCGAGAGCGAGGGATCACTTCAGATAATCTGAAAAATAGTTGTAAAAGGGTGAGTTTATGGTCAGTAAGAAATATATGTAAAAGAGCGTACTATGCCTATATATGCAGTTTTCCTGCTTGGCTCATAATGTCATGTAAAATCATTATAAAGTATATTCGTATACTTTCATCAAACATATAAAAGTTCTTCATAATAGCATATGCTTATAAATCGAGTAAATCATATACTTTTTTCAAATAACATATGCAAACATACATCATATACTTTCTTCAAAACATGCATCATATTCTTTCTTCAAAACATACATCATATAGCTTTCAAATAATAAAGAGACTATTCGCATTTTAACAGAATTATGCACTAAATAACATGTGGCGTACTCCCATAGGAGCCAGGAATCCTCCCCTAGCTAATCATATTTCAAAGACAATTTGGCCAAACGTCGATGGCCACAATGAACACTAGTCAGGTGTCATCTGTGGCACTGAGGGCTGGACTAGAGCTCCTCAGCCATGAACATATACAGAAGTGCATGATCATTAAGTACTTCATAGTCTCAAAACATTTGTCATATAGCTATTTGCTATGACATTCATACTTTCTTGAAAAAGGTTTTAAAACTTCTTTTCAAACATGGCAGTCGACTGGCCTCATAGGGCAGTCGGCTGCTATCTTATATTTTCATTTATCGAAATTATTTTTTTAAAAAAATTTCGATATTTTCTTTTTTGAAAACACATGGGGCAGTCGACTGGTCCAACATAGCAGTCGACTGTTTTTGAAACAGAATGCTTATGAAAACAGGGCAGTCGACTGGTCTTATAGGCAGTCGGCTGGTTTTGAAACAGAATGCTTTTTAAGTAAAAGCAGTCGACTATCCCATATAGCAGTCAACTAGTTTGAGATAAAATGCATACTAAAAAATAGCAGTGACTGGTTTGCATCAGTTTTCAAAAATCTACGCTTTGGTTGTCTCTAGGTAGTCGGCTGCTACTTAAGGCAGTCGGCTGCTCCTAGCATTTTGGTAACTATGAGTAAAACCCGAGATTTCACTTTCCTATTCTTAAAATAGCTAGTACTTCTTTCCAAAATGATTTAAAACATACGGACATAGTCACCTTACGTCCGTTACATAAATTCCTTACCTCAGTTCACTTCCGAATTGCAAATCACTTGGTTGCACCAATGGTCTTCTTCACTTCTTCAAAGATGAAATGATCATCACAATTAAATCTTTAACTTCCATTCATTTTAACACCATAACTAGACTATACCAGCATGATACGACTCCAAACTGTGAACAGAATTGACTAAATCCATTTCTCCTCTCACCTTTGCTAGTAACCAATTTAACAACGATTCTGATCTCTCCAATTACTTGGAATCGATCCACCAAACTTCAGATGTGGCTTAAGCTAGTGACAAGGATCGATTTTCGTTACTAACACTTAGTGATTCGACAGAGGAACAAGGTAATTTGTCAAGGTGAGTGGGAGTGGAAGCTTAGGAAAAATGGAGGAAATGAGAGGGAGCTGGGAAAAGGGGCTATCGACTTAGGTGATGGGAGCTGAAGATGATGACTATGCACTTGCATTTAATGCATATTAATCCCTTAATTCATGTCAGCCCTTAACCCTTTGACCCATTTTAATTCCTCTTCTTCCGTACATATGCCACATGTACTTTTAATTACCATAACATCTGACATTTAATTCTACCATAATCCAATTATTCTCATAACATCAGAATTAATTTCTTTACCATTTAGCTATAATTTCATTATTCCACATATGTCCCATATATCATTTACACTTCATAATTTCATATTTATTTAATCATTTCATATTGAAATACTTTGCAAATATGAGAATTTACATGAAATTGGGGATTTCACAGATTGCATATGGTTCTCGGCAGCTTAAGGAGAATGAGAAGAACTACCTAACCCACGATATGGAGTTAGCCGCTGTGGTGTTTGCACTAAGGATATGGTAGCACTATCTTTATGGTGAGACTTTTCAGATCTACATAGACCATAAGAGTCTGAAGTACCTATTATCACAGCGTGAGTTAAATATGAGACAACGGAGATGGATGGAGTTACTTAAAGATTATGACTATGAGATATTGTACCACTCGGTGAAAGCAAACGTGGTGGCAAATGCTCTGAGCAGAAAACATGTAGTTATGGTATCGTATATGATGGTTAGGGAGCACAAGCTATTGGAACAATATTCGAACCTCAATATTAGTGTGATTTCCTCTGAGAGTTATGGATTTACAGCTAGTCTCAAGATTGAGCCAAATTTGATGGGACAGATCAGAGTTGCTTAGAGGATAGATGATTATTGCATACAAGTTGCCAGTCAGGTGCAGATGGGAGTACAGTCAAATTTTGAGATTGGCACCGATGGTATTCTGAGATTTAGAGGCCGAATATGTGTTCCCAATAATCACCAGCTCTGAGATTTGATTCTGACAAAGGCCCACACCTCCAGGTACACTCTGCACCCAGGCAGTACTAAGATGTACCAAAATCTACGGAGGGTATATTGGTGACCAAAGATGAGGAGAGACATCGCAAAGTTTGTAGCGAGATGTCTCACATGTCAGCAGTTGAAGATTGAGCATCAGAAACCTGCAGGGTTATTGAAGCCTCTACTGATTCTTACATGGAAATGGGAGCATATTACAATGGACTTCATTATGGGTTTGCCTACAACCCGAAGAAATCATGATGCTATATGGGTAATTGTGGATGGATTGACGAAGTCCGCCCACTTCTTGTCTATCAGATCTACTGATCCTTTGAGTGCCCTTGCCGATTTATATGTATGAGAGATAGTGAGGCTACATAGTGTTCCGGTGAGCATCACTTCGGATAGGGATTCTTGGTTTACATCCCACTTTTGGGAGAGATTTCATGAGGCTATGGGATCTCGACTAAATGTCAGCACCGCCTTTCATCCACAGACTGATGGACAGTTCGAGCGAGTGATACAAACGCTTGAGGATATGTTAAGGGCGTGTGCATTGGATTTTAGAGGCTCTTGGGACGACCACTTACCATTAGCCGAATTTGCATATAATAACAGTTACCAAACAAGTATCAGCATGGCACCATACGAGGCATTATATGGTAAAAGATGTAGATCTCCAATCACATGGGAAGAAGTGGGAGATCGAAAGTTATTAGCTCTCGATTTGGTAATGCAGGCTTTGAGAGATGTACAGATTATATGTGAAAGATTAAGGACAGCACAAAGTCGACAGAAGAGCTATGCAGATAAGAGACAGCGACCACTCGAGTTCTCACCAAGTGACTAGGTATTTTTGAAAATTTCCCCATCTAAAGGCATAATGAGATTTGGTAAGAAAAGAAAATTGAGTCCTCGCTACATTGGACCATTTGAGATCTTAGGTCGAGTGGGAGACGTGGCGTACAAATTAGCACTACCACCAGAGTTGTCAGCAGTGCATAATGTATTCCATGTCTCGATGCTCGAGAATAATCACCCAAATCCATCCCACATAATTCGATACGAGCCATTGGAGATACTAGAGGACATGAGTTACGTGGAGAGACCTATACGGATCTTGGATCAAAAGGATAAGGTATTGCGATCTAAGACGATCCCATTGGTAAAAGTGCTCTGGCAGTACCATTCCAAAGAGGAGGTGACATGGGAGTTAGAGAGCTTGATGCGAGAGAAGTACCCAGAGCTATTCCAGAGAGTGGTCCAGACGAAATTCGGAGGATCAAATTTCCTAAAGGTGGGGAGGAAATGTGAGAACCAATTATTTTGTACTGTATACATGTATTTATGTAAATTATTAAATTATTTTGGAATATATTTGTAAATTTCAAGTAAATAGTGATGTCGGCCCCACTTAGATTTTCTGCCCAGATGTATATGTGACTAAAAGAACAGTGTATAAATGGTGTCATAATGGTATTATGGAAATTTTGAGACCAAAATACCTTATTTGCATTATTTTTGGAAGTTTGGCAAACAAATTGAAAAATGACGGTTACATCACGAGGGTATTTTCGTAAATTTCACCCCAAACTAAAATGAATGGGGATGAAGTAAAAATACAATGTTACTCTATATGAAAATTATTTTAAGACAGCATCAATGAATTTATCAAAACAGTCGTTAAATTGGAGAAATTCATTGGCGGGTCGCGGGGGTAAAATCATAATTTCTCACTATCCATGCACCGCACATTGACGAAACCACTTCCAATCATCAAGGTACATTAAATAGGATTGATTAGTACTGGAATCCGAAATTTTGGAGCATGATTACATGGTTTTTACTACAGTGGAATCCTAAGGGCAAAATTGTCCAAAATTTACATAACTAGGGGCATTTTGGTCATTTTGCCCACTTCCAGAAATGTCTTCATAAATCCATCAGCTGCTGATCAGCACTATTCAGTGTCTTCTCCAAAAGTCTTCCACACTGTTGGCTCTATAGGCTATACCAATAGGGGGGTGAATCGGTTTTTAACTACCCTTAAGCTCGTTTTTCTATTCTTCTAAATTCTCTAGCCTATTTGATTATTTTCTAAGTTCTCTAAGCTAGGCAAGCATGCAATCCAAGTTCAATGCAATAAACATAATATAATTGCAAGTAAATAAAGAGTAGGGAGAGAGAGATTTACACAATCGATTTATAGAGGTTCGGCTACCTTGCCTACGTCCTCTACCTTGAGACGCTCCCAAGGATTTTCCCAAATTCACTATCCTTGAATTTGTTACACTCCCTCTTTTTCTAGGCTAAAGAGAAACCTCTCTCTTTTTCTAGGCTCAAGAGAAACCTCCCTCTTTTTCTTAGGCTAAAGAGTAACCTCCCTCTTTTTCATAGGCTAAAGAGAAACCTCCCCTTTTTACAAGGATTGAATTGGTTTACAATGGGTGTAATCAAAGAAGGCCTCTAAGTAGGCAAATGATTACAGAAATTAGGCATAAAGAAAAGCCTATACAATATTTTATGCTAAGCAATACAAGAGATATGTGAATGATGGAAGATGAAGACTTTGTAGCTCTTGATTTGTTGTTTGAGGCTTGAGGATTTGAGGAATATGTGTTTTGGAGTTGCTGAGTAGTTCCTCTTGCTTTCTTTAGCTTCTAAGCCTCTATTTATAGTCCCTTGGATGTATTCTAGCCGTTGGGTGGAGCCAAAACTTGAATATGACCGTTGTCTCACAAAAACTAGCCGTTATAGGCTATTTTCGGGCAAAGGGATCGATCCCAAGCTTCCAGGATGTTAAATATGGGCTTGAGGATCATTCTGCCTTGAAGGGATCGATCCCTTCCCTTAGGAGATCGATCCCATGCCTCCAGAAAGCTATTTCCTGCACTTTTTGGGTTAGAAATGATTCGGTCTTTGATCCTAATTCAACTCAAAACATTTTGGCATTTTTGTGGGAGTTTTTCTTGACTTTCTCTGATGAAAACATGGTCCAAAAATTCATCAAGTGATTTTCTAAAATATTCAAAACATTTTATGTAGTATTAAGACCAATAAGAATATGTAATTAAATCATGGTCTTAATGTTTGATATGATCACTTGAAAATGGATTGAGAAAATCATGTGTGATAAGGCAAATTTACAATATGAATTATAACATTAAATCTTACTTAAGTTTTTGTCATTTCAAAATATATATGGCAATTTAAAGCTAACAATCTCCCCCTTTTTGATATGACAAAACTTAATGTAAATTTGCTTTGAAAATTCTTTGATAAAATACTCCCCCTCAAATAAAGCAGTATTTTATAAAGCTCCCCCTTAATATAAGCATGGGTTTTGAAAATGAATTTTCAAACTATTTCTCCTGCATTATCTCTCCCCTTTAATATCTCTCCCTTTTAATATCTATCTCTCCCCCTTTTTGTCATAGCAAAAAGAAGGAAAAATAATAAAAAATATGCTCCCCCTAAAATCATGGCTATGTGAGAAGAGATAAAAGAATATGCTCCATCCAACAAGAAACATGTTAGTATATGGGACTCATAGCACAAATAAATAAGTTAATTGTTCATAAAGAGTATGAAATATTCATGCAAAGAACATGACTTATGATCCTATACCAATTGTTTATAAATAATTTTGCAAGAAGTTCACAATTGGTAAGAAATGAAGCAAGTTGAGTATAAATATCTACTAAGGTCTATGATTTGCTTATTTCAATCCTATTAAGCACCTAAGTGTATCAATTGTTCTCTAAAGTCCAACTAAGGTGCATGTCAATACATCATGATTATGAGCTAAAATTATATAACATATCATATGCATGTGCTCATAAATCATTTTCAAGAAATATTGTGCCTAGAATTAAGATATATAGCAATTAACTACAAATTCTAGTACACAAGAGTTTCATGCAAAAATATCCTAAGAGAATTCTTCTCTATTTGTCATTTCAAACTAAAGAGCACAAGAAGAATTATCAATTTAAAGCTCATAGCAATTGGCAATTTAGTTTTGGCTTACCAATTGTTGAAAATATGGTTGCCAATGATACTAATTGTTATTTCAATCTAAATACCAATTGTTACTAATGGTTGACTTAGTCATTTTGCATGAATCCAATATTTATGTGTAGTGTGATCATGTCAAGAAAATAATCATCCTAAATATGCAAGAACACAATCACACATCATCAAATATGCATATGGATTAATTAAACATTAGCACACTATCATAAAGTATTAATCCATATTCATATTCACAACATTATACCACATGGAAGATACAAAAAGTCAAGGTATTCAAACAAACACATTTTCTTCCATGAAACTAAAGAATCCTATGCTTAATTTTCCATTCAAGATCTTAACCAATTATGAGCAAGGAAAGATTCATTAAAGCCCAAGTTCTTTAATAATTTGGCCATAAGAAAAATTTAAGTACATGGATGATAAAGTTTCATGCATTTGAACATTTAGGATCCATTTACCATCAAAAATTATAGGCCAATAACCATTACCAATTGTTGAATTTACATTTGGAATCAATCCACTAGATGTATAATTATCGTGAAACCTAGTGTGGAATGATAAGTTAAGCTAAGAGACATAATCCTATAAGCATGCTTGACTAGGATGAACAAAAAGGAATGAAAAAGATTCATTATGCACTAGTTCATCAATTTCTCAAATATATCCATAAATTCTTGAAATATTTCTCAAAATTATGTCTCATTGAAAGTATATTTCAAGATTATTTCAAGATCATGAATGTTTTCAACAAGAAAAATGATTTTGCACTTGTGAGTTCAAGAAAAATGGTATTGATTGTTGAAGATGATACCATTTGTTGGAAATAATATTAATTGATGAAGTTGAGGCATGATATCAATGAAAAATGTGTTTTCATATATTAAAGATCATCAAAAAGCAGTTAAAACAATGAATTTTAAGTTGAGAAGAGAGAAAGTATCAAAACAATGAAAAGTTCTTCTCAATTTCGGTTGAAAACATGCAGGAGAGCCTTTTCTGGCCCGAGGGGATCGATCCCTTTAGGAGGGGGATCGATCCCTCATATGTTTCCTGTAGATTCTGCAGTTGTTTTGACAGAAAATTGAACTTGTGAGGTACCAAAACTCTATTTTTGAGTAATTTAAGTCCAAGTAAGAGTTTAAACATTTGTAAAACATGATTTTGGACTTGTATGAATGAAAAACATGAATGAAAAGCATTTTACAAAAGATTTTGCAATTTTGGAAGGATTTTCACCAATATATGCATTTTTGGTCTCAAAAGGGGTCATTTTAAGCATTATGCATATTTTCACCACACCAAAGCATTGGATACCACAAATATGTCAAAACAAACTTGTTCACATAGGTTTTAAGCACATATATATCATCAAATCATCATACTTGTGAACATTATGCCATGATTTCCAACATACAAGTTCTTCATTAATGCACATGACATGGTATTTTGCATATATGACATATTTGACAACTTTTGAGCAACTAAATATATTATCTAAACATATCAAACTTGCTCAAACTGAAGAAATCCAATAATTATTTCAAAATATGCTTTTCATTCAATGCATCAAGTACTATTCATCAAACATTCGACAATCATTCATCATGCCTTTTGTTCTATCATTCAACTCACAATGCATCATTAATCATCAACCAATTTTCTCATCAAAGCATAACTAATCAAATAAAAAGTTTAAGGAGTAAGGAATTAAGCTTACAAAACTCCTTTGCTTGAGTATGCTTTGCCTTGAATAGTAGAATCCACCTTGTGCCATTTTTTTGAAGAATTGTTGTGACCTTGCCAAGGATGGGTTCTTAAACTCTTCCTCTTTCTCATTGGCACAAGCAATCTCCATGAGGTGTGTAGAGCATTCAATCCCCATTGTTTCTTTGTAACTCCATGCTCTAACACTCCTACAACAAACAAGTTTAAGCATGTTTTGGTACCCAAATTTTCTTGGGTCCATGAGAGTTAGTGCAAATAATTGTTGATCCTTTTGGGATCCATTTCAAGCACAAATCATCATTATTTATTGCATGCTTTGGCACCCATATTTTCCTAACAACTCTTCCTCTAAATGTAGTTTTTCTATATGTGCATGCTTGTGAAGAGTGTCCTATTCTATTGCATAGTGAGCATGTGAGATATGTATCATGAATATAATTTTTGCTCACTAGGAAGTTCTTTAGATGAGTCTCTTTTTTATTGCATTATATCCTAACCCATCATTGTCAAAGAAAGCTCTTTGGGTCTCTAACATGTGATCTAGCTTTTGTTGACCCATATAAAACCTAGAAAATGAGTTATGCAAATTTAAGTTCTTTTTATTCAACTCATTTATTTCTAGATTTGCTTCTTCTAACTTCTTCTCAAATTCAAGTTTGGCATTAATAGCATTTCATTTTCTATTTTTAATTTAGCAATGATTTTCTTATATTTGGAGTTCATGCATTGAAAATCATTTGCTAATTCATTAAAAGCATTTTGTAGTTCATCAAATGTATAATCACTATCTTCACTAGAACTACAACTAGCCTCATCATTACTAATAGCCATAAAGCATGAGTAGGCTACCTCATTATCTATGTTTTCCTCATCGGAGCCATCACTATCGCTCCATACAGCCACAAATGCTTTCTTCCTAGGTTTCCTATCCTTTTCCTTCCTAAGTATGGGCAATCTAGCTTAGTGTGACCCGGTTCATTACATTCATAACACACCAAGAGGTCTTTTTCTCTCCTACTAGATTCTCCTCTTATTACCCCTCTACTTTGGTGCCTCTTATCATTCTCTCTCTCTTTCATTCTCATAAATCTATTAAATCTTTTGGAAAACATTGCCATTTCTTTTTCTTCCTCATTTCCACTCTCATCACTATCATCTTCAATGACCTCATGAGTGGAAGACTTAAGAGCTACCCCTACTTTCTTTGAAGGCACTTCATTTCTTTTCAATTTCATCTCATATGTAAGTAGGGAGCCCATAAGTTCATCTAGAGACAAGGTATTTGGATCCTTAAACTCTTCTATTGCGATTACCTTTGCCTCCCATGACTTAGGCAAGCTATTTAAAATTTTCTTTACCATTTCAACATTAGAATAAGCCTTGCCTAGAACTTTAAGTCCATTAATTATATCATTAAACCTAGTGAACATTTCGCTAATGGACTCATTTTCTTTCATCCTAAATAGCTCATAATCATGTGTGAGCATTCCTACTTTGGTCTCTCTAACTTGATTTGTCCCTTCATGTGTGATGGCTAGTTTATACCATATTTGTTTAGCATTCTCACATAATGATACTCTATTATACTCATTAGGACCTAAGGCACAAAATAGGGTGAGCATAGCCTTGGCATTCATTTATGCCAATCTCATGTCATTTGTGTCCCACTCATCCTCACTCTTAGGGACATCTTTTCCATCTACTTTCTTCATGGGAATTCTAGGACCATTCATTATAATTCTCCATACTTCATAATCATTTGATTGTACAAATAACATCATTCTAGTTTTCCAATATGAATAATTCTCACCATTAAAGAGTGGAGGTCTAACTAATGATTGTCCCTCTTCTCCTAGGGGTGTGCCTACATTCAAGTGAGCCATTTAAGATCGTTTTGCTCGATAGAGGTTAGTCTAAATCAATCTCGAGCCCAAGCTCTGATACCAATTGTTGGCTCTATAGGCTATACCGAGAGGGGGATGAATCGGTTTTTAACTACCCTTAAGCTCGTTTTTCTATTCTTCTAAATTCTCTGGCCTATTTGATTATTTTCTAAGTTCTCTAAGCTAGGCAAGCATGCAATCCAAGTTCAATGCAATAAACATAATATAATTACAAGTAAATAAAGAGTAGGGAGAGAGAGATTTACACAATCGATTTATAGAGGTTCGACTACCTTGCCTACGTCCTCTACCTTAAGACGCTCCCAAGGATTTTCCCAAATTCACTATACTTGAATTTGTTACACTCCCTCTTTTTCTAGGCTAAAGAGAAACCTCTCTCTTTTTCTAGGCTCAAGAGAAACCTCCATCTTTTTCTTAGGCTAAAGAGTAACCTCCCTTTTTTTCATAGGCTAAAGAGAAACCTCCCCTTTTTACAAGGATTGAATTAGTTTACAATGGGTGTAATCAAAGAAGGCCTCTAAGTAGGCAAATGATTACAGAAATTAGGCACAAAGAAAAGCCTATACAATATTTTGTGCTAAGCAATACAAGAGATATGTGAATGATGGAAGATGAAGACTTTGTAGCTATTGATTTGTTGTTTGAGGCTTGAGGATTTGAGGAATATGTGTTTTGGAGTTGCTGAGTAGTTCCTCTTGCTTTTTTAGCTTCTAAGCCTCTATTTATAGTCCCTTGGATGTATTCTAGCCGTTGGGTGGAGCCAAAACTTGAATATGACCGTTGTCTTACAAAAACTAGCCGTTATAGGCTATTTTCGAGCAAAGGGATCGATCCCTTTCCATAGGGATCGATCCCAAGCTTCTAGGATGTTAAATCTGGGCTTGAGGATCATTCTGCCTTGAAGGGATCGATCCCTTCTCTTAGGAGATCGATCCCATGCCTCCAGAAAGCTATTTCCTGCACTTTTTGGGTTAGAAATGATGCGGTCTTTGATCCTAATTCAACCCAAAACATTTTGGCATTTTTGTGGGAGTTTTTCTTGACTTTCTCTGATGAAAACATGGTCCAAAAATTCATCAAGTGATTTTCTAAAATATTCAAAACATTTTATATAGTATTAAGACCAATAAGAATATGTAATTAAATCATGGTCTTAATGTTTGATATGATCACTTGAAAATGGATTGAGAAAATCATGTGTGATAAGGCAAATTTACAATATGAATTATAACATTAAATCTTACTTAAGTTTTTGTCATTTCAAAATATATATGGCAATTTAAAGCTAACACGCACCATTCTTGAGAGAAAAGAGAAGAAAGAAAAGAAAAAGCAATGTGAACACCATTAAACCTACCTAATTTCCACAAACTTTTGACTAGGAAATTGCTCTATTTTCTCTCCTCTACCTACCCATATAAATAAATCATTGAATAAGCAACAAAATAAGAAGAAAAGAGGAGTGGAAGCATTCAGCCAAGGTATGTGGTTGACCATCCATAATGTTTCCTTAAAATTTAATGGTATAGAATGATGAATCTCAACATGCTAAACATGTTTATACCATTGGATTTGGTCAAAAGTGGCTAAATGAAAATTTTCCATTGGAGGATCATTCAGCCAAGCTTGGTTCTTTAAGGATTCATGGTGTTCATGCTTAAAATGGGTGCCAAATTAATCACTAAGCATGGTAGAGTAAGATGGTAACATTGGATTGTTGAATTTCTATGAGAAATTCAAGATATCAATTTCGGTCAACATAAGGGGTGCATGATTTATGGTTGTTTTTGCTGATTTGAGGGTATATTTAGACTATAGGAATTACAAGGAGTCTACTGGTATGCTCGGATTTAAAATCTGACGCAAAACGAAGAAGTTATGTTATACTAACGGTAGAATTTATACTACAAAAGTATTTGCAGTGTCTAATGTGGCTGCATTAAGACATGAATGATAGCTTAAAAATAAGGATTAATGGGCTAATATTTTTGGTGGAATTAATTGCAACCCGGGAGTAACGAATTATGGTTGGTGCACTCGGAAGAGTCGTATACTACAGACAGGTAAGGGATACGTATGTGATCTGTAAGGATATCCCGAGTGCATTATTTTGATATTCATGATTTTATAAGAATATTTTTTAAATGATATGCTTTGGAAAATGTGGAATTATGGCTGTTTGGGAATTGGAACTGTATTAAAATTGTAGGAAGGCTAGGGAAATAGCAGCCGTTATGCTGCTAAAATTTCTTAGAAAATTATTTAAAAATATCATGAAATATTTTCATGCATAATTGAAGAAATTCCTAGCCTTGAAAATGATGAATTTAATATTTTTCATAAAAGATGAATATACCGATAATTATTATTTAAATATTCATGTTACTGATTTTGATGAAATTGAGGTTACTAAAAATTCCTCCTACATGTTTTACAGTATATGAAATGGTTTAAAGATGGAAAAGTGGAAAAGTGAATATTTTATAAATTGTTTTCCATAAGTATTCACTTTATGATTTTATAAAACCTTTATGGACTGACTGATGATTTTATCTATTTTATCCATAAAGGTAATATGATAATGAGAACACTGTTTTGAGACTAATAAGCCCGTTTATCATGCCAATATGTGATATGTGATACATAATACGTGATATGTGACATGTGACATGTATTCAGTCTCGGTTTACACTTGATCAATGTACAACCGAGGACGATTATAGACTATGGCCATAGATATGCAATGATTATATCTCTACCTTACGGGGTTTATAGCATGACATAATTTGGGTGATGCCTTAGTCTCCATTATTTTCATGATATGAAAAGTGATGATTCTACATGGATGATGACATGAAAAGATGAATGATTTCTATATGTTTTAAATGAGATGAACGATGGTTTTCTAAACAGCTTTACTGTACTAAATTCAGTACAATATTGTTTATGAGTTTTCAATGAAATATGTGATATGTGATATGTTCTCAAAAGGAATATGGAAAATTATTAATTTAATATTCTTTTATGATTTAAATGTGAATATTAGATTATATGATTAAATGTTTTATCTTATGAAAATGCTAATTTTAGATGAATATGAATAATGATGAAAAAAAGTGGTTTCTTTTCAAAAATAACACTTACTCCCTATAGTCACTTATAGGTTCCGAGACAAGATATGTATTTCAAAATAACTTCCTTACTCCATCGGGATCCCTAGCCGACTATAGTATCCTTCCTATTAAGGTCTCTAGTGCACCTATAGGAACTTAACGATTTTATAGCATATAGATTTCGCGATATCAAGTATTACATACAATTCCTTTACTGAGCCATTGTTTGCTCACTCCTTTACTTTTAACATCTACAGATTACTGCCAGTGATTGCGTGATTATCATATGAGGATTTTCGGCTGCGCTTTGAATACCCTGAGGCAGCGTAGTACAGATCCTGGAGGTATAATCATATATTTTATATGTTCAGGCTTAATTTACAGTACTGCTATATTGTATTATAAACAAGGGATGTAAACGAGAGATAAACTATGATATGTAAATATTTTACCAAATGGTAAATTACAGTTATAAATGTGTACTGTATAAAGGTGGGAAATAAAGACATCGTAGGCAGCCCAACCTTTGTAAATGTGTGGAAAAAATGTAAAATACTGTATATTCAGGATGTGATAATTGTATGATTGAAGGTAAAATAAAGTTATTCTTTAATACATGAGTAAAGTATATGAAAAAAATTTATTCAATATTAAACCTTAAAACTTTTATTTCATAACAATAATATTTTTTCAAAAGACTAATTTTGAAACAATTAATTGTTGTTTCTAAAATGATCTTCAACACGTTCCAAAGAACCCTCTTCAATTTCGATCTATTTACTCTAGCTTTAATCATAGTTTTTTTAAATAGATATATAATAACTTTTATATATAGATATAAATGTTATCATTTAGATTATGAAAAAATTTTAATTGATAAAAAGTGCATATATAGATATTATATTATCAATGAATATAGATGTTTTGTTATTGAAAATAATTTATTTTGTATTTTTAAGATATATATAAATAGGAAGAGATATTTATGTTTAAACAATTGTAGATGTTTTGTTGTTGAAAATAATTTATTTTGCATTTTATATATATATATATATATATATATATATATATATATAAAGGAAAAGATTTTTATGTTTTTGGATGTTTTATCTATAAGATGAATATAGATGTTTTGTTATTGAAAATAATTTATTTTGTAAATTTA
Source organism: Heritiera fomes (assembly GCA_032173925.1). NCBI lineage: Eukaryota > Viridiplantae > Streptophyta > Magnoliopsida > Malvales > Malvaceae > Heritiera > Heritiera fomes. The sequence continues at coordinate 36,027,679 of JAPDPM010000002.1, read as the reverse complement.
ATGTATATAAATAAGAAGATATTTTTATATTTTTGAAACTTAAAAAAAATTATTATTATTTTAATACTTTTTAAAGGACGTGCATCATCCTAACCTCGCTTGTAAAATAAAAAAAAACTCCACAATAAAAACTATTATATATATTAATAAGATTATGTGATATAAATAAAAAACGTAATTGTTTTTTAAACTCTTAATGTATTTATTTCGATTAATTATTTTTAAATAATCTTTTTGTATTTTTATGCTAATTTACTACATAAAATTTTAAAACTTTAATAATTTTTTAACTTTAAAATATTTAGAGGTTATATTATAAGTTATCTTAGATAAAAATTATTAAAATTATAATTATAATTTTAAATAGTTGAGTCTAATAAGATTTTAATTGAATCTAACTCAAAATAATCATAAACATATAAAAGTGCATCGAATGTATTACGCGATACATACCAATTTGCCTATATGTCGATAACTGATCATCTATTCATATGATAAAATTGATTTTTCGTATAAATAAGTGTTGTTTTTTAATAAACTAAATTGTAGCACAAGATAATAATCAAGTATCATATAATGTTTTTTTTGAATAGTAAGTATCATATAATGTTAATAACTATGCATTGATGTTTTGAAATCCTAGGTAAGTTCAAAACTTTTTTTTTTAATTTGAGAAAAAAGAAAATTCAAAAATCAGTATTTTGAATAAAGAAACGTTCTTTTGTGAGTAAAAATAAGATAGATAAATTATTTTAATACACTTAAAACTTTAAATCAATCTGAAACATTTAATTTGATAATTAATATATATTTCTAAATAATCTAATTCGAATCCTCCTTCTAAAAAAATCATTCACTTTATCTAATACCATTAAAAATCATGGTACTTAAATTTGAAATCTTCATTATTGGAATCTTGAAAAGAATAATAAATTAATTGTTTCAAACTGCTCGTCCCACTTAAATGCTCAAAAATAAAAATACTTGACATATTGAAAAGAAAAAGAAAGAGCAGTACTTGCTAACGTTTGATAGAAAGCATGAAATTATCAACAAATGATTAGAAAAAGTGAATATATATGTATATATTTTAGGCATTTCGAATTTTAGAGTTGTTATCGTTAGAAAAGTTTTAGTGTTTAGCACTTTCAACTTGAATAAATTTAATCTCAGACCTTAAAACAAATAATAATATTTATGTTTAAAAAGAAAAGATAGAAACATGAAAATGTAGATATAAAACTGTAAATTTTCAAGCTTGAGATTTTCATTGAAAATGCACCAACCATCCATAGATTTGGTCCTGCGTAGCTACGGCTATCAAATCAATCAAATTTCCAAAATTCGGCCATTCAACACCGTGTTGTTTTATTTTTTATATGCAAATGAAGAGATATTTTTTAGAATTATGGTGAAAACAATCCGAACATTCGATAAGTAGATTGTAAATTTGCTTGGATTATGTTAGTTTCTGTATTTTTCTTTAACTTTATCGCGTGTAATATTTTAGTGTATGTTTATTAAATAAATCGAACATGAACAAAAATACAATTAGTTTGTTTAACAAAACTCATTTATGTTTATTTGAAACTTATTCATTTAAAATATTGTTTCTTGTTATAATATTGTCTATTGTTTGTTTTTTGTTTGTTAATATATTAAAATTACATATATGCTCTTAAGTGAGCCTAATTCCTTAATCTAATTCTGTTCACTCCTTTTCAAAACATTTACAATTTTTCATTCGCCAACAGTATCACCCAAGCTGCTTTCTGAAGGAAACCGAAACAACACGCAGCGGAATTTAAATCATTCGGCCTCCACCAAGATCGATTCGGAGGGTTGCCTGATTAGGGTTTCGAGATTTTACCTAACGTTTTCTCTGAATTTTCTGTCGTTGGTCGAGTCACAAGCAGCAACTTTTCGCTCCTGCCTCTATGGTATCCACACGAACGGATCTCACGACTCTTGAACGTCTCACGATCAGAAGCCTTGAAGAGCGTTTTGATTCCTTATAACCGAACTGCTAGCTTCGATTAAAAGGAATGTTTTTTTTTTGTTTTCTGTTTTAAAAAGGTGCGGCTCTGTTTTAGAAAAACTTCCTTTTTATAGGCAGTAAATTTTACCCTAAAATTTACTGCCAAACAGAACTCTAATCCTACTTAGAATAGGATTAGATATATCCTTAATCCAATTCAGAATAGGATTAGATATATCCTTAATCCAATTCAGAATAGGATTAATTAAGCTCCTCATTGATCCGTTCTAAGTGTGCGACCCAATAGGTTCTCAAAACAATGGCAATGACAAAATTGTCACAGGCAATGAGCGGTATCTAGCAACACATCATTGCTACCCATGTAACGAGAATGTCAATGACTCGACATAACCTTACTCGTGATAGATGTTACCGTGTAGTCTAATCCCTTTATCCTTTGATGTCTCGATTAGACACAAGTCATGGAATGTGTCACACTTGTATAGTCTAATCAGCGTTTCTTGATTCCTGAGTAGACTAATTAAACAAATAAAATCAATATCTCATATTGACTTATTCGAGCACGGCCATGCATTTCTTAGTCTCACTCTATCAAAGGGCCCAAGACATCACTCTTGTTATATAAGAGGGATAAATCCTATCTTGATCACTCAACATCCCTCTACATAGATCAAGGCATACCCAATTACTACCTTTATAGTCCATCCTGTTACGAATGACATCTAGCAGCATTAAAGTATGCAATTCTCTATGTTAGGATCTCTGATGATCTCAAGTCAAAGGATCACATACACCATCATCACTATGAGAATCGCTTATGACACTCATATAACAATCCATGTAGCGTTCTCATGGAGGGTCGATCCAGTACATAGTTCTCTAACATGTACCTATGTGATGACTTGATATCTTATATCCATGACAATGGTCATCAGTCAACCACATACTAGTCTTATCGTATCATTGTTATCCTTATTCACAATAATACTTGACTAGGGATATTTTAAGAATAGTGTGTTATTACTATTCTAAGGACATTATCATATAAGATTATATTACGCAGTTATAAGACAAATATAATAATGAACTATGATAAATAAAATGTCATGATACATAAAAAATGCCAAAGTCAATCATCTAATGAATGGTTCTAAGGGCATAATCCAACACTTTCACTGCTTCAGTGCTTCACCCTCCCTCCCTCACCCACGACCATATCTAACTTGAATACCCACACCCATGCTGTTTCAATGCTGCACCCTCACCTACGCACGCCTTCACCCTCCCTCACCCACACCTGATGGCGATCTTCCTTCCTATTTGTGTTTTTCTAATCTTGCTCCCTATTTGTGTTTTGCTCTTCTTTAGATAGTAGAAGCAACATTTATTTTGGAAATTGGGTACTGTGGCTATCTCCCGTCTCATTACAATGATTTATTTTGGTTCTGTTTCAATATCATAGCAGCAATGATTTATATTAGAAGTTTTGTTGACATATTAGCTAATTTCTAGAGTCAAGAGTCATTTTCTTTAGTCTGCCCTGGTTTCATCCATTTGTTTTGTGTTTCTGTATTTCTATTTAGTTGTTTCTATAGAATAGGCTAAGGTTTTCCAGTAAGTTGTCGATTTTACAGGTTTTTAGAGGTTTAAGCCTGTGTGGATGTAACTTCATATGCTGATTTCCCTTTTCTTATATATGTTTTGAGATCAATTGTGTGGAGTGATCTCATTCATCACCATTTTATCCACACATGGAGGAGGTCTTGACTTTTGAGGTTTCGTTCTAAGTTACTGATTCAGCATTTTTCTGTGTTATTGGTTTCTTTCCTCTATCGATAAAGGTGTAGGAATAGAGTACAATCTTAAGAGACCAAAAAAAGATAGTCTTAAATTGATTTTTAATTTAACTCCTTTCTTTCTCTGTCTTTTTTTTATTGGTAACAAGGTTCCCTTTTGGAATCGAACTTTATGGTTTGCAATAGGTTAAAATGGTGAAAACACATGCACGTTCTTGGGGTATTTGAAATTTATGCCTGAAATTCCTTGGTGAAAGATTGGAAATGTGACATTATTGAAAGATTGTTGTTCCTTGGTTTATCTTTTTATATTTACTTGGTTAAATACTCAATTTAGGATCAATTGTTTTCAAAAATTCTCAATTAAGGACATGAACTTTTATTTTGCTCAATTTAGGATAGAACGTTTTCGATTTTGCTCAATGTAGGATTTTTTCACAGTACTGAGCCACATGCACTATATAGTAGCGTGAACAGGTAAAAAAAACAAATAAATGTATAAAATAATAAATTAAAGGCTTTTTTAATGGTAATAAAAAAAACAGAAGTGAAATTATTTGAAAACTAAAGTAAAAGTAAAAATCGAGGGTTTTGGGTTTTTAATTAGGATTTTTTTATCGGGTTAGGGTTTTTCATCGACAGAAATTGGGAACAATCAAATTCTTCCAAAATTTGCCAAAATCTTTAGGAATATTTGTTCGTGAGCTTTGATACTAGTGATTGCAAGGTACACTGTTGCAAAACAAAGTAATTTAAGGGGAGTTTTCATTTGGAAATCGTCCATAGGCCATAGCAAGTCAGTTGTTCGAATTTGTTATTTTTTTCTTTTGGAGGTTATTGAAATGCTGGTCACTTATTCGGTTTATGTTTGAAATGCATTGGTTTATTGAATTTTGTTATAAATTTAATGTTTTTGTTGTTTAGGCTAACTAATTTCTTAATTTGGGTATAAGGCACTAATTTGCTAATTTGGTGATTTTCGATTAATTATTTTTTTTTGGCAATGTATAAGTGTAGGACTGTGATAAACGCAAATTTTTCTATTTTTGAAAATTAATATTAAAGAAAATAGATGAGGAAATAAATAAATTAAAGTAAATAAATAAAATTTATTTACGAGATGGGAATATTGTTAAAATTCCCGAAATTAAGGAAGCGAGGAAATTGAGGAATTTAAATTTGGATAAATTGGAAATAAGGAGAAAGATGAAACTATGGAAAATAATGAAGAGAGAATTTAAATTGGAGAATGGAAATCCTAATGAAATAAGAAATGAAAAGGAAAGTTAAATTGGAAATAAGAAATGAAGGAGAAAATTTAATTTGGATAAATGAAAATCCAAATTAAATAAGAAAAGGAGAAAAGAATATGAAATATATTTATATAATTATATATTATATAAATGTTTTTTTATACAAATACATATGTATTGAAATACTATATAGTATATATTAATATACATTAGTATATATATGTATATATACTATTTAGTACATTTAAATAATACATATGTATGAAATATGATATTTTATGTATATATATAAATATATACATATATAAGAAAAGTAAATATTATTTTTTTCCAAATTTATATATATCTATATATATTGTAATACAATATATATCTATAAATACATATATATATATATATGAAATATATATATTAATTCAAATTAAAATTTATATATATGTATTTTGTGTATAAAATATATATATATGTGTGTGTGTTATATTATGTTTGTATATATTATATAAATATAATATAGTATATTATTTTATATACAAAAAAAAAAGAAACAGAAAGAAAAAGAAGAGAAGGAATCGGGACAAAGTCCTATCCCTTCCCCAGTTGAAGCCGACGACAGCACCGGCTGCCACCGTCGTCGATGAGAAGAGAGAGGGGAGGAGGAGATGATGCCGGCGAAGTGAAGGGAGGAAGCCGGCGACGGGAAGAAGCAGCGAAACGAGCGAGAAATAAAGGCAGAAACGCGAAGAGAAAGGAAAGAAGAAAACAACGGTGCCAGCCTGTCCAGGCACCGCCACCACCACCTCAACCTCGGCGGAGGTGAGGAAAAGAAGAAGGAAACCATCGATGAGGCCAACGGAGGCCGAGGAAGGATGAACGGAGGAAGAGAGAAGCCGAGACCCACGTCGCCAGATCCACCGTCGTGCCGTCGAACCAGACTAAACGGAGGTCGCTGGCAAGTTTGCCTTGACGCCGGCCAGTTGAGGAGCCACCGAACCGCCGGAGAACCGACCGCCGGTGAGGAACTGGCGAGGAAGGAGGCAGACTGGTCTGAACCGGTCTGACCGGAAAAGAAGAGGAAAAAGAAAAAGAAAAAGAAAAGAAAGAGAAAGAAAAGAAAAGAGAAAAAGGAAGAAAGAAAAGAGGAAAAGAAGAAAGAGAGAGAAAAAGGAGAATTTCAAGAATTTGAAAGATTCTCAGGAATTCGGCAACTCGAAAATTACGAAAATTCAGTAAGAATTACGAAAAATGATTTCGAGTAACAATTTAATAAATTATTTATGAAAATTCTAAAATTTAGAATTTTAATTTTCAAAAATTATTCTCGGCGATCGAGATGAGGAATCGGGAGAGATGGAGTACAGGCGCGACCAATAAGAGGAAGTCGGTGACCCGGAAAAGGTAAGGGATGCATGTGCAGCACTGTAAGGATATTCAGTCTGCATGATTTTAATTATGAAATATTTTATGAAAATATTGCGATGAATGATTGGTTGGAAAATTGTGGTGAAGTACCGGTTGAAATTATAAACTGTATTTTTCGTGCAAGAGGCTAGTCAATCGGTAGCCGTTATACTGCCGAAAAATTATCGAAAATTATCGAAAATTTCTAGAAAATTTCATAAAATCATAATAAATGATTTTATTTCACGAGAAATGATTTTCAACCATGAAAATCGAGAAAATGAATATTTTTCATAAAAACATGAATAAAATGAAAGTGATTTTAAAATATTCATGTTTTCGAGAATGGTGATAATGAAATCACCGAAATTCTCCTGATATGTAAATTACACGTAATACGAGATGAAAAATGAAAAGAAATAAAGTGAATATTTTTATATATATTTCTTAAATATTCACTAAATGATTTTATAACCTTTATGGTTTTAAATTATGAAATTATATATTTTTATAAATTCCATAAAGGTTATTTTATGATGAAAAATATTATTTTGAGACTAGATGACATCCTATCATGCTGATATGTGACATGTGATATTAGTCCCGGCCGACACCTGATCATAATCCGTCGAGGATAATTATAGATTATGGCCATAGATCTGACATGATTATTTTATACCCTTCGGGGTCTAAAACATGATATGAGTAACGACCCAATGGACGGGCTGGGCGTGCCTCAGTCTCCATATACGAAAATGTTTTATATGATATATGATACGTGAAATGAAAATGTTTTACATGATATGTGATACGTGAAATGAAAATGTTTTATATGATATGTAATACCTGAAATGAAAATGATTTACAGCATTTTACAAAATGCTTATTTCAGTACTGATTTTAGTACTACGAGATGATTTTCATATGACACGTAATATGAATATGTAATATGTTTTCAAAAAGGAAAAGGAGGAAAGTAAATCTAATATTCTTATTTTAAATTTTAAATTGAATATTAGATTTAAATGATTTATTTGTTATACGAAAAAGGTTTAATAGCTTATTTTGCTATTTTAAAGTACTGTACTAATTATGATTGTACAGTAAAACATAAAATGAGTTTTAAAGGAAAATGATGATGATTTAACTAATATTCTTTTCAAAGAAAATATGAATATTAGTTATTTTATTTAAATGCTTTATTTCATAAAAGCATTATTTTGAAAAGAATATGAAAAGATTATGGAATAAAAAGGAAAAAGGATTTAAATTTCAAAACAAAAATGAAATTTACTCTCTACAGTTGCTTCTGGGTTCCGGGACAAGATAGGTATTTCAAAATACCTACCTTTTTCCATCCGGATCCCTAGCCGACTGTAGTATCCTTCCTACATGCAACCCTAGAGCCCATAGGAAAAAATGAAAAAGTTTTTCAGCATATAGATAACTGAGTATCAAGTGAGGCATATAATTCCCTTACTGAGCCGTGGTTTGCTCACCCCTTAATATTAACATTTCAGGTTTTCAAGGACTAAGAGTCTGACATCTAAAGGACTTCGGCTGTGCATTTAGGGACGATGCGACAGCTTGATTTATTTAATAAGGTATGATCATTTATTTTCTGTATTTAGACTTATCTACATTACTACTTCCTTATGAATTAAAATAGGGGATGTAATTCATATTATAATTTAATATGTAATTGTTTATATGTAAAAGAAAAGTAAAGTGTCGTAGACAACCCAACCAAATAAGATGTATAGAATAAGGTGAAAAATAAGGTCATGGGCTGTGACAAGGACAGATTTAGGGTTAGTGATATTGTGAATATTGGGCTAAATTTGAATGTTGATTGATTAAGAATTCTTACTTAAAATATGTTTTTCATTTGGTGCAGAGATGAGTTTTCAGCTGTGTACCATAAGGTTTCATTATGCAAGACAATTTATTGGTGAAGGTCCTAGTCTAAGATACATAAATGAGATAGTTGAAGACCTGACATTTGATCCAGATAAGGTTAGTTATTTTGAGTTGATAAATGTTTGTGAAGATGCTAGGTTTATTAACATTATGAGGATTTATTATTTAATGCTTGGAAAAATACTACATGATGGACTTAGGTTAGTTTGGGATGATAAAACAACTCTTGATATGATAGGATATATGACTAGTCAAGGCATTATAAATATCTATATAGAACATGGTGTAGATGAACCTGAAGTAATTCTTTAGATATCAAGTCAACCATCAAATGAAGAACCTAATGAGGCAGATAATGTGCTTGTTGAATTTATGAATGATGATTTAGGAAGGGCTGATAATAAGGCAAATAGGGTTGATATTGAGGCAGACATAAATGCAGATAATGACGTGGATAGAGATCCTATATATTCTGTTGGTATTGAATATTTAAGTGGTAGTGAGGATGAAGAAATAATTGCTGCTAGGCTCAAGTTTCAGAATAGGAAAAGGAAAAGTAATAGGCAAGGAGGGGCTGTGGGAGAAGAGGATGTAAAAGAAGAGGTTGGGGGAGAAGGGGTTGAGGGAGAAAAGGCTGTGGGGGAAAAGGCTGTGAAAGAAGGGACAGAGGGAGAAGAGGCTGAAGGAAGAGGGGTTAATGTAGGAAAGGTTGATGTTGAGAAAGGAGGGGTTGTGAATGAGGAAGATGGTGTAAGAGGGGCTAAGGCTGAGGGAATAAAGTCTGTGAATGAAGAAGCTGGTGAAGGGGCTGAGGCAAAAGGATATCATAATGACTCTGATGAATATGGTAAGGATGTTAGTGATGAGGAGGACATTATGGATGATGCTAGTAAGAGGAGAAGCCAGTTTCCAGTCTATGATCCTAACAACAGCATACCCCATATTGATTTAGGCATGTTGTTTGAAAATTCAAAACAGTTTAAGCATGCTGTGTCATTATTGGCTATCCATAATAATAAGGCTATTGTTTGGGCTAAAAACGACAAGGGTTTTGTGAGGGATAAGTGTGCTACACCTAACTGTCCTTGGGTGATATATGCATCTTTTAATAAGAAGTTGAAATCATTTCAAGTGAAGACTTATAGGAATACTCATGATTGCAACAAGGTTTATATAAATCCAAGGATGAGTCAGACCATTTTGGTTGATCTGTATATTGACAAGTTTATGAGAAACCCCTTCATGAAGGATTCAGATGTACAGGAGGCAATTAGGAGTGAATATGGAATAGGTGTGAAAATTAGCATGGTTAGGGGGGGCTAAGAAGTATATGGCAGAGAAGCTGATAAGCAATTATAAGGAGCAGTTTGTACATTTGTGGGATTATGCAAATGTAATTAGAGAGACTAATACTGGTAACACAGTGAAGATGCATGTACATAGACAGAATCTAGACTCTTAACTGGAACATCCCGAATTTACAGTAAATCACATATTTTACTCTTATTCACACATTTTTACTGGTTGAGCTGTCTGTGATGCTTAACAATCCGTTAATCACTTTAGTAATAATTATTACCCTTATTCATCGTACCAATATGGAAGTATGCATTGTTATATTATTTCCTTAAGATATATATATATATACATTCCTTTTTACTCAAAGTAGTACTGTACAAATTCACTGAATATATAAAAGAAAAACATATACCTTTGATATCGAATATCTGCTGACTCTAGCAGTAGTAATCTTTGAAAGGTAATTCTCTTTATCCAAAATCAACACTCTGTGGAGTGGAAAATAAGGGGTGAGTGACAACGTGCTCAGTAAGGAAGTTGTATGCTGCTTTATAAAATAAAAACTATATACCATAAAACGTTTATTTTTCCTAACAGCATACCCAGTAGGAAAATAGTGGATATAATGAACAATCTTTAACATTCAAATCACTGGCTAAACAGTTTACAATATAATATAGTAAATAGTAAACAGGATTCAGTAAATCCTTTCAGTAAACAAAAATCAGTAAGTTGAGACTAGGCATCACCCTACAATTAAATCATGATATCATTGTTCCTGAAGGAACATAGTAATCGTCCCCACTGGGACACAGTAGATCTATGGCCATAATCTATAGGTGGTTCTCGGGTACACTTGCCAGGTGATCTCGAGACCTCTGATGACTTGGCGGGTCAATCAGTCACGTAAATAGTAATGCATGAAACTCGGGGCCTAAAGTCTCAAAAATCAATTTATCTCTCATAAAGAACCCTTAAGGAATATTTCAAATATTTCATCATTTCTTTAAAATGATTGTTTTTCCAAAAAGGTATTATATTTTCTGTTTACAAAACATAGTAAAAACAGCCAGTAATTGTGAGAACCGCAAATTTTCTAACTAGATGTGTACTCCACATGTAATCTAGTCAATGTAAAAGATAATTTTACTCTTGAAATTTCAAGTATAAAATTATGGTATGTATCCATAGAAATGAAGCCTCCGAGTAAAATGTAAATAGTACACCAATACCGCATACGCAACATACATGAACACAACTAAAAATATATAAATAGATAAATGAATAGATAAAATACATATATAAATAAATATATATATGTATATACAAAGGTGAAAATAATTCAATATGCATATAAGTAAATAAGTTTGAGAGTGAATATATATAATATCACTTATACCAATATAAATAGATGATTAGACAAATAAATTGAAGTATAAGTGTATAAGTATTAAAAATATATACATATGTATAAAATATATATAAAATAGATATAAATATATATCTTCAAAGTATATTTATATACATATGCAAAATATCAGTAATGATGAAGAAATGAATAAATAAAATTAAAATGTGTAAAAAAAAAAGAAGGTTGTAGTAAAATATGAATTTAAATAAAATATATATATATATATATATATATATAAAATATAGGTATTAGGGTTAGTGGGAAACACCCACTAACCCGTCGGTGTCAAAGGGAGACAATTCTGTCTCCCTATCACATCTTTTCATTTTTTAAAAATTGTTACAGACTAAACACTGAGCCCTTTCTTTTGTTTTTCTCTCTCGTTCCTCTATACATTTTTTTAAGCTTCATTTCCTTTCCGTCGTGCCTTCCTTTTCCCTCATCGCGTCGCACATTGTTGGGCCAAGCAGAATAGACCACGAAGAGGTTGCTGGCGGGTGCAAGGCATCAGGTTGAGACTGGTTTTGCAGCAAAAAACGATGGCTGGAAGTGCTTGCCAGAACCGAGCTTGATTTGAGAAAAGAGGAGACAACAATGGTGTTGGTAAAGGCCAAGTAAGGTAGGGTACAAAGATGCCGTTCGAATACAAGAAACAGAGGTGGGAAACTGATTTAAAAGAGGGATTGTGTGTGGTATTACAGATCAAATAATAGGGCAGTTGACGAGGGCTGAGCTGGGTGGTTTTGTGAGCTGAAAATGAAAGGGGTGGACTATGGTTTTTGGAAAGCTAGGTTAGGGCTTTGAGAGGGCTGAACGTGGACAGCTTATGGGAGCTGTGTTTAAAGCTAGAAAACGTGATTTTGAAGGGGGTTATAAGCTGCCACAAAGAAGGGAGAACAAGGCTGAGGAAGAAGCTTAAAGTCTTAACTGATCAGTGGGCATTTTAAGGACTGGAAGCAAGATTTTCGGTGGCTGTTTGGGTGCTGAAACAGAACACGAAACAGTGATATTTGTGGTGGCTGAGCTGGGCGTTTTCCAGCCCTATGCAAGAGAAGTACGAGGGCTAAGACTGGCGGCATTGTGGTGGTGGTTGTAGCCGACATCCAAGGGCTGTCGTAGGAGGGGTATTCCACACCAAAGCTGCAGAGATTTCCTAAGTGCGCCAAGAGGACGACAAACACGGTCTAGCTGGACACAGGACAGCTCAAGTTAAGCTCGCACTTAGGTAAGACGTTTATATAACGTAGAAGTAGGATTATCCTGTATAGGATTGAATCTTACAATAGAATGAATTGAATACCTAGAGATTGAATATAACGAAATGAAATGTAGGTATGATATTTGACTTGATAAAGTACCAAGGTGAGAGACATTGATCGGAAGTGAATCGATATGGTATAGGTTCATAGATATTATGAGATGAAATGATAAACATTCATGCAATTCATGAGCATGTCATTTTATGGTCTTATTTCACTTCCTTGAATTTTATTGCCATCAAGCATGACTTATTACTATACATGAAAAATTGAAATGATTTATTCTTATCATGTTTACAAGAATATTTTGGATGCTTGAATGGCTTTGAAAAGAATGAAATGATAGTTTTCACATATGTACGTATATACATGTAAATGATCTTCAGAAAAACATTACGTACATTAAACTATTTTTATACGAAAGATTGAATTGTTTTATGAGACTATAGGCACCCTAAGAGAATTAAATTCAATAAAGCATAGTGGAAGCCGCCTAATTAGAGATTACTCATTAGGCATAGAAGCTTGTCCGACAATAGTCGTGGACAGGTCTCAGCCTTGCCTGATCAGTGGGACTGAGAGATATGAGAGCTATGGCCAAAGATAGCGCCCTAGTGGTTTCCAGGGGACGATGATATGATTCTTCACTGCTAGCTACAGTGAACTAAGTCTTTATTGATAGAGAGATAGGGATCTAGCCTAGTCTCAAATGATATGAAATGAAGTTTAGAGTATGGCTTTAAAATGAAAATGAACTCTAAACTCAATATTGATTTACAGTATATGAAACGCATTTGTGATGCTATATGTGATATGAAATACTTCAAAAGTATATGTGATATGAAATGTATTTCAAAAGTATATGTGACATGAAATGTATTTCAAAAGTATGTGTGATATGAAATGTGTTTCAAAAGCATATGTGATATGAAATGTATTTCAAAAGTATATGTGATATGAAATATGCTTTAAAAAGTATATTTGACATGAAATGTAAACGCTTACATATTTCAAGCATGTCTTAAAAGAATACATGAAATGTATTGATACTTCACATGCCTTGAAACTTGTTGGAAAAGAACATGTAGTATATGTTTTATGATTGTAACTGCTTCATTCATAATTACATGTTCAAGATCACATTATGACTTCAAGACTTAGACATCTCATGATATGTTGAAGCATAATAGGATTGAGTTAGAAAATACATGTAAATGCTGCATGATGAATAAGCAAACGATCAATAATGAATTCTCCTCACATGACATCATGCATTGCATATAGAACAGTATAATTCTAACTCTGCACTTATATAAATGACTTACTGAGCCTTGCTCATTAAACGCTATTTAAATTTTTCAGATTGAGCACGGAGTTGGGGGAGTATTTCGGAGCTTTCCGAATAGTCCCAAACCTGAAATATAGTCCCAACTCTCCAAGGAGATTTTTTTGTGAACATTGGGTATACATACTCTTCTTTTGTCTCTATTATCAATTCAGGCTGTTTTTGATTCAGTACTTAGATGGGATGTAATCTGATATAGAGAATAGCATATAGACTAGCAATGATGAAGTATGGAATGTTGATTTTGCATGAGTATGGATTGTGGATTGAATAGCATGAACAAGTGACCATGTAGGAAAAATGTGAACCATAAGATAAAATGCTATGATATGGAAATGAACTTGGTCATAGGAATGCTAGAATATAATTAACTGTCATTCTGGGAAGCATGAGCTGGATATTACTTGTAATTTTTATGCAGGAAAATAACCTGGGTAAAGTTATAAAAATAGGCGAGGGAGTTAACGTCCCGAAACAAAAATTTACTACATTGCACTTAAACAAAGCAAATATAGGAAATCGAAAAATTAGCCCTAATTTCTACGCATCCGTACAAGTAAGAGGCACCGTCGCGGCTTTCGGGTCGTGACAGATTTAGTGCTATCAGAGCCGAGATTGTCTAGTGCATGTCAGTATAGATGAGTAAGAATGGTTTACATCCCATAGTACTGTCTTGCCTGATTGTTAAGTGCTCAGTAAGTGCAGAATACTGTTCTAAATGCATGTGTTTTTATATAGAAATTAAATGATAACAAAGTAAAGAAGATTACTAAGTGGTGAATGATTTGAAACCTCGATAAGTAACACAATAGCCTGTAAGGTATTGTGATGAAAAAAAAAAGGGACTCTTCAAACTTTCATTAGTAGAATTAAGATTGAATACGACATGCTATATAATATGAATCTTCTGTAAATGTTAGAGATTTGTAAGGTATGTCGTGCAAGATAACAAATTGATGTGGAAGTTAAGATTGCGTGAAATCAGAAACGCAAGACCATAATGTCTTGCTATTGATCTTGACCTAGTTTGATAGTTTCTAAAGTATAAGAGGATGAATGGTCATAAGATATGAACTTACGAGATACATCAAATTTGGCAAAGTTATCGAGTATTGAACTTTGAAATTAAAAAGAGATTGTAATTCGAGAATTTTACATGAAATAGGTGATCTTATAATCTTAATGTTAGGTCTATTCGGTAAGGCACTGAGAGGAACTCGGTGAGGGCCCCACCAGGACTTCTCTATCCGAATCGAACTAAAACCTTGAAATGATGATACTGGAATGAAAAGGGATATCATCATTCAATAGATTTTAAGATCACCTGTTTAAGAGATATCTTGAAGAGAGAGAAATAAATTGAGAAATGATGAATATACCATTATATTGAAATAATTCTCCCGAATCATAGATGACTAAATTGAATTGGAACCGATTGATGGTAATAAAGTAATGGATGGTGTAAAGAATGTATTACAGGTATAATGGTCCCTACCCCACCCATACTCCAATGAGTAATGCGACGGGAGTGTATACTATGGGAGGTCGCGAGATAGTCGGCCCTATTATGGATTCTCAGGGCCTGAATTAAATATGAAAAGACGAGGTATTTAGTTAAAGATTATTGGATATTATGAAAAGTAATACACTTACTAAGTGTGAGTAAATAAGTGAATCGATGTGAAATATATGTTAAATGATTTGAAAGTTATACGTATGTGTTTTGAGGATACATAATAGAATTGTGGAATGTAAATAACGAAACGTCCAAGATGATATGAGGTTATGATTTAGAAGTTACTGGATGAAATTCTAAAAAATTATCGGAGTAATGTGGATTCGAGAGATTATTAACTCGATTCACAACATGGAACCTATTTATAAGCTCTTATCAGGGAACATAAAAGAGTTTGCAGAGCTTAAGAAATTACTCCAGAGATTAATGAATAAAGAACCCATCTGTATTAGTGTAACTGGTAGAAACACAAATGATATGGTTCGAAAGAACAAGCATAGCTTATGATTGTGTACCAAATTCTAAGTACTCAATAGTATTACTATTGAGGATGAATAAGTTATTGTTCAAGATTGATGTTTTACTTGATCCACTCAATGGTGTATGTAGAGTTTCAATATCAATCTTTGAACAAGATGTTATCGGATAAAGAACTTACAGATAAGTGTTTATAAGGTGATGTTTAGAACTCGGTATAACTCTTACGAGTCCTTTGTGGTACTTAAGATATTTATGAAATATCTTGTGACGTTTGTGGATTTAATGAATGAATTATTTCAGTCACATACAGATAAATTATAATGGCATGAAACCACGAGATGTGGATATGTATATTTATTTGAAGAATATAAGCAGCATCCTTGAATAATTCCACAAACTTCTGGAAACTGAGAATTTTGTTATCAAGTTCAGTAAATATGAGTTTTAACTGAACAGTACCTTTGTAGAGACGGGAGGTCTCGAATGATAAAGTGAATATTGGTTTGTTTAAAAAAAAGTTATTGCTAAGTGAGTAAGATTAAAATATAGTTATTGGGGTACAAAAAATTACTAAGTTTATCGAATAATATAAATGATTTGTTGAGGAGTTGTGGATTTGGTTGCTTTACTGATATGATACCTACATATAAGAAAATTAAGTGGAAGCGAATGAACATGTATGAATATATTATTCGAAATTGTTAAAAGATTTTTAACGAAAGAGTGCTATACCATTTGGAAAAGCAACGGAAGTAATGAACATGAAAAGATGAAAATGTATTAAAAGACAAATCATATGATGATAAGGGAACACGAATTATAAGGTA
The DNA here is from genome assembly GCA_032173925.1 of Heritiera fomes. Taxonomy (NCBI): domain Eukaryota; kingdom Viridiplantae; phylum Streptophyta; class Magnoliopsida; order Malvales; family Malvaceae; genus Heritiera; species Heritiera fomes. Next base: position 36,011,176 of record JAPDPM010000002.1, on the reverse strand, counting down.
GTTCCCAAACCTAAGATTGTATGTGATTTCCTCTGATTTTCATGTGGTTATGGCTAGATATAAGATCGAGCCAAACTAAAAAAAAAAATTAGTTGTACGCAGAGGAGTGAATAAATGAAGTACTACCAGTCATGTAAATGGATATATATATATATATATATGCATATATGTATATATATTGGTACTGTGAAATTGTATTAAGTAACGTGGAGACAGAATTAGGATTTTGATATATTCAATTACAGAATTTGATTATGGAAAAATTACATCCTCAGGTACATCCTAAAATTTAGTGATATTACATGTACTATAAGAATAAAGGATGTAAGGGTAATATTATATGAAAAGAGATGTCAGGGAAAATTATTACCTAATGTCTCATTCACTGTAAGTGATATTTGGTATTGAAGTCTGCAAATAAATTGTAGTCTTTGCTAAATTGTGAAATGATGATTGTGGGATAGTAAAGAATCTGAAGAAACCATGATGCCATTTGGGTGATTGTCGACAGATTGACTAAGTTGGCACACTTTTTGGCTATGAAAGTCACAGATTCACTCAGTGCCCTTGCAGATTTGTATGTTAGGGAGATTGTGAGATTACATGGAGTCCGAGTAAGCATAGTGTCAGATAGAGATTCTCGGGTTACTTCTCGTTTCTGGGAACATTTCCAGGATGCTTTGGGAACTAAATTGAGTTTCAGCACCGCTTTCCGTCCTTAAACTGATGGGCAATCCAAGAGAACAATTCAAACCCTTGAGGATATGTTGAGAGCGTGTGTTATGGATTTCCATGGTTCATGGGATGATCATTTGGCACTGGCTGAATTTGCGTATAACAATAGTTTCCACTCTAGCATTGGGATGGCACCGTATGAGGCGTTGTATGGACGTAGATGTAGATCCCCGATAGGCTGGAAAGAAGTGGGTGAAAGGAATATATTTGCTCCCGAACTTGTAGAAAGAGCTTCAGAAAGTGTTAGATTGATATGTAAACGATTGAGGACGGCATAAAGCAGACAAAAGAGTTATGCCGATAATCGCAGGAGACACTTGGAGTTTCAGATTGGGGATAAAGTGTTTTTGAAGATCTCTTCATCTAAAGGTATAATGAGGTTTGGAAAGAGAGGGAAGTTGAGTCCTCGGTACATTGGTTCGTTTGAGATACTAGACAGAATGGGTGATGTGGCATATCGACTACTGCTACCACCAGAGCTGTTGAGTGTGCACAACATCTTCCACATATCTATGCTTAGAAAATATCATCCGAATGCCTCTCATGTGATTGAATATGAACATTTGGAAATCAGGGAAGACCTAAGTTATGTTGAGAGACCGCTTCAGATTTTGGATCGAAAGGATAAGGTATTGCGGTCCAAGACAATTCCTTTAGTAAAGGTGCTTTGGCAAAACAACAGCTCAGAAAAAAGCTACATGGGAGTTGGAGGGTATGATGAAAGAGAAGTACCCCCACTTATTTTAAGATAACTTGTAACAATTTGGAGGACCAAATTTTTAAGTTGGAGAGGATGTGAGAACCGCAAATTTTCTAACTAGATGTGTACTCCACATGTAATCTAGTCAATGTAAAAGATAATTTTACTCTTGAAATTTCAAGTATAAGATTATGGTATGTATCCATAGAAATGAAGCCTCCGAGTAAAATGTAAATAGTACACCAATACCGCATACGCAACATACGTGAACACAAGTAAAAATATATAAATAGATAAATGAATAGATAAAATACATATATAAATAAATATATATGTATATACAAAGGTGAAAATAATTCAATATGCATATAAGTAAATAAGTTTGAGAGTGAATATATATAATATCACTTATACCAATATAAATAGATGATTAGACAAATAAATTGAAGTATAAGTGTATAAGTATTAAAAATATATACATATGTATAAAATATATATAAAATAGATATAAATATATATCTTCAAAGTATATTTATATACATATGCAAAATATCAGTAATGATGAAGAAATGAATAAATAAAATTAAAATGTGTAAAAAAAAAAGAAGGTTGTAATAAAATATGAATTTAAATAAAATATATATATATAAAATATAGGTATTAGGGTTAGTGGGAAACACCCACTAACCCGTCGGTGTCAAAGGGAGACAATTCTGTCTCCCTATCACATCTTTTCATTTTTTAAAAATTGTTACAGACTAAACACTCAGCCCTTTCTTTTGTTTTTCTTTCTCCCGTTCCTCTGTACATTTTTTTAAGCTTCATTTCCTTTCCGTCGTGCCTTCCTTTTCCCTCATCGCGTCGCACATTGTTGGGCCAAGCAGAATAGACCACGAAGAGGTTGCTGGTGGGTGCAAGGCATCAGGTTGAGACTGGCGTTGCAGCAGAAAACGATGGCTGGAAGTGCTTGCAGGAACCGAGCTTGATTTGAGAAAAGAGGAGACAACAATGGTGTTGGTAAAGGCCAAGTAAGGTAGGGTACAAAGATGCCGTTCGAATACAAGAAACAGAGGTGGGAAACTGATTTAAAAGAGGGATTGTGTGTGGTATTACAGATCAAATAATAGGGCAGTTGACGAGGGCTGAGCTGGGTGGTGTTGTGAGCTGAAAATGAAAGGGGTGGACTATGGTTTTTGGAAAGCTAGGTTAGGGCTTTGAGAGGGCTGAACGTGGACAGCTTATGGGAGCTGTGTTTAAAGCTAGAAAACGTGATTTTGAAAGGGGTTATAAGCTGCCACAAAGAAAGGAGAACAAGGCTGAGGAAGAAGCTTAAAGTCTTAACTGATCAGTGGGCATTTTAAGGACTGGAAGCAAGATTTTCGGTGGCTGTTTGGGTGCTGAAACAGAACACGAAACAGTGATATTTGTGGTGGCTGAGCTGGGCATTTTCCAGCCCTAAGCAAGAGAAGTACGAGGGCTAAGACTGGCGGCATTGTGGTGGTGGTTGTAGCCAACATCCAAGGGCTGTCGTAGGAGGGGTATTCCACACCAAAGCTGCAGAGATTTCCTAAGTGCGCCAAGAGGACGACAAACACGGTCTAGCTGGACACAGGACACGCTCAAGTTAAACTCGTACTTAGGTAAGACGTTTATATAACGTAGAAGTAGGATTATCCTGTATAGGATTGAATCTTACAATAGAATGAATTGAATACCTAGAGATTGAATATAACGAAATGAAATGTAGGTATGATATTTGACTTGATAAAGTACCAAGGTGAGAGACATTGATCGGAAGTGAATCGATATAGTATAGGTTCATAGATATTATGAGATGAAATGATAAACATTCATGCAATTCATGAGCATGTCATTTTATGGTCTTATTTCACTTCCTTGAATTTTATTGCCATCAAGCATGACTTATTACTATACATGAAAAACTGAAATGATTTATTCTTATCATGTTTACAAGAATATTTTGGATGCTTGAATGGCTTTGAAAAGAATGAAATGATAGTTTTCACATATGTACGTATATACATGTAAATGATCTTCAGAAAAACATTACGTACATTAAACTATTTTTATACGAAAGATTGAATTGTTTTATGAGACTATAAGCACCCTATGAGAATTAAATTCAATAAAGCATAGTGGAAGCCGCCTAATTGGAGATTACTCATTAGGCATAGAAGCTTGTCCGACAATAGTCGTGGACAGGTCTCAGTCTTGCCTGATCAGTGGGACTGAGAGATATGAGATCTATGGCCATAGATAGCGCTCTAGTGGTTTCCAGGGGACGATGATATGATTCTTCACTGCTAGCTACAATGAACTAAGTCTTTATTGATAGAGAGATAGGGATCTAGCCTAGTCTCAAATGATATGAAATGAAGTTTAGAGTATGGCTTTAAAATGAAAATGAACTCTAAACTCAATATTGATTTACAGTATATGAAACGCATTTGTGATGCTATATGTGATATGAAATACTTCAAAAGTATATGTGATATGAAATGTATTTCAAAAGTATATGTGACATGAAATGTATTTCAAAAGTATGTGTGATATGAAATGTGTTTCAAAAGCATATGTGATATGAAATGTATTTCAAAAGTATATGTGATATGAAATATGCTTTAAAAAGTATATTTGACATGAAATGTAAACGCTTACATATTTCAAGCATGTCTTAAAAGAATACATGAAATGTATTGATACTTCACATGCCTTGAAACTTGTTGGAAAAGAACATGTAGTATATGTTTTATGATTGTAACTGCTTCATTCATAATTACATGTTCAAGATCACATTATGACTTCAAGACTTAGACATCTCATGATATGTTGAAGCATAATAGGATTGAGTTAGAAAATACATGTAAATGCTGCATGATGAATAAGCAAACGATCAATAATGAATTCTCCTCACATGACATCATGCATTGCATATAGAACAGTATAATTCTAACTCTGCACTTATATAAATGACTTACTGAGCCTTGCTCATTAAACGCTATTTAAATTTTTCAGATTGAGCACGGAGTTGGGGGAGTATTTCGGAGCTTTCCGAATAGTCCCAAACCTGAAATATAGTCCCAACTCTCCAAGGAGATTTTTTTGTGAACATTGGGTATACATACTCTTCTTTTGTCTCTATTATCAATTCAGGCTGTTTTTGATTCAGTACTTAGATGGGATGTAATCTGATATAGAGAATAGCATATAGACTAGCAATGATGAAGTATGGAATGTTGATTTTGCATGAGTATGGATTGTGGATTGAATAGCATGAACAAGTGACCATGTAGGAAAAATGTGAACCATAAGATAAAATGCTATGATATGGAAATGAACTTGGTCATAGGAATGCTAGAATATAATTAACTGTCATTCTGGGAAGCATGAGCTGGATATTACTTGTAATTTTTATGCAGGAAAATAACCTGGGTAAAGTTATAAAAATAGGCGAGGGAGTTAACGTCCCGAAACAAAAATTTACTACATTGCACTTAGACAAAGCAAATATAGGAAATCGAAAAATTAGCCCTAATTTCTAAGCATCCGTACAAGTAAGAGGCACCGTCGTGGCTTTCGGGTCGTGACAGTAATTTCACCATTTTTCGTGTCAGAAAAACACAAGTTAAACCAGCTCACCCCTTATCAGCTCGCCCATTGTGGCTTGCCCATCGCAGTGGATTGAACTTGCATATTTTCATTCGCCCATGTGGCGAACTAACATCACCCACTGTGGCTCTCACATCGAGCTGAACTGGGGGGTCACCCACAAAATATTTCTCTTTAAAAAAAACAAGGGATCGCCCACTGTTGGCTCACCCAGAATTATATCAAAGGGGTCGCCTATCTTTGGCTCACCCAAATTCAAAACAGTTTATCAAACTAATGCATGTCTCAAACCAAATCCTTTTCTCAATACTTTTATAACATTTTACTACACAGGACATGCATTTCACTTCACATACTACTCCCTTACCTGGTCTTGCGAAACCGAGCTTTTCGGTTGCGTCTACCGAAATCGTACGTCTCGGCTGCAAAATAATTTTATCAAAAATTATTAATAATTTTCCTCTTAATTTTAAGCTACTAACTTCCATAAAATGCAGCCAGTATAATTATAACTTGTGTACAACCGGTATAAATTATAATGGTGTTAGAACTAATCTTCTTTTTTTTAGTTCCTTTTTTCGGTTTCGATTTCACTGATCTTTCTCTTTCAGTTACTATAGTCAATTTCTAACCTCAAACCATAAAATTCAGTATGGTACCATGGCCAATTAAGCTGTGACCGAAACCTTCTTAAAGCCACTTTTATGATTTCAAATCTTTTCCACACGATATTATTTTCTTCTTTCCATTCCTTGCTTCCTTGACTATTCTTATTATTTTCTGTTATGAAGCTATAAAGTGGACTTATTTCCTCATGCCAACCGAACCTTCTTCATGATTTTAAACTTTCTATTCGTCTTATTCATGTTTCTTTAACTACTTCTCATCATTCATATATAATTTCCAGCAAGGTTCTTATTTATTCCTCATCTACACCAACCTCTCATCTTATCCTATTTTCACATTCTAAAGAGATTTACTTAAGAACCATGCTAGATCCATGTTTATCCTATTTTAGATCATACATATATATATATATATTTCTTTACCAGGGAATACTAAGCAAAACATAAAGATATACAAGCTCACCTTAACCAAATCACCCAACACCATAGCAGAATAATTTTCTGATTCACGTCAGTCCACTCCTCTTATGGTTTTTTTTAAGTGGTCTTGAGATGAAAGGAAGGTTTAGCAAGGAGGATTGGGTAATTAGCTAGCAAGGGAAATGAATTTTCTGCTAAAACTCTTTGGAAAACAAGAGCAAAACAGCTAAACCTCCAGCTACAACAGCAAGGTTGGCGTACAACAGAATAGATCGAGAGAGATAGGAAAGTTACTGTAGTATTTGATCCCATAGCTCCCTTTTTTATTCATGTTATTCAGTACACCTTTGCCACATGATCCCTTAACTTCCTTACTCATCATTTTCTTGTCTTGTAGTATATTAATTCATGAAGAAATTTATAACTAAGAAATCGGCTAGACTCTTTTTTTTTACACGTCATTGATTAGTTTGGCTTACCTTTGATGGCTACTTCAGCCAATAAAATCTTCCACCTCTCCAATCAATAATTCCCCTCTGTTTACTTATTGTTTACTTGCATTATTTGTTCTTTTTACACTATAAAACCAGAATTTTAATTGCCTTTAAATGGCTAAAACCGACAGCAGCAGAAAAGTGGCGTGAATGTCCACTTTGGCTGCACGGTTTGCTTGTTTTCTCTTCTCATTTTGTACGTTTTAGCCATTAAATTTGTTCCCATGTCAACTTTGTTGACTCCTCTTCCTTAAGTATCTCTTATATTGTCTTTATACTATAAAATCTGATTTATTATTTTTTTTCTTCAGCTGAGCAACAACAGCCATGGCAGCAAAGGAGTGGCGTGTTGTCCCCTTCTTACTGCATCATCTTGACTTATTTGCCTCTTCTTCTTTTTTTTGCTAAACCTCAACCAATAAAATCCTTCACATGTTAGACTTTAACATCATCCTACTCTAAACATCATTTAAATTGTATTTTGACTCCCATGAATTTTCTTTTCTACCGTGCAACATAATCAGCAGTTACTTTGTTTGCTACATGGTTTTAGCTTATGTTTCCATCTCTTATACACCATATTATAAATTATAAATCCAATAATTAAAAATGGAAAGTGGAAATCCACATTTAATATTTATTTAAGTCCATTAAATAATTTATTTCCACTATCAATCATTTACAATTATGGTGTACAGTGTAACAAATTTGGGTCTCACATTAACCTACATTTGAGAGATATTATATATGCTTTAATGTATTGAAAACCAGTTTAGAAAATGGTTGCAAACATTTTCTAGGACTAGATGGTTGTTTTTTAAAAAGCTTGACAAAATGGGAGTTATTATGTGCTGTTGGCAGAGATGGGAACAACCAAATGTTTCCAGTTGCATGGGCACTTGTGGAAATTGAATGTACAGCTTCATGGAAATGGTTTATTGAACTTCTAAAGTCAGACATTAAACATCTTGGAAATGGAGTGGGCTAGACTATAATGAAAAACTAGCAAAAGGTAAATTTTTTAACATGTTTCTCCTTAGTTATTTATTTAATAAAATAAATGATGTTGATATTATACTTTTTATGTAGGGCCTTGACAATGAATTAATGAGTTGCTTCCAAATGCAGAGCATAGATTTTGTGCTAGGCATGTTTATGTTAATTGGGCTAGTATGGGACATAGGGTTTGGAAATGAAGAAATGCTTTTGGAAAATTGCTAAGTCCACCACTGCGAGGCAGTATAAGGACAATTTGAATGAGTTAGCTAGTAAGAAACCTGCAACAGCTAAAGACATATTAAGAGTCCCACCTCAGAAATGGTGTAGAGTCTTCTTCAACACAGACTCTAGAATTGCTTTGGTTGAGAATAATCTATGTGAGGCTTTTAATGGGACATTGCTGGATGCAAGAAGGAAATCAATCATATCTTTGCTTGAAGACATTAGAAGGAATATGATGGTAAGGATTCTGAGAAAAAGGAAAGAGTGTAGTAAGTGGAGAGACAACCTTGGTCCAAACATTTGGAAGGTAGTTGAAAAGAATTCTGAAATTGCTTTTAAGTGTTTTGTTCTATTTAATGGGGATGTTGGTTATGAAATTGAGTTTGGTCAGGATAGGTTTGTTGTAAATCTAGAACATGGCAGTTGTACATGTAGGAGGTTTTCATGGTCTGGTATCCCATGTGCGCATGCCATACGTGCAATTAGAAACCTTAGGGGAAATGTTGAGGAGTATGTCTCTAGTTGGTACTACAAAGAGATCTATATGTTAGCATATGGTAATGCACTTCAGCCTATGTCTGGACTCAAAGAATGGCCGAAATCCACTACACAAGACCCAGTCAACCCACCAAAGTATAGGAAGATGTCAGGCAAGCCCAAATTAAGTAGAAAAAAAGACCCAAATGAGCCTAATTAACAGAAAAAGGCAGAAGGTAGTCTATGAAGGAAGGGCATGATTATGGCATGCACTTTCTATCATAAAAAAGCGCACAACAAAAGAGGTTGTCCTATAAAGAGTAATGAGGTAAATGCATTTGTCACTTCTATGTTTCATTATAATACAATAATTAATTTTTTATGTAATTAAAGACTATAACCTAACCCCCTATCTCTTTCTACAGCAACAATAAATAGCTCAGCAGATGTTTGGAGACATCTTTGACCAAAGTGATTGTACTACAATTAATGTGGAGTTATCTGATGATCTTGAGGTAGGTGCCGTTGAAAGGGGGAGAGGAAGGGGAAGAAAGAAACAAAGAGTGGGTGATGCTTCAGCCTCAGCCTCAGCCCCAGCCCTAGCCCCAACCCCAACCACTGCATCTACCTCAGCATCCGGGATATCTTTTGCTATTGCATCTGCATCTGTCTCTAGTAATATATCTGCACATGCACAAGTGCATCAAGTGCAAGGTAGAGATGCTGGCAACTGTTTTGCAGATGGGGATGGAAGACTTTATGGCATGACTGGTAGAGGAAGTGGAAGTCCATTGTCTAAGAACAATCTAAGTAGAACCAGTGGGAAGAAGAGGGCTATTTCTGCCAATAGGCTTGCACTGGAAAACCACCTACTACATCTATGAGAAGCAAGCAAAAAAGAATTGAAGGATATGGGTTATATACAAACGTTAACACAGGGACACAAATTTAAATGTGAGTATAATAAGTTATGGATTTTTATGTTCTGTTTTGATTTAAATACTACCATATATATTTTTTATTAACAGCCTGGTTGTCAAGTCAAAAGGTTATCTCTATTGGTGGTTAGAAATCCAAGGGTAAAGGCAAAAGCAAAAGGCAAGCTACTGAAGACATAAGTGCTACTTAAGAGAATCAAAATGCAGGGAAAGGAAAATAAAAGATGTGGAGGATCTAATTTTCTGTTAGATTTTTTGTTTGAATTTCTGTTTCTGATGTGGAAAGGAAAACAAAATATGGATTACGACAAATGTTAAAAAGCAACTATTTTTCTTTAGTATAAATGATGTTTAATGTTATTTGCTATTGAACTTCATGTTAACTGTTAGCTTTAAATTTACATATGTATTTTGAAATGATAAAAACTTAAGTAAGCCTTAATATTTCTTTCATATTGTAAATTTATTTTATCACACATGATTCTCTCAAACCATTTTAAGTGTTCATATCAAACATTAAGACCATGATTTTAATTGTCTATTCCTATTGATCTTAATACTTTACAAAATGAGTTTGAATGTTTTCATTAAGTAATTTTCTCAAGAATATATTGAACACAAGTTTAGGAAATTACTTAATAAGTTTTTGACTAAGTCTTCACTTGAGAAAGTCAAGAAAAACTCCCATAAAACTCATAAAGGTTTTGGGGTAAATTAAAACCAAATATCACATCATTTCTAAACCAAAATGGCCCAGAAAAGTGCAGGAACAAGTTGAGGGATCGATCCCCCATGTTGAGAGATCCGTCCCAAAGTGGCAAAATGGTTAAAGAAGCGTAATTGAAGCATGGGATCGATCCCTTCATGGCAGAATGCCTTGGAGGCATGGAATGAAGCATGGGATCAATCCCCCAGGGCATAAGATCAATCCCCTACCTCGAAAAAGCACTCCAACGGCTAGTTTTGTGAGATACAACGGTAACTTTTGTTTTTGGCTCCAACCAACGTCAAGAATGCATCCAAGGGACTATAAATAGAGTCTTAAAAGCTTAAGAAAGCAAGAGGAATAGCTGAGCATCAATATTCTTCATCTTCTCCATTTTCCTCAAGTCTCAACAACATTTCAAGTGCTAAAATTCTTCATATTCTATCATTTTCATCTTCCTTGTATAAACTAGCACAAATATTATATAGGCTTTTCTTTGTGCTTAACCTTTGTAACCATTTACCTATCTAGAGGTATCTCCTTGATTACACAAACTAGAAAACCCATTCACAATTTGTAAAAGGGAGTGAACCCTTGAGTGCTTAATTGTAAGTGAGGATTAAGTAAAAGGTTTTCTCTTTGAGCCATAAAAGGGAGAGGTTGTAAGGTTTCTTTCTTGAGCCCGGAAAAAGAAGGGGAAAGGTTTTCTCCTTGGACCTAGAAAAAGGAGAGGTGTAAAGGTTTCTCTTGAGCCTTGAAAAAAAGAGAGGTTTCTCTTGAGCCTACAAAAAGAGGGATTGTAAAGATAAATTCAAGTTAGTGAATTTGGGGAAAATCTTTTGAAGCGTCTCAAGGTAGAGGACATAAGCAAACCATTAATATATGCTAGTGATTTTAGAAGAACCGAAAAACGAACTTAAGGTTAGTTCAAAATCGATTCACCCCTCTCTCGCTATTATTATAAAGCCAACAATTAGAATCAGAGCTTGGACTCGAGATTGATTTGGATTAACATCCATCGAGTAAAACGATCATAAAAGGCTCATTTGAATGTAGGTACACTCCTAGGAGAAGTGGGACACTCATTAGTTAGACGTACACTTTTCAATAGAGAGAATTACTCATATTGAAAAATTAGGATGATGTTGTTTGTGCAATCAAATGACTATGAAGTTTGGAGAGTGATAGTTAATGGTCCCAAAATTTCAATGAAGAAAGTAGATGGAAAGGATGTTCCTAAGAATCAGGATGAGTGGGACACAAATGATATGAGATTGGCACAATTGAATGCCAAGGCTATGCAAACTCTTTTTTGTGCATTAGGTCCCAATGAATATAATAGAGTCTCCCTATGTGAGAATGCTAAGCAAATATGGGACAAATTAGCCATTACACATGAAGGGACCAATCAAGTTAAAGAAACCAAAGTAGGTATGCTCACACATGATTATGAACTTTTTAGGATGAAAGAAGATGAGTCCATGAGTGATATATTTACTAGGTTTAATGACATAATCAATGGACTTAAGGCATTAGACAAGACCTATTCCAATGTAGAAAAGGTTAAGAAAATTTTGAATAGCTTGCCAAAATCTTGGGAGGCAAAGGTAACAGCAATAAAAGAATCTAAGGATCCTAACACCTTGTCTCTAGATGAGCTTATGGGCTCCCTACTCACTTTGCAATAGGATTGGCCACTCTTCACAAGCATGCACATATAGAAAAAATACATTTAGAGGAAGAGTAGTTAGAAAAATGTGGGTGCCAAAGCATGCTGTAAATAATGATGAATTATGTTTGAAATGGATCCCTCAAGGATCAAAAATTATTTGCACTAACTTTCATGGACCCAAGAAAATTTGGGTACCAAAACATGCTTGAATTTGTTTGTTGTAGGAGTGTTAGAGCATGGAGCTACAATGAAACAAAGAAGTTCAAATGCTCTACACATCCCATGGAGTTTGCTTGTGCCAATAAGAAAGAGAAAGAGCTTGGGAATCCATCCTTGGGAAGGTCACAACAATTCCTCAAAGGATAGCTCAAGATGGATTCAACAAATCAAGGCAAAGCATTCTCAAGCAAAGGAGTTTTGTAAGCTTAAATTCTATCTTTTCAAAACTCATATTTTTTAAAATTATTCGTATGATTTAATGAGGCATTTTGTTGATGATTCTTGATGCATGAATGAATGAAAGGCATGATAAATGATTTTTTATTATTTTGTGGATAATTCTTGATTATTGGATGAAAAGCATGTAACATGATTTTGAAATGATTTTTGGATTTCTGTAATTTTAGCAAGTTTGCAATGTGTTGATAATATATTTTCTTCCTCTAAAAATGTCAAATATGTCATGTATGCAAAATGTCATGTCATGAGCAATAATGAGGAATTTGTATATTAGAAATCATGGCATGATGTTCACAAGTGTGGTGATTTGATGATATGTGCTTAAAATCTATATGAACATGTTTGTTTTGGCATATTTGTGTTTTTCAATACTTTGGTTTTACCAAAATATGTATAACTTTTAAAACGATCTCCTTTCAGACCAAAAATGCATTTTATGGTGCAAATTCTTCCAAAATTATGAAATCTATTATTAAATGATTTTTCATCCATATTTTTCATTCATACAAGTCCAAAATCATATTACACAAAATTTTAAACTTTTACTTGGACTTAAAATACTCAAAAACGAAGTTTTGGCACTTCAAAAGTTGAATTTTTCGTCAAAATTCTGTAGAAATTGAATGAGGGATCGATCCCTCCACATGCAGGATCGATCCTCTAACCAAAAATGCAGAATTTCTACATTCTGGAACTGAGGGATCGATCCCACTCCCCTTGGGATCGATCCCCCCAAGGCAAAATGGTTTCCCTGCACATTTGAGAAGGATTTTTCATTTGTTTTCAAACTTTCATTCGTCTCTACTTAAAATTCATTGCTTTAACTTCCTTTTGATGATCTTTTCAATATGAAAAATCATTTTTCATTAATATCATGCCTTAGCTTCAACAATTTGTATTATTCTTAACAATTAATATCTTCTTTCCTTGAACTTAAAAGTGCAAATTCATTTTTCTTATTAAAGACATTCATGAATTACATAAATCTTGAAATAATCTTGAAATATACTTTCAATGAATGCTTAAATATTGTTTTGAGAACTATTTCAATGATTTGTGCATTGATTTAAAAATTTAGATGAACTTATGCATAATGACTATTGATCATACATTTTGTTCATCTTAGTCAAGCATGCTTAGAGGATTTTATCTCATAGCTTGACTCACATATTCCCATTAGACATCATGATATACTTCTTAGTGGAATATGAATAATTAAAGCTCAATATATATGCTTGAATGATAGAATGATCAAAATTTGACCTTAAGGATTGAATTCAAATATGACTTAGGTAAATATAATGTTTGAAATGCCTAACACATTACCTAAAGTCATAATTGTCCTTGGCCTACAATTTGTGATGATAAATGGATCTTAAATGTTCAAATGCATGAAAATTGTCATCCATGAACTTAGATTGATCTTATGGCCAAATTTCTAAAGAACTTAGGCTTTAATGACAACATCAACATTCAAAGATAAATGCAAATTTGAACAAATGCACTTTGATTGATACACATGCATTGAATCCTGATTGTTTTGATGTTGAACTTTCATGTTTACTTAAGATGAATCAATGATCATGTCTATGAGATAAGAATATTAGTTTTCATGAAATTGTACTTGACCTCACTCATAGATTCAAAATCTTAATGATAAAAGATATTTTAGCTTGATAATATTGATTCACTTGAGTAAAGCCATTTTAGTTAAAATAGCATATACCCTTTAGAACCTTAAAATGATAAAAACAAATTGGGATATGGCTATTAAATGATTAACATGAAAATCTTGAACCTTTCTTGCTCATAATTTGTTAAGGACTTGAATTGGAAAATGAGCATAGGATTTTTGTGTTTATAACCATGGAAGAAAATGTGTGCTTGGATGATATAATTTTTTGAATCTTCCATTTATGCTTATGAATATGGATTAGCATTTTATGATAGGATGCCAATGTTTAATTAATCCATATGCATATTTAATGGTGTGTGATTGTGTTGTTACATGTTTAACTTGGTTAAGCACATCACACATAACAATTAGCATCATGCAAAATGGCTTAGACAACCATTAGTAATAATTGGTATGAGCTTTAAATTGACAATTCTTCTCCTTCTATTTAGAGTGAAATGACAAATATTTAGTTATGGCATTTTTGCATGAGACCTAACACACGCTTACTTGGAAATGAGTTATGAGCTCAATGCATATGATATGTCATCTAACTCCAGCTCACAATCATGATTTATTGACATGCACCTTAGTTGGACCTTAGAGAACAATTGATGTATCTAGGTGCACTTGCTTCATTGCTTACCAATTAGGAACTTCTTACAAAATTATTCATGAACAATTGGTATAGGAACGTAAGCCATGTCATTTGCATGCCTAAACATCTCATATCTTTTCTTTAAGGATATTGACTTATTTATTTGTGCTATTAGTCCCATGTACTAACATGTTTCTTGGTGGATGGAGCATTTTTCTGGGTTCTTACATTGATTAAGCCATAATTTTAAGGGAAGCATAATTTTTCTTTTCTTTTTGCTATGACAAAAAGGGGGAGAAATAATGGGGTTTGGAAAATTCTTTTTAAAACCATGCTTTATTTGAGGGGGAGTATTTTATCAAAGAATTTTCAAAGCAAATTTACCTTAAGTTTTGTCATATCAAAAAGGGGGAGATTGTTAGCTTTAAATTGATATATGTATTTTGAAATGACAAAAACTTAAATAAGCCTCAATGTTTCTTTCATATTGTAAATTTGCTTTATCACACATGATTCTCTCAAACCATTTTAAGTGTTCATATCAAATATTAAGACCATTATTTTAATTGTATATTCCTATTGATCTTAATACTTTACAAAATCAGTTTGAATGTTTTCATTAAGTAATTTTCTCAAGAATATATTGAACACAAGTTTAGAAAATTACTTAATAAGTTTTTTGACTAAGTCTTCACTTGAGAAAGTTAAAAATAACTCTCATAAAACTCATAAATGTTTTGGGGCAAATTAAAACCAAATATCACATCATTTCTAACCCAATATGGCCCAGAAAAGTGCAGGAACAAGTTGAGGGATCGATCCCCCATGTTGAGGGATCCATCCCAAAGTGGCCAAATGCTCCAGGAAGCGTAATTGAAGCATGGGATCGATCCCTTAAGGGAAGGTATCGATCCCTTCATGGCAGAATGCCTTGGAGGCGTGAAATGAAGCATGGGATCGATCCCCCAAAGCATAGGATCAATCCCATACCTCGAAAAAGCACTCCAACAGCTAGTTTTGTGAGATACAATGGTAACTTTTGTTTTTGGCTCCAACCAACGTCAAGAATACATCCAATGGACTATAAATAGAGGCTTGGAAGCTTAAGAAAGCAAGAGGAATAGCTGAGCATCAATATTCTTCATCTTCTCCATTTTCCTCAAGTCTCAACAACATTTCAAGTGCTAAAATTCTTCATATTCTATCATTCTCGTCTTCCTTGTATAAACTAGCACAAATATTGTATAGGTTTTTCTTTATGCTTAACCTTTGTAATCATTTGTCTATCTAGAGGTATCTCCTTGATTACACAAACTAGAAAACCCATTCACAATTTGTAAAAGGGAGTGAACCCTTGAGTGCTTAATTGTAAGTAAGGATTGGGTAAAAGGTTTTCTCCTTGAGCCATAAAAGGGAGAGGTTGTAAGGTTTCCTTCTTGAGCCCGAAAAAAGAAGGGGAAAGGTTTTCTCCTTGAGCCCAAAAAAAAGAGAGGTGTAAAGGTTTCTCTTGAGCCTTGAAAAAGAGAGAGGTTTCTCTTGAGCCTACAAAAAGAGGGATTGTAAAGACAAATTCAAGTTAGTGAATTTAGGGAAAATCCTTGGGAGCGTCTCAAGGTAGAGGACGTAGGCAAGGTTGCCAAACCTCTATAAATCGCTTGTGTACATTTCTCTTTCCCTTTTCTCTTTATTTACTTGCAATTATATTTGTGCTTATCGTATTGAATTTGGATTGCATGCTTGCATAGCTTAGAGAACTTAGAAAACATTAATATAGGCTAGTGAATTTAGAAGAACCAAAAAACGAACTTAAGATTAGTTCAAACCTGATTCAACCCCCTCTCAGTATTGTTATAGAGCCAACATTAACAAACCTTATATTTTATGAAATGAAATTATGTATTATTCAACAACTTTAAATTATTGTAATCTCAATTGCATTTCATGTTGACATAACAAATACATAACAAATCAGGCTACTATGATTTACACATTCATATAACAAAGTTGGCAAATAACATGCACATTCATATAACATTAATCATCCAGTGTACATTGACAAAAGGGTAAAAAGAAAAAAGAAACACAGAACTAGTCATGATTTACATCCCATATCTAATCATGATTTATATCCCTAAACCAAGCATACAAATTTTTACTTGTCTTTTGCCATTCAAAAAAACATAAACATGGCTAAAACAACATATACTAACAACATAATAAACATCACTTTCCATATATTGTAATCATCTTTTTCTTTGCATTTCACTCTTAAAATACTAAACTGTGAGACCCAGTTATTTTGTACTATATATGTATATTTATCCGATTAATTTATCAATAAAGGAATTATTGATAATATTTTTCTAAATTAAATATAAAAGAAAGATGGTCCTCGCATGAAAATCTTTAAGTTACAAGAAATGAATAGTAGTGGGAAAATATTAGACAAAAGATGGAAAAAAAATATTGCTATGGAAAATTAAAGACTCAAAATGAAACTATTTTGAGTAAATTAAATGATTGGCCAAATTGACCAATAATGGAACAAGCATTTAAATAAGTAAATTAAAACAAATTAATTAGATCTTGGAAAATTCTGATTTGGAAAATCAGAATCGTGTGGCGGCATGGAGAAAAAAAAAAGAGAAAAATAATAAATAAATAACAAAGAGACAAGAGGAAAATTTGTAATTAAGAGCTTTAAATGATGGCTGCTAATGTTCAGCCAACACATCCTCCTTTTCTTTATTTTTTCAGTCCATCGTGGTTCTTATCTTCAGCCATCACCACCGAAAACCTTACTCTGTTTTTGCAAGCCGTGTAGCCTTCTGTTCATAGTAGAATCACCCATGATCTTCAGCTAATTATTAAAGGTTCTTGAGGAAAAATAAACCTAGCCTTACAGGCTTCTTAGAACACCAAAAACACAGCTCAAAAACCTCCAAACAGAGGTTGAATCAACGTGGACAGATTCTTCCCCCTGTACAGGTAACTTCCAATATCAGTTTTTTTAAGCTTTTTGGTTCTTTAATCATGGCTGTAGTGAAGTAATATAAGTTGTTTCTGGTATGATGTTGAAGTAAGAACATGAATAAATGAAGCCTAGAGGTTCGGTCATGACGGTTCAAAGGAGAAAAGATGATGTTGATGAGATGAACGTGGAAATAGGCTGATTATAGAACCGAAAATAGCTATGAAAAATTTAAGAGGAATAAAAACATAAGTGATCGGTCAAAGGGGATTAGGCTTTGAAATAGGTAGGGCTTTACGTGAACCATGTGAAAAGGAAATATTGTTTTCTTGTAGTCAACGATTGTGGCTGAAAAAAAATGAAGATCATTTAGGCTGTTTGTACAGCCGAAAATGGAGAAGAATTGTTGGCTGAATAGTGCAGTCGAAATTGGAAACAAAAGAGGGAAGTAAAGGCTGATTTTTGGTTGACTTTATCTGTGTGAATGCTGGACTTTTGACAACCTAAGATGTACTAAGTCTAGCCACAATTTAGAGATAGAAACTAAAAGCCAACGTGGGCTGAAATAGAAAGAAAAGAAAGCTGTCGGTTTGGACAGCATGCAGCAGGAAAGAAAAATGAAAGAACGAAAGAAAAAGGTTAAATTGACTTGACCAAATAGGTAGAATAGAGCATAAATTATAAGTAATATAGATATAATTAAATGGGGAAATTTTCTACATTTAACTAAAACCATTCGGCCACAACAATGAGGAATAAAGAGAAGTGACGTGAATGAGAGGAAAAATAAAAGAAGTGGCCGACAAAAAGGGGCTGAAAATATGCAAAAATGAGATAAATATAAGAACAAGGAAAAATAAAGGACATAATGCCAAATAGGCTTTGTTAATTGAGAAGACCATTCGGCCAAAGAAATAGACAAGAAAAAAGGCGTAAGTTAGTGGAGGAAATTTGAGGAATTAACAAAATAGATGGTTGCAAAATATACAAGCATAATATATATGTTAACATGAGAAATAAAGCACATAAGCCAAGTAAGCTTATACATAAAGAATGGCATTTGGTCATTTAAAAAGGAAGATGAATTGAAGTTGGAAAATGGCTAATGATGTCAAAACAAAAAAGTAAATAAATGAAATATTTACTTAGCACAGGAAATTCATAGGAATTTCTAATATTCTAAATAAGGATAATACAAGTAAGATGTTAAATAAGTAAAGGAGTTTTATATAGTTATACCGAAAATTAATGATAGTAAACTGTTATTTTAGCAGCTTATAATTCGGTGGAATAAGAGCAATATTGGTGAATTTGAAGCATGGTAAGGGAGACATGTGCAGCCTGTAAGGATATTCAGTCTGCATGCTTTTAAATTTTGAAATATTTTATAAAATATTTTGTGGTGATTCATCGGTTGGAAAATGTGGTGATTGACTAGCTATGGATATTTAAACTGTATTTTCTGTGCAGGGAGGCTAGTCAATCGGCAGCCGTTATGCTGCCGAAAAATTTTAGAAAATTACGTAAAATCATAATAAATGATTTTATTTCACGAGAAACGATTTCCAACCACGAAAATCAAGAAATTAATTATTTTTCATAAAACATGAATATATGAGATTTTAACTTTAAAATATTCATGTTTTCGAGAATGGTGATAATGAAATCACCGAAAATTCTCTGGATATGTAAATTATACGTAATACGAGATGGAAAATGAAAAGAAATAAAGTGAATATTTATATATATATATATATTTCTTAAATATTCACTAAATAGTTTTATAACCTTTGTGGTTTTAAATTATGAAATTATATATTTTATAAATTCCATAAAGGTTTATTCATGATGAAAAATACTATTTTGAGACTAGTTGGCAACCTTATCATGCTGATATGTGATATGTGATATGTGACATGTGATATGTGATATGTGATATGTAGTCCCGGCCGACACCTAATCAGTGATCCGCCGAGGACAATTATAGACTATGGTCATAAATCTGACATGATTATTTTATATCCTTCGGAGTCTATAGCATGATATGAGTAACGACCCAGTGGACGGGCTGGGCATGCCTCAGTCTCCATATATGAAAAATGTTTTATATGATATGTTATACGTTCAATGTAAACGTTTTACATGATATGTGATAAGTTAAATGAAGGTGATTTACAGCATTTTACATAATGCTTATTTCGGTACTGATTTTAGTACTACGAGATGATTTTCATATGACATGTGATATGAACATGTAACATGTTTTCAAAAGGAAAAAGAGTTTATAAGTCTAATATTCTTACTATGAGTTTAAATTGAATATTAGACTATATGTGACATGAATATGTGATATGTTTTCCAAAAAGGAGAGAGGAGGAAAATAAATCTAATATTCTTATTATAATTTCTTAAATTGAATATTAGATTTAAATGATGTATATTTTATATAAAAAGGATTTAATAGCTTATTTTGCTATTTAAAGTACTGTACCAATTATGCTTTGTACAGTAAAACATGAAAAGATTTCAAATGAAAATGACATGAAATGAAAGGAAAAAGGATTCAAATTTCAAAAGAAATTTATTACTCTCTACAGTTGCTTCTAGATTCCGAGACAAGACAGGTATTTCAAAATACTTGCTGTGATAACCGTAAATTTTCCAATTTTTGGAATTTAATATTAAAGAAAATAGATTAGTGGAAATAAATAAATAAAATTGTGAGATAGAAAGATCAGTGAAAATCCCGAGAATTAAGGAAATAAAGGATCGAAAAATTCAAATGAAGGAAATTAAATTTTGAAATATGAATAAGGTTAAAATTCGGAAAAAAAAAATAATGAAGAGAAGGAAATTTAATTTGGATAAATTGAAATCCAAATTAAATAAGGAAAATGAGAAATGAAAATGAAATATGTTTATATAATTATAATTTATATAAATGTGTTTTTATACAAATGCATATGTATTGAAATACTATATAGTATATTTTAATATACATTAGTATATATACTATTTAGTAAATTTAAATAATATATATGTGTATAAAAATGATATTTTATGTATATATATATATATATATATATATATATAGATATATATACATATATAAGAAATGTAAATATTAATTTACATTAAAGTTTAAGAAAGTATATATAAAGGTTATCTAATTAAAAATATATAAATATATATATATACTACTAGATATATATTTTGTAATATACAATATATATTTTATATATAATATATTGTACTATATTATATATGAAATAATATATGAATAATATATAATATATATTATATGTATAAAATATATTATATAGTATATAGTATATTATATATTAAATAAGGAAATAAGATAAAAAAACAAAAGAGGAAAGAAAACAGAAAACAGAAGGAAAGGAAAGATCGGGAGGAACCCGATCCTCCCAAGTGAGGCCAACGGCGACGGAGTTGCAACCGCTAGAGAGGGAGAAAGGAGAAAGGTGAGACGCCACCGGCCAGAGGAAGGAAAGAAGCTGCTTGCCGCAGAAGAAAGGAAAGAAACAGAGGAAGCCGGCGAAAGAAAGGAAAGAAAAAGAGGAAAAAGGGATCTGGCGATGCCGACCAAATTGGCCACCGCCACTGCCACCGAAGCGTCGCCGGAGGAAGAG
The DNA here is from genome assembly GCA_032173925.1 of Heritiera fomes. Lineage (NCBI taxonomy): Eukaryota > Viridiplantae > Streptophyta > Magnoliopsida > Malvales > Malvaceae > Heritiera > Heritiera fomes. The sequence goes on along the minus strand of JAPDPM010000002.1, from coordinate 35,990,201 downwards.
GAAGAGGTAGGAGGCCACCAAAGAGGCGGTGAACGGCGAAGGAGGGAGAACGAAGAGGCGGAAGGAATCGAACCAAAATCGAGTCGATCCGTCGACATGCCATCGATTTGGGATGAACGGAGGCCAGATCCAGCTTCGTCGTGGTGTCAGCCAGCTGAAGGGCCACCGAACCTCCGGAGAACCTGCCACCGGAGAAGAACCGACAGTGAGGGGAGGTGACCGGTCCGGCTGGGAAGAAAGAAAAAGAAACAGAAAAGAAAAAGGAAAAAGAAAAAGAAAAGAAAAGAGAAAAAGAAAGAAAGAAAAAAAAGAAGAAAGAGAAAGAGAAAAGGAATTTCGGGAATTTGAAAAATTCCCGAGAAAGAGAAAAGGAATTTCGGGAATTTGAAAAATTCCCGAGAATTCGAAAATTACTAAAAATCTCGGGAATTTCGGGAATCGGTAACAAATCCCGAAAAGTGTTAAATTATTTAAATAATTTATTTATTTAAATAAATTGAGAAAAATTCTAAAATTTAGAATTTAGTTTCCAGAAATCATTCTCGGTAAATGAAACGACAGAAACGAGAGAGGTGAACATGGGTGCGACCTTCGAGAGGTAGTCGCCAACTCGAGACAAGTAAGGGAGACATGTGCAACCTGTAAGGATATTCGACCACATGTTTTAAATAATGCATTTAAATTTTATAAATCCAATTGACAATGATTGGTTGAAAACTGTGGTGATTTATCTTTTTGAAAATTGTGGTGATTTACCGGTTGAAAAAATATAAATTGTATTTTCTGTGCAGAAGGCTAGCCAATCGGCAGCCGTTATACTGCCGAAAAATTATCAAAAAATTACTAAAATTTACCGAAAATCACCAAAAATCATAATAAATGATTTGATTTTATGAGAAACGATTTTCAGTCACGAAAATCGCGAAATCAAGTATTTTTCATAAAACATGAATATATGGAAGTTTAAATTTAAAATATTCATGTTTTCAAGAATGGTGAAAATGAAATCACCGAAAATTCACCCAGTAAATGATATTTCACGTGAAACGAGATGAAAATGAAAAAGAGACTGAAGTGAATATTTTTATAAATATTCTTAAATATTCACTTAATTTAATATAAAACCTTTATGGTTTTAATTATGAAACAATTAATTATGAAAATTCCATAAAGACTAAGAAATGATGAAAAACTATGATTTCAAGACTAGAGGTCTCTACACGTGTTTTTAGAAGAAAACATGGATACGGAATTATTGAAATTGGAAAAATAAATATTTTTATTTTTTCATAAATTACAAAAATATTTGAATTGAATTCCGATGATTTTAAAAACCATGTTTTCGATTGATAGCACGGAAAGATGTGCATACATGTGTTATGGTGAATAAGACATCATGAGATTTATTTTACAATGTGACTATTTTATAACTATTTTCACCGTATGGAAAATAATGATTAATACCTTTATGAAATATGTTGAGAAATGTTATTTATTTTATTTATTTCATAAAGATGATTATATTTACATGTGATCCTTATGGATACTTATGAAATATTTCGATTTACTGTGTTTAAAAATCCATAAAGGCTATGGTACGATTTTATACTGTTTTAAGACTTAGGCCCCAAGCTTCATGCATCATACCATACTGTTACTGTCACGTGGCTGATTGATCAGCTAGTCATCAACGTCCCGAATTGTCACCTAGCAAGTGTACGCCGAGGACATATTATAGATCATGGCCATAGATCTCATTATTGTTACTGTGTCCCTTAGTGGACGATGATAGCATGATTTACTTGTAGGGTGTTGCCTAGTCTCACTTACTGCTTACTGTTACTGTTTACTGAAAGGATTTACAGAATCCTATTTACTGTACTGTTTACTGTACTAAATTCCTGTATTGTTTACTGTTTAATGATGAAAAATCGTACCAAAACACTGTTTACTGAACTTTACTGTTTACTGAAATGGTAGCCACTGATTACTGTTTTACTGAACTGAAAGCTACCATTTACTGTTTACTGTTTTACTGAACTGAAAGCTACCATTTACTGTTTACTGAACGGAAAGCTACCGTATACTATTTTCTGAATTGGTAGCTACTATTTATTGTTTTCTGACTAAACCGTATCAAACTATTGTTTTTCTGAATATTACGGTTTTACTGAATTGTAAGGTACTGAATTAATAAATAGTACCAAAAACTACTGTTTACTGATCCAACGGTTTTGGCTATTTATAAACCACTGTACTGTCACGTGTTTTAACTGTACTGACAAGAACAGAAGTAAACCATTATTTTACTATTGAGCTGTCACGTGTTTTAAAATATACTGAAGTGAAGAGAAATAAATGGTTTACTTTACGGAAACGAATATTATATCGTTTTCAGAACAATTGATATAGTACTCTCTACAGTTGCTTCTAGGTTCCGGAACAAGTCAGGTATTTTAAAATATCTGCCTTACTCTATCTGGATCCCTAGCCGACTATAGTATCCTTGCTACATGTGAACCTACAGCCCATCTAGGAAATTTTAAAGAAAGTGAAAAAAAATATTTTCAGCATATAGATAGCTGAATATCAAGTGTAGCATATAACTCTCTTACTGAGCCGTGGTTTGCTCACCCCTTAATTTTAACATTTCAGATTTTCAAGGACTGAGAGTCTGGTATCTAAGGATTTTGGCTGTGCATTTGGGGACGATGCGACAGCTTGATTTACTACATGAGGTACGATCATTTATTTTTCGTATTTAGACTTATCTACAGTACTACTTTATTGTGAATTAAGATAGGAGATGTAATTCATATTATAATTTCATATGAAATTGTTTAAATGTAACTGAAAATTAAAGTATCGTAGACAGCCCAACCGAAAAAATTGAGTAGAATAAGGTGAATAATGTGGTAACGGGTCGTTGCACCTGCCTTACTCCATCCAGATCCCTAGCCGACTGCAGTATCCTTCCTACATGCGAGCTTAGAGCCCTTATAGGAAAACGAAAAAGTTTTCAGCATATAGATAGCTGAATATCAAGTGTTGCATATAACTCTTTTACTGAGTCGTGATTTGCTTACCCCTTAATATTAACTTTTCAGAATTTCGAGGATTGAGAGTCTGACATCTGAGGATTTCAGCTGTGCATTTGAGGATGATGCGACAGCTTGATTTATTACATGAGGTACGATCATTTATTTTCTGTATTTAGACTTATCTACAGTACTACTTCCTTATGAATTAAGATAGGGAATGTAATTCATATTATAATTTCATATGAAATTGTTTATATGTAAAAAAAAAAAGTAAAGTATCACAGACAACCCAACCAAATAAGATGTATAGAAAAAGGTGAAAATAGGGTCACGGGCTGTGACATAAGCTCTCTCTTCAACTGAAAATTTTCTTCGATAAGTTCACCATCAATGTAATCCACAAAATTATTTTTTACTTCTGACAATTGCTTCTTCAATCCTTTGACTTGATCCTACAACATCTCTTCTCTCCTCCTCAACTCATTAATAATCTCCCTTGCTCTATCACAAAATTTGGGATCATACCATAAATGAAAACTACAAACTGTATCCTACATTCAAAATGAAAAAAAATGTTATTTTTTATATAAAATATATGTGTTGTTTTATTCTCTAATATATGAAACATAATATTCATCAACATTCTAACTTTCTGATATCCTTCAAATTCATCTAGCAACTAACAATATGAAAATTGCAAACTACCGAGTACTGCGAGCATCCATAAAATCTTCTCCCTGGATTTGAGCTGGTCCATGAAGTCCACCTAGGCACCTTCAACCTGCAATGACAGAAAATAGTTTCCCACTCATAATCAAATTCAACAGGGTAACTAGTTCCGATTAGCTTAAATGATCTAACATCAAAACACCTATCTCTTGATAGACTGCAAAAATAAATTAAATCAAAACTAAATAGATAATCTAACAGAAAATTAAGTCTGTTGAATTAGAAATCAACAACATCTAATCAAACCTTGAACTGGAAATGCTAGATAAACTCATTGTAGCACTAAAAACCAAATACCTATAAACGAAATCCCCAATATCTGGAAATGTTGGTATGGATTTCACCAAGAACGAACTCAGCTACCCAAGCTTCTTACAGATTTTAAGTGTCAGATTTCAAAAAGAAAATGATTTTCAAGGTTTGATGCTTGCTTCACCCACATAAATGTTTGCATAAACAAAAACAAATGAAAGATTTTCGGTTAAAATCTAACAAAAACATGAACAGAGGTATGGTTCATTCGTTTTTTGTTCGCAAACAGGCTCGTTTACGTTCGTTTATTGTTCGTTTATTTAAAGTGTCATTTGTTGTTCGTTCATTTATGTTTGTTTATGGTTCGTTCATTTAAAGTGTTATTTGTTGTTCGTTCGTTTATCTTCATTTATAACTCGTTCATTTAAAGTGTCATTTATTGTTCGTTCATTTATTGTTCGTTCGTTTAAAGTATCATTTGTTATTCGTTTGTTTATGTTCATTTATAACTCGTTCATATAAAGTGTTATTTGTTGTTCGTTTATTGTTCGTTTGTTATTTATTAAAATACTAAAATTACTTATATTATAAGTTATATAATATATACCCTATTTTTAAGACATTAACCTAAAAAATGAGTACATAATTTTTAAACATATTTATACAATATAACTTTGTTAGCTTAAAAAATTAATAAAATTAATAAAATTTAATAATAAAATAATTATAAAATTAAATTAGTTAATTAAACTTAAAATAATTATTTTTTTAAAATTTTAAATATAATGTATTGAAATAAAATTAATAAAAGTCTCATAATAAGTTAAGATCTCATTCTTATGATCTTATCCATTGACCATTTACATATATATATATATATATATATATATATATATATATATATATATATACACATATGTGTGTATACACACGCACATATATATGGTATTTTAATATATGTATACCAATATATATGTGTATAATATAAATTGTACTTAAAATAGTAATTATCAATTTTAATAAAACATTGTTGACTTAAGTTGTGTTGTACTTAAGATTTTGTGTTAATGATTTCAACTTGCATTTGAAATTTAATCTTTATGTAGAATTTTTAATATTTAATATTTAGCTTGTTCTCATGAATACTTGTTCATGAACATGTGTTCATGAACGCGTTTGTTTATATTTTCACGAATGTGTTCGTTTACTGTTCGCAAACTATTCACGAACATTAACGAATAATCTCTATCAAACAAATGAATGAACACGATCGCACTCTTTATTTAACATGAACAGTACTAAAAAACAAACAAATGAACAGAGACATCAGTTCGTTCATTCGTGTTCAGTTCGTTTACAGCCCTAAGTTTGTCTAACACTAGCCATCTTACTTTGTCAGATGATTTGGAAAATTGATGGCAACACTACCGCCTAAAATATTAATTTTTAGACTTTTTTTTAAGATATTAATTCTCATACCTAAGTTGTGTTGTACTTTAAAAGTTTAAGATTTCATGCTTAAGTTTAAGTTGTTGCATGATTTCAGTGTTTTTGTAAGATTTAATTTTTATATAGTATTTTAAAGTTTTTATCATTTGTAGTAAGTTTGTACTTTATTTTTGTTTACAGTTTGCATAGTGTTCACAAACTTATGTTCACATTTGTTCAAGAACACTTGTTCGTGAACATATTTGTTAGCTTTAAATTGACAAGTATTTTGAAATGACAAAAACTTAAGTAAGGCTAAACATTTTCTCTATAATGTAAATTTGCTTAAAATGGACTCAATAATAGAAAATCTTTTAAACAAAGTTTTGAACTGTGATTTCAATTGAAAAAGTCAAGAAATACTCTTATAAAAGTGATAAAATATTTTAAACTAACTTGAAATCACAAAAAGCCATCAAACTATCCCAAAATAGCTCACAAAATATGCAGGTAAAGCTTGAGGGATCGATCCCCCTGTAAAGGGATCGATCCTTAGATGGCAGTATTGTTTTCAGAAGGCAAAAAGGGTCCCTCAAGGCAAGAATCAAGCATACTGGAAGCTAGGGATCGATCCCTACTGTGAAGGGATCGATCCCCTGTTGGTAGAATAGGCAGAAAGGACTCTGGAAGTTTAGGATTGATCCCCTATGGCTAAGGATTGATCCTTTTTCACGAAAACAGTGGCCAACGGCTAGTTTTTAATGGTTTTAACGAGAAGTTTTGCATTAAATGCTTCAACAACCATCCCGAGCAGTTGGTGGACTATAAATAGAGGCATTTATGAAGATTGAAGACAGAACAAGCACTCAAAAACTTCTTTAAGCCTCAAGAAAGAAATCCAAGCTGAAAATTCATCTCTTGTACTTTATTTGTGATACTTCATCTTGTACATCACCCACTTACATAAATTTTTGATATTCAAAAGGGTGTTCTAGCCTTATAATGTCATCTTGTAAGAGTGAGGGTAGCTTTACAAAGGGATAGGTTTAGAAGTTCATTTCTAAGCCTTCAAAAAGATTGTAAGAAGTCTCACCATACCTTGAAGTGGTTTGTACTCAGTCACAAAAAAAGAATGGAATCAATTCCTTGATAAGAGGATCAACCAGAGAGGACGTAGGCAAGAGATTGGTCGAACCTTTATAAATTCTGCTTCTCTTCCCTTACCTTATTTATTGCATTACTTCATTATTGCTTTATTTGTTTTATTTGTGTATTAAGCTTCTAAAAACCAAAATTTAGTAGAAAAACTGATTCACCCCCCTCTCAGTAGAGCCAACAATATTTGTTTAATATTTATAAACACATGTTTGTGAACATTTTTATTTATATGTTTACGAACACATTGTTTAGACATGTTAAACGGATCAGATTATACCAAAGCCAGATCGATCCAAACAAGTCTATAATCAAACCCTTTGAGGGGGTTTTGATTTCGCTCACCCTTTTATTTTCCACTCCTCAGGATATTATAAGGGCTCAAGAAGTGTATTAATTTAAGGGTATCGACTGCATATTGGATCACATGAGACTATATAGTGTCAATCCGATAGGTTTTTAGTATTATCTTTTATACATTCAAATATATTGTACTGTACTACTTAAATTGTGAAATAAGAACAAGGGATGTAAAGTGTAAGAAATGATGTCAAATTTCATATTCTGAATTTATAAAAGTTTACTGTTTATCACTATTACTATTCAAGTGTTGAAGGCATCGGAGACAGCCCAATGTAATTTATGTATAAAATGTGTGTTATACTGTACATTTGGACTGTTACAATGCTGATCGAGTATTTGAATCTACTTTCAAGGATCTACCCACTGTATTCCCCATAGCAAATAGTATACGTTCATTGTAGTACTCTATTGGGAGACCGGTAAGCGAATCCAAACTGTTGTTGAATCGATTGTAGCAGTAGAAGGACGGAACTCTGAAGACCACTTCCTGATGTGAGGTAATGGCCGAATATAATCCAAAGGCCCTCTTCCATAGCAAACTGAAAGTCCAGACCATAAGAGAACCTTACAAGAAAATATCCATCTTCTAACTTTATGATTTCATACTCTCCCTTAGGATTCTAGAGTGATCTAATTTTCGCATTTAGCGTCTTATATTCGATGGATCTCCCCAAAAGTTTAACAATCAAACAAGACTTCCATGGCTCTTGAATTCTCTCCTTAAACTCCTAGGACAACGAAAACTAGGCCATGAGTCTTTTTTAGAGATGGAGATGAAGTTATCTCCATCACTACTATCTTCCATGCCTTCAGCGCTATATAAGCTATATCTCTATGGTTTCCCAAGACCATATCTTTGAACGAAATCAGCTGTCCACTGTTTTGACCTTCATTCCTCGTGCCTTGGGAACCATCCAAACTGGAAGAACGTTTTTTCTTCTTTGAACGGATGAAAGCATCATCCTCTTCACTTGTCCTTCCTCGTTGGCTTTCCGCTTGTTCACTCATTTTTACGTTACTGCAAGCCACGTTTCAAACTACATATGACATTATTGAAGATTAAGGAGCATACTGTGTAGATAATATAAAATGTATAGATAATATGATAGAATAAATAAATAACGGTTAGATTTTGAATAACTAACATCTGAGAAATATTAATTTATTTAAAATAGATAATTTGATAAGATTTGAAGAATATTAATTTATTTAATGTTGTTGAAGATTAAGGAATTTGTATAAACTGTATAGATAATTTGATAGGATAAGTAAATAATAGTTAAATTTTGAATAACAAATATATGAAAAATATTAAATTAGTTAAAATAGATAAAGATTTGAAGAATGTTAACTTATTTAATGTTGTTGAAGATTGAGGAGTTTGTATAATGTGTGTAGATAATTAGACAGGATAAGTAAATAATGGTTAAATTTCGAATAATAAATATCTGGAAAATATTAATATATTTAAAATAGATAATTAGATTATACTTAAAATTTGAATAACCATAATGGTTATTTGAAGAATACTAATTTATTTAATGTTGTTGAAGATTAAAGAGTTTGTATAAACTACGTATATAATTTGACTAATATAAGTAAATAATGGTTAAAATTTGAATAACAAATGTCTGAAAAATATTAAATTTTTTAAAATAGATAAAGATTTGAATAATATTAACTTATTTAACGTTGTTGAAGATTGAGGAGTTTGTATAATCTGTGTATATAATTTGATAGGATAAGTAAATAATGGTTAAATTTTGAATAACAAATATCTGAAAAATATTAATTTATTTAAAATAGATAATTATATCTTTCTTAAAATTTAAATAACCATAATAGTTTAGTGGATCAATAACTAAATAACCATTATTTGAATTGGCAGTTTATGATAAAGACGGTTTTTCAAAAATATATTGTTGTTATGGAGCATTAAAAAACTAAAAATATTTTTTTTGATTAGTACATTTTCATTAGAAGTTACAATCACAATCAGCATATGACATTCCATGAACATGTAACTATGAAAATCACATTACTCAAACTAGGTAAACTAGTAAATAACTATAACAAACTAGTAAAGAACTAAACTAATTCAAACTCACATTTTGTGAGACTCGAACCTGAGACTTCAAAGTCTAAAAAAAAAACTAAAAATATTAAAAAGGATTTTGAGGTATATGAATATAATGACATGTGTCATTCAAATAGGCATTACATATAAGCATTCATGTAAGCAATTTAGACAGCTAAGCATGTTTTCTGACACATAATATATATATATATATATATATATATATGTATATGTGATTACATTTGTAAAGATTTGGTTGAAAATGATGTTGAGCGGGGAAATGGATCACGCGAATGTGTGGATTGGAGTTTGGGGACAAGCAATTGGAAGTATCTCATTTCAATTTTCAAGATTCACTTGAATTTCAACCTGAACTAACCGCCTGGTGGAGATTATTTTTTTCGTGAAATTATTGGAAATTTGGTGGCAAAAAATTGTACAAAAGCAGCTAATGAGGTCGCTTAGTGACAAGGAAGAGGCTCTAAGACTTTGAGGTCTCAGGTTCGAGTCTTATCAAGTGTGAGCTTGAGTTAGTCTAGTTATTTATTAGTTTGTTTAGTTTGTTATAGTTATTTACTAGTTTATCTAGTTTGAGTAATGTGATTTTTATAGTTACTTGTTCATGGAATGTAATATGCTGATTGTGATTGTAACTTCTAATGGTTTCAAATGTTTTAAACTGAAATTGGATAAAATTCGATCTGGTATAGGTCCAAAACCGCCAGTTTTGAATCAATTTCGGATCCATTGCACCATTCCTTTCTTATTTGTCTGCTGACATCATGTTAACAAGTTAACAACAACAGATCATTGAGGCAATGACTTTTTTAATTTTTCTTTTTTTAATTCGTTTTTTCACCTATAAATACCCTTTATAAATCTCATTTTTCTTCACACAATCTCTCCATTGTCTCATTTCCTCTCAAATTCTCTCTAAATCACTCATATTGTTCTCTTAAATTACTTGTAATTCTCTTTAATTTCTAAAATTCTCTCAAATTCTATTCAATTCTCTCTAGTTCCCTACAATATATTTATATTTATATTTATTTACTTACCTTTCTTAAAATTTCTTTCAATAATATACATTTATTTACTTTCAAATTTCAATTTAAAAAAATGTCAAATTTATTTTCGTCGTTCAGTATCTGTCCTTCGTGTTCCAAATCTTACTTGCATCTTCTAATTAAAAGACGAGTCTTTTAATGAATTTGTGCCTGATATTCACATGGAGGGGGAGCTTTCGATTCTGCTGACCTACAGTGGTCAAAAACAATTGTTGCCACCACTATCGGTACCCCTACAGCATTTTCAAAATCAAACTGCTCTACGAAGAGTATGGTATGAGAACACTTTGACATTATGTAAAAGGAAACTATGTCCAAATTTTCTGTAGATTGTAAATTATGTAAAATGGTATATAGTTATAAACTTAGTGAAAGTAGGGGTATGAATATATTAAAAAAATTTAATTAATAAGCATAAATTTGATTTGAATGTTATACAACCACAAACTAGGAAGGATACCCAAATCCAAATTAATTCATAAAGTGAAAATAATTAGATTTTTAGAAATGATAAAACTAGATGAGGTTTAGTTAAATCTATAGTTAGATGTGAACAAACTTTCACGATATATGAAATGAAAAGATATTTAGAATATGTTTGCTAATATTTACAATTGCTTACCAATTAATTTCTAGACATATCTTAAGAAATGATTGCATGACAATGTATTTAGAATATATGTAATCTTTAATTGATAATCTTACAAATGTTTTGTCACACCCCAAATCGTGAAATTCAAGAATGACTTTTTCCATTTTCATTCATTACTTCCATTACGTTTGCCTTCTGTGTGCAGTTTAAGTCATTCCAGTAATTAACTAAAACTTACTTAGCTTCTTGTGATTAAATAGCTTTTATCTAAAGTCCTAGTTCAGTAGTCTAATATTTCCGAACCAATTATTCATTTCCATCACAATTTCATCAAAGTGTACGAATAAAAGTCTAATTATAAAAGCTCAACGTCTATAAATATATTAACTTTAAATATCTCTAGATCACACTAATCTTTTCAATTAACTAGACATCTAGCAATACTTAATTTACATCCCTTTTTAAATAAATGAAAATACATATGTAATGCATGTTTTGTCTGGATACAAGGCAAAAGTACATTGCATACCTTCCGATAAACTAAATAAGGCTTTGGAAAACAAACGTTCCCTTAGCCTCAAACAGGACACCAAACATGTCTACATAAAATAACCCATGGAATGAGTAAGGGGTAAGCTTTACGCCTAGTAAGGAACAGATATAAACAAATGGATACCACGCAATTAAATGCAAGTATCCTATACATGTTTCTACAAAACAGTATGCAGTCGTAAACAATTACTAGTAATATAGACTCAGATAGAGTTTCCTCTATAGCGGGTCAGGAGCTTAAGGGTATTTTAGGAAGGATGCTTAAAGCACCTCATTATTCTTGGACCCCAACTCTCACCACTATAGAGATCCTAAGGTCGAGTAACTGAAAGAGAAGGAATTCACGCGTATGCAAATAAGTGTAAATCAAAATCAATATTCCTAAAAACATTTCAATATGATCCTAAATAGAATTCTTCAAAACAGTAACATATTGGTCAAATCACCAACGTCAAATGCCAAAATTCAAAAAATCAATAATAATTTGTTCAAACAGTTTAACAATCTTTATCATATAAATCATGTCAGTACAGTACAGTATGTTAGCTTTAAATTGACAATTAAATATTTTGAAATTACACAAACTTAAACACAATTAAATGCTTAATGTATATGTAAATTTGCATAAAGTTTTTCATGATTTTTAAAACAATATCGAGTGCAAGTCTATATTGAAATTGTTTTATGAACTTACAAAATATGGGATTAAGTAATTTTTCATTGAACTCATTGATTATAATTTTGAGAAAATTACTTAATAAATATCTGGACTAAATTTTCATTTGATTAAGTCAAGAAATACTTACATAAAGTTGAAAAATGATTTAGGATGATTTAAAACCAAGGATTACATCGTTTTTCAACCCAAAAATGCCCAAAATCATCAAGAACAATGCAAGGGATCTATCCTTTACAATAAAGGAATCTATCCCAAGATGGCAAAACACTCTTGAAGACATGAATAGTGCAACAAATCGATCCTCTATGTAAAGGGATCCATCCCTTGTTGGCAGAATACTCTTGAAGGCTGGAACAGTCCAAGGGATCCAACCCTTACTTAAAGGGATTGATCCCCTCCACGGTGGAAGCCTCCAACAGTTAGTTTTTTATGAAGGCGAATGGGAATATCAATTTTAGGCTCCACCAAGCTTCAACAACCATCTAAGTGAGTATAAATAGAAGTTTAGAAGTTTAAGACACTCTAGAGACTTCATTCTTCATCTCTTCCAAGTTTCAAAAACATTTCAAGTGCTAAAAATTCAAAATCTTCTATCATTCTCGTAATCCTTGTATAGCATAAATCTTGTATAAGTTCTTTAAGAGCTTAAAGCGTAATCACCCATCTTCTTAGAGGTTATCTTAGATTACAACTCTTGAAAACTCATTCACAAATTGTAAAGGGGAGTAAACCCTTGAGAGCTCAACTTGTAAAGCGAGTTGTGGGTAGAAATTAAGGTTTTCTCCTTGAGCCATAAAAAGGAGAGGTTGTAAGGTTTCCTTCTTATGCCTAAAAAAGAAGGTACGAGGTTTCCTTCTTGAGCCCAAAAAAAGGAGAGGTGTAAAGGTTTCTCTTGAGCCAAGGGTGTAAAGACAAATTCCTTTGTGGATTTGGGGAAAATCCTTGGAAGCGTCTCAAGGTAGAAGATGTAGGGAATGTTGTGTACAATTCTCTAACCCTTCACTCTTTACTTTCTTGTGTTTTAATTATGTATATTGAATTGTGAATGAATTGTATGCTAAAATAGCCTAGAGAACCTACAGAACTATTATATAGGCTAGAGAATTTAGAAAAATTCAAAAACGAACCTAATGTTAGTTAAAAACTGATTCACTGTTAGGCAATTGAGCCAACACAATAAATCGATCAAATCGTAACAGTACGGTACATTTCAATCAATCAATTGTATAAAACAGTAATTAACTTCCAAATCATAACTGTTCATTGGTCAAGTAACTAACAGTGGGAACAATGTATTTCAGTAAACAATTTATTTCAAATCGATGCAAATCATTTGATACAGTTTAGAAAGTAGTCGATTTCATTTCAAATCAGTAGCAAATCATTAAATTAGTTCAGAAGTCAGACTTTTCAGTACAGATCAGTAACAGCTATTTTAGTTCATTTAAATCAGTAACTTCGTTAAAACAGTTCAGCAATCAGACAATTTAGTTAGACCAGTAACAATCGTTTAAAACAATTCAGTAATAGCTATTAAAAACAACTCAGTAATCAAATGATTTAGTTCTGTTTAGTAATAGTAGTTAAAATAGTTCAGCAACAGTCATTTTAGTTCAGTAACGTTTTAGTAGTCAGACAGTTCAATTCAGTTTAATAACAGTCATTAAAACAATTCCGTAACAGTTATTAAAAGCAGTTCAGTAATTAGACAATTCAGTTCAGCCTAGTAACAGCAGTTAAAACAGTTCAATAAAAGTTTAGGAACCAAATAGTTCAGTTCAGTTCAGTCCAATAACAATTCAGTAATCAAACGATTTAGTACAGTCCCATAACAATTTAGTAATCATATTGTTCAGTTCAGTAACAGTCATTAAAACAGTTCAGTTACAGTCATTAAAAACAGTTTCGTAATAATTTAGTACTCAAATGGTTCAGTTCAATAACAGTAGTTAAAACAGTTCAGTAATCAGACACTTCAGCTCAAATTAGTAAGAGTCGTTTAAAACAATTCAGTAACAGTCATTAAAAATAGTTCAATAATCAGACGGTTCAGTTCAGTTCAATAACAGTAGTTAAAAATGTTTAGTAACAGTTATTTCATTTCGTTTCAAATCAGTAATAGGCATTAAAATAGTTCAGAAATCAGACAGTTCTTTCAAAATAGTTTAGAAGGAGACAAAGGCAACATCCCAATAGAAATCATGTGGTTTTAGTTCGCCCATATAGGGAATAAATAGTAATGACGTATAACTATAGTGCAGAAGGGTCTACAGTGTACACTCATCAAGTGACAATTAGGGCAACTGTTGACATGATAAAGGTTAAATAACTTCAATAACAGTACACCTCACAGTACCACTGAGTAGGTGATACATAGGCAACTGCAAACTTGCTCAAGCTCTAATAGTTAACAGTGAGTTCAATATGGCATGATTACCAAAAAGGTAACTATAGTGAGCCAACAATCTCAAAACATTTACCCGATCCCCGTGAAAACAAAATAACCATTCTTGATACTTTTAGAACATAATACAATAATACAGTCGAAATATAAACTTTTGGGAACCAAGTTTTATTTTAAATCCTATGGATTTTGTAGATAGTGGAGTAAAGGTCAATCCCATAGAGATTGAAATTAATTAAATTATTTATAAAATTGTGCCTAATTAAAAGCAAGTAAAAAGGGGTTTAATTTTAATTATCTAATTAAACTAAATATTAAAATAAAAGCTTTATAAAGAAAGTGGTTTTAAAAAAGAATAACATACTTTGGATACAAGGCATTTAGTTATTCCTGGATTTTGATATTGATCATTGAATTCAAGACAAAATTATCAAATTAAGGATTCAATCATAGCATGACAATAAGCTCTGTTATGCTATATTTCCCTCCTTAGTCGTTTATGGAAACAAGCTCTTCAATTAATCCTTAACTACTAAACTACCTAGAACAAGCTCTCTAGATATAATTTTGATATGAACCTCACCGAAAGAAGATAAGATTCAATGAAGAACACACAAAGAAAAATAAGAACAAGTCGAGAATGCAGGAGATTTAAACAAAGAATGAAAGATAAGAACCAAGACCCTTTGCTTAGAAAAGCAAGAACCTAAGGTATAAATTGGTGGAAGGTAGAAAAATGTCACAAAGATGACATTGATAAGTTCAAGAGTTCTCAAGAGAACCAAAGAGAAAAAGTCTCTCAATAATATAACTCAAATCAACTGTGCTCTGCTCAAATGGTTACACACCTATTTATAGGCAAATAGCAAACTTACATAACAAGAAATTGGAATCCTACTTTCTTAACTTGTAGAATAAGAAATAGAAATCCTACA
Organism: Heritiera fomes; assembly: GCA_032173925.1. Lineage (NCBI taxonomy): Eukaryota > Viridiplantae > Streptophyta > Magnoliopsida > Malvales > Malvaceae > Heritiera > Heritiera fomes. Next base: position 35,974,927 of record JAPDPM010000002.1, on the reverse strand, counting down.
ATACCTATTAAATAAAAAAGAATTGGACTTAAATTAAATTAAGACAATGTTCTGCCTAATAAATCATAAAATAAAAATAAGTATATCATTTGGTCCAATTGAACTAGGCCCAATTTGTGCATCCAACCCAATTGCATTTCGGCCTAATATTTGTAAATCTTCAAAAAAAAGTTGAACTTAGGCTTGGATAATGTTGTAGAAGACTTTGTTATCCTCCATGCTCAAGCTTTGTTGGGCTTTCTTTCTAGCAATATTAATGAAACCAGCCAAGTTTCTTGCATCCTCTTAGTTTTAGCTCTTGTCATTGGATCTCCATGGATGCTCATAAGATCACGAATATCACGAACATAACTTAGACTTTGTGAGCTAGATGGGCCTCCATCAAATTTGTAGTAGCATTATGTCACATCCCGTGACCACATTTTGCATGTATTTCTATACAACTTATCCGGTTGGGCTGTCTGTGATACTTCACCTTTCATATTCATTTAACTATTAAATATAAAATTCCTAATATCAATTACATCCATTATCTTAATTCTCAAGAAAGTAGTACTGAAAGTAAGTCTAAATACAGAAAATAAATTATCATACCTCATATTATAAATCAAGCTGTCGCAGTGTCTCCAAATGTGCAGCTCAAAATCCTCAAATGTCAGATATCTTAGGCCTCGAAAATCTGAAATGTTAATATTAAGGGGTGAGCAAACCACGGCTCAGTAAGAGAGTTATATGCAACATTTGATATTCAGCTACCTATATGCTGAAAATAAATTTTTCACTTTCTTTAAATCTTCCTAGAGGCTTTAGGCTCACATGTAGGAAGGATACTACAGTCAGCTAGGGATCCGGATGGAGTTAGGCAGGTATTTTGAAATACCTGTCTTGTCCCGGAACCTAGAAGCAAATGTAGAGAGTAATCGTTTTCTTTTGATATTCAAATCCCAGTAAAACATTAAATATTCACGTGATAAAACACTTAAGTAAATAAATAAGGAATTAATGTTCCTTTCATAAATATTCATTTCCACACTTGTAAAACACCGTATAATATTTAGTTCAACACGTAAAATATCAAAAGCTCAGTAGCTGTAGATAATTTAGTACCAGTAAAAGTTCAATGAAAAGTACAATCATTAGTACAGTATCATGGAGACTAGGCAACACCCTAAATATATCATGCTATAATATCATCCCAAATAGGGGAAACACATGAGATCTATGGCCATAGTCTATGGGGTCCTCAGTGTGCACTGATCAGGTGTCTGCTGGGACGCTGATAAAAAGATCAGTATCTATCAGCACTAACACGTGACACGTGAGCATGATATGGGGCCTAACAGTCTCAAAATAGTAAACACGTGATATAAACCCCATTTATGAAATCAATTTCACAGAATATAAGTTCAATCAATCCATAAATATTCATAAGGAAAATATTTTCATCTTATGAATAACAATTTATAAAATATTCATATTGGGGTCATCATTCCCGAAAATGTTCTAAACATTATAGAACAGTATAAATCACATTTTCCATACGGTGAAAATAGTTTATAAAATAATCACTGTAAAATATAAAAGGTCATAACTGTCCTTTTTCACCATAAAATATATATGCACGTTTTCCGTGTTTTCTATAGAAAACATGATTTTCAAAGTTATCGGGATTCAAATCAATTATTTTTATGATTTATGGAAAATTAAAATATTTATTTTCCAAATCAACACTCCCGTCCTGTTTTTTCTCTGTAAACACATGCGGAGACCTTTCAGACTCAAAACATTATTTTCCACATTTACTTACCTTTATGGAATTTTCTATAAACACTTATTTTCACAATTGAACCCATAAAGGTTATTTATAAAATCAACTGAATATTTGAAGAAATATTATTAAAATATTCACTTTGATCCTTTTCATTTTTCACCTCGTTTCACGTGAAATATCACCTATCGGGATAAATTTAAGTGATTTCCATTTTTCACCAATTTCAAAAACATGAATAATTTAAAATTAAACATCAGTATATTCATGTTTTCTGAAAACTAATCGATTTCTCGATTTTTGTGTTGAAAATCGTTTCTCGTGATGAAAATCATTTATTATGATTTTGGTAATTTTTCCAATAATTTTTGGCAGTATAACGGCTGCCGATTGGCTAGCCTCCTGCACAAAAAATACAGTTTAAATCTCAACCGGTAAATCACCACAATTTTTCTAACCAATCATTATCAATAGCATTTATAAAATTAAATGCATAATTTAAAACATGTGTGCCAAATATCCTTACAGGCTGCACATGTCTCCCTTATCTGTTTCAGGTCGGCGACTGCCTCTCGAAGGTCTCGCCCGTGTTCACCTCGCCCAATTCCATCGGCTCGGTTATCGAGGGGATTTTCTGGAAATTAAAATTCTAAAATTTAGAATTTTTTATAATTATTTAAATAAATAAATTATTTAAATAATTTAACACTTTCCGGGATTTCTTATCGATTCCCGTAATTCCCGAGATTTCTCGTAATTTTCGAATTCTCGAAAATTTTTCAAATTCTCGGAATCCCTTTTCTTTTCCTCTTTCTTCTTTTTCTTCTTTTCTTTCTTTTCTCTTTTCTTTTCTTTTTCTTTTTTCTTTTTCTTTTCTTTTTTTTTCTTTTTCTTTTTCCTTTTTCTTTCTTCCCAGCCAAACCGGTCACCTCCCTCACCGCCAATTCTCCTCCGGTGGCCGATTCTCCGGCAGTTCGATGGCTCAGCAGCTGACCGGCGTTGAGACGAACTTGCCGATGGCCTCCGTTCGGCCTTCCTCCGCTGTCGTTGGCCTCACCGGTGGCTCTCTTCTCCTTCCCCTCACCTCCGCTGAGGTTCGAGTGGCGGTGGCGATGCCTGGACCGGCCGGCACCGCCGATTTCCTCTTCTCCTTTTCTCTTTCGGTTTCCTTCGGTTCGCCTCTTTTTCGTTTCTGTTTCTCCTTTCTTCCGTCGCTGGCACTTCTCCTCCCCTCCTCGACTCGCCAGCTAGCGACGGCCCTCATCCCTCTATTCTCTTTCTCGTCGTCGACTATGGTCGGCTGGCTCACGGGAAGGGAAATCGGGGTCCTTCCCAATTTTCCCATTCTGTTTCCTTTTTTTGTTTTATTTTATTTTTATTATATATTATAAAGTATATACTATATAATATAATATTATACAGATATATATATTATATTACAACATATATAATTTAAATTAACTACAATATACATTTTATATGTATATATATATATATATATATTTGTATTTCAATTATGCATATATATATATATATATCTTTACACAATTTTTTTTAAATACTAATTTGTATTTCCTTTGTATACATATTCATATATGTATACATACAAAATAACATTATACATATGTATTATTTACATTATAAATAGTATATGTATATATATATATATACCAAAGTATACTAATATATACTGTATACTATACAGTATTTAAATACATATGTATTTGTATAAAAATACATTTATATAATATATAATTATATAAATATATTTCATTTTCATCTCTCATTTTCCTTATTTAATTTGGATTTTAATTTATCCAATTTAAATTTTCTCCTTCATTATTTTCCGAATTTCCAAATATTCTTATTTCCACTTACATTTTCCTTCACTCGAATTTTTCCAATTTATCACTTCCTCAATTCATGGAATATTCACTAATATTCCTATCTCATAATTATATTTATTTATTTCCACTTATCTATTTTCTTCAATATTAATTTCTACTATTAAACAGTAGAAATTTTGTGGTTATCACACATTAGTAACTAGAAAGATATAGATTGAAATTAAGTAATAAACACACAAGCTTAATTTATTTAAATTAAACTTTGATTTACCTAGATCTCTAGTGATTACAGACTTAAGTTTTAATCTAATAGTAGATTATTAAAGTTAATACAATAGTTGGACACCGATTAAATCAAATTAATAATCATGATAATATGCCCAGAGAATTTTAAATATAATTAATAATTATATATTAAGATCATACATCTCACAACATGCATCCAAGAACACTTAAACTATCTTATAACCAAATAAAGGCTTTAGCCACTCATATTATAGACAGAAAATGGTGCACATACACTGTTCGAAACAAAAAAATTAAGAATTAAAAAACTAACAATAAGAATGGAGATGGAGCCGTTTGACATGGACAACCCAGAAGTCTTAATGGATAATTATTCCATACACCACCAGTTGTGTTTTTTTTTACTCCACAAGTTGAGTTAAGATCATGATAGATGTCTTATTTTATTTATTTTTTATTTTTTATTTTTTAATATTTTTATAGGACATGTGTTATGATCTTAACACCACTTGTAGAGTAAAAAAAACTCTACTGACAGTATATAGAATAATTATCCAAGTCTTAAATCTCTAATAGATTTATTATATAGATTTGACTTTTTTAATATTTTAATGATTAAATTTAATTTTGAATTATAAAAATTAATAAAAATAAGAAAACCTTATATCCTATGTTTGTTAACAAAAATAAATTTAAAAGAAACATTGATCTTGGTACGAGTAATCATACACGTCAATATATTTCATAAAATTTTGTCGAGATATATATATTTACGATGTAGATGTAAATTTGCATAAAGTTTTTCATGATTTTTACAACAATATCAAGTGCAAGTGTATATTGAAATTGTTTTATGCACTTACAATATATGGGATTAAGTAATTTTCCATTGAACTCATTGACTATAATTTTGAAAAAATTATTTAATAAATATTTGGACTAACTTTTCATTTGATTAAGTGAAGAAATACTTACATAAAGTTGAAAAATGATTTGGGATGATTTAAAACCAAAGATTACATCATTTTTAAACCTAAAAATGCCTAAAATCATCATGAACAATGCAAGGGATCTATCCTCTACAGTAAAAGGATCCATCCCAAGATAGTAGAACACTCTTGAAGACATGAATAGTGCAAGAGATCGATCCTCTATAGTAAAGGGATCCATCCCTTATTGGCAGAATACTCTTAAAGGCTGGAACAGTGCAAGGGATCTAACCCTTAAAGGAATTGATCCCCTTCACGCTAGAAGCCTCCAACGGTTAGTTTTTTATGAGAGCCAACGGGAAAATTAGTTTTAGGCTCCACCAAGCTTCAACAACTATCCAAGGGAGTATAAATAGAAGTTTAGAAGTTCAAGACACTCAAGAGACTTCATTCTTCATCTCCTTCAAGTTTCAAAAACATTTCAAGTGTTAAAAATTCAAAAATCTTCTATCATTCTTATAATCTTTGTAAAGCACAAATCTTGTATAAGTTCTTCAAGAGCTTAAAGTGTAATCACCTATCTTTTTAGAGGTTATCTTAGATTACAACTCTTGAAAACTCATTCACAAATTGTAAAGGGGAGTGAACCCTTGAGAGCTCAACTTGTAAAGTGAGTTATGGGTAGAAATTAAGGTTTTCTCCTTGAGCAATAAAAGGGAGAGGTTGTAAGGTTCCTTCTTGAGCCCAAAAAAAGGAGAGGTGTAAAGGTTTCTCTTGCGCCGAGGATGTAAAGACATTCATTTGTGGATTTGGAAAAAATCCTTGGAAGCGTCTTAAGGTAGAGGACATAGGCAATGTTGCGTACAATTCTCTAACCCTTCACTCTTTACTTTCTTGTGTTTTAATTGTGTATATTGAATTGTGATTGAATTGTATGCTAGAATAGCCTAGAGAACCTACAGAACTATTATATAGGCTAGAGAATTTAGAAAAATTGAAAAACGAGCCCAATGTTAGTTAAAAACCGATTCACCCCCTTTCGGTTAAGCAATTGAGCCAACATAGTAAATTGGTCAAATCGTAACAGTGCGGTACATTTCAATCAATCAATGGTATAAAATAATAATTAGCTTCCAGATCATAACAGTTCATTTCGGTCAAGTTACTAATAGTGAGAACAATATATTTCGATAAACAATTTATTTCAGATCAATGCAAATCATTCGGTACAGTTTAGAAAGTAGTCGATTTCATTTCAAATCAGTAGTAGACATTAAATTAGTTCAAAAGTCAGACTATCCAGTACAGATCACCAACAGCTATTTCAGTTCATTTAAAATCAGTAACAGTCGTTAAATTAGTTCAGCAATCAGACGATTCAGTTAGATCAATAACAACCATTTAAAACAGTTCAGTAACAATACAGTAATCAAACGATTTAGTTCTGTTCAATAACTGTAGTTAAAATAGTTCAGTAACACTCATTTCAGTTTGTAACATTTCAATATCCAAACGGTTCAATTTAGTTCAATAACAGTCATTAAAACAATTTAGTAACAGTCAACAAATATAGTTCAGTAATCAGACAATTCAGTTCAGTCCAGTAACAGCAGTTAAAACAGTTTAATAAAAGTTCAGTAATCAGATAGTTAATTCAGTTTAGTCCAGTAATGTGATAACCGTAAAATTTTCACTGTTTAATATTGGAAATTAATATTAAAGAGAATAGATAAGTTGAAATAAATAAACATAATTATGAGATCGGAATATTAGTGAAAATTCCGTGAATTGAGGAAGTGAACGAATTAGGAAGTTCGCGTGAAGGAAAATTAAATTGAGAATAAAAATAAGGTTGGAATTATGGAAAATAATGAAGAGAGGAAATTTAATTTGGATAAATTGAAATCCAAATTAAATAAAAAATGAGAAAGGAATGTAAAATATATTTATATAATTACATATTATATAAATGTATTTTTATACAAATACATATGTATTTAAAGGCTATATAGTATATATTAATATACATTGGTATACATATGTATATATACTATTTTATAAATTTAAATAATACATATGTATACAAATATAACATCTTATGTATATATATAAATATATATACATATATAAGAAATGTAAATATTAATTTACATTAAAGTTTGAATATATATATATATATATATATATATATTGTAAATACAATATATATATATATATTGTACCTACATTTATATAAAGATATATATAAATGTTATTTAATTTAAAGTATATAAATATGCATATATATATATATATATATTAGAGATATATTGTATTAATACATAATATATATGTATCTTTATAGAAAATATATATAGTATAATACTATATATAAAGTAATAATATTATATTTATAATATATAGTTTATAAGTATAAAATATATTATAAGTATAATAGATATATAATTATAATAGAGGAAAAATAAAAAGAAAACAAAGGAAAAATCGGGAAGGATCACGATTTTCTTCCCCGATGAAGCCGACCATCGTCAACCGGCCAAGTGAGGGAGAAAGGAGAGGAGCAACATCGCCGGCGAGCCGAGGACTGGAAGAGAAGGCGACCGGCGATGGAAAAGGAAAGAAACAGAAACGGAAAAGGAGAGAAATTGACGGAAGCCGAGAAGGAAAAGGAAAATGGAAAAGTGGCGGTGCCGGCCGATCCAGGCACCGCCACCGCAACCTTGACCTCAGCGGAGGTGAGGGGAAGAAGAAGGAAGCCACCGGTGAAGGCGACGGCGGCCGAGGAAGGAGGAAAGAGGAAGAGAAAAGTTGAACCTTCCGCCGCCAGATCTGCCGTCGTGCCATCGATCTGGGCTAAACGGAGGCCACCAGCAAGTTCGTCGTGAAGTTGGCCAGTAATGGAGCCGCCGAACTGTCGGAGAACCAGCCGCTGGAGAAGAATCGGTGATGAGGGGAGGCTAACCGGTCTGAACCGATCTAGCCAGAAAAGAAAAGGAAAAAGAAAAAAGAAAAAGGAAAAGAAAAGAAAAAGAAAAAGGAAGAAAGAAAAGAAAGAGAAAGAAAAGAAAAGAGAAAAAAGGAGAGAGAAAAGGAAATTTTCGAGAATTCGAAAATATCAAAAATTATGAAAATCCTGAAAATTCGGTAAGAATTACGAAAATTATTTTCGATTATTTAATTAAATAAATTATGAAAAAATTTTAAATTTTAGAATTTTAATTTCAGAAATTATTCTCGGCAAACGGGATGATGGAATCGGAAAAGATGGAGTATGGGCGCAACCGATAGCAAGGAAGTCGCCGACTCGGAATAGGTAAGGGATGCATGTGTGAACCGTATGAATATTATAAATGCATAGTTGGGTTCACACTATTTTTATAAAATAATTTGGATATAAATTGCCTTTGAAAGTGGTAAAATTTGGTGAAATTGTGGTTGCTGTTGAAATTATAAACTGTAATTTTTGTGTAGGAAGGCTAGGTTAGAAATAACCGTCATTCTGCAGAAAATTATAGAAATATTTAGAAAATATTTCTAGTATTTTTCTAAAGTGGAAATAAGTGAAATTTGGGGAAATTTCCATGAAATTCATTAAATTGCATAATTTTATAGTTACCGAAAAACTATATTTAAAGATTCCTGTTAAGGAAATTTTAATTATGTGAAAGTACCAGCATGTGAATTATACTGTTCTATAAATATTTAGAACATTTTCTGGAACAATTATTACAGTATGAATATTTTATAAATTATTATTCATAAGATGAAAATATTTTCCTTATGAATATTTATGGATTGATTTGAAGATATATTCAGTGAAATTGATTACATAAATGGTGTTTATATCACGTGTTTACTGTTTTGAGACTGTTAGGCCCCATATAATGCTCTCGTGTCACGTGTTAGTGCTGATAGATACTGATCCTATTATCAGCGTCCCAGTGGACACTTGATCAGTGCACACTGTGGACCCCATAGACTATGGCCATAGATCTCATGAGTTATTATTTCCCCTATTCGGGATATTATTATAGCATGATATATTTAAGGTGTTGCCTAGTCTTCATGATACTGTACTGATGATTGTACTTTTCATTGAACCTTTTGCTAGTAATAAATTATTTACAGCTACTGAGCTTTTGATATATTATGTGTTGAACTAAATATTATACGGTGTTTTACAAGTGTGGAAATGAGTATTTGTGAAAGGAATATTAATTCCTTATTTATTTACTATTATCACGTGAATATTTAATGTTTTACTGGGATTTGAATATCAAAAGAAAACGATTACTCCCTATAGTCGCTTCTAGGAGCCGGGACACATACGGTATTCTAAAATACCTCTCATACTCTATCCGGTATTCCTAGCCGGCTATAGTATCCATCCTATTTAGTGAACTGTTAGGATGCAAATGTTTTTAGCATATAGATTTTATAGTATCAGTTTTACATACAATTCTTTTACTGAGCCATGGTTTGCTCACTCCCCTACTTTTAAACATTTCATATTTTTATGACTCAGAGATCTGACATCCAAGCATCTCAGCTGCGCATCGGGAACAATGTGACAACTCGATTGAAATATGAGGTACAATCATTTATTTTTTGTATTTAGACTTATCTACAGTACTACTTTATTGTGAATTAAAATAAGGGATGTAAACGACATTATAATTTTAATATAAAATAGTTTAAATGAAAATGAAAAGTAAAGTATCACAGATAGCCCAATCGTATAAAATGTGTGGAAAAACGAAAAAAAAATGTGGTCAGGGCTGTGACAAGTAACAATTCAGTAATTAGACAATTCAGTTCAGTCTCATAACAGTTTAGTAATCAAATGGTTCAGTTCAGTAACAGTTGTTAAAACAGCTCAGTTACAGTCATTAAAAATAGTTTAGTAATCAAATGGTTCAGTTCAGTAACAGTAGTTAAAACAGTTTAGTAATCAGATAGTTCAGCATAGATTAGTAAGAGTCATTTAAAACAATTCAGTAACAGTCATTAAAAACAGTTTAGTAATCAGATGGTTTAGTTCAGTTTAATAACAGTAGTTAAAAATGTTTAGTAACAGTTATTTAATTTCGTTTCAAATCAATAATAGTCATTAAAATAGTTTAGAAATTAGACAGTTCTTTCAAAATAGTTTAGAAGGAAACAAAGGAACATCCCAATAGAAATCATGCGGTTTCAGTTCGCCCATATAGGGAGTAAATAGTAATGACATATAGCTATAGTCCAAAAAGGTCTATAGTGTACACTCATTAGGTGACAATTGGGGCAACTGTTGACATGATAAAGGTCAAACAACTTCAGTAACAGTACACCTCACAGTACCACTGAGTAGGTAATATGGAGGCAACTGCAGACTTGCTCAAGCTCAACAGTTTAACAGTGAGTTCAGTATGGCATGATTACCAAGAAGGTAACTATGGTGAGCAAACAATCTCAAAAGATTTACCTGATTCCCATGAAAACAATATAACCATACTTTATACTTTTAGAATATAATACAATAATACAGTTGAAATATAAACTTTTGGGAACCAAGTTTTATTTTAAATCATATGGATTTTGTAGATAGTGGAGTAAAGGTCAATCCCATAAAGATTGAAATTAATTAAATTATTTATAAAATTGTGCCTAATTAAAAGCAAGTAAAAAGGTGTTTAATTTTAATTATCTAATTAAACTAAATATTAAAATAAAAGCTTTATAAAGAAATTGGTTTTAAAAAATAATAACATGCTTCGGATACAAGGCATCTAGTTATTCTTGGATTTGATATTGATCATTGAATTCAACACAATAGTATCAAATTAAGGATTCAATCATAGCATGACAACAAGCTCTGTTATACCATCTTTCCTTCCTTAGTCGTTTATGGAAACAAGCTCTTCAATTAGTCCTTAACTACTAAACTACCAAGAACAAGCTCTCTAGATATAAGTTTGATATGAACCTCATCGAAAGAAGATAAGATTAAATGAAGAACACACAAAGAAAAATAAGAACAAGTTGAGAATGCAGCAGATTTAAACAAAGAATTAAAGATAAGAACCAAGACCTTTTGCTTAGAAAAGCAAAAACCTAATGTATAAATTGGTGGAAGGTAGAAAAACGTCACAAAGAAGACCTTGATAAGTTCAAGAGTTCTCGAGAGAACCAAAGAGAAAAAGTCTCTCAATAATATAACTCAAATCAATTATGCTCTGCTCAAAGGGTTACATACCTATTTATAGGTAAATAGCAAACTTACATAACAAGAAATTGGAATCCTACTTTCCTAACTTGCAAAATAAGACATAGAAATCCTACAATACCTATTAAATAAAAAAAATTGGGCTTAAATTAAATTAAGACAATGTTTAGCCCAATAAATCATAAAATAAAAATAAGTACATCATTTGGTCCAATTGAACTAGGCCCAATTTATGCATCCAACCCAATTGCATTTCGGCCTAATATTTGTAAATCTTCAAAAAGGTTGAACTTAGGCTTGGATAATGTTATAGAAGACTTTGTTATCCTCCATGCTCAAGCTTTGTCGGGCTTTCTTTCTAGCAATATTAATTAAACCAACTAAGGTTTGTTGCATCCTCTTAGTTTTAGCTCTTGTCATTAGATCTCCATAGATGCTCATAGGATCACGATCATCACGAACATGACTTAGACTCGTGAGCTAGATGGGCCTCCATCAAATTTGTAGCAACATTAGTAACTAAAAAGATATGGATTGAAATTAAGCAATAAACATACAAGCTCGGTCTATTTAAAACACTTTGATTTTCCTAGATTAAAAACCTCAAGTAATTACGGATTTAAGTTTTAATCTAACAGTAGATTATTAAAGTTAATAAAATAGTTGGCCACCTAGCAAGTCAAATTAATAATCATGATAATATGCTCAGAGAATTTCAGATATAATCAACAATTATATATTAAGATCATACATCTCACAACATGTATCCAAGAACACTTAAACTATCTTATAACCAAATAAAGACTTTAGCCACTCATATTATAGATAGAAAATGGTGCACATACACCGTTCAAACAAAAACAATTAAGAATTAAGAAAATAATAATAAGAATGGAGATGGAGCCGTCTGACATGGACAACCCAAAAGTCTTAATGGATAATTATTCCATACAACGCTGGTTGTGTTTTTTTACTTCACAAGTTGAGTTAAAATCACAATACATGTCCTATTTTATTTTATTTTATTTTTTTTAAATATTTTTATAGGATATGTATCATAATCTTAACACTGCTTGTAGAATAAAAAAATTTTACTTATAGCATATGAAATAATTATCCAAGTCTTAAATCTCTAATAGATTTATTATATAGATTCGACTTTTTTAATATTTTAATGATTAAATTTAATTTTGAATTATAAAAATTAAAAAAATCTGATATCCTGTGTTTGTTAACAAAAATAAATTTAAAAGAAACATCGATCTCAGTACCGAGTAATCATACATGTCAATATATTTCATAAAATTCTGTCGATATATATATATATATATATATATATATATATTTGCGATATAAATGTGCACAGTGGGTCCTAAAAAAGCTGAGGAAGAGATAAGGCACGGGGCACGGGCGTTTAGCTTTTGCTTTTTCTCTACTTTCAACGGCTTTCTTTTTTTTTTATTTTTTTCCTTGGCCTTTTTCTTTTTCTTTTTTATTTTAGGCACTGAAACAGCTGAAAATAACAACCAACGTGGAAGCATCAAATCCATCATTTTCGAGGGCATGCAAGAATAAACGCACTCCAATAAAGATTTGGTTTTGTTTTGTTTAGAATTCCTATGCTTATTAGGACTTAGGAGGACATAATAAAACATTTAAAATACTATTGCCAAGTGCTTTGGAGAATGTGCGCACATCTCTTTAACCAGAAGGGCATTGTGGCGGTTTTTTTCTAAAGGCAAAAAGAAAAAGATTCACTTCCCTACTGGCTACTGTTCTTGCTTCTCTTTTTTAGCTTTTATTTCATTTCTTCCCTTCTTTCTTTTGGGATGGCCATGGGTGTTCGGCTTCTCCAAAATCCTCACAAGCATGCCACTGTGGGGATTTCTCAATTTTCTTGGAAGGTGGTGTCTTCCCAATTTCAATTAAAAACCTTTTTTCATATAATCATAGGTATTTTAATATATTTTACTGTCTAAAATTAATTTTTTTCGAATCAAAAAAAATAAATGATAAAACTCTCTGGACAGTGATAATTTGAAAATTCAAATCATGTTTAAATATCTAAAAAAAAATATACTTTCATTTCTTCTAACTATTTGTTAGTTCACTTTAAAAAAACTTTTGCTTAAAATTTTAGTTAAAATGGGAATGTTTTATTTGTATACAGGGACGAACCAAATTGAACAAAAAAAACATTGGATGGGAAAGTATGTAATAATTCAATTGGCTCATTTTTTTCCGCTTTTGTACGAGAGATATTTTTGGAGTCTAACTTTTATTTTAAATTGTTCTGTTCAATAATTTTTAATATTCTTTTAAATGTCATTCTTGAAATTGATTTTCATAATTTCGAATTAATTATGATCATGAATGCTTTAAAAAAAACTAATGAAAGAAAATCTAATTCATTTTTTCTTATTGGATTGTTGATCATATTGCTTGAAATAATACTGATGGGATGCTTAAAGTTTAATAACTGTGATAGATCATAATCAGTAGCAAGTGGGAACCATGTAAAGAGTATCAAAGTGGAATTTATGAGAAGCCGAAAGGTGTTAGAGTGAACAGAAATTTAGAGATGTAAAAAACCATTATTTGATGATAGAATTAGAAGTGTTCACGGATCAAATTGGGTTGGCTGAGGTTCAGGTCAAATCTAAATTATATATTAACGAATTATAAATAAGTTCGAATTTGATTCAAAAATTTATTAGAACTAATTTTACTGTCCAAATCTTTTTTATTGCACTTGATATTTTTATTCAAACCTGTAAAAGATCAAATTAACATTTAAATTTTAACGAGTGGCCCATCAATGGACAAGTCTATATAAAATCTAGTTGATTAAAGCAAAAGAAACAAGCAGTCAAAGAATTAGGGAACAGAAGTAAGAAGGGCAAATAGGCCACGGAATATATACTATAGTTAAGAGTGTAAGGATAATTAAAAGCATTCTGTGAGAAAATATCACAAAGTTCTTTAATTTAATGGCTGAAACTCAAAGAATAAATTTTTTTTAAACAAACAAAAAAATAAAAATAATGAAAATATGATGGTTCAAAAGCAAGCTGAGTTGGAATCCTCCTTATTTTAAAAAAAGAAAAAGAAGATTTCCTCTTCCTGAAATTCAAAGTATGGAATCCCGACGAGCTTTGATGCTAATTGAACATGGATGATTATGAATTTATGATAGAAGAACACGCCGAGAGGAATGAGGAATTGAAGATAGAGAGCGCGAAGATTGATGATGCATGAGCATTAGCGTGACACGGAGTTGCCCACCAATTATTAAACAGGTGCTGATCAAGAATCAATAAGAGGGATTCTATTTCGACTCTAAGAATTGCTAGAAACACTCTACTTACTAAAATAAAATACTCTAAACACTAAAATCCTCATTTCTTTAAAATTACTCCTCATAATCTAAAAAATTTAAGGATCGTTTGTCATCATTTTTTTTTGTTTTATGTTTTCCATTTTTAAAAATTTTATTTTTGTTTTGTTTTTAATTTTTGAAAACAAAAAATATGTTTATTTAATACTGTTATATTTTAAAAATAAATATTTAAACTGATTCAGATAAAATAATTCAATTTACAAAATAAAATTTTAAAAAGTTAATTAAAAAATAATATATTTATTAAATAATAATATGTAGATAATATTAAATAATATTATTTTATATTATTTAATACTAATATTAAATATTTTCATTTAATCATATAAAAATTTAATATAATTTAAATAATATTATAATTAAATATAATATTAAATAAAATAATATTATTTAATTTATTTGTAATAATTATAAATTATATTTAATAATAATTTTTTATTTAATTGTAATAATATTACATTATTAAATAAAATATTTAACTAGTTAATATATAATAAATTATATAGTTATTAAAATATATTATATTTAATATAAATAATATTATTTAATGTTAAGTATTCACTTATTTAATAACATTAAATTATTTAATAGTTGTAGTGATATATTTTAAATTTAAGATAAAATATAATATATTTTTTTTGAAAAGATAAAATATAATATTAAATTATAATACTGTTTAGTAAAACAAAAATTAATTATATTAAATAATAATATTAATTATTAACATATCAAAATTATAATAAATGATATTATTTAAAATATATAATATATTCAATAAATTATTATAAAAATTTAAATTAAATAATATTATAATACTATAGATCAATGTAATTTATATTTGATTGCTTTTTACATTTTCAATTTTTTTATATTAAAATACATATATTAATTTTAAAATATTTTATTTATTAATTAATTGATATTTTATATTAAAATTTAATATTATTTTATTTAAAAATTAATATATTTTATTTTATATTTTTATTATAAAAATATTAATATTATATTAATATATAAACTATGTTCACTTACTTATGAACAATAACAAAAATGAAAACATGTTTTCGAAAATAATGAAAACAAGAAATTCTGGTTTCCAACAATTTTGGAAATTCTTGTTTTCGTTTTCATTTTTTGAAAACGGAAACATGTTGCCAAACATGTTTTCTACTTCTGTTTCCAAAAAAACTGAAAATAAAAACAGAAAACAGGAAACAAAAACGATACCAAACAATCCCTTAATATTTTTTCAATATTGTCATTCTAACCAAAAACATTTCATTTTTTTTAGTAAAATTTTTTTGTTGAGCTGAAAAATGCTGCCAAGCAAAAAGCAAATGTAGCCTGGCAACGAGCAAGCAAGTGTTACCTTGGCAGCAATTGAATGCTGCTTGGCAGCAATTGAATGCTGTCAGGCGGCAAAGTGTTGTCTGGCAGCAAAATTAATTAGCTCCCCAAAATCCATTTCTGGGAGTTCTATTATGCCCTCAAGCAGCATTGTATTCTCAAAAATTCACTTTTGGGAATATGAAAAATAAATATTAAAAAATATTTATTAAGGGTATTTATATAATTTTCTCTAAGGTTATTTTTTATATTTAAAAAAATCTTTAAAATAGACTATGAGAAGTATTTTTTTTATGTGAATAGAAGCTCCCAATCAAGAACCATAATCCCAATTCCATTCTTTTCTTCACTCTTCCCTAAATACCAAATCCTACAACGATTAAGACTTTAAAATTTTAAGTTCAAATCTCACCAAATTTGCAATTAAGTTTAGTTTATTATTATTTGTTATTGTTATTTATATTTACTAATTTATTTATCACTGATTCTCTGAATGTAATATATCGATTATAATTGTAACTTTAAATAAAAATATATTGTTAAAAAAATTTTATTTACTTTTTATGCCAATAAAAAAAGTGGCATACAATTTTATTTACCAATGTAATTGGGCACAATTAATATTTTCTACTGACTGTTACTTTTTTTTTATTAATTTTTTGAATTCGTGACCGTGACCGAAGTAGTGATTTGAGTTTACGATCTCACACCTTGTACACCTGTAGAATGAAAAGTGCAGCAGCAGTTACCAGTGAATTTTCTTTTCTTTTCTTTTTTTATTCTTTGTGGTCCAAAATAAGCTTCTGACAAACAATTATTCTATAAGTGAGATTTTGTACCCAAACGAACCCCTTGTGTGGCGTGGTTGGAGAATTTTTGTCCTTTTTTTTTATCGCTTTCTTTTTTTTTCTTTAGTTTTTCCATTTTGTTTTTTTTTTAGATTTTTATTTATTTTATTTTTTATCTATTTTAATATTTTTCATAATACAAAATATAATTAAATTATTAATATAAATGTATAAATACATTTTATTTTATATTAATGATATATAATTTTTAATTATTTAAAATTGAAATGTAGTATTTTATTATAAAAAGTGTCATTGTTGATTAAATGAGTTTTTAAATATTTAGATAACATTAAAATATATATATATATAAATAATTTTTAAATTTTTAGTAAAACAATAATTGTTTGATATAAAAATAATTTTACGCATTTTCTATTTATTAAAAACATACTATTCTATATAATATTAATTTTAATAATTTTAAATTATTTACTAATTTGTAAATTTAATTTTATAAAATTTTAATTTAATATCATTAATAATCATTTTTTTCTTATTATAGTCTCATTATCACTGTTTATGTTTATATCTAAACACAAATCTCATTACTGATTTTAATCTCATTGCTGTGTGGAGATGAAGGGGGTCCAATTAGTTACTGGACCCTCCATAAAAGGGTAAAATTAACTTTCCATTCTTTTTTAATTGATTTTGTTAAATATTATTTGTGTATATTCACTTTTAAAATATTTTATTTTTTGAAATAATAACATATTTTTACATAATTTTTAAATATTTAATAATAAAACTACTAATTGATATAAAATAATTTTATTAATTTTATAGATATAAAATATATATTATAAATTTTTTTATTTATAAATTTTAATATAATATTCTTAATGATCATTTTTTTCACTACACATACCGTCGTCGCTGCGATTGTATCCACTAGGGGTGGCAAAAATTGACCCGACCAGAAAAAATCCGCCCAAATAACCCGAATCCAAATCCAACTGATCCGATTTGATTAAAAAAGTCAACAACCCAAATCCCACCCTATCCGAATCCGAATTGATCTGAAACTAAATTTATCCGAATTCACATTGATCCAAAACCCAACCGGATCTGAACCCGAATTAATCCGAACCCTAATTCATCTAAATTTAGATTAACCCGAACCCGAATTGATCCAAACCCGAATTGATCCGAACCCAAATTGGCCTGAATCCAAATTGATCCGAATCCAAATTTACTCAAATCTGAAAAGATTCAAAGTTAAATTTAATATTATCAATAAATATTTAAATGTTAAAATTAATTATCAAATTATTTTAATATAGTAAAAATATAATTTTTTTCAATAATATGAGTGTTATATATATATATATATATTTTAATCTAGTTAAACTTAAATATTCACTTTTATATTGCATTCATTTGAACCTAATGTATAATTATTTAATGGTTAATCTATAATAGAGTACAGAAGCTATATCACCTACACTTAATGTCTCCAATTATTCTATAAAAATCAAGATAAATTAAAGAGATATATAGTGTTGTTTTATGATATTTAGTAGGGATTATTAAATCACTTTGATTCATAAAGTTATTAATTATTATAGATAATAAAAATAAAATGAAAAAAATGTAATTAATTTATGAATATTGATAAATATATTATAAAGAAAACTATCATGCAGATTATTAAATATTTTGATTATTTCAATCCCAATTGTACTATAGGTGATGTAAGAAGAAAAATTTATTTTCATGAGTTTTGTAATTCTTAGAAATATGGTTTCAGTTGATTTTCATACCAGATAAATCACATCGAGATGACCAAGGCTTAACCTAATAAACATGTCCAATCGACCCGAATCCAAATTCGACTAATCCGAATTGACTAAAAAGTCAACGACCCAAACCCGATCTAATCCGAACCCGAATTAATCCAAACTCAAATTGATCCGAATTCAAATTGATCCAAACCCGACTTTATCCGAACTCGAAATGATCTAAACCCGAAATAGACCGATTTTTCCTTGACCCAAACCCGACTTTATCCGAACCCGAAATAACCCGATTTTTCCTTAACCCAAAATGATCCGATCCAAAATGACCCAATCTAAATCCGATCCGACCAGCCCATTTGCCACATCTAGTATCCACTGTCCATCCAAATGGACCCACAGTAATTAGTCTCACCACTTTTCAATCTTTTGGCTGCCAATTTTATCACCCATTCAAATGGATCCCTTATCATAATGGCAACGAGTAGTTGCTAAAAATAAAAAATTTCGAGTTGAAATTAGATCGTATAACCTATAGAATTTTTATGTTAACTTTTTTCAACTATATTCTTATTAGTTTGATTCTTTGATCTTGTGATAATGTTCAAGCACGTTTAAATAAAATGATGGATCAATTTTAACATTTATTTTTAAAAGATACAATCTACAACTATACTTGCAATTTAATTAAAAATTAATCGAAAGTTAGAATGTTCCTTAAAGTATTCTTTTTTATTTTTCACGGAACATTATTCACCATTAATTTTTATTAGTTCTTAATTAAAATAAAAAATACAATGACAAAATTGCACTCATTTAAAAATGAATGATAAGTTTGAATCTTGTTTTCTTTTAATTAGTATTGATATGGCTAAGCCCAAATTCTATGAAATTGTTTGGTATTAAATTACCTTTGAAATCATGTAAATCTGTGATTTACGGCTGGTATAAATATTGTATTTAAGTGCAGGGAGGTTAGGGAAATCGCTGTTGTTATACTATCAAAATTTCCTCCAAAAATTTTTCAAAATATTATGAAATATTTTGTGTGCATGGAATAAGTGGAATTGTGTATTTTGGAATTTATTTCCAATATTTTCCATAAATTGAAATTTTATCAAAAGTTATTATTTAAATATTCATGTAATTAAATTTTATCAAAGTGAGAATATCGATACGTTCTTTAAAATGTTTTACAGTAAATTAGAACGTTTATAAATTTTCTCATTGAACCATGAATATTTTATTGACTATTTTTACTGTATTGTTAAATGTGAAATTAAATACCTTTTTGGAAATTTATTAATTTAAAAGATATTTGTAATTTCCTTAAAGATATTTCCACTGTAAATAAAGTGTTTTGAGACTGATAGGCCCTGTATCATGCTCACGTGTATTACTGTATTGTTACTGTGTGAAGCTGTTGACACTGATCCTGTCTTCAACGTCCCAATTAACACTCGATCAGTGTACGACTGATGACATTTATAGACTATGGCTATAGATCTTACTGTTTACTGTTACTGTTCCCTACAGGGATTATCACATGATATACCGAGGGTGATGCCTAGTCTCTACCTACTGTTTACTGTTACTGAATTGTGATTTACTGTTAACTATTTTACTGAACAGTGAATTACTGTTTACTGAACTGTACTAAATATTACTGTTTACTGAATTGAAAGTGTTTTATGGAAATTCTTACTGATTTTGAAATGTTTGATGAACTGTTACTGTAATGTGAAACTCAAGTGTTCACTATACTGAACTGTTTATCATACCAATATTGAATTGTTTTACTGTTATTGCAAAGAGTACTGTACCGAACTGTTACTGAAGTGTTTTACTAAACTGTTAATGCTTCAAAAAATGAACATTTTATTATCTCTAAACCTATATGGTTTACTAAAACCACTACTATTTACTGAACTGTTACTATTTACTGAAAAATATTCATGTTACTAAATTGTTACAACTGAATGTGCTTATCAAATTAATGACTGTTAAAGTGAAACTATTTACTGAACCAATCAGTCATTGTTTTACTGAAATGTTTACTGGGTTAAATCCTATTTACACTATTTCCATACTACCATAGTACGGTCACTGAGCTGTTTTTATGACTGTTACTACTGTTTAAATTACACGGTTTACTGTACTGTTTCTACTACTGTTACTGTGAGTGTTTTCAAGTGTTTATTGAAGTGTTTAATTAAATGGCTTTATTACCATTTATTTATGAAAGTGTTATTAAATGATTTTATATCAACAATTTATAAACTACTCCCTATAGTCACTCTTGGTTTTCGGGACAAGATAGGTAATTCAAAATACCTTCCATGCTCCATCTGGATTTTTCGGCCGACTATAGTATCCATCCTATTACTGTGCCTAGTGAAACGTTAGGAAAATAAATGGTTTTGTGCATATAGATTTCGTTATATCAGTCTTGCGTATGATTCCTTTATTGAGTACGTTTCGCTCACCCTTTTATTTTCCACTCCTTAGGATATTATAAGGGGTCAAGAAGTGTATTAATTCAAGGGTATCGACTGCATATTGGATCACATGAGACTATATAGTGTCGATCCGATAGGTATTTAGTATTATCTTTTATTCATTTAGATATATTGTACTGTACTACTTAAATTGTAAAATAGGAACAAGGGATGTAAAGTGTAAGGAATGATGTCAAATTTCATATTCTGAATTTATAAAAGTTTACTATTTATCACTGTTACAATTCAAGTGTTGAAGGCATCGCAGACAGCCCAATGTAATTTATATATAAAATGTGTGTTATACTGTACATTTGGACTATTACAACACTAATCGAGTATTTGAATCTACTTTCAAGGATCTATATCTATCCACTATATTTCCTATGGCAAATAGTATACGTTCATTGTAGTACTCTATTGGGAGACCGGTAAGCGAATCCAAACTGCTGTTGAATCGATTGTAGCAGTAGAAGGACGAAACTCTAAAGACCACTTCCTGACTGTGAGGTAATGGCCGAATATAATCTAAAGGCCCTCTTCCATAGCAAACTGAAAGTCCAGACCATAAGAGAACCTTACAAGAAAATATCCATCTTCTAACTCTATGAGTTCATACTCTCCCTTAGGGTTTTAGATTGATCTAATTTTCGCATTTAGCGTCTTATATTCGATAGATCTCCCCAAAAGTTTAACAATCAAACAAGACTTCCATGGCTCTTGAATTCTCTCCTTAAACTCCTTGGACAGTGAAAACTAGGCCATGAATCTTTTTTAGAGATGGAGATGAAGTTATCTCCATCACTACTATCTTCCATGCCTTCAGCGCCATATAAAGCTATATCTCTATGGTTTCCCAAGAACATATCTTTGAATGAAATCACCTGTCCACTGTTTTGACCTTCATTCCTCGTGCCTTGGGAACCATCCAAACTGGAAGAATGTTTTTTCTTCTTTGAACGGATGAAAGCATCATCCTCTTCGCTTGTCCTTCCTCGTTGGCTTTCCGCTTGTTCACTCATTTTTACGTTACTGCAAGCCACGTTTCAAACTACAGATGACATTATTGAAGATTAAGGAGTACACTGTGTAGATAATATAAAATGTATAGATAATATGATAGAATAAATAAATAATGGTTAGATTTTGAATAACTAACATCTGAGAAATATTAATTTATTTAAAATAGATAATTTGATAAGATTTGAAGAATATTAATTTATTTAATGTTGTTGAAGATTAAGGAATTTGTATAAACTGTATAGATAATTTGATAGGATAAGTAAATAATAGTTAAAATTTGAATAACAAGTATATGAAAAATATTAAATTATTTAAAATAGATAAAGATTTGAAGAATGTTAACTTATTTAATGTTGTTGAAGATTCAGGAGTTTGTATAATGTGTGTAGATAATTAGACATGATAAGTAAATAATGGTTAAATTTCGAATAATAAATATCTGGAAAATATTAATATATTTAAAATAGATAATTAGATTATACTTAAAATTTGAATAACCATAATGGTTATTTGAAGAATACTAATTTATTTAATGTTGTTAAAGATTAAAGAGTTTGTATAAACTGCGTAGATAATTTGACAGGATAAGTAAATAATGGTTAAAATTTGAATAACAAATGTCTAAAAAAATATTAAATTTTTTAAAATAGATAAAGATTTGAATAATGTTAACTTATTTAACGTTGTTGAAGATTGAGGAGTTTGTATAATCTGTGTATATAATTTGACAGGATAAGTAAATAATGGTTAAATTTTGAATAACAAATATCTGAAAAATATTAATTTATTTAAAATAGATAATTATATCTTTCTTAAAATTTGAATAACCATAGCAGTTTAGTGGATCAATAACTAAATAACCGTTATTTGAATTGGTAGTTTATGATAAAGATGATTTTTTATAAATATATTGTTGTTATGGAGCATTAAAAAACTAAAAATATTTTTTTTGAGTAGTAAATTTTCATTTGAAGTTACAGTCACAATCAGTATTTAACATTCCATGAACATGTAACTATGAAAATCACATTATTTAAACTAGGTAAACTAGTAAATAACTATAACAAACTAAACAAACTAGTAAATAACTAGAGTAATTCAAACTCACACTTTGTGAGACTCGAACCTAAGACTTCGAAGTCTAAAAAAAAAACTAAAAATATTAAAAAGGATTTGGAGGTATATGAATATAATGACATGTGTCATTCAAACGGGCATTACATATAAGCATTCATGTAAGCAATTTAGACAGCTAAGCATGTTTTCTGACACATAATATATATATATATATATATATGGATTTATATATGATGCACTAACAGTGTATAGTTTCTATACACTATCAATGCACCAAAGGTTGACACCTCATCAATAGGCCCTTATATGCAAATATAAATAAATTTTTTTAATTTGCCCATAAGGACTTATTGATGAGGTGTCAACTTTTGATGCATTGACAGTGTATAGAAACTATACACTGTCAGTGCATCATATACAAACTCTATATATATATATATGTATAAGTGATTAAATTTGTAAAGATTTGGTTGAAAATGACGTTTGAGCAGGGAAATGGATCACGCGAATGTGTGGATTGGAGTTTGGGGACAAGTAGTTGGAAGTATCTCATTCCAGTTTTCAAGATTCACTTGAATTTCAACCTAAACTAACCGCCTGGTGGAGATTATGTTTTTCGTGAAATTGTTGGAAATTTGGTGGTAAAAAATTGTACAAAAGCAGCTAATGAGGCCGCTTAGTGACAAGGAGGAGGCCCTAAGATTTTGAGATCTCTAGTTCAAATCTCACCAAGTGTGAGCTTGAATTAGTTTAGTTATTTACTAGTTTATTTAGTTTGTTATAGTTATTTACTAGTTTACCTAGTTTGAGTAATGTGATTTTCATAGTTACTAGTTCATGGAATGTAGTATGTTGATTATAATTGTAACTTCTAATGAAATGTACTACTAAAAAAAATTGTACAAAAGCAAATATATTTATATTTATATATATATATATATATATATATAATATGAGAAAAAAGGTTATTCTAAAGTACTGATTCTTTTGTATCCAATGTCAATTAAATTAAAAACCAAATTATTAATTTTATTTGAAAAAAAATTCAAAATTCATAAACTTAAAATCATTGTGCATATCAAAATGATTGGTATTATTATTATTGACCAGTAAAATTCACATTCTATAAAAATAGAAATAAAATTTTGTTTTATGATAAAAAAATTCATTCATCTTATTTATTTTTCAAGAAAAAAAAAAGATAACAAGAGGCTCTAGGTTAATCACTCTACAGCTGGCAATTTGCTTGAACCTGCTAGTGAATTGCTACGTGGATTCAGAAAGTTTTCAATTAGTCATGTTAAGCGTAGCGGAAATCCAGTTGCACGTATACTAGCTAAGGGCGGATTTGAATTCCATCATACCATTGAATAACAAAAAAAATCACAAAAAAAATTAAAAAAATTATTTTTTATCTTTTGATTTTAATTTTTTATTAAAAACTTATACTCACAATAATTATTTTACTTTTTTCAATTTTAATAAAATCAATCGCATCATTCATCTAAATTAACTCTAAGTAAACCAAATACTTGGATTCAACTATGGTTTGTGTAGAGGAGACTCCAGGCTTTGGGAAATCTGCTCTTATTCATGATCGCCTCTCACGTACTCTTCCAGTTAGTATTACTACTTAAATAAAATATTCACCTTTCCAATCAAAAATAAAAGGATAATGCGAGTCCGCTGAATTTCAAAGAGTCATTTTTTTTATTAGTTCCAAATAGTAAATTTCATCAGTAAGATGAGAAAACCTATTTCAAATTTGAAATTGTACAAAAGGGACTATAGAGATTTACCTAAAATTCTAAATACGTCAACGGCTTATAAAAAATTATTAATTAGTTGGACGCTAAAAATTTAAAAAAAATAACTTCGAATATTAGTTGATTTATTAGATTTTTCATTTTAATGCACTTTTCGTTTTCAACTTCATGTTGGGATCAACAAATTCATTCTCTGTATTTCGTAGTTTTTTTAATTTATTTTTTTAGTAAGAGACAATTAATCCATGAAATGATCATTATCCTCTTTTTTTAAGATTTGTGATTCTATGATTTTGTGATTTTATGGAGGTAAAAAGGCAAAAAATTTAATAGTGTGTGTATATATAAATAATGCGTTAATAATGTATAATTTTTTTATAACATAGATAAAGTATAATTTTTATACATTGTTAATCAATTATAAGATGATACTTAATATGTAAATATTTAAAAATAAATATTAATAAAATTTTTAAATTTATTTTAAATGGTTTATTCAGTTTCAAACTTTGCTCATTAATTATGTGTCTTATATAATTGATTGACAATATATAAAAATTATATATTATCTATGCATCATATATAAATTTAAAATTAAAAATTTTAAGCCTCATTTTACCCTTTTTATTTTTATTAATAAATAAATATTAATTAACATATAATAATCAATAAATAATAATTAATAAGTAATGACTAAAAAATAATTACTGATTAATCATTAGATTTAATAATTTATAAATAAATAAGCATTAATTAATAAATAATATTTAGTGATTGATATTATTTAATATAATTAATTAACATGCAATAATTTATAATTAATGATAATCAATAATAACAAAATTAATTAATAATAATTAATAATTATTTTTATACTAATTAATTATGATTAATATTATTTTTATAACAAATTATAATTAATTTAATAAAAGTGTATATGATTTTTTAATCTTATTCAATTTATACATTTTGAACAAGACAATATTAAATACCATTTC
Source organism: Heritiera fomes (assembly GCA_032173925.1). Taxonomy (NCBI): domain Eukaryota; kingdom Viridiplantae; phylum Streptophyta; class Magnoliopsida; order Malvales; family Malvaceae; genus Heritiera; species Heritiera fomes. The sequence continues at coordinate 35,949,236 of JAPDPM010000002.1, read as the reverse complement.
TTATTATATTCTATTCCAATGAATCAAGTTTCATATTACATATTCTATTATGGATTTATATATGATGCACTAACAGTTATAGTATCTACACAATGTCAATACAATAAATATTGATACCTCATTAATAAATCTTTATTAATAAATTAAAAAAATTTATTTATATTTATTTTTAATAGCTTGATATTTGTTTAATTTGCTTATTGATAATGGATCAACCTTTAATACATTTAAACAATTAATTTATACATTGTCAGAACATTATATATAAATTTTTTATTATTTTATCATTTTACTTTTATAAAATGCCTATTACATTTCCTTTTTATTTAATTTCATGAACCAAATATATTGTAAGAATTAAATAAAAGGGATGTAATTATTTCTTTATTTTTATGTTCTTACTTGACTTGTCGAAAACGTTTTAAAAAGTTTTGAGAACGACAAATGCCATAAAATTACATAATTATAAATGTCAATGTTAAGTTTACAATAAACAGAGACTAAAGCTTATAAAATAATATAATGAACAAAAAAAAAGCTTATAAAATAATATATATTGATTAAAAATATAAATGGTGGATATGTGAATTATTTTTAAATAGCATGAAATTTCAAAGTCTTAAAAATAATATTAACATTCGGTAATTTTGTTGTGTTCTGTCTCTAATATATTTTTTCTTTTGTTAACTGATTTGACGTTGTACGCGGAGGAATTAATTTATCATGACTGTGTGTGATCTTGTTTTAAAAAAAAATGTACTTATTAGAAATGTTTAAATCGTTTTACAGCACCCAAGAATAAAATTTTTTTTTCTTTTGTATTTCTTGGTTTGGTAATCCTGCAGGCAGAAGGGCAGGGGAACAAGAAAGCGTTGCAGGCATATTTCATGTCAGCTTTCACATCCAATAAAAACACGCCCTAATTCTCAACAAAAGTACTCTCAAATTGGTTGAAAACTCGTAGGGATAATGATAGCAGGTTACTACTTAGTAGGCAAAATATAGGCAGCGCCAAATAAACAAGAAAAATAAAAAATAAAAATAAAACGGACACTCATTCAGGCACCCTCTCTCTCCATTTTTGGTTACCCCTGCTGCTTTTTCCTTCCGCCATCTAAATACAAGAGAGAAGTAAATCAAAACATTGTATATTTGTTAGAAAAAAGGAAATGAAAGGTGCATTTTAACAGAGGGACAGTGGAGTCCAGCCTCAGCGAGGACAGGCATACACACTATCTCCCTGATTTTTCTGTGTTTGTTTTTCTTTTCCTATGCGAAGAAAAAAAAGAAAAAGCGTAATCTTTTTACTTTACTTTTTGTTTATATATGTTTTTGTATTGTATTGTAGATTGTTGAAGTGTTGTTTCTTTCAAAAGTGTGTTCCGGAGACTAAGAAACGTGTGAAGGTGCTCAGTTAAGAACCCAAGAAAGGAAGCCAAGCCAGGCAGCAGAGGAAAAAGCAAAGAGAAGTTTTTTCTTTTGGTTTTGCCTTCAAAACCCAAAACCTGGGAAAATGTTCTTCTTTCACTGGCATTAATATTATTTTTATTATTATTATTATTGAACCATAAAAAATGAGCCTTTTCCTTCTCCTCTTCTTCTCCTTTCTTTCTACGGCTACTGCTTCTTTGTCTTATGAACCTCGTAACCATGAAGGTAAATGAACAAAACTACAAACATTTTGTATTCGTTGACTTTGTTAAAAGTATTTTTCAGGGTTTGAATTTTTCTTTTATGTTTTGTTTCATGGCGGAATTGTAGTGGAAGCCTTGATAAGTATAAGGAGAGAATTGAATGATCCACATGGGGTGTTAAACAACTGGGATGAAGACTCTGTTGATCCTTGTAGCTGGGCGATGATCACTTGCTCTTCCGAAAATCTTGTTATTGGCCTGTCAGTTTGACAGTTTCTCCTTTTTTTCCCTGTTTGCTTGTTTTCAAAACATTACACATTTAAGTTAAACTTTTTCTTTTTTATGGATTCTTACAGGGGAGCTCCAAGTCAGTCTCTATCAGGAACTTTGTCTGCGACGATAGGAAATCTCACCAATCTTCGCCAAGTGTAAGAAAACGCAATATTTTGTTTTCCTTTCTCTGATGTTTATTTTCCTGTTTTTTTTTTTGTTTCATTTAAAGAGCCTTTCTCTGAGAAAAGTATAAGTTTCCCAAGATGAATGTTCTGAATAAGCCAAATTTCATTCGATTAATTATGTTTCTTTCTTTGATACTGATATTTTGTTTTATGTTCTAAATCGCTGCCTGAATTTGAAGGTTGTTGCAAAACAATAACTTATCTGGTGAAATCCCAGCCCAGCTTGGGACTCTTCCAAAATTGCAGACGTTGGATCTATCAAACAATCGATTTTCCGGTGCAATTCCAGGGCCCTTGGGACAATTAAATAGTTTGCAGTACCTGTAAGTATGTCACTGTATTACTTATTTGTTTCTTTCCTGTTTGTATGCCAAGAAAATTAGAGGACAAAAAAAGATGAAAAAGGAACTTTGGGTCCTTTGTTACTCGTCTAGTTATGTTAACCAAATAGTTGTGAAAGATTTTAGTTGACAAAACTTGAAGGAGGGGTCTTATATGGTAACAATTTTCATGAACTTTTAAATCATACGGTTTTGTATTTGCAAATTTTGTTTATGATATCTTTGTTTATAACTGTGTTTGTGACATGTTGCATGCTGTGTTATCTTGTCTTGTAATGAGAGTAGGAGGCTGAACAACAATAGCTTGTCTGGGCCTTTTCCTGCGTCTCTAGCAAAAATCCCTCAACTTGCTTTCTTGTGAGTATGAATTTCTTTCTTGTTGCATCTCTTTCTTTACCTTGTTATTATTTTTTCTCGCTGCTTTAATTTTCACAATCTGATTATTGGTGTTTCAGGGACTTGTCTTATAATAATCTCAGTGGTCATGTTCCAAAATTCCCTGCCAGAACTTTCAAGTATGATTTCTTTGCTTAAGCACGCCCTTACCAATTACTCTCTTCTTTTAGTTCTAATTTTACCTTCCCATACATGTATTATAGTATTGCAGGGAATCCATTGATTTGTGGAAGCAGATCCACTGAAGTTTGCTCTGGATCAGCCAATGCTGTTCCGCTTTCATTTTTCTTGGGCGCATCAAATGGTATCTCTCTTCAAAACCTCCATTTAGTTCTCTACAATTAATCTTCCTCTCCTTATTAATAGTTTATATGTATTGCCTTTTTTTGCCTCAAAAATCAGGGGAACAAAAATCCAAAAAGTTAACAATTGCACTTGGAATCAGCCTCAGCTTTGTCTCTGTCATACTCCTAACATTTGCATTACTTTGGCACAGAAAGAAATTACGAAGGCTAACAATTCTAAACATTATTGGTCAGTGACAACAACTAAGCATGGTTAAAAAGCTTCTTTTATATGTTTATATACAGTGACTTAACATTGTTACACTTTTGCAGACAAACAAGAAGAGGGCCTCATAAACCTAGGCAATCTTAGAAACTTTGCTTTCAGGGAACTCCAGCTTGCTACAGACAACTTCAGCTCCAGGAATATACTAGGCACAGGAGGTTTCGGTAATGTCTACAAGGGAAAGTTGGGGGATGGTACACTTGTGGCAGTGAAGCGGCTAAAAGACTTGACAGGAAGTTTTGGGGATTCACAATTCAGGACTGAGTTGGAGATGATCAGCTTGGCAGTTCACCGTAATCTACTTCGTTTAATTGGATATTGTGCTACCTCTAATGAGAGACTACTTGTCTACCCTTACATGTCTAATGGCAGTGTGGCATCCAGGCTTAGAGGTTGGTGCTAGCTTTACTTTGCTGAAACTTCTTATTCAATTTTCATACTGGACAAGTTGATTTCCTAATTGGTTTGTTGAATAACTACACAACCACTGTATTGTTGCAATTTCAATGTCTGGCCATGGACCACAAGGTTGAAATTCCAAAGCCTATGTGGATTGGGACCACTCTTGGAATTGTTATTTTTCTTGTTTTCTAGTTTTATTTACCAGTCAAAATAGATTCCAACTGACAATATTTTCTATTATTTACTAGTCTAAATCGTAGAGGGCCTTCATTTTCTGGCTAGTTCTTAAAATCCCTTGTACTGTTGGTAATTTCTTCCAATTATATATTGAAATAATAAGCTATTATTAAATACCAAGGAGGACCCATTGTCTGTATCTAGTTAAGCTGCTCCGAGTTTCATAGCGTCTGTGGTTTAATTGTTTTCTTAAACATGGTTTGCAAACTAAAATGGATCGGCAGAATAGATCAAAGCCTGAGTCAGGGAATGGCAAGCTATTGTGTTCTGACTTTGCACAAAGATCCAAACAAGTTTTATATAAAAAAAAAGTTTTCTTAATAAATTTGTAGATATTTTTACTGTAATTTACATTACCTTTAATGTAAATGAATTGGGTTTGGCAGGAAAACCAGCACTAGACTGGAATACAAGGAAGAGGATCGCGATTGGAGCAGCAAGGGGACTTCTGTATCTACATGAGCAATGCGATCCAAAGATAATCCACAGAGATGTGAAAGCAGCTAATGTCCTTCTGGATGATTATTGCGAAGCCATTGTTGGTGACTTTGGCCTTGCAAAGCTCCTTGATCATACTGATTCCCATGTCACCACTGCTGTCCGTGGCACTGTTGGGCACATTGCACCAGAATACCTCTCAACTGGCCAGTCCTCGGAGAAAACTGATGTGTTTGGATTTGGCATTCTCTTGATAGAGCTCATAACTGGAATGAGAGCTCTCGAGTTTGGGAAAACAGTTAGTCAGAAAGGAGCGATGCTTGAGTGGGTTAGTTTCCTAGCAACTCTAATCAGCTAAAATCTTGCTTTTTTATTTATATCATCTAGGTTGTTTTGTTTGATCGCTCAAAACCTTTTAGGCACCATAGATGTTGAAAGAAATATGGTGTTGATCTAAATGCATTTGACCATATGATTTTTCAAATAAAGGTTTGCATTCAGCATGTGTCTTAATCTTCATAGTAAGTTGATCTACATGGTGATTGCATCCTATTTTGATGTATGTTTATCTGTTAATCTCCATTAGTCACTGGCATTTAAGAATCTGCATGTTCCCATCCTTTGCAATCTTGAGCTAAAATGTTATGGCACGATGTTAATACACAGTATTGTTGGAAAAGAAATTTAAAGATGCATCTGTGTCTAAGATTCAGTATGGATATTTCCACTAATTTAGGCAACTGTGATTTTGGATACCTAATGTTGAAAGGATAGTACAAGCACCAAAAGGAAGAGTGAAAACCATTTTTCCTCTGTTTTTTTTTTTCCTCGGGTGGGGGAGTTATGGGGGATAATTCTAGTGGAAATCTTCTGGTTTAGGACTGCTGCTGCTTGTGTTTTATTAGCTAATCATAATTTACATGCATTTGAGCTCTAGGATTTTCTACTTTGTTTAGGGGCATTATTTGCCCTGCAATCGTAGCATGTACAATAGTACTTTATGTGAAGAAAAACCTTGCATAAAATTATACCCACTTAATTCTTATACACTTTGGGAAAGATGCATTTGGAATTTGATTTGTTATTCAAAATATCAAGTTGGGATCAGCCAAGAGCATAAAATGAAATGTATGCTAAGAAACTGATGGAGAAACATCTGCAATTTGATGTGGCAGGTGAAGAAAATTCAGCAAGAAAAGAAAGTGGAATTATTGGTAGACAGAGAGCTTGGCAGCAACTACGACAGGATTGAAGTGGGGGAGATGCTGCAAGTGGCTTTGCTATGCACTCAATACCTTCCAGCCCACCGCCCAAAAATGTCCGAAGTTGTTCGGATGCTCGAAGGTGATGGGCTTGCTGAAAAATGGGCAGCATCGCATAATAACCATAGTAATCACACTGTGAACCTCTTTCCTAACAACTTCAGTAACAAAAGAATGTCACACCCTACCACTGGATGGAAGCATGATGAAAGAAGTCATGATAACATGTTGGGCATGGGAATGGATGATGATGATGATGAACATTCTTTGGATTCCTATGCCATGGAGCTCTCTGGTCCAAGATAAGATCAAAAAAGAAAATAGAGGATGAATTCTTTATTAAATTCTTTACAAGCTCCCTAAGTTTCAAAAAGGAAATAGGTTTAGTCTTTTGTGCTTTAAAGACATTGATGCCAAGTTTGTCTTTTCTGGGGTTGTAATGTAGATATCCCTTGCACACTGTTTATTCTTTTTGTAGTTGCGTTGTGAATCCTTGGTCTGCCAAATGGGTTAATGGGAAGGATGCAATGAGCACGGTAGGATTGTGTAGGGTTTTAGGTGGGGATGGAATAGACTGAAGTGAGACAGAGACTGAAACACAGAATGATTTGGACATTTTAGACTAAAAAAAGAAAGAAATAAATGGCAATATATATCGGCAATATTTTCAAGTTGGGAAAGTGAAATTGTCAAAGGTCTCTGAGCTGTTACGAGTCGTTTTCCTTGGATGCTTTTGCAGCATCACGCGCTTGTTGGCTTTTTCTTTTCGGTCGTTCATTCATTCCTTTTTAAAGTTCAAATCTCTTCCGATAAACACAAATTTACCTGACTCTTGGGGTAGTTCGGGGCCTGCTCGTATTTTAGCCTTTTCCATTCCGACATAGGAACATGAGATTTCAATTTTGGAGTTGGATCGAATCCTGAATATTTTTTTTAGTAAAAAAAAAATGTTAGTATGATACATGAATGTAAAAGAACATACTACACTCTTAGTTGAGAAATTTTGATAATGTTAGACAATGTGCACGTCATGTGAATATTACTTTCTTTTCACAAAAACAATTCATTAAGATGTACAATACTTAAGTTTATATGCTTTAACGGTGCTTATTTTGTATTTGATGTGAGATTGAAGAATTTTGTCTATTTTCATTTGTAGTGCATGGTCTGACCTTTCTTCTATCTAATCTTGTGATATTTTCATCTAGTTAACCCATCCTATTTATTCCCTCTAGGGCGCTTGATGTGGAATTGACTCACCTTGTCAATTTTTTTTGAGATATTTGACGAGAAATTAGACGATTAAAGGCTGACTATAATACTATTGATAACGTGCATACTCCAATAAATTGGTTTTGCATAGAGAGAATGTGACACATACGTACGAAAATTTTGTCTACACATTTGTGGTGTATGATGCATAACGTTAATACAAGTAGAGTCATACAATACTTGCTATTCTATGTCAATATATTTATTTATTCAAAATTTAATATGCGTGATTTAATGATACATGTGTATGTATCATTTTAATAGACGTGTTTGAATTTCTTTTCACCATGAATACTAGAAAATACATTAATAATGTTTTTTTTTAAAAAAAATTCAACGTCAATTATCTCTTTCATTTTCATTATACATATCAAGGTCAGTAAATGATGATAATATTTAACAATCACGCTCTATTAAAGTACTCTTTGTGTGATTTATCAATTAGGTTCCAATGTATCTATCACTATTTATATTTATATTTACATTTATATATATGGATAATTATTCAATACATTGTCGGTGAAGTTTTTTTTATTCTACAAGTAAGGTTAGGATGATTACACATGTTCTATTTTATTTATTTTTTATTTTCTTAATATTTTTAAAAAACATGTGTCATCATCTTAACCTCACTTGTAGAGTCAAAAAACCTCCATTGGTGTATGGAATAGTAATATATATATATATATATATATATATATATATATATAGATATATGTATGTATATATAGGTAAAATATCTTGCTTTGCCCTAGGCATAACAATGGCTGCTTTCATCCATAGCTTGTGCATAGCGAGAAATATTCTTGCTTTCTTGGGCTGGTGTTTTTCAAAATCAAGCTTAAGTGCAACAAGCCATATCTTCTTTGAATTTGGTTTGTTGGGACAAAAATATCCCCAATCCAAACACCTACAAAAACGAAAAAAAGTAAAAATAAACACAATAATTTTTAATGTAGTTTGACCCAACCAAATTGGCCTATAACCGCCTAACCAAACTAATAACTAATCAAATAATTACAACTATGCAATTTTTAGAGAGAAAAATTGCAAACTCCTAACAAAGATCCCAAAGCCTAACTACACCGTTCAATAGCCCAAATCCTAACTATTTTATCGGTGTCTACAGCTCTTTGGGACACTTTACAAACCAAGCTCGACACATTATTTATAAGGGAAGAGCCCTTATAACTTCTCCTATACTTTTGATGTGAGATTCAAGGCAAACTCCAACAAATCTTCCCTTGACTTGAATCCCCAAACTCTCCAAATTGCTCCAATAAACATGTAAACCATCCTCAAAACTGAAGAATAATCCCATCATCATCATCATCATCATCACTATCATCCTCATCATCTTCCTCCAATCATCATCATCAAACTCATCATGGTCATCTTCTTCCAAATCATTATGGTTCTCATCATCATCTTCATCTTCATAGCTTTTCTTTTTTTACAAGATCACAAACCTTGAGCTCTAATACCACTTATTAGGACAAAAATATCTCTAATCCAAACACCCACAAAAATGAAAGAAAGCAAAAACAAACACAATAATTTTTAATGTGGTTTGGCCCAACCAAACTAATAGCCAATCAAATAATTACAACTATACAATTTTTAGAATATAAAAATTGCAAACTCCTTACAAGCCCAACCATGCAATTTTTAGAGAGAAAAATTGCAAACTCTTAATAGAGATCCCAAAGCCCAACTACACCCTTCAATAACCCTAACTATTTTATCAGTGTTTACAACTTTTTGGGACACTTTACAAACCAAGCTTGACACATTATTTACAAGAGAAGAACCCTTATAACTTCTCCTATACTTTTGATGTAGAATTCAAGGCAAACCCCAACAGGTTTCGCATCATAAGCATATTGAGGAATAGCTCACTTGTTTCATTTAGAGGTGGCAAAAGGGTGGGTTGGATCGGGTTTGGGTTGTATTATTTTGGATCGGATCAATTTAAGGAAAAATCGAATCATTTTGGGTTCAGATCATTTCGTGTTTGGGTCATGTTAAGTTTGGATCAAGGAAAAATCGTCTATTTCAGGTTCAGATTATTTTGAGTTTGGATCAGATCGGGTTTGGGTCAATTTAAATTCGTATCAATAAGGGTTTGGATTAGGTCGGGTTCAGGTCATTGACTTTTTCAGTCAATTTAGGCTGGTTGGATTTGATTCAGGTTAAAAGGATAGGTTTTTCAGGTTAGGCCTTAGTCATTTCGGTGTAATTTGTTTGATATGAAAATGACTTGAAACCATATTTCTAAGAATTTCAAAACTCACGAAAATAAAAATTTTCTTCTTGCGTGACCTATAATAAAATTGGGATTGAAATATTCAAAATATTTAATAATCTGTATGATAGTTTTCTTTATAATATATTTACCAATATTCATAAATTAATTACATCTTTTTCATTTTATTTCTATTATCTATAATAATTGTTAACTCTATGCATCAAAGTGATTTAATAATCCCTAATAAATATTACAATACACTACTATACATCTCTTTAATTTCTCTTGATTTTTTATAGAATAATTAGAGGCATTAAGTGTAGGTGATGTTAGAGGTGACAAACGGGCTAGTTCAAGCGGGTTCGGTTCAGGTTGTCTTCAGGTTTGAGCCATTTCAGGTTTTGATTTTTTCAGATTTGGGTTTTGTCAAGTTTGAGTATGTAATAACTGTGAATTTCTACACATAGTAAGTAGGTAAACATGATAATTTAAGATATCTCACTGGATAGAGATTAGATTAATGGAAAATTGAGGTGAAGGATATTAATCGTGGTTGTCAATGGGCATGTTGAAGTAAATTTAATTAAAGGATTACTAATGGATCAAATATTTAATTAGTTGTGTATAAATAAATTGATCAGTAGGAGATTGATTTTAGGAAATTGAATTTATCAGAAAAAAATTGAAAAATATGTATAAATATAAATATATGTTAGGAAATAAACACATACATGGTATATTATTTAACATAGATATAATATAAAATATTAATATTTATATTATAAAAATATAAATATAATTATATATTGTTGGTGGGAATATAAACATAATTATATTTTATCATTATCATCATCAGAGCCTTTATTTTAAGAGATTGTGATAGGCTATATGAACCAACATCTAAATTCACGCTAGATAGTCCATATATATTCTTCTTCTCCATAGATTCATATTTAAGGCCATGTGTTCATCCAATTCTAATACTTCTATATTTTTTCAAATTACTTCCTTCCAAGTTTTTTGTTTTTTCTTTCTCTAGTCTTAACCATTCTCTCAATATTCATAGTCTCTATTCTCTTAATTGGAACATCTGTGTGTATATATATATATATATATATTATTTTATATATATTGATATATATATATATATGATTTAATATATATTATTATAAATATAAAAAAGTAAATATAAAGAAACTTGCCCTAAAAATTGGTCTGCATACAGTAAACTGAAAAAAAAAAACATACAAAACAGAGAGAAAAGGAGCCGATGGGGAGTTGACGCCGGCGGTGAGGAGAGAAAAGTAATGCCGGCCTAGGTGGAAGAAATTCGACAGTGGAGAGAGAGGAATAAAAAAGAAGCCTAGGGAAAGGGAGTCGACTAAGAGGGGTGGACAATCTGTTGCCGTTGGCTAGTGCCAGATTTGCTGGCAATGACTAGGATGGACGGTTGAGAGAGAAAGGGGTGCCACCAAGTGGCTGCTATAGTGGTTTGGCTAAGGGCTGAGTTTGAACTAGCGAAAAAAACAGAGGAAGGAGGAACTACCACAACAGGGGAGGGCACCGAACCAGGGTGACGAACAGGGGGAGCTGGTAGTTGGGTGTTGAAGTAATGCTGAACTAGGACGAAATCTGGGTTTTTGAGATTAGAAGCTCGTTGCTTTAGGCTGAAAAAAATGCAATCTGGAACAGGGGATTTTTGGAGAGGTAGGTGTTGATTTGTTGGAGGTTTTGGTCAAGGTTCAATCAAGGTTGTTACAAGGATGTTGATTGAAAGAGCTTTTGAGAGTTGAAGCTGGGATTTTCTGGTGCCGAGACAAGGCTCGAGATAAGGGCTAAAAAATCGGTATTGTGGTGCTAGAAACGAGCTGGGAATTGGTGAGTATTGGATGCTTAAATCGGACTGAACAGGGGTTGGTTTTCATGGCTATTAGGTGCCAAGTTGAGAAGTTGACAGAGAGAGAATGGTGGCTGATAAGGATTGTCTTGGGCTGTTGAAATGGGGATGTGATGGGGGAGTATTGAGGTGATTAAAAGGATAAATGGTGCGGTTTTGAGAGCTACCGTGGCAGTGGTTTAAAGTGCTAAACCAAAGGGTTGAACAAGGGATTTTGGTCGTTGACCAAGGCCTAAAACAAAATTGGAATTTTTTGGTGTTTTAGGACCAAATAGGGGCTGGAAAACAACCTGAAACAGAGTTGGAATTTGGGCGCTTAGGTGCTAAAGGAAGCCGACCAGGGGCTGTGTTTGGGACAAAGATAGGTATTGTACAGGGGCCCAAATTGAGCTGGGTTGTGAGGCCAAAACAGTGGTGAACCAAGAGTTTTAAAAAAAAGGGCTGATCAGGGAGGTGGAAGGTTAGTTTTCAGGGCTCAAAACAAGGGAGTTTCGTGACGGAATGGTGAGGTGAAAATGGGGCTGGGAAGAGTGCTTTTGATGCCCAAATAGAGGACATTTATGGGTAGTTTTGAGGGCTGATCTTGACATGACACGGGGAAAGTAAAAAAGAGAGTGGCATCGGGCTAGAGAGGAAGAAAAGAAAAGGAAAGAAGAGAAAAGGAACAAGGGAAAATTTTGTGATATTTGGACTAAGATTTTAGTTTAAATATTGGTAAGAAAATAGTGTAACTAACATTAAATTTTTATAACAGTTACATAAAAATTTAGTTAAACGATAGTAAGTGATTTCGTGATATTTGAATGTGTAGTGATGTTCTAAGGTGGCTTATTGAGGAGTTGGCTAAGTTCGAGTGCAAACGCTTGACTTAAAGTTGGTAAGATACTTTTATAAGGTTACGTTAGTATTATATTGTATAGATGGGAAGTTGTGTTTATGTGATTATTTGATATTAGAATATTGTTAAAATATTCATAGAAGATTGATTATTAGTGTTAGAATATGGATATGGAATTGTGGGAATGTATGTTGGGTACTATGAGAATTTTGACAGAACAATGATAAAATTGATGTTAAGGTATGGATAAGAGGTTATGGAAATTGTGGAATAATGCTATGATAAATGGGAATTGTGTTGGAATATAAATTTGAATTATGACAGAGCATCCCGAGAATAGGATTAATATGTGATCAAGCATTGAAATAAGTAAGGGACTTATACAAAAAGAACTGTAGGTTGATATTGTGAGTAACTTACTAGGGTTTGGTTTTGACAAAGGCTTTTAAATATTTTTACAACTTTAGTTTAATACAGAATTGATCAGTTTTAATCAAAAGTAAAGTATAGAAATGTATCGAATTAATTGTTAAAGAAATGAATTGATTATGAAAATTGAAGTATGATTTTATTGATTTTATAATGATTTTTCTTTGATAAATGAATTGTGGGAGAAAGTATTAGACTATGTTGAATTGAATGCGTTGAGCTATTGTGTAAACTGAAACGAACTGCCTTCTAAGCTGTAGGTTTTGAAATGGTTGCAAATTTGAATTTTACTTGTAGGAGGTCCCAATTTCTAAAACGTTATGATGCCGAATTTTAAATAAAATATCCTATGTAAAAGTTACTATATTCTCGCATAAACGGAGATTTAGAAAGAATGATTAAAATGATTTATTGAGAAAGATTTTAAAGTACAAGGTTGAAATCGAATTTATGCTCTAGAGTTGAATGAGGCAATTATGAGACAATGGTATTAGTATAACTTTAGACTCATGTGTATGTGAATTGAGATAATTACCTCATAATGATAATTGATATTATTCTTGGAGTCAATTTGATTTTTGATCTGATAAGACGTTTATGAAATATGATTTAGGATACCTTGTGGAAATGAAACGAATAATAGAAGTCGTATAATTAGTTCTATGGAAAATGAAATATATCTTTTATTAAACAAATTAGTAATTATGTTTGACATGGTGATTGAGACTGTAGTAAATCGTTTTATGGTAATGTGTGATATTATGGATGATATTGAACTATAGATATCGTATATTGATGTGACAATGTGATCTTGGTAAGAGATATGCAATATTAGTGTTCTAAGATATTATCGGGATTATATTTATATACACATGAACATATATGGATATTAATTGGGATTTATGGACTGTGAGACAGATGTTGGAAAACCGGAAGGTGAATTAAGGTTTAAATTGTGTGGAAGATATCTGGATATGAACATGTGTATTTACGCGATATTGCAACCTCAATAAGAGGAATGTGATCTTAGTAACCTATAAATGTTATTGGAATATATCTGAATGTATATTTATATGTATATTTATACGAATGTATCGTGGATCTTATTAATGCTAGTAGGGGCTTGATAGAATTGTGTAAATGCATAATGAATGATGGGTGGCATCTGTGTCATGATCGTGTGTGAATGAGAAATTGAGGCTACTGTAGATGTACCTTAGTCTAATTGCCTAATATGCATAGTATTAGATTGAATAATTATTTATCTATATCTTGGTGTATTTAGGAATTCACTCACGCATAGCATGTGATCTCGTGTTGTTTTAAAAGAGATGCATCGAAATCTTTTAAGTGAAAGTAAATGTTTGAAATGACTAGATAGCCATAGACCTTGATGTTTAACACTCATTTGACATCATTCATTGCATGTACAAATTGAGCATAAGATTTAATTATACATTGATTTGAGAAATGACTCAGTTTTAAATGTTTTATTATGTGGACTGTCTTAAAAGATTTGAAAAGAGATTTTGATTTAGAGACGATAGGTACCCTATGGAATGCCTGTGTGGCATAGAGTGTATATATATATATATTGAGTGGTTGTGCCTGTGTGGCATGGAACCCAGTTTATATTGGTGATATGTATATGTTGCCTGATGAGACCATTTCAGGCTATCTGACAATAGTCGTAGACACATTCCGCAGTTTCTAGCTGATCAGTGGGACTAGAAGGATCTATTATCATAGATAGATGCCCTTTGAGGGTACTTTCCTATTGATAGCTAGAACAGGTTAGAGATGATATGATACTAGAATAAGGATCCATGCCTAGTCTCTCAGTAATTGATAAATGTTGACCAGAGTATAGTTTATCGTATAAGAAACTCTAAATATGATATATTTTTACAGTATATGTGATATGACTGTGACTGAATATGATTTACACATGGTTTTATGCCATACATGATATGATTTGAGACTATACATGTTTTGAAATGTGTTTTAAAGTATATGTTAAATGATTATGAAACCATATGAGTTTCGTACATGATTATATACTATATATGTGATAATCGTAAAATTTTTCATTTATTGAAAAATATTAATATTGAAAATTAATATTAAAGAAAATAGATATGTTGAAATAAATAAATATAATTATGAGATCGAAATATTAGTGAAAATTTCGTAACTTGAGGAAGTGACGAATTGAGAAATTCGAGTGAAAGAAATTTAAATTTGAAAATAGGAATAAGGTTGGAATTATGGAAAAATAATGAAAGGAAGAAATTTAATTTGGATAAATGGAAATCCAAATTAAATAGGAAAATGAGAAAGAAATATGAAATATATTTATATAATTATAGGATATATAAATGTATTTTTATACAAATACATATGTATTTAAATACTGTATAGTATATAGTATATATTAATATACATTGGTATATATATGCATACACTATATTATAAATTTAAATAATACATATGTATATAAATTAGCATCTTATGTATATTTAAATATATACATATATGAAAAATGTAAAGATTGATTTACATTAAAGTTTGAATATATATATATTGTAAATACAATATATATTGTATTATTACATTTATATAAAAATATATATAAATGTTATGTAATTTTAAAGTAAATAAATATACATATATATATATATACTAGATATATATTTTAATACACAATATATATCCTTATATATAATATATATAGTACAATACTATATATAAAATAATATTATTATATGTGTAATATATATATATATAAATATGTGTTGTTATATTATATTTATATATATATATATATATATATATATATTATATAAATATAATATAGTATATTATAAACAAAATAAAAAGAAAACAAAAGGATAGAAATCGGGAGAGACCCGATTCTGCCTCTTGAGTGGAAACTGGCCACCGTCGGCCGACCGAGAGAGGGAGAGAGGGGAGGAGGACAGCACTGGTGAAGAGAGGAGAAGCCGGTGATCGACAGAAGAAAGGAGAAACGGAAAGAAACAGAGGCGAAACCGACGGAAACCGAAAGGGAAAGGAGAAGAGGGAATCGACGGTGCCGGCCGGTCCAGGGTCTGCCATCGCTACCTCAACCTCGGCGGAGGTGAGGGGAAGAAGAAGGAAGCCACCGGTGAGTCCAACGACAGTCGAGGAAGGACGAACGGAGGAAGAGAGAAACCGAACCTTCCGTCGCCAGATCCGCCGCCGTGCAGTCGATCTGGGTTGAACGGAGACCAGCCACAGCTTCGTCGTGATGTTCGCCAACTGTGGAGATGCCGAACCGCCGGAGAACCGGCCATCGGAGGAGAACCGACGGTGAGGGAGCCTGGACTGGTCTGAATCAGTTCAGACCAGGAAAAGAAAAGAAAAGGAAAGGAAAAAGAAAAAGGAAGAAAGAAAAGAAAGAGAAAGAAAAGAAAAGAGAAAAAAAGGAGAGAGAAAAGGAAATTTTCGAGAATTCGAAAATTTCAAAAATTACGAAAATCCCGAAAATTCGGTAAGAATTACGAAAATTATTTTCGATTATTTAATTAAATAAATTATGAAAAAATTCTAAATTTTAGAATTTTAATTCCAGAAATTATTCTCGGCGAACGAGATGATGGAATCGGAAGAGATGGAGTATGGGCGCGACCGATAGCAAGGAAGTCGTCGACTTGGAACAGGTAACTATTTTTATAAAATAATTTGGATATATATTGCCTTTGAAAGTGGTGAAATTTGGTGAAATTGTGGCTGCTATTGAAATTATAAACTGTAATTTTCATGCAGGAAGGCTAGGTTAGAAATAGCCGTCATTCTGCCGAAAATTATAAAAATATTTAGAAAATATTTCTAGTATTTTTCTAAAGTGGAAATAAGTGGAATTTGGGGAAATTTCCATGAAATTCATTAAATTACATAATTTTATAGTTTACCGAAAACTATATTTAAATATTCTTGTTAAGAAATTTTATTTATGTGAAAGTACCAGCATGTGATTTATACTGTTCTATTTCTTCCTTTCCACTTTCTGTCGCCGACCGACCTTCCTCCCTCCCTTTCGACCGGCGATGACCCTCATTCCTTTCTCCCTTCTTGCTGACAGTGGCAGCTGCTGCTGCCGTCGGCCTTTGTTGTGGGAGAGGGAATCAGGTTTCCTGATTCCCATTCCCTTTTACCCCTTATTTTTTTGTATGTTCTATATACATAATGTATAAAAATATACATATGTATTTATTTAAAATATATATATATATATATATATATATATATATATATATATATATATATAAGAGTATACTCATTTTATTCCTTATAATTTGGATCCTTTAATATCCAAATTAAATTCCTCCAATTCATCACTTTATCACTTTCGGGAATTCCAACAATATTTCGATCTCATAAATGAATTTATTTATTTATTTCCATGTAATTAATACCAAAAATAGAAAAATTTTCGGTTATCACAAATGTATTGGATAATAATAATAATAATTTTTATTTACTTGCAGGATTCTCTTAATTCTTGACATTTTAATTTAAGTTATTCTTTAATTTATTTTATTTTACTTATATTTTAAGCAATTTAAATTTATAAGAAACTTTGTTGAATCACTTCTTATCAATATTTTGAATTATATTAATTTCACTATAAAGCTCTAGTTTGCAACTAGTATACATATATTTATCATTTATGATTGAATATTATTGATGTGAAAACTCATTATTTTGTACTGTACATATACGATATGTAATTATTAATTAATAAATAAATTATTTTATATATTTTTGTGAATTTCAAGTTAATAATAATGTGAGCCCCACTTGGATTTTAATGCCCATATGAGGATATGATTGATGAAATAGTGTATGGAAGATATAATAATGATATTATAAAAATTTGGAGGCCAAAATACCCTATTTGTATTGTTTTGTGAAGTATGAGAAACAAATTAGAAAATGACAGTTACGTCTTGAGGGTATTTTCATAAATTCCACCCAAACCAAAATGAATTGGGACAAAGTAAAAATATCATGAGATTCTACATGAAAAGTGCTTCAACATGGTGTCAACAGATCTCTTGAATCAATCGTTAAAACAGAAAATTTTGCTGGCGGGTCGTGGGGGTAAAATCGTAATTTTTCACTATCCGTGCAAAGTGCGTCGACGAAACCACTTCCAATCATCAAAATACATTTAATATGATCATTTGGTGATGGAATCTGAAAATTTGGAATGCGATTACATAATTTTACAACTACAGAATCTTAAGAGCAAAATTGTCTGAAATTTTCATAATTAGGGGCATTTTGGTCATTTTTCCCATTTCCAGAATTTTCTTTATAATTCCTTCAGCACCTGAGATGTACTATTCATCATCCTCTTCCATAAGCTCCAACACCATTAACAAGAAAAGAAGAAAGAAAATAAAACAAACTTTCATAACTACCAATTTAGCCAAAATTTCACCAAACTTTTAACTACAAAAATATTCTACTCTCTCTCCTCTACATTCCTATACCCATAGATCATTGTATAACCCACTACACAAGGAGAAAGAAAGCTTCCAAGTTTTGGCCAAGCAAGGTACCTCACCATCCATTATGCTTTCTTTAATTCCAATGGTATAGATTTACTCCTTTAAGCATGATAAATATGTTTTTAGCCTTGGTTTCATTTAAATGTTGAAAAATGAAAATTTACCATGGGAGGAGTGTTTGGCCAAGCATGGGTTCTTAGTGATTCTGTCACATCCTGTGATCACATTTTTTCACATATTTCTATACAACTTACCCGGTTGGGCTGTCTGTGATACTTCACTTTTTCATTTATTATTAAACAATTTCGTATAAAATTATAATATGAATTACAGCCCCTATCTTAATTCTCAAGAAAGTAGTACTGAAAGTAAGTCTAAATACAGAAAATAAATGATCATACCTCATATTATAAATCAAGCTGTCGCAATGTCTCTAGATGCACAGCCGAAATGCTCGTATGTCAGATCTCTTAGTCCTCGAAAATCTGAAATGTTAATATTGGGGAGTGAGCAAACCACGGCTCAGTAAGAGAGTTATATGCAACACTTGATATTCAGTTACCTATATGCTGAAAATAATTTTTCACTTTCTTTAAATCTTCCTAGAGGCTCTAGGCTCATATGTAGGAAGGATACTACAGTCGGCTAGGGATCAGAATGGAGTAAGGCAGGTATTTTAGAATACCTGTCTTGTCCCGGAACCTAGAAGCAACTGTAGAAAGTATTATATTCCTTGTTCTCAAAATGATATAATTTTCGTTTTCACAGAGTAAACCACTTATTTCTTTTCACTTTCGTATAATTTAAAACACGTGACAGTTCAGTAATAAAACAATAGTTTACTTTCTTTCTCATCAGTACAGTAACTGCATCTTACAGTTTAGTAAAACAGTAATATCAATACAGTATCATTTGGTAAAACAGTATCTTGCAAATCAGTAAAACAGTAACCAGTAGCTACCAATTCAATAAACAGTATACGGTAGCTTTCAGTTCAATATCATGGAAACCAGGCAACACCCTACAAATATCATGCTATAATAATATCATCCCAAATAGGGGAAACACATGAGATCTATGGCCATAGTCTATGGGGTTCTCAGTGTGCACTGATCAGGTGTCCACTGGGACGCTGATAATAGGATCAGTATCTATCAGCACTAACACGTGACACGTGAGCATGATATGGGGCCTAACAGTCTCAAAACAGTAAACACGTGATATATACCCCATTTATGAAATCACTTTCACTAAATATAAGTTTAATCAATCCACAAATATTCATAAGGAAAATATTTTCATCTTATGAATAACATTTATAAAATATTCACACTGGGGTCATCATTCCCGAAAATATTCTAAACATTATAGAACATCATAAATCATATTTTCCATACGGTGAAAACAGTTTATAAAATAATCACTGTAAAACATAAAAGATCATAAATGTCCTTTTTCATCGTAAAACATATACGCACGCTTTTCCGTGCTTTCTATGAAAAACATGATTTTCAAAGTTATCGGGATTCAAATCAATTATTTTTATGATTTATGAAAAATCAAAATATTTATTTTCCAAATCACCACTCCCGTCCCGTGTTTTCTATGTAAACACATGTGGAGACCTTTTAGTCTCAAAACACTGTTTTTCACCTTTAATTACCTTTATGGAATTTTCTATAAACACTTGTTCTCACCATTGAACCCATAAAGGTTATTTATAAAATCAAGTGAACATTTGAAGAAAGATTAGTAAAATATTCACTTTGGACCTTTTCATTTTACACATCGTTTTCACGTAAAATATCACCTATCGGAATAAATTTAGGTGATTTCCTTTTTCACCATTTTCAAAAACATGAATATTTTAAAATTAATTATCAATATATTCATGTTCTATAAAAACTAATCGATTTCTCGATTTTCGTGTTCGAAATCGTTTCTCGTGATGAAAAATCATTTATTATGATTTTTGGTAATTTTTCCAATAATTTTCGGCAGTATAACGGCTGCCGATTGGCTAGCCTCCTGCACAGAAAATACAATTTAAATCTCAACCGGTAAATCACCACAATTTTTCCAACCAATCATTATCAATAGCATTTATAAAATTAAATGCATAATTTAAAACATGTGTGCCAAATATCCTTACAGGCTGCACATGTCTCCCTTACCTGTCTCGGGTCGGCGACTGCCTCTCGAAGGTCGCGCCCGTATTCACCTCGCCCGATTCCATCGGCTTGATTATCGAGGAAATTTTCTGGAAATTAAAATTCTAAAAATTAGAATTTTTCCATAATTTATTCAAATTAATTATTCGGAATTAATTTCCGAAATCCTTACCGAGTGCCCGGGATTTTTCGGATTTCCGAATTCTCGGGAATTTTCCAAATTCCCAAAATTCCTTTTTTTCCTCTTTATTCTTTTTCCTCTTTTCTTTCTTTTTCTCTTTTCTTTTCTTTTCTTTTTCTTTTTCCTTTTTCTTTTCTTTTTTTTTCTTTCTTTTCTGGTTCAGATCGGTTCCAGACCGGTCAGCCTCCTCCATGGCCGATTCTTCTCCGGCGACCGGTTCTCCGGCGGTTCAGCCTTCCCTCAGCTGGCCGGCGTCAAGGCGAAGCTTCCGGTGGCCTCTGTTCGGCCTGGATCGGTGGCACGGCGACGGATCTACTCGGTTTTTGCCTTGGTTTCTCTCCTCCTCCGTCGTTGGCCTCACCGGTGGCTCTTTTCTCCTTCCCCTCACCTCCGCCGAGGTCAAGGTGGCTGTGACAGTGCCAAGACCGGCCAGCACCGCTGTTTTCTTCTTCTCCTTCCTTCTCGGCTTCTGTCGGTTTCTCCTTCGATTTTTCCTTCCTCTTTTCTCCTTTCCCGCCGCCGGTCGATTCCTTCTCCTCTTCCCTCGCCGGCGACAGCCTCCATCATCTCTCTTTCTTTCTCGCCGGCGATGGTGGCCGGCTCGCCTGGGAAGAAGAATCGGGATTTTCCCGATTCTTTTCTTCTGTTTTCTTCTTTTTTTTTGTTTTATTTCATTCATTTAATTATATACATATATAATATATTTATATAATATAAATATCATAATATAATAATATATATTTTGTACTTATACTATATATATTCTACATATAATAATATTAATTTTTATATATATATAGTATTGTATTATATATATTATATATAAAGATATATATATATATATATAAAATATCAAAATATCTATCTAATATATAGATATATATATATATGTATATTTATATACTTTAAAATTAAATAACCTTTACATATATATTTATATATATGTTATACTACAATATATATTGTATTTACAATATATATTTTCAAACTTTAACGTAAATTAGTATTTACATTTCTCATTTATGTATATATCTATATATACATAAGATACTTTACTTGAATACATATGTATTATTTTATTTTGTACAATAGTATATATATCTATATATACCTCGGTATATTAATATATACTACATAATATTTCAATACATATGCATTTATATATAAAAACACATTTATATATTTATAATTATATAAATATATTTCTCTTTTATTTCTCATTTTCTTATTTAATTTGGATTTTCATTTATCCAAATTAAATCTCCTCTTTCCATTATTTTTCATAATTCTTATTTTATTTTCCTTCACTCGTATTTCCACCATCCGTTCCTTTCTCAATTCTCGGGATTTTCACCAATATCCCGTTCTCAAAATTTTATTTATTTATTTCCAATATTTATGTTCTCCAATATTTATTTCCAATAAATGAAAAATTTACGGTTATCACAAATTCATTGTGTTTCATGCATGAAAATGGTACCAAAATTAAAGATAAGCAAGGCTAAATAAGAATGTAAGGTTGAATTGTTGAAAAATGAACAAAAATGGCTAAGGGAAGATTCGGCCAAGGCTAAGGGGACCATGATTCATGGCTGATTTTGATGATTTGAGGGTAGATTTAGACTGTAGGAATTACAAAGAGTCTGCCGATATGCTCGGATTTAAAATCTGACACAAAACGAAGAAGTTACGTTATATACCGATAGAATTTATATTGCGAAAATATTTGCAGTGTCTAGTGTGGCTGCATATAGACATGAATAATAGCTCAAAAATAAGTATTAAATGAGCTAATAATTTTGGTGGAATTATCTACAGCCCAGGAATAATGGTTTATGGGTGGTGCACTCGAAGAGATCCGAATAGACAGACAGGTAAGGGATGCGTTTGTGGACTGTAAGGATATTTCAAATACATGATTTTATGCAAATAATTTTATGAGAATGGTTTGAAAGTGAATTGCCTTGGAAAAATGTGAAATATGTGGCTTTAAACTGGAATGAAACTGTGTTGAAATTGTAAGAATGCTAGGGTATTAGCAGTCATTATGCTGCTGAAATTTCTTAGAAAGTTCTTTAAAAATATCATGAAATGTTTTCATGCATATTTGAATAAATTCCTAGTCTCAGAAATGATGTGTTAGTATTTTTCATAAAACATGAATATACCAAAAAATATTATTTAAATATTCATGTTACCGAATTTGATGGAAGTGAGATTACTGAAAATTCTTCCTACATGTTTTATAGTATATGAAGTGGTTTATATAGTGAAAAGTCGAAAAGTGTATATTTTATAAATTATTTTTCATAAATATTCACTATATGATTTAATTAAAAAAACCTTTATGGACTGACTGAAGATTTTACCCATTTCATTGATTTCCATAAAGGTGATATTACTGTGTAAGTATTTTTTTGAGACTAAAATGTTCCTAAATGTGTTTTACAGTGAAACGGTATGTTTATGGAACTCCTATTAGTTTTGGAATATAAATATTACTATTTTCCATAAAGTGTGAAATTTTCAGAAATTAATATTTCAATAATCTTGAAATTGAATTTCCTAAAAGAAAAGCATGGAAATGTGATTATATGTGTTTTACGGTGAAATGGAATATTATGGAATTTATTACTACATTGTAAATATTTTATAACATTGTTTTCACTGTACTATATGCTGTGAATTATACCTTTATGGATTTCTTGAGGATATTATCTATTTTATTAAATTCCATAAAGGTGATGAGATTCCATATACACTGTTTTGAGATTGATAGGCTCCGTATCATGCTGATATGTGATATGTATAGACTGTGTGAAGCTGCTGACACTGATCTTGTCTTCAGTGTCCCGGTTGACACCTGATCAGTGTACGACCGAGGACATTTATAGACTATGGCCATAGATCTCACATGTTTGTTGATACTGTTCCCTACGAGGATTATAGCATGATATATTGAGGGTGTTGCCTTAGTCTCCACCATTTTTATGATATGAAAATGATGATTTCAAAGGAATGATGATATTAAATGATGAATGAAATTTTGTGGGTTTTAAATGAAATGAATAATGACTTTTACATAGTCAGTTATTGTACTATATGAGTACGATACTGTTTACAAGATTTCGATGGTATATGTGATATGTTTTCAAAAAGGAAATGGAAAATTATTAACCTAATTTCTTTTATGATTTATTTGAATATTAGATTATGTAATTAAATGTTTTATATGTTGAAAGTATTGAATTGAAAGGAATATGAAATGTTATAACAAAAGTGATCTATTTCAAAAACAATACTTACTCCCTATAGTCGCATCTATGTTTCCGAGACAAGACAGATATTCCAAAAAACCTTCCTTACTCCGTTCGGATCCCTACCCGACTATAGAATCCTTCCTATTAGGGTCCTTAGTGCACCTATAGGAAAATAAAAGATTTTATTGCATGTAGATTTCAGAATATCAAGGTTTGCATACAAATCTTTTACTGAGCCGTGGTTTGCTCACTCCTTTACTTTTACTATCCACAGATTATTTTCAGAAATTGTGTGATTCACCTATCCGTGGATTAGCTATGCTTTGTGGATCCCGAGAGAAGTTATTGTGGATCCTGGAGGTACTGTGTTTACATTTATATGTTTAGACAGTTTTATACAGTACTGCTTGTTGTAATTTAATTTCTAGGGATGTAAACTGATTCATACAGTTGTGAATATTAATTTTTAGTAAATGAATATGGTTTAAAGTGATTTACTGTTGTAGATGAATAGTATTAAAGACATCACAGATAGCCCAACCAACTGTTGTGTATGTGTGACATACAATAAGTGTAGATGATTACGGTATATAACAGACTGTGACAATTGAATATGTAAATAGTGACGTGAATGAGTTAAAAATGATTATTTATTTAAGAGTACACATTAAAAATATTTGAAAGGTAGAATAATGTATTTATAAATATGATCACGTGCTAAATTTTGAAACAAAGGGAATACCAAGATATAGATCAGTTATATGATATAATTTATATCATTTGCTATGATGTGCAATAAATTTTAAGGATGGAGGTGCATCAATATTAAATTTTTAATTTTTTTAAATTTTATGGTTTTTTAGATAAAATTATAAAATTAATGATATCTTATCATTTGTATTAATAGAACATTTCATTGAATATTTTATTTCCATTATTTTTTCAAACATTAATAAAAATAAAAATTTACTAAAAATAAATAAAATTAAAGTACAATATTAATTTAAATGGCTCTCTCTCATTTGATGCACGAATTAGTTTTAATTATTTAAATTTGTAAATATTTAGAATAATATAATTTAATATATATAAATGATTATAACATAAAAATATTTATTATTGTATATGAAAGTATCGTGCAATGCGCGATTTAATTTTATCTATTTAAATATATGTATATACTTATAGATTTGCATGTTTCATACATAAACTTTAATTATTTAGAAAATAATAATTTTAAATATTTAAATAATATACATGATATTGATAGCTTCCTTTATACTTTTCACATTAGTTAATAAAATATTTTTCAATAAATTAAAATTATCTATTTTATAATATAAATAGATATCAAGTAATATTTTATTTAGTTTTTCAAAAAGATAATATTAAAATTACTTTTTTAAAATATTTTTCGATTAGATAGTATTTGAAATTATTTTAAGATAATTTTATTAAAAAGATTGAGAAATTTTAGGAATTAGAGAAATTTTAAGAAAGTGAAAAGGTGGAGAGTATTTATTGTGTATTTTGATTGTACATAAATTAGTGGATGCTTACATGTCACTCAAAGAGAAGTCCAAGTAAACATCTATATAAGCATTATTACCATATTTGCTAAGTACTTTATAATATATATATATATATATATATATATATTAGATAACAAATTTGATTTCAAATTTTACAAACTAATGATAAACAAAACGGGTAAAAAATTTTGGACTATTATCTAATACACTATCGATGGAGTATTTAGATTCGATTAAGATGGTGATATGGATCCAAAATCATGCAAAGAGATGCATAGAAGGTCTAGCCGATAGTGTCATCTAGGGATGTAAATGGTACAACTTAATAGGGTATCCGAAATTACCCGTCTTGATTAAGTAAGGTTGGGGTACCCTATAATCGGGTTAGAATTGTGATTTTACTACCCGTGTCGGATTCGAGTCATGCCCATAGGGTATCCTAAACCCAAACTCGATTAACTTTTTATTAAATTATGTTTGTTTGTAGTTTCATAAACATATTTCTATGTGTTTCAAGTTGTTGAATTACTAAAGTTTGTTGAATTATTATGGAACTTGTATATTCTTGTTTAATTTTATGTTTTTAATTAATAAAAATTAGATATTAGAATAATTGATTTTCTTGTATGAGTTGGGTTTAAGTAATTAACGGATTTGTCAAAATTTTGATTGATAATCGAGTAATTAAACGGGTTCAAGTAATAAATGGGTAGTATAAAATTTATTAAGATAAGGTCAGGTAGTGTATTTAAAAAATAATAAGGTAATTATAGGGTTCAGGTTCTTCAATCAATAATTGGGTTCGGAGTTGGGTACCTCAAAATTAGTAGGTACCCACCTTGTTTACATTCCTAGCGTCATCCACCTCATTGGTAGCAAGAATACGTGATGCAACTAGATGGAACAGGAGAGACTTTTAGCAACGCAAAAGGAAGCCATGAAGAGCATGTATGTGAGGAGTAACAGATCATTTCATTAGTTAGTTAGCTAGTCTGTTGTACTTTTGATAGCTGTATAGTCTTGATTAGATGACAAATGTGACTAATAACTAAATGATAACTGAAATTTATAAGAATTGATGAGAATAGGGGGAAAAGACATCGCTAAATTGCTAAAAAATTTCTTCTTCTTTCTCTGTTTTCTCTATTCTCTTCTTCCTCTCTTCTTATATAATTCTTGAGTGATAGGCAGAGTTGATTGCCTAAAAAATTGGTGCTTTCATTCTTGAACATAATGGTTGAAGGCATTCGAGCTTCAACTTGAATGGCAGAAGACTGCAAGGCATAAATAGGGATGTCAATGAGGCGGGTACCTGCAAATATTGAAGTACTCAAACCTGAACCCGAACCCGGTTAACTATTCGAATATTTTAATTTTTGCTAACTGAACCCTACCCATTTAATATACGAAATACCCATTAACTATCTGAACTCGATTAAATACCCGTTTATTAAGTAGAAGTTTGACTTTTAAATTTAAAATCAATTTTAATGCATATTATTAAAAACATTAAATTAATATATTAAATTAACTCATAAAAATAAATTAATGTTAAAAATCATAATTAAAATACTTAATAAATTAATTTAATTAAGTATTATATTAAAAATAAATAATTTATAAATAAAAATGTATATAAAAATATTTTTAAAATATTATTTATAATTGAGTTCGGATAGTAGGATACCCTAAGATCACTACTCGAACCTTACCTAAACCCATGATAGATAGTAAAATTACTATCCGAACTCGATTATTAAATACCCTAATCCTACTTAATTGGGTCGGGTAATAGATGGTACCCATTTACATCCCTAGGCACAAATTGATGCACATGAGGAGCAAATACTAACTTTCTCCACATTTATGAAGAAAATCAGTTTGAAGTTAACGAATCTTGAAGGTCGTATGGGTCAAAATGCTTGCAAAAAATCTTCACTTATGCCAAAAGGTTCTACAACCAAGGAAGATTGTTTTGACACTGCATCCAATTCTAATCAATATACTACGACATTGCATAAGGCACATGATTGTGTAAGGCAATCAAGTTAACCCTTCCCCACTTTAATGGAAATGAGCCAAATGAAGATCTATAAGGCCAATCAATATTTTAATTTCCATGAAGCCTCTAATGCCTATGTGTTATTGGTGGAATCACCTTCTATTGATAATGTTAATAGTGATAATGGTTCATTCAATTTTGATACAACTACTACATCTAACCCTTCTAAGATGAAATTACACAAAAAATTAGTTGCCATGCTTTGGCTGGTCAGCGTTCACCCCATGCATTGTGTTTACAAGGTTGTATTAGCAACACTGCTATTCAAACTCTTATGGATGGAGGTTTTACTTATAACTTCATTTAGGAGCATTTGGTTCAAAATTTACAACTTTCAGTATTATCCTCTAAGCATTTTCAAGTAATGGTGGGAAATAAGGATTCCCTCACTTGTTCAGGAAGATGTTTTCAAATTCCAATAGAGATTCAGGGTTATCAATTTTTTTTATTGATTGTTATGTTCTTCCCATTCAAGGCATAGATGTGGTCCTTGGTGTTTAATTGCTTGAACTTTTGGGAAACATTGTTACTAATTAACAATACCTTACCATGGAATTTGTGTTCAATGGTAAACTTGTCAAGTTACAAGGTGTATCCTGTAAGAGCCTCGCCCGTCTCACCAGGCCGTCGGCGAGCATCCCCTAGGCTTCCCTCATTGCCCCAGGTTTACTCTTACAATCGTCAAGGCCTCGCTGGTTCCAGTGGGCTATCGGTGAGCATCCCCTAGGCTTCCTCATTGCCTCAGGTTTGCCTTGACAGCTTGAGCTGGGTAGTTGCCCATCACACACCATACAACGTATTGTCCGCTTTGGCGGTCGTCCACCTCACGGCTTTGTTCCAAGTGTAATATCCTGAATCTATCGTAAGTCACATATTTTACTCTTTTTCACACATTTTTACCGGTTGGGCTGTCGGTGATGCTTAACATTCTATTAACCCTTTAAGAAATAAATGGTACTTTCATTTTCGTACCAAAATAGAAATATGAATACCACATAATTTTTTAGATCACCTACATTCCCTTTTTACTCAAAGTAGTACTGTACAATTTTATTGAATATATAAAAGAATATAATGTACCTTCAATATCGTATATCTGCTGACTCTGGCAGCTGATAACTTTGGAAGGTAAACCTTTTAATCCAAATCAATAACCTGTGGAGTGGAAATAAAAGGGTGAGCGACAACGTGCTCAGTAAAGGAGTTGTATGCTGCTTTATAAAACCAAAACTATATACCACAAAATGTTTATTTTCCCTAACAGCATACCCAGTAGGAAAATAGTGTATATAGTGAACAGTCTTTAATATTCAAATCACTGGCTAAATAGTTTACGATATAGTATAGTAAACAGTAAACAGGATTCAGTGAATCCTTTCAGTAAACAGAAATCAGTAAGTGGAGACTAGGCATCACCCTATAATTAAATCATGCTATCATCGTTCCCGACGGAACACATCGTTCCCGAAGGAACCCACTAATCGTCCCCACAGGGACACATCTAAATCTATGGCCATAATCTATAGGTGGTCCTCAGGTACACTTGCCAGGTGACCTCGAGACCTTTGATGACTTGGTGGGTCAATCAGCCACGCAAATAGTATTGCATGAAACTCGGGGCCTAAAGTCTCAAAATCAATATATATCTCATAAAGAACCCTTAAGGAATATTTCACATATTTCATCATTTCTTTAAAATGATTGTTTTCCAAAAAGGTATTATATTTTCTATTTACAAAACACAGTTAAAACAGCCAGTAATTTCACCACTTTTCGTATGAGAAAAACACAAGTTAAACCGGCTCGCCCCTTATCAGCTCGCCTATCACGGCTCACCCATCGCAGTGGATTGAACTCGCATGTTTTCATTCGCCCATGTGGCGAACTAACATCACCCACTGTGGCTCTCACACCGAGTTAAACTGGGGGGTCGCCCACAAAATATTTGTCTTTAAAAAAACAAGGGATCGCCCACTGTTGGCTCTCCTAGAATTGTCACAGCCCGTGACCCTAATTTTCACCTTATTTTATACATCTTATTTGGTTGGGCTGTCTGCGATACTTTACTTTTCTTTTACATATGAACAATTTCATATTAAATTATAATATGAAGTACATCCCCTATCTTACTTCATAAGAAAGTAGTACTGTCGATAAGTCTAAATACAGAAAATAAATGATCATACCTTATTAAATAAATCAAGCTGTCGCATCGTCCCCAAATGCACAGTCGAAATCCCTTAGGTGTCAGACTTTTAGTCTTCAAAAACCTGAAATGTTAAAATTAAGGGGTGAGCAAACCACGGCTCAGTAAGGGTATTATATGCATACTTGATATTCAGCTTCTATATGCTGAAAAACTTTTTCATTTTTCCTATGGGCTCGCATGTAAGAAGGATATTACAGTCGGCTAGGAATCTGGATGGAGTAAGGTAGGTATTTTGAAATACCTATCTTGTCTCGGAACCTAGAAGTAACTGTAGAGAGTAATATTCTTTCTTGTTTTGAAATTCAAATCCTTTCCTTTTTATTCCGTAACATTTTCATATTCTTTTTCAAAATAATGCTTTTATGAAATAAAGCATTTAAATAAAATAACTAATATTCATATTTTCTTTGAAAAGAGTATTAGTTAAATTCTCATCATTCTCATTTAAAACTCATTTCATGTTTTACTGTACAACCATAATTAGTACAGTACTTTAAATAGCAAAATCAGCTATTAAATCCTTTTCGTATAACATATATATCATTTAAATCTAATATTCAATTTAAAAATTAAAATAAGAATATTATATTTATTTTTCTCCTTTTTCCTTTTGAAAACATATCACATATTCATGTCACATATAGTCTAATATTCAATTTTAAATCATAGTAAGAATATTAGACTTATAAACTTTTTTTTTCCTTTTGAAAACATATTACATGTTCGTATCACATGTCATATGAAAATCATCTCGTAGTACTAAAATCAGTACTGAAATAAGCATTATGTAAAATGCTGTAAATCACTTTCATTTAACTTATCACATATCAGGTAAAACATTTTCATTTTACGTATCACATATCATATAAAACATTTTCACATATGGAGACTTAGGCACACACGCCCAGCCTGTCCACTGGGTCGTTACTCATATCATGTTATAGACCCCGAAGGGTATAAATAATCATGTCAGATCTATGGCTATAGTCTTTAATTATCCTCGATGGATCACTGATCAGGTGTCGGTCGGGATTAAATATCACATATCACATATTACATATCACATGTCACATATGACATATCACATATCAGCATGATAAGGTTGCCATCTAGTCTCAAAACCGTATTTTTCATCATCAGAAAACCTTTATGGAATTTATAAAAATAATAATTTCATAATTAAAACCATAAAGGTTATATAATAAATCAAGTGAATATTTAAGAAAATATTTATAAAATATTCACTTTATCTCTTTTTCATTTTTCATTTCATATAACGTATAATTCATATATCGAGAGAATATTTAGAAAACTTTTATAAAATATTCTCTTTATCCCTTTTTCATTTTCCATTTCATATCACATATAGTTCATATATTGAGAGAATTTTCGGTGATCTCATTATCACCAATTTCGAAAACATGAATATTTTAAAATGAATTTCGTTATATTCATGTTTTATGAAAAATAATCATTTTCTCGATTTTCGTGGTTGGAAATCGTTTCTCGTGAAATAAAATCATTTATTATGATTTTATAAATTTTCTAGAAATTTTGGGTAATTTTCGATAATTTTTTGGTAGTATAACGGCTGCTAATTGGCTAGCCTCCTGCACGAAAAATACAGTTTATAATTTCCAGCCAATACTTCATTCCAAATTCCAACCAATCATTCATCATAATAATTTCATAAAATATTTCCATAAAATATTTCGTAATTAAAATATGCAGACTGAATATCCCTACAGTTCTGCACATGCATCCCTTACCTTTTTCCGGGTCGGCGATTGCGTCGTTCGTCGCGACCGTGTTCACCTCGTCCGATTCCATCGTCTCGGTCATCGAGAGAATTTTCTGAAAATTAAATTCTAAATTTTAGAATTTTTTTCCATAATTATTTAAATAAATAAATTATTTAAATAATTTATCACTTTCCTAGATTTCTTACCGTTTCTCGTAATTCCGGATTTCCGAATTCTCGAAATTTCCCGTAATTTTCAAAATTCTCCTTTAACTTTCTATATTTATTTTCTACTATTAAGCTCAAAATTCAGCACAATTTCTTTATTTAACACGACATGACCGAAACTCTCTTCTTGGCTATTTCCATGATTCTACTTCTATTTTCAATCTAACTTTTCTACTATCCTTCTTTCATCGTAGATTATTATTTCTCATCAATTTCATGCATCAAAATGCATGTGTATTCCTAAGATTCCATAATTGACAGAAACTCATTTTTAATGGCACAATTTTTTTTTTTCAAATCTTCTCGGTTCTAACCACATTCATCTTTGTGGCATTTCTTTCTTTTACTATCTATTAAAATTTCGTTAACAATATATATATATATATATATATATATATATATATATATATTGTTTTCTTTTCTTTCTATTCTCATCTATTTCACGTGTACTGTAGCCTCAGATTGCTTCATTCACGTTTCCTTTTCTGTTTTCACATTTTCTTTGCTTCACATTCCACGTCTACCCTTAAGCTTCCTAACATGATTTTCATATAATTTTCTTTCTTCATTTAAGTTGTTTGATTTCCATGAATCCTTTTCCACATGTCTAGGATTATTTGTAAACACTTTAATCCATTAAACATCATCACCATCGACAACCCCTGTTAAACCGAAACACCTATAGTCACGCCACTTCTTGCTCTTTTGAACTTATCACTGCAGCCATGGTTCAAGTAAGCCTCTCTTCATCCTATATTTTGATTTCTACTAACAACCGTAAAAATTACAACAATTTCCCTATATTTTTCCACCATAATCGAATCTACAGAAAACCCATATATGCTTTTATTTCATTTTTAAAGCTATGACCATGTTATTTATGCATCAAACATTACTAAAACTCTAGGTAAACTCATGAGAAGCGTTATTATCCCTTACCTTCCTCCAAAGCCAAACTGTGCTGCTGCCAAATCAGTCTCGTTACTCCTCATTTCAGCCTTTAATTTTTGAAATTAAATTGTTCTTAAAGTAAAGAACAAACTTGGTAGAGGAAGGTTAGTATTTTAACGATGGAAAGGGGTGACTTTACTAAAGAAAAATGGAGAAGCATGCAGTAAAATGGCGAAGAGAAGAACAGAGAAATGTTAGTTGAAGAAGGAAAGAAACCACTGCTGTCAACCGATTTCCTTAGCTGAGCTTATACCGATTTTTAACTCAATTTAATATAAATTTTAAGTCCAAAATCAGCCATGTGCCTCTTAATTTAATCTCTTTTGTCTTTTCTCTTCTTTTACCTTTTATCCTTTCTTTGATTTAGAGGTTCCAGCCGATCACCACCTAGCAACCTAAGAAAGTGGCGTGATGGCCACAATTCTGCTGCACGATTTTGTGACCCATTTTCCCTCTTTTGTATGTTTCATCCAATAGCAATTTTCCATGTGTTCCACTTATAAAATTTCCCTTCCTTTAATTATCATTTATTTGTATTTTATGCCATTGAAATTGCATTTCCCATTCTAATTTTCTGATTTGTTTCTTTATTTATTTTTGTACTTTCAATCCATCATTTAATATTTATTTCATCTCTTATACACCATATTATAAATCGTAAATCAAATAAATCCAAAATCCAAAATCCAAAGTGGATTCACATTCAATATTTATTAAATTTTCACTAAGCAATTAATTAATTTTTTTTTCTGATATTTCGATTTCATAATTATATTTATTCATTTCAACATATCTATTTTCTTTAATATTAATTTCCAATATTAATAATTTCCAATAAATGAAAAATTTTACGGTTATCACAAGAATTATATCAAAGGGGTCGCCTATCTTTGGCTCACCCAAATTCAAAACAGTTTATCAAACTAATTCATGTCTCAAACCAAATCATTTTCTCAATATTTTTATAACATTTTTTTTCACAGGACATGCATTTCACTTCACATATTACTCCCTTACCTGGTCTTATGAAACTGAGCTTCCTGGTTACGTCTACCGAAATCGTACTTCTCGGCTGCAAAATAATTTTATCGAAAATTATTAATAATTTCCTTCTTATTTTAAAACCACTAAAATTCATAAATGCAGCCACTAACTTCATGTTATGAATACAACCGGTATAAATTATACTGGTATTTAAAATCAATTTCTTTATTCCCCTTCCTTTTTTGGTTTTAATTGCACCGAAAATTCTCTTTTAATTTCTACAATTATTCTTTACTAAAATACCTAATTTTCAGCACTAATTCATAAGAAAATCCAGTCATGGCCGAATTCTCTAATGGCCTTTGTTATTGACTTCCAACCTTTTTTCAATTTTCTTGTTTTCAATTATTTGTCTCTTGTCTACGTGAACCATTTCATATATCATTTGCTGTTTATAGTTATAAATTTCCCACTCTTCTATGTCCAACCGAACTCCCCTGTCATTAGCATAATTTTTTATTCTTCTTCCTTTCATGTTTTTCAAGCTTCTAATCAACTTATTTAATTTCCTTTAACTGCTTTACATCATCAAACTACAAATTTCAGCTCAATTCTCTTCTTGTTCTTCATCTACCTCAAGATCCAAATCTATTATACTTTCATAATCCAACAAGACTTTAACAATCAACAAGTTTAAAGTTCTAATTCTCATGCTAATACACATATAAATTCATCATGTATTATCAAAGAAACCATAAAATTTTGACATCTTGCCTTGACTGGTTGGTGATCTCCAAAACAGAATTTTATTTTCTGTTTTAATTTCAGCCTTCCTCTCTTCTTCCTTTGATGCTTAAATGATGGAGGAAAGATTGGATATTAAGATTAAGAGGTTAACTATTAATCTATGAATTTTCTCTGGCTAAAAAAAATGGCCAAAACAGAACACAACTCAACTCCAAAATGGCTCTCTCGTAGTGAAGCAGAATCGGTGATGAAGAAGGTGTTTTGCCGAGGCTTTCTTACTTCTTTATTCTTCTCTTTATCCATATTAACCAATACTAATACTCCACCTAGTATCTTATCACCTTTTCTTCATCATTTCATGTATTAAAATTCATTTATTGCATGTAGAAAAACTGCAGCACAAGGTGGCGTAAAATCCTCCATTCTACACGTCTTTTGCTTCTTTTTCTCTTGTTTTATTCTTCAGCAATTAATTGCTCTCATATTTCACTTTTAAGCCATAATTCTCTCATGTTTTCTACCACCCACGTCAAGGTTCAACGGCCTTTTTTAAAAAATCTAAAGAGGGATGTGTAATAGGCAGTAAAGTGGCGTGCATAGTAGTCCACTTTTGCTGCTTTATTTTTGACTTTCATCCTTCTCCGTTTACTTTATCTTTAAATATTATTTCCTATCTATTTTACACCATAACACTCATGTTTCATCAGCCAAACTTATGGCTGGGCAGAAGAGGGTACGAGAACAGCCCAAGGAACGTGGGAGTCCTCTTTGTTGCCTGCTTTTGTGAACTTTCTTTGCTTACTTTAGCCAATCATATTGGCTCATATGTTAAACATTAATTACCTCTTCTTATTATTATAAATTTAGCATATTATTTTATAACCATGTGGTTACAATTTCAGCCATGTTTCTCCAATTGAGCACGCACATGGCAGAGAGGAGGTCCTCACTTTTCGGCTGCTCCTTAACTTTCTTCAGACTTCTCTTTTCAAAGCTTCATCCAATAAAATTCTTTTTCTTATTTCATGTGTTCACTTTTCCTTATCATTTACTTTTAGCTTGGCATCGTTATGGTATAAAAATATATATGCTCAAAACGCAAGAGAGGTCTATAACTATTCACGTATGAAGTCAGAAAATTACAGCACTTACCGTCCACACCTGGCAGCATGTTTTTGTTGACTCCTCTTGGTCTCTTTTCAATACCTATTTCAACCAATCGTTCTCCACTAAAATTTCCACCATATGTCTACTGCATAAAATATAATTCTATTCTTTTAATTCATGCTTTCTATTGATCTCATAAATTTTCATTCTAATTCACATACACCATATCGAAATTTAAATTTTGAAATTTCCAGAATGTGAAGTGGAATCTCATCTTCACTATTTATTTAATTCCATAAATTAATTTATTTCGGTTATCAATTGTGTACAATATGATGTACAATATATATAAAAATACTGGGTCTCACACCAAGGCTCCTGAAGAACTCAGGATTAATGCTTTGAGCACGTTTTCTGAGGCTAAGGGTGTCAGGGTTCAAGCCTCAGAAAACGTGCTCAAGGCATTAATCTTGAGTTCTTCAGGAGCCTTGGGACAAAGCCGTGAGATGGACGATCGCCAAAGCAGACAATACGTTGTATGGTGTGTGATGGGTGACCGCCCAGCTCACACTGTCAAGGCAAACCTGGGGTAATGAGGAAGCCTAGAGGATGCTCATTGACGGCCCACTGGAACGGGCGAGGCCTTGACGATTCTAAGAGTAAACCTAGGGCAATGAGGGAAGCCTAGGGGATGCTCGCCGACGGCCTGGTGAGACGGGCAAGGCTCTTACAATAAAAACATTCCCTAGGTGTCCCACACACCCCAGGTTTACCCTTACAACGTCAAGGCCTCGCCCGTTCCAGTGGGCCGTGGGCGAGCATCCCCTAGGCTTCCTCATTGCCTTAGGTTTGCCTAGACAGCGAGACGAGGTGGTTGCCCAACACTCAGTACACAACGTATTGTCCACTTTGGGCGGTTGCCCACCCTCACGGCTTTGTTCCAAGGCTCTTGAAGAACTCAGGATTAATGCCTTGAGCGCGTTTGCTGAGGTCGACCCTGGTAGCCTTAAGTACCCGAGCCTTACACTCATGTTACCATCGAATAAGTTGTCTCGATGGTAACATGAGTGTAAGGCTCAGGTACTTAAGGGTACCAGGATTCGAGCCTCAGAAAACGTGCTCAAGGCATTAATCCTGAGTTCTTAAGGAGCCTTGGGACAAAGCCGTGTGGGTGGGCGACCACCCAGAGCGGACAATACGTTGTGTAGTGAGTGTTGGGCGACCACCTATTCTCGTTGTCAAGGCAAACCTGGGGCAAATAGGGAAGCCTAGGGGATGCTCACCAACGGCCTGGTGAGACGAGTGAGGCTCTTACAATAAAAACAAGCGTTTTTATTATAAGAGCCTCACCCGTCTCACCAGGCCTTCGACGAGCATCCCCTAGGCTTCCCTTATTGCTTCAGGTTTACCCTTACAACGTCAAGGCCTTGCCCGTTCCAGTGGGCCATCGGCGAGCATCCCCTAGGCTTCCTCATTACCCCAGGTTTGCCTTGACAGTGTGAGCTGGATGGTCGCCCATCACACACCATACAACATATTGTCTGCTTTGGCGGTCGCCCACCTCACTACTTTGTCCCAAGGCTCCTGAAGAACTCAGGATTAATGCCTTGAGCGCGTTTTCTAAGGCTCGAACCCTGGCACCCTCAGCCTCAAAAAACACGCTCAAGGCATTAATCTTGAGACAAAGCCGTGAGGTAGGCGACCGCCAAAGCGGACAATACGTTGTATGGTGTGTGATGGGCGACCGCCCAGCTCACTCTGTCAAGGCAAACTTAGGGCAATGAGGAAGCCTAGGGGATGCTCGCCGACAGCCCATTGGAACGAGCGAGGCCTTGACGTTGTAAGGGTAACCTTAGGGCAATGAAGGAAGCTTAGGGGATGCTCGCCGATGGCTTTGTGAGACAGGCAAGGCTCTTACATATCCACACCTAGCTCTGCTCCAATTCACTTTCATCAATTTAAGAAGTTGGTATCGTCTAATTCAATACACTTGTTTTACTTGTTAGAGGTTTAGCCTTTGCCAAATACTGTTGTTGCTTCTCCTCATCCTCCTAAAATGTGAGAACCATGTATTTTGGTATTGTTATACATGTAAGACTACTCACCACTATTTAATTCCTGTGTATTTTATAGGTATGACCAGATACAATAAGGTGGGTCCTACAGGCCCTACAGTGCCCGGATAGATGTGAGACTAGACAAATACTGTACAGAGGGTCAAATAAGTCTATGGTAAGAATCTGGAACTTAAAATCCTTTATTTAAGTTATTTTAGGAAGTGTGCTAACAAATTAGAAAATGACGATTAAGGACATAGCCTGGATGAACTTTCGTAAATAATGGTCAAACTAAATTGCCTACTAACTGAAGTATGATAATCTACCTATAAATAAGTTTTAGGGTATGTCAATAGACAGATTAAATTGGTGGTGAAATAAAAAATTTACACAATTAGCCTAATAAGGATATTTTCGTAATTTCACCCTTACGATAAGTCAAACCTTATTCATTCATTAAATTATGTTTAATTATGATATTTAGTGATGAAATAAAATATTTTGGAGTTAAATTGGATAGTTAGAAAAATTATGGAAGTTTAAGGGTAAAAATGTCCAAAATTCTCATAACCAAGGGCATTTTGCCAATTTTACTATTAAAGGAAGATTTTAAAATTTTCTCCACAAGATAGCCGGCCACTCAACCCCATCATCTTCAACCTCACGACATCATCTCCATAACCAAAGCTTGAAGAAAAATAAAATCCACCAAGAACACGACCTAAATCACATTAAATCAAAAAAATTTCTTCTACAAAGTTGTTCTAAATTCAATCCTCTACAAGCCCATAGCCATATCTTATTGTAAAGTGGATAAAATCAAGAGGAAAGAGGTCCCATAGATTTCGTCCAAGGTAAGGAAAATTCATGCTTTTAATTTCTTTAAATTCTAATGGTAGAAAATGATGAAACTAAGTGTGTTAAACATGAATATAGCTTTAGATTGAATTAAATCACACTCTAGGGACCCCTTAGGGTTTCGACCATGAATAGAAGCTTATGAATTCTTGTGTTTTGATGCATGAAAATGATGCCAAACGAATGAAGAAGCATGGTTAAGCATGAAACTAAGCTTTGTTAGTTGAAAAAGCATGAAATTCTTCACATGTACCATTGGACCATAACAAAGGGAGAGGGGTTTAATGCTCAATTTGATGTGTTCTAGGTTCCATGAGACTGTATAAATTAAGAGAAGACTGTTGGTGAAGTCAAAAATTAAATCGGAGTTGATTTGGCAAAGTGTGTTTTAGCACCGATGTAAATTATACTGGGTTTAATGATCAATGTGGACAATGTGGTAGATTTCAATAAGGAAAAATTTATTAGAATTGAATTATGATGAATAATGGTGGTTGGCATAATGTTTTGTAGCCCGGGAATGAAGAATTATCGAATGGTACTGTTGGTAACTTCAGTGAAATAAGACAGGTAAGAGATGAGTATGGAAGCCATAATGTGATAACCAGGAATTTTCCTATTTTTGGTATTAATTACCCGGAAATAAATAAATAAAGTTATTTACGAGGATTGGAATATGTTGAATTTCGGAAAGTGATGAAGTGATGAAATTGAGGAATTTAATTTGGATATTAAGAGATCCAAAATAATAAGGAATAAAATGAGTATATTTATATATCCCTATATATATAAATATATTTTTAAATAAATACATATGTACATTATTATACAGTAATATATAAATATATATATATGAAATATATATTATTTTAAAAATTAAAGTGTATAGATATGTATATAAAA
This sequence comes from Heritiera fomes, assembly GCA_032173925.1. Lineage (NCBI taxonomy): Eukaryota > Viridiplantae > Streptophyta > Magnoliopsida > Malvales > Malvaceae > Heritiera > Heritiera fomes. The sequence continues at coordinate 35,910,265 of JAPDPM010000002.1, read as the reverse complement.
TTATATACAAAAAAATATATCTATATACATTAATATAGTATATTTACATATATAAATATATATATATATATAAAAGAAAAAAAAGGAAACAGAAACGGGATCGGGATACCTGACCCCGTTTCTGTTTTGTTGTAACAGAGGAAAACCTAGTTAAGGTAGTCGACCTGGCCGGCGGAAGAGAAGGAAGAGGAGGGAGAGAGAGGCGTCACTGGCCAGACGAGGGGGAAGAGGAGAAGCGACCGGCAACGGCCCAAGGTGGAAACAGAAAGGAAAGGAGAAGAAAAAAAGAAAAAAAGGAAAACGGCGGTGTCGGCCGATTTGGGCACTGCCACCCCCACCTGTGTCGCCAGCGAAGGGAGACCAAGGTGAAAGGAATAGCCGACGGTGAAGGGGGAGGAGAAAAAAGGGAGAAAAGAGGAGGAGAAAGGAACTAAAACCCACTTCCAGATCCGCCACCGTCGCTGTCGCTGTCTATTGGGAGGAAAAGGAGACCAAAAACGGCTTCAGCACCACCTCGGCCAGCTGTGGAGAGGCTGAACCGATGGTGATGACAACCGACGGTGGTCGAACCGGCAGGATGAGGTGAACCGGCCGAACCAGTCTGAACCGGTCCGAATCGATTCAGACCAGAAAAAAGAAAATGAAAAAAGAAAAAGAAAAGGAAAAAGAAAAGAAAAAGAAGAAAAGAGAAAAAAAAAGGAAAAAGAAGGAGGAGGAAAAATAACAAAATGGGTAGGAAAATTTATTAGAATTTTATTATTATTAATTATTGAATAATTTTATAAAACTCTAAATTGAGTATGAAATTGAAATTGTAGAAAATCATACTCGGAGATTGGAGATTGATGGAAATTGGGAGAAGTGGACTACGGACGCGACATTAATGAGAAAGTCGCTAACACGGAACAGGTAAGGGAGGCATGTGTAGCCTGTAAGGATATTTAGATTTTGCATGATTTAATGATGCATAATTTTATGAAAATATTGGTGAAATGATATGGTTGCAAATTGTGGAAATTGGCTGGCTATGAAATTATAAATTGTCTATTTTGTGTAGGGAGACTAGTCAATAGGCAACCGTTATGCCGCCGAAAATTTTAGAAAAATTATGTAAAATCATCATAAATGATTTTTTACACGAGAAATAATTTCCAACCACGAAAATGAGAAATTTATTAGTTTTATTATTATTTTCATAAAACATGAATATACTGAAATTGATTTTGAAAATATTCATGTTTTCGAAATTGGTGATAATGAGATCATCGAAAATTCATTGGATATGTGAGCTACATGTGATACGAAATGGAAGATGAAAAGACATAAAGTGAATATTTTTATAAATATTTCTTAAATATTCGCTAAATTAATTATAAAACCTTTATGGTTTTATTCATGAATGGAATTATTTTCTATAAATTCCATAAAGGTAAATGATTTACGAAAAACACTGTTTTGAGACTAATTGGCCTCTCTATCTTGTTGATATGTAACACGTGACATGTGATATGTTTAGTTCTGGTCGACATCTGATCAGTGATCCACCGAGGACCATATAGACTATGGCCATAGATCTAACATGTTTATTTTTCTACCCTTCGAGGTCTATAACATGATATGATATGGTGATTGCCTCTGTCTCCACTATGATATGTGATATGTTAAAAAGTGAAATGTTTTATATGATATGTGACAGGTTACAAAGGCAATGTTTTATACGATATGTGGAAAAATAAAAATGATTTATAGTACTTTTCTATAGTTTTTATTACTATACTGAGTAATGTACTACATAATCATTTTTATAATATATGTGATATGAACATGTGATATGTTTCAAAAAGGAAAAAGGAGGTTATAAATCTAATATTCTTACTATGATTTTAAATTGAATATTAGATTATATGTGACATGAACATGTGACATGTTTTCAAAAGGAAAGAGGAGTTTATAAATCTAATATTCTTATTATAATATGAAATTGAATATTAGATTTAAATGATGTAAATGTTATAAGGAAATGATTTTAATGGCTTATTTTGCTATTTAAAGTACTGTATTAATTATGATTTGTACAGTAAAATATGAAATGATTTTAAATGAGAATGATGATGATTTAACTAATATTCTTTTCAAAGAATATATGAATATTAGTTATTTTATTTAAATGCTTTATTTCATAAAAACATTATTTTGAAAGGAATATGAAAATAATATGAAATGAAAAAGGAAAAGGATTTAAGTTCCACGAACTTAATTACTCCCTACAGTTGTTTTTAGGTTCCGGGATAAGATGGTATTTCAAAATACCTTCTGTACTCCATCTAGATCCCTAGCCGACTGTAGTATCCATTCCTATATGAACTTAGTGTACTTATAGGAATTCGAAAAAGATTTTACAGCATATAGATATCTAAATATCAAGAGTTGCATGTAACTTCTTTACTGAGCCATGGTTTGCTCACCCCTCTTAATTTTAACATTTCAGATTTTCAGTGATTGCGAGATCTTGCATTCGAGGATCTCAGCTACACATCTAGATGATATGTGACCGCTCAATTTATTTCGGAGGTACAATTATTTGATTTTATATGTTCAGATTTTTTATTTACAATACTACAGCATTGTATTAATAAGGGGATGTAAGTATTGTTTACAAATACAATTTGTAATTATGTAATTTCGTTAATTTATGAAATTGCGGATATTGTATTTTCAATGAATTAAAGTGAAAAAAAAGCATTGCAGATAGCCTAACCATATAAGATGTATAAAAAAATGTGAAAAAATGAGGTCACGGGCTGTGACACATAAGGATACTGTGAATGCATGTTTTGGCTTAAATAAATTTTATGAAATGATTTGGAAATCAATTGCTTTGGAATTTGTGAAATTATGGACACTGGTTAGTTTGTAAACTTATTTTCAATGCAGGAGGGCTAGGTTAGAAATAACCATTATACTGTCAAAAATTCTAGAAAATCTATTAAATTATCTTTAATATACTTAAATATTAGAAAAAAAGAAATTTCTAAGTGAATTTCATATGATTTATTAAAATTGCATATTTTTATTATTTACTGAAAAACAATATTTAAATATTCATGTTAATGAATTTTGCATCCGTGAAGGTACCGGCATATACTTATAACTGTTTTATAGATAAATAGAATATTTTTAGAAAAGAATACCAAAGTGTGAATATTTTATGAATTTTTATTTCTGAAGTGATTATATTTTTCTATATAATTCTTTATAGACTGAATGAAGATATTATCACTGGAAGTGATTTCATAAATAGTGTTTCTACTGTTTATAAACTGTTTTGAGACTGTTAGGCCCCGTATCATGCTGACTGTTACTGTTGCTGAGAGACCTGCCAAGTTTTCAACTTCCACAGTTGTCACCTGGCAAGTGTACACTGTGGACCATAGTGACTATGGCCATATGTCGTACTTTTACTGTTTCTCCCTTTTTGAGATACTGTTATGGCATGATATTCATTAGGTGTTGCATGGTCTCCACTGTACTGTATTGTTTTACTGAATTGAAAATCTTACTGGTACCGAAGTGAACGATTTAAATATTGACTGTAATGTGAAATTCTAAAATTTTACAGTACTGTTTACTGGATTTCTATACTGAACTATTTACTGAAAAGATTTCAGTTAAAGTGTTTATATATATATATATATATATATATTGAAAAATGCAAGAAGTGTTTTCAAGTGATTTTAAATGTTTATACATATCATCTACAACTGATTACTCTCTATAGTCGCTTTTAGGGATTGGGACACGAAAGGTACTTCAATGTACCTCTCATACTCCATCCGATTTCCTAGCCAACTATAGTATCCTTCCTAATTTATACCTTAGTGTACTGTTAGGATTTAAACGTTTTTATACATATAGATTTCATAGTATCAGTCTTGCATACGATTCTCTTACTGAGCATGTTAGCTCACCCTTTATTTTTCCACCTCACAGATTACTTGCAATAGTATACCGTTCCATGGAATTGGCTGCACTTTAGTACCCTTAGGTAGCTGTGAGTGGATCCTAGAAGTATATTTTAGTTCTTTTATATGTTCAGACTACTTATGTATAGTACTACATATTGTCTAATTATGTGTAGGTGATGTAAAACTTATGAATGATATTGAAAATAATATTTTGTTGTAAATATTGATATCAGTTTTAAATAGAATTTTATTTTATAAGTGAATTACTATTAATGTAAGTGTGATAAAGGCATCACTGACAGCCTAACCAATTCATTGTATGTGTGATTTTGGGATAATTACTGTATATAGTAGATCATTACATAAAATATATGAACTTCTTGAGGTATACATAGATGTGTTTGAAGTTCCTTCACCTCTGCCACCTCGACTAGATATTGATCGTCATATTCATCTTACTCTTGGTTCTAAACTAGCTAATGCAAGGCTATATAGATATCCACATTATTAGAAAGCTAAGATTGAAAAATTAGTTCAAGAGATGTTGCAATCAGGTGTGATCATACCAAGTCGTAGCACCTACTCTTCTCATGCTCTTATTGTTAAGAAGAAAGACAATGCATTGCATTTTTGTGTGGACTACAGAGCTTTGAACCATATTACCATCCCAAACTATTTTTCCATTGCTATTGTAGACGAACTCCTAGCTAAGTTATACAGAGCTATTTTCTTTTCAAAATTGGATCTTCATGTAGGGTATCATCAAATTCCTATGGTTTAGGAAGATAAATGTAAAACATCATTTCACACACATGATGGTAATTTTGAGCTCATCATTATGCCTTTTTGTTTATCTAATGCACAGACCACATTTCAAGAAACGAAGAATGATATCGTTAAACCATTCTTGCAACGTTTTAATTTGGTGTTCTTTGACGACATCTTGATCTATAACCATACACTTTCAAGGCATATATCACATCTATGATTGGTGTTAGACTACCTTTGTTCCAACTGTTTCTTTGCTAAGTTGAGCAAGTATGCTTTTTGCTCAATCACAAATTGAGTATCTTGGCCACATTGTTACTCAAATGGGGGTAGCTCTTGATCCTATGAGACTCAATAAAATAATGTCTTGGCTTACTCCATGATCTGTTAAATAGCTTCGTGCCTTCTTGGGCTTACTTGGTTACTACCGAAAATTTATTAAACATTATGCTCACATTGCAGCTCCACTTACAAACCTGTTGCAATGAGATGCATTTGAGTGGACTGCACAAGCTGCTCAAGATTTTGTGGAACTGAAGGCTACTTTAAATTTTGCTCTAGTATTACAACTTTCTAACTTTTCCAAGCAATTCACAATAGAAACAAATGCATCAGGGATTGCTTTAGGTGAGGTTTTGCTCTAAGAATCTCATCCTTTACCATTTTTTAGTAAGAAGTTAAGCCTAAAAATACAGCATGCCTCAAAATATGTGATAGGATGCTATTTTGTGAGTTATATATGTGCTAATATATTTGCCTTATTGATGTTTTATGCCTAAAAGAGCTCACTAATGTTTATTTTATGATTCAGATATTAAATATTAAAGTTGGAATTAATTGAAGCTAAAAAGAACAAAGTGCAATATTTTTTATCCAGTTTGAAAGATTGACATTTTGACAATCTTAACGACTTGATCTCAAGAAGTGGCCTTCATGAAAGTTGTAAAAGACTTCTCAAGCTTTCCAAAATGTACAAGATCGCAAAAATCATAGTTTATTTGATGAGTAAATTATTTATGGAAAATTATAACGAAAATTTGTCTAGAATTTCTATTTTTAAAAAGAGTTCCAACAAAGCAAGGTTAAGACAAGATTTGGTAGAGACAAGACATGCCTCAAAATTTTGTTGTATCTTAAAGTTGTATTTATTTTTAAGACAATATAATAAAGTAAGAAAATAGAGTTAGAGTAGGAAAAGAGTTCCAAAGAGATAAGAGTTGTGATAAGAGTTGACTAGTAAATATCCAATTAAAACTCTTATCAGACTTTTACTATATCTAACATTCTTAGGACTATATAAAGAGCACATTGGCTCTAATAAAAATCATCCCCCTCATCCCTCTTCCCCCTTAGTTTTCCTGTAGCAATTTCTCAAGATTTTAATAATACTTTTTGAAAATTTTTTCTTTTAAAATTCATTCATGCTGATTTTAATTAGTATTTTTTATATTGTATTAGTTTTTAATATTTGTTACCGATTTCTATTTTTCTTTCTTAAAAATTTTATTTCATTTCTTTCTTTTTAAACAATTTTTGATTTTCTTATATTAAGTAGTATTCAAAACTGATTCTTGCCTTAATATTTTATACTTCTACCGATTTCATTTTAAAGATTTTAGAAGATTATTTTGTTTTCTTCTCTTTTAGGATAAAACTTATTCTTTTATTTTATTTAGAGGGATTTAACGTTTTCTTTCTTATCTTTACAGGTTTATCAATTGCTTTAGTAAGATTCAATAGTTTAAATTCGATTCTAGCTTAGTTTTTACAATTGTTTGTGTGTTCTTGCTACTTTATAATCTTGATTTATTTATTCTTGATTGATACTATTGAAGATTTATAATTTAATTGTTTATTGCATGAAAATTTTCTTCTTTATAATATTAAATTTGGATTTTGCATTCTTGATCATGAGTAATGAGTAGTTTTCTTTCTCAGTTATGAGGTAATTTAATAATTCTTCGCAAAAACCTCTTATGAGACTATGAACTTTTAATATAATTGGTATTAAATATCTGAAATTCCTTGGGCATCATCCCATGATTGTTTGATTGATTGGATAGATGGCCAACTATCTAGTTTAATTAAAGAATCTAGTTCTAGATTAAAAACTTAAGTCCATAATTACTTTTGAGTTTAATCAGAAGAGGGTTAGGGAAATGGAAGTTTAAGTTGAACAAATTTACATCGTATATGTTTGTTACTTAATGTCAACTCATATCTTTTTAGTTTCTAATGCTGCTAATAATTTTATATAGAGATCGTATCTTAGGTGAATTAATTAGTTAGAAATTAATTGGGAATCGTATTCTTGATTAATGACTAAGTAAGGATTGATAGTGTAACACGTCGTACTTGGCATGCTACGATTGACTATTTAATTAACAATGATCTTTTGATGTCAATGATTAGCATGGAAGTCCAAGAATATTAGATACCTTGTAATTGAATGCCTGTTATATTTGTTTGAATTTTAATTTTTATATTTCATTAGTATATTAGTTAAGTTCTAGTTTCTAAAACCCTAAATTTAGAAATTAATAAGGAATCGTATTCTTGATTAACGACTAAGTAAGGATTGATAATGTAACTCGTTGTAATTGGTATGCTACAATTGACTATTTAATTAACAATAATCTTTTGATGTCAACGATCAATAAGGAAGTCCAAGAATATTAGATACCTTGTAATTCAATGCCTGTGATATTTGTTTGAATTTTAATTTTTATATTTCATTAGTATATTAGTTAAGTGCTAGTTTCTAGAAACCCTAAATTTAATAGTAACCTTTAACCCCCTTTTTCTTCGTTCCCCAAAGATTAGGTATTAATGTTGGTAGGTAATTTTTATTTAATTAGTCTTTGTAGGATCGATCTTGATTTATGCTAGCTACATAATAGTTGTTTAGGAATTTATTTTTGGTAACTTACGATAATACCAATATGTTCTGGAATTATATTACATTACCGAAGCCATTGCAAAGTGGCGCTAATACCTATTGGGTTCTAAATTCACAATTAGAATTGATCAAAGAAGTATTAAAGGACTCATGCAGCAAGTCATCCAAACACCAAAGCAGCAATGTTTCCTTGTCAAACTTTTGGGATTTGATTTTGATATTCAATATAACCTTAGTGTTAATTTGTACCAAAAAAAATATAACCCTAGTGTTAGTAATCGTGTTGCAAATGCCCTATTTAGACTAGATTTTGTTGTGGAGGTACTAAGTGATGATTTGTTAGCAAAAGGGAAGGATCTATTGCCTAATCTTCTTTTTTGGCATTGTCAGCCCTTGTTTTCTCTTTGACAAAAGATTTAAGAAAGGAGACAGCACAATTGGTTGAATTACAGTAATTGGCAGCCAACATCACTGCTAATCCAGCAAAATTCTCATCTTTCAAACTTCATTTATGGTTTGATTTTTCTTAATAAAAGGATTGTGTTGGGACTGCATTTAGCCCTGAAAATCTTTATTATGCGAAAATTTCATTCTACACTATTAGCTGGCCATGGTGGTTTGAAATGTAGATTAGCTCGTATGGTTTCCCAGTTTTATTGGCCAAAGATGAAAGCTGATATCAGGCGATTAGTATAATCGTGCCCAAGACACCATGTAAGGTTTTGTGTCTCGGTTTATCATGTCATACACAAAAATAAGCAGCAAATTAGAAAAACAACAAAACCAAAATCACCAGGATCATGCAACAAGATTATTTTCAGGATATAATCTAACCTTTTTTGTGTGACTCTGTAGGAATGTTCAACTTTTGAATATGGCAACCCACGAACTGCACTCGATTTATCGTTAACTCAAGACTCCTAGTTGAGAGAAGCCCTCTAATGGTATCCACATGAGTAGGATGCAAAACAAGACCTTTGCTTGAGACAAGGTGTGATCAGAAGCAAAGGGAGGAGAAAGGGAATTGTTTTCTGAGAGTGCAAGCTCCAAGAGACAGAGCGGCTAGCAAAATTATTTTGTTTAACTTTTAAACTTAATGTTGTTTTTATAGTGCCTCTTAACAAAACCCTAAAAAGGCCTTAGCCTTAGTCCAACTAAATTGGGTCTTTTGAGTCGTTTAAAATTACTTAATCTAAATTCAATTGATTGTAGGGCATACTCTAACAATCTCCCACTTGCACTACAACCAATTGGTTATGCATTTGGATTAATAATTTGGTCTGTCCATGAATTATTAAATTAATAATCCATAATTATAATCTCATTAGAATTAAAAAGACCAAAATACCCTTTAGTAATCTCGGGCTAAAATTACCATTAATTACATCCTGAATTCTAGTTGGAACAAGATTCTAGTCTCACTAGGAATCCTACTTGTACTAGGATACATCACATGGATCCAACTCCAATTACTTTGTTTTGGTTATACTCTTTTTGTGTGTGACCCTTTAAATTTCCATTACGTTGGTAGTAATTCAGAATCTCATTCATAAATCACAAGTCAAGATTGGCATCTAGCAATGCATCATGGCTACCCAAGTAATGACAATGTCGGTGAGTTGACGACAACCTTTCAATGAGCAATTACCATATAATTCGATCCTTTCGTCACTTAATATCTCAATTGAACATAGAGTATGGAACACATCATCTCTATTAAAGTTCAACTATATTGTTTCTCAATCTTAAGATAAATGATTTAATCAAATGAATTCAAGATTTCATCTTAAATCTCATTTGTACCGTGGCCACAGATTTTCAATCATTAATCTTTATTGAGAGGCCTTGAGATATAGACTCTTGTTACCAAGAGGGACAAATCCTATCTTGATCACTCACAACCGTCATATGATTCATGATGTACCCAATTACTGTCTTACTTGCAACCCTTATTGAGTTACATTTACCAGCATCAAAGTACACCAATCCACACATAGGATACCATGGTGATCTCAAGTCTAAGTATCACATATACCATTGCCATTTGAGAACATCTAATGACACTTAATGTAACGATCCATATAAAGTTCTCAACATGGGTCAATCCAGTATATTCATTCATAATGATCACTCATTTGTTGATCTGGATATCACTATATCCATGACTTATGAGATTAGCCACCCAAAGGAATCCAACACATGTTAGTCTTATCGTATTATTGATGTCCCTTCTCAGTGATATTACAACTAAAGATATTTAAGAATAGTATTCTTTGTATCATAAGGATCTCATTATCAAAGTCATTACTTTGATTCCTTTGATACGAATCCACTATTCTGGGGACTTTATCATTTGATTATGACTTGATCAAATTAAATATAGTCAATAATGATAAATAACTGACATGTATTATTAAATAACATAAACAATCACAATGTCATAAGTGTAATACAAGTCCAAATCTGATTGGCTCATAGTGCATACACTAACATTCTCCCACTTGCACTATAGCCAATTGATCATGGAAGGGCACTGAGTATTTGTTTGGACCACTGGTTAGACCTAGATTTCTTAGCTTGTGCAATGGCTCGATTGTTGTCACAATGGAGTACCACTGGATTAGCAATGCTAGAGATCATCCAAGTTCTATGATGAACTTCTTGATCCAAACAACTTCCTTAGCTGCATCTAATGCTGCTATATACTCAGCCTTTATTGTAGAATCGACCATTGTCTCTTGTTTTGAATTCTTCCAACTTACAGCGCCACCATTTAGGCAAAACACATAGCCAGATTGTGACTTAAAGTCATCCTTATCTGATTGGAAACTAGCATCAGTGTAACCATTTACAATGAGCTCATTCTCCCCTCCGTAGACTAAGAAGGCATCCTTAGTCCTTCTCAAGTACTTAAGGGTGTTCTTAACTGCTACCTAGTGATGCTCACCCGGGTTAGCTTGATACCTGCTCGCCATGTTTAAAGCATGTGAGACATCATGCCTCGTACATAACATGACATACATGATAGATCCAATAGCTGAAGCATATGGAATCTTAGCCATTTTATCTCTCTCATCTTGTGTTTCAGGACACATATCCTTTGAGAGATAAATACCATGTGACATAGGTAAGAATACTTTCTTGGATTCTTCCATGTTTAACCTTTTCAACACTTTGTCAATAAATGTACTTTTACTTAGACCTAGCAACCTACTCGATCTATCTCTGTAGATATTTATTCCGAGGATATAGATTGCTTTTCCTAAGTCCTTCATGGAGAAACAATTACCTAGCCAAGTTTTGACAGATTGTAAGGCAGGAATGTCATTTCCTCTAAGTAATATGTCATCCATAAATGGATTTCTGAAGCTTGCATACCTTGTTGGCATTCTTAGGAGTGATAAAACTGTCAGGTTGTGTCATATACACATCTTCCGACAAGTTTCCATTCAGGAACGCAGTTTTAACATCCATCTGCCATATCTCATAATAATGGTATATAGCGATAGCAAGCAAAATCCGAATGGACTTGAGCATTGCAACTGGTGAAAAGGTTTCATCATAGTCTATACCATGCCTTTGTTTGAAACCATTGGCTACCAATCGGCCTTTATAGGTATGCACGTTACCATCCATGTCAGTTTTCCTTTTGAAGACCCACTTGCACCCTACTATGGGTTTTACCCCTTTAGGTGGATCAACCAAGGTCCATACTTGGTTTGTATACATGGAGTCCATTTTGAATTTCACGGCTTTAAGCCATTTCTCAGAATCTGGGCCCGTAATTGCTTCTTCGTAGGTGGTAGGCTCATCATTATCCATGAGCAATATGTCGTCGTGCTGAGTGGTGAGAAGGTTAAGCTTCTCAGGTTCTCGACATATCCTATTAGACCTACGTGAGCCATGTGTTTCTGGAGCTATTTCCTGTTCCACAACATCTTGTGGGACTTGCTCCTCTTCCACTAAAGGTTCAATGACATTTTCTGGTTCTTGAACCTTTTCAAGCTCTATTTTCTTCCCACTAGTTCTTCTAAAAAGGAAGTCCTTTTTCCAAAAAGACACCGTACCGAGCCATAAACACTTTGTGCTCTGTGGGATTATAGAAATAGTATCCTTTTGTCTCTTTAGGATACCCCACAAATATGTATGTATCAGATTTGGGTCCTAATTTGTCTGAGACTTATCTTTTGACATAAGCCTCACAACCCCATATTTTTAGAAAAAACAGATTAGGCTTTTTTCCAGTCCATATCTCATGTGGTGTCTTTTTAACAGCTTTAGTAGGAACACGATTTAGTGTGAATGCTGCTGTCTCTAAAGCATAACCTCAAAAGGAGACAGGGAGGTAAGATAGACTCATCATGGATCGAACCATGTCTAACAAGGTCCGATTCCTCCTTTTAGATACATCGTTCCATTCAGGTGTACCAGGTGGAGTTAGTTGTGGAACTATTCCACACTCCTTTAGATGATCTGTAAATTCTAGGCTCAAATACTCTCCACCGCGATCTGATCAAAATGTCTTGATATTCTTGCCTAGCTGGTTTTATACTTCATTCTTGAATTCTTTGAACTTTTCAAAGGATTCTGACTTGTGTCTCATTAAATACACATAGCCATATTTACTGTAGTCATCAGTAAATGTGATGAAGTATTGGAACCCTCCTCTAGGTGGTTGATAGGCCACATACATCTGTATGTATGAACTCTAATAAACCACTAGCCCTTTCACTTGTTCCTAGAAAAGGGGCCTTGGTCATTTTACCAAACAATCAAGATTCGCATACGTTATATGATTCAAAATCAAATGAATCTAAGTGTCCATCTTTGTGGAGCCTAGATATGCGTTTCTCGTTTATGTGACCAAGTCTACAATACCAGAGGAATGTAGGGTTAATCTCATTACCCTTTGACCTCTTGCAATCAACACTATATATGTGATTATCTAAATCTAGAACATACAATCCATTCATAATGGAAGCATTTGCATAGAAAATATTATTAAAGTAAATTGAAAAACTATTGTTCATTATTTTAAAAGAAAAACCTTTCTTGTCCAAACAAGGAACCGAAATAATATTTTTGGCAATTGTTGGAACATAATAACAATTATCAAGTTTAGAATTAGGCCAGAAGGCAATAATAAATTAAATGTTCCTACAGCTAATGCAGCAACCGTTGCTCCATTTTCAACTCGTAGGACCACCTTGCCCTTGGCAAGTTTTCTACTCCTTATTAGTCCCTGTACATTCATGCAAATGTGAGAACCACATCTAATATTCAATACCCAAGATGAAGAAGCAGATAGATTTATCTTAATCACATATATACCTGAGGTGGAAGTCTCACTTCCTTTCTTTTTTTTTTTAGCTCCTCAAGGTACACAGTGTAGTTTTGCTTCCAATGACCAGTCTTATCACAATGGAAGCACTTTCATGTCTTAGCAACTCCACTATATGGCTTGAGCTTGTTACTATTGGGCTTAGGCTTACCCTTAGGCTTGCCTTTGCCTTTGGATTTGGTCTTGTCAATCACTATAACAGAAGTAGGCCTTGACTTTTTCAAGTCTTGCTCAGCAATTCTCAACATGTTGAGCAATTCTGCCAGTGTCTTATCCATACTGTTCATGTTGTAGTGCAACACAAAAGAACTATAGCTATTCGGTAAGGATTGGAGAATAAGATCAACTAACAACTCTTTATTCATAGTGAAGCCTAGTGCTTTCAACCTCTCAATGTACCTAATCATATTAAGTACATGAGTGTGCACCGGAGCTCCCTTATCCATCTTGCTCTAGAAAAACACCTTAGACACCTCATAACGTTCGTGCCGTGCTTGCTCTTGGAATATTTTCTTGAGATGTTTGATCATATCAAACGGTTTCACATTCTCATATTGCTTCTAGAGTTCAGAAGTCATGGAAGCTAACATTAGGCACTGCACGTCAATGGCATCATCCAAATGCTTTTGATAAGCGTGCTTATCAGTGGTGGAAGCATTCTATCGGGGTTGAGCACGGATCACATGCTCTAAAACATATAACTTTTTTTCTTGAGTGAGGACTATCCTCAAATTTCTGTACCAGTCTAAGAAGTTTGCCTCAACCAACTTGTTATCCTTCTCGAGGATAGAACGAAGGGATAAATTGTTGTTTGCCATGATAATTCTACAATCATAAAATATGCAAGTAAGTAACATTGTGATTAAAATCATTTAATTATGGTCTTTTAATTAAATGAATTGCTCCCACTATTTTCCTCAAGCTAATAGCCCTCACTATCAACTCGAGAAACCTTTTCGCCTAAACTTCCTAGTGGGCCAAGATCCATATTTGGTCCCATTATGACTTTATCTGAGCTAATGCATCCAATGAGATTATTTAGTTAGACAACTCTTGTCAATTACATCTCAGCAACTCCTGGATAGTTGGGTGAACAACTCTTGTTCCAACTCATCATATGGGTTAAAGCCCAACCTATGCCTCTAAATCTTATTAGGTTTGACTGAACCAATGCCCTAATTTGATTTAGTTAAGTCTGACCCAATACACTTGGAGATAACTATTATCTCATGCAATGTGAATTCCTAAGGTAGGTATGGCCTTGACTGAGCCAAAGTAGCACAATATCGAACAAAGTCTCTTTCACATGCATCGTATTGGAAGGCATCTTTATTTGTTATCTTTGACTTAATATTTATTTTAAGGGATTTTTAATTTTACCGTCTCACCTAGCATGCTTTTCTAACATATGTATATATATATATATATATATATATATATATATTAACATATATAAGTAAAAGCATAAAATTAAACGTGACATGGTTATGGCCTTTCTATTACAAAAGAACGTAGGGATACATTGTTTTTTCTAAATGCCTTCTCCTCGGTTTCCTTTCAAGCGTCACCTCGATTTACCTTGGCTCCGGACCATCTTAGCTCCAAATGTTGTTCATTTTACAAGATAATCCTAATTTATCTATGTAACTATTACATAAATAAATTACAAATAAATTAAGGCTCGCAGGCCTAATTTAAATTTATTTAAATAAATTATAATCCATGTAAACCTGGGCCCATAACCATGCACCATGCAACCATCCATATCGCATATGAATCAAGCATCAAGCATACATAGCAATATCACATATTAATTTGCATGCTTCCTAATTAAATTTTAATTTTAATTAATCAAATTTTAATTAATTATAAGTATCAAGGGCTGTTTTAATTTAATTTTAATTTTCAAAATTCAATTTGGGCTTAATTGAAATTTTAATCTCATTAAAATCTTAAAATCATTGGATAACTCTTATCCAATTTAATACAGGGAATATTGAAAATAAAAATTTTATCAAGATAATTCCATTTGAAATTTTAATCTCTTTAAAATCTCAAAAACCATTGGATAACTCTTATCTAATTTAAGATAGAAAATATTTTAAAACAAAGCTTTATCAAGATAATGTTTTTGAAATTTTAGTCTTATTAAAATTTCAAAACCCATTGGATAACTCTTATCCAATTTTATTTAAAAAAAAATATCTTTCTTTAAAACATAGTTGATTTAAAACTCTTATTAGGATAACTTTTATCCTAATTTATTTTAATTAAAATATATTTTTTAAATAAAATAAAACAAGTATTAAATTTTTTTACAAGGGTGGCAACTACAAGGTTGCTTACAGGGTTTTTGTCATAACAATTTTAACAACTGCTCTAATATCAATTATATTATATAAAAGTGTGTAAGGTTTGTGCCAAACAATTTTGACAACATTTTAATTAGTTTGAAAAGAATTCTAACATGCAACTTTTAATTCAACAAATCCCTACAAGGTTTATTTAAATCTATAATTGTCTTACAATTATTTTAGGTTGCCCAAACGAATTTTGAAAATTAAAATCAAATCTGTAACAACTTACAATAAAACAGCATCACCGCGAATCGAATTAGCTATCCCGAAAGTCGTTTACACACTAGCTTGGATACCACTGAAAGGTTTCGTTATCTCGGTTTATCATGTTATATACGAAAATAAGCAGCGGATTAGAAAAGCAACAAAACCAAAATCATCAGGATCATGCAACAAGATTGTTTTCGGGATAGAATCTAACCTTTTTGGTGTGACTCATGTAGGAATGTTCAACTTTTGAATATGGCAAACCCATGAACAGCCCTCAATTTATCGTTAACTCAAGACTCCTAGCTGAGAGAAGCCCTCTACTGATATCCACGCAAGTAGGATGCAAAACAAGACCTTTGCCTAAGACAAGGTGTGATCGAAAGCAAAGGGAAGAGGAAGGGAATTGTTTTCTGAGAGTGCTAGCTCCAAGAGGCAGAGTGGCTATCAAAATTATTCTGTCTAACTTTTAGATTTATGTTGTTTTTATAGTGCCTCTTAACAAAACCCTAAAAAGGCCTTAGCCTTAGTCCAACTAAATTGGGTCTTTTGTGCCTTTTAAAATTACTTAATCCAAATCCAATTGGTTATAGGGCATACTCTAACATACCAAATATGAGACACAAGCACCTGCTGTCTTGCTTCAACCTATACAAGTTCCTTTTGCTATTTAGGATGATATTTCAATGGATTTTGTTGTTGGACTTCCCTTGCCCAATGGTAAAACAACCATTCTTGCGAAGTTTTAATTTGGTGTTCTTTGATAACATCTTGATCTATAACTATACACTTTTGCAGCATATATCACATCTACGATTGGTGTTAGACTACCTTTGTACCAACTGTTTCTTTGCTAAGTTGAGCAAGTATGCTTTTTGCTCAATCACAAATTGAGTATCTTGGTCACATTGTTACTCAAATAGGGGTAGCTCTTGATCCTATGAGAGTTGATAAAATAATGTCTTGGCTTACTCCATGATATGTTAAATAGCTTCGTGCCTTCTTGGGCTTATCTGGTTACTACCGAAAATTTATTAAACATTATGCTCACATTGCAGCTCTACTTATAAACCTGTTGCAATGAGATGCATTTGAGTGGACTCCACAAGCTGCTCAAGATTTTGTGGAACTGAAGGCTACTTTAACTTTTGCTCTAGTATTACAACTTTTTAACTTTTCCAAGCCATTTACAATAGGAACAAATGCATCGGGGATTGCTTTAGGTGAGGTTTTGCTCTAAGAATCTCATCCTTTACCATTTTTTAGTAAGAAGTTAAGCTTAAAAATACAGCTTGCCTCAAAATATGTGATAAGATGCTATTTTGTGAGTTATATATGTGCTAATATATTTGCTTTATTGATGTTTTATGCCTAAAAGATCTTACTAATGTTTATTTTATGATTTAGATATTAAATACTAAAGTTGGAATTAATTGAAGCTAAAAAGAACAAAATGCAGTATTTTCTGTCCAGTTTGAAAGATTAACATTTTTGACCATCTTAATGACTTGATCTTAAGAAGTGGCCTTCATGAAAGTTGTAAAAGACTTCTCAAGCTTTTTGGAATGTACAAGAACGCAAAAAACAGAGTTTATTTGATGGGTAAAATATTTATGGAAAGTTATAATGAAAATCTGTCTAAATTTTCTATTTTTAGAAAGAGTTCCAACAAAGCAAGGTTAAAACAAGATTTGGTAGAGACAAGACATGCCTTAGAATTTTGTTGTATCATAAAGATGTACTTATTTTTAAGACAATATAATAAAGTAAGAAAATAAAGTTAGAGTAGGAAAAGAGTTGTAAAGAGATAAGAGTTGTGATAAGAGTCGACTAGTAAATATCCAATTAAAACTTTTATCAGACTTTTACTCTATCTAACATTCTTAGGCCTATATAAAGAGCACATTGGCTCTAATAAAATCATCCCTCTCATCCTTCTTCCTCCTTAGTTTTCCTGTAGCAATTTCTTAAGATTTTAATAATAGTTTTTGAAAATTTTTTCTTTTAAAATTCATTCGTGCCAATTTTAATTAGTAGTTTTTATACTGTATTAGTTTTTAATATTTGTTAACAATTTATATTTTTCTTTCTTAAAAATTTTATTTCTTTTCTTTCTTTTTAAACAATTTCTGATTTTCTTATATTAAGTAGTATTCAAAACTGATTCTTGCTTTAATATTTTATACTTCTGTCAATTTCTTTTTAAAGATTTTACAAGATTATTTTGTTTTCTTTTCTTTTAGGATAAAACTGATGCTTTTATTTTACAGAGGGATTTAACGTTTTCTTTCTTATCTTTACAGGTTTATCAATTGCTTTTGTAAGATTTATTAGTTTTTATAATTGTTTGTGTGTTCTTGCTACTTTATAATCTTGATTTATTTATTCTTGATTGATACTATTGAAGATTGATAATTTAATTGTTTATTGCATGAAAATTGTCTTCTTTAGAATATTAAACTTGGATTTTGCATTCTTGATCATGAGTAGTGAGTAGTTTTCTTTTTCAGTTATGAGGTAATTTAATAATTCTTGGCAAAAACCTGTTATGAGACTATGAACTTTTAATATAATTGGTATTAAATTTCTGATATTCCTTGAGCATCATCCCATGATTGTTTGATTGATTGGATAGATGGCCAACTATCTAGTTTAATTAAAGAATCTACTTCTAAGTCCATAATTGCTTTTGAGTTTAATCACAAGAGGGTTAGGGAAATGGAAGTTTAAATTGAACAAATTTACATCATATGTGTTTGTTACTTAATGTCAACTCATATCTTTCTAGTTTCTAATGCTACTAATAATTTTATCTAGAGATCGTATCCTAGGTGAATTAATTAGTTAGAAATTAATTGGGAATCGTATTCTTGATTATTGACTAAGTAAGGATTGATAGTGTAACTCGTCGTACTTGGTATGCTACGGTTGATTATTTAATTAACAATGATCTTTTGATGTCAATGACCAACAGGGAAGTCCAAGAATATTAGATACCTTGTAATGAATGCCTATGATATTTGTTTGAATTTTAATTTTATTATTTCATTAGTATATTAGTTAAGTACTAGTTTTTAGAAACCCTAAATTTAATAGTAACCTTAAAAACCCCCTTTTTCTTCTTTCGTCGGAGATTAGGTATTAATGTTGGTAGGTAATTTTATTTAATTAGTCTTTGTAGGATCGATCTTGATTTCTGCTAGCTACATAATAGTTGTTTAGGAATTTATTTTTGATAACTTACGACAGTACCAATATGTTCGGGAATTATATTACATTACTGAAGCCATTGTTAAGTGGCGCCAATACCTATTGGGTTCTAAATTCACAATTAGAACTGATCAAAGAAGTATTAAGGGACTCATGCAGCAAGTTATCCAAACACCAGAGCAGCAGTGTTTCCTTGTCAAACTTTTGGGATTTGATTTTGATATTCAATATAACCCTAGTGTTAGTAATCGTGTTGCAAATGCCCTATTTAGACCAGATTTTGTTGTGGAGGTACCAAGTGATGATTTGTTAGCAAAAGGGAAGGATCTATTGCCTAATCTTCTTTTTTGGCATTGTCAGCCCTTGTTTATTCTTTGACAAAAGATTTAAGAAAGGAGACAGCACAATTGGTTGAATTACAGTAGTTGGCAGCCAACATCACTGCTAATCCAGCAAAATTCTCATCTTTCAAACTTCATTATGGTTTCATTTTTCTTAATAGAAGGATTGTGTTGGGACTGCATTCAGCCCTGAAAATCTTTATTATGCGAGAATTTCATTCTACACTATTAGCTGGCCATGGTGGTTTGAAATGTAGATTAGCTCGTATGGTTTCCCAGTTTTATTGGCCAAAGATGAAAGCTGATATCAGGCGATTAGTATAATCGTGCCCAGGATACCAAATATGAGACACAAGCACCTGCTGTCTTGCTTCAACCGTTACAGGTTCCTTCTGCTATTTGGGATGATATTTCAATGGATTTTGTTGTTGGACTTCCCTTGCCCAATGGTAAAACAACCATTTTAGTGGTTGTTGATCGATTTTCTAAATATGCACATTTTTGTGCTTTGGCCTCAGGTTTTATAGCAACCTCGGTAGCTAATGTTGTTGCAGCCAACATTGTTAAGTTGCATGGTTTTCCCTGAACAATAGTTAGTGACTGTGATTCTATTTTCTAAGTTATTTTTTTTTGGAAAGAACTATTTCGGTTGAGTGGCACTTGGTTGAATTTCAGCAGCTCTTACCATCCTCAATCTGATGGTCAAACGAAGGTGACAAATCAGACTCTTGAACAGTATTTACGCTGTTTTGCTATAGTCTCTCCTTCCAGCTGGGTATCTTATTTGCATTGGGCATAATACTCTTACAACACTGCATACATTCTGTTTTTGGCTTCAAACCTTTTGAAATTGTTTATGATTGAGCACCACTACCATTGTGGTCCAAGATGCCTTCCTTTTCTCCAATTGAGGTTGTGGTTGTGGAAACTACTATCACTCGGCGTAATTAGTTACTACAAAGCTTTGCCGTAACTTGTTGGCAGCAAGAAATCAAATGAAACAGATGGCTGATCGTAAATGCAGAAAGCTGCAGTTTAAGGAAGGCGATTTGGTTCTTCTACGATTGCAACCCTATAGGCAAATTTTTATAGCCCAATAGTAGTATTCAAAGCTCAATAAATGCTATTATGGTCCATTTCGAGTAGTTAAACATGTTGGTGCTATTGCTTATCAACTTGAACTTCGTCATTTTGCTAGACTTCTCCCAGTTTTTCATGTTTCATTTTTGAAACATTTTCATGAAAATCTTTTTAATAAAGGTCATCGACTGGTGCAACCTTTAGTTATCTTGTAGCAGCGTTATGCTCTTTTGAACGGTAAGCCAAGTTTGCGGCTCTTAGTGCAATAGGAAGGACTCCAACCAGAAGCTGCCACTTCGGTTCCATATTCAGAGTTTCGTGACACTTTTCCTCAGTTTGGTCAGTTTAGATGGGTAGGGGATTGACATGGATCCAAAATCATGCAAGGAGATGTGTAAAAGGCCTACTTGACAACGTCATCCACCTCATTGGTAGCAGGAGTACGTGATGCCACTAGCTGGAACAACAGAGACTTCTGGCAATGCAAAAGGAAGCCATGCAGAGTATGCACGCGAGGAGCAACAAATCATTGCATTAGTTAGTTAGTTTGTTGTACTTTTGACAATTGTATAGTCTTGATTGGATAACAAATGTAACAAAAAAACTGAATAATAACCGACATCTATAAGAACCTATGAGAATGGGTGGGAAAAGGCATCGCCAAATTGCCAAGAGCCTTCTTTTTCTTTCTCTATTCTCTTCTTCCTCTTTTCTTATACAATTCTGGAGTTATAGGCACACTCAAATTGCCTAATAGATGTTAACACAAACCTTTTAAGAAATGTTAAAAAATAATAAAATAAATAAAGCGAAAGTATGTGTTCAATCTTAATAGTAATTCATAACATAATATATACTTTGTTGTATTGAAAGGATTAAAAAAAGTGAGGATATAAAATTTATAAATACAATCAAATTTTATAGCTAATTTCTTATTTTATAGTTTAATTAGTGGATTAACAAACTTATTTTTACTCATTTCTTTTTGTTTTTTATGGAGCAAAGCTTTAGTCTCGATTAGGGTAATAAAAGTAAAAGAATAAAAGAAAGAGGGATAAAAAGAAAATCAAAGCCTACTTCGGATTGAATTTCTTTCCCGCTGCAACTCTTTTATAACTTCAAACTCCTTGTCCTAGACTCCTAATTGTAAAGTAAGTACTTAAGTTCTAAGTTGTTGTTGAAACATAACAGTTAATGACGTGGCGTATCCAACCACGCCTGCATGATCTAATCAAGTCGATGGTCTGACTCTGATCTGGCATTAGCGGTTCAGATTAAACGGTAATGGAAACACGACCCACCGTCACCACGTCTTCTTCTTCGAATGCAAAAGTACTAATTTCGCTTTAATTTTAAAGGAGAGAACAAATCATATGCGTTTTTGATAAAAGGTTTTCGAAATTCCTTCTGCGGATAGCAACAATTTTCATAATGGCCAACCAGTCCTCCTCTTACCCGATCCTCTGCGCTTCCTTCAATCAAGACAACAGGTAAGTTTAAGCTTAAAAATTTCTCTTTTTTGTCTTTAATTCTGCAATAAAGTAAATACTTATAGCTTAAATGAAGCGCTTTTTGATAGATTATTCTTCTTTTATTATTTAAATTTTTAGTGGTTTTGCAATAAGCACCAAAGATGGTTTCAAAATATTCGATTCAAACACCGGAAGACTCTGCTACGAACGAGGTGAGTTAGTTTCGCAACTTCTATTTTTGATCTTTTATTCTTTTCTCTGTTATTAATTTTGAGCGAATTTGATCGAAGTCTTAATTAAAATAATTGATTGACTATTTTTTTTAATTTTATTTTGACTTATTTGGCTAGCTGCTGGAGCTTTCGTTATTGTTGAAATGCTATACAGTTCTAGTCTTCTCGCAGTTGTTGGAGCCGGTGAACAGGTGCTTCAGAAATTTACTCCTTTTGTTAATAATGTTTTTGCACTTATTTTTATTCTAATTCAAGTAAAATTACCATGTCTTTAATAATTTTTATTGTTAAAGTGGTATTATCAAACAGTTAAATATTAAGTTTTATGTGATACTATATTCAAGTTGGATCTTTTTGCATATAATCAAGTATTTTAGGTTGGACACTTAACATAACATCATATTTCGGGTACTGTTTTGTGATTTTTACCTATTATCTTTTTTAAGTTTATCACGTGGTAGGCTTCTTATATTTGCATACATGAGGGCTTGTAAAGTGGTGTTATGCTACATATGTTAAATAATGAGTTTTCTATTACCTTTTATTCACGTTGGATCCCTTCAACTATTGTCAATTAGTTTTAGATTAGATGCTTAACATGATATTAGAGCATGGGTTCTATTTTGTTATTCTTGTTTGTTACTGTTTCTGAGTTTGTCACTCGGTAGATATTTTTGTGTAATACCATATACGTTAAAATCTTGGATTTTTCTATGGTTTTATATTTAAGTTGGACCCCTACACCTATAACCAATTGGTTTTTCGGGTTGTATATGGTATTAGAGCTCAGATTATGTTTTGTGGTTCCTGCTTGTTACTCTTTTTGAGCTTGTCATGTGGTAGGCTTTATTGTCTCCATCTACATGTGATGGTTACCTGTTAAAGTGGCATTATCCTACATATATTAAATGTTGAGTTTTCTGTGGTTTTATATTTAAGTTGGGCCCCTCCACGGCTCCACCCATTACTAGTTGGTTTAAGGTTGCATGCTTGACATTTATTTATACATATTGATGAATTACTGAATTGTGGTTTTGCTGAACTGTTGTAGCCATCTTTATCTCCACGCCGTCTTTGTTTGTTCAATACAACAACCGGTGCTCCTCTCCAAGAAATGACTTTCCTAACTTCAATTCTTGCCGTTCGCTTAAATAAGAAAAGGTAAAAAGGATGTCTTTTATCTTAATAGATAAGTAGTTTGAAGCTCATTATGTATTCATTTGGAAATTCTACTGCAGATTCTTCATTCCTTTTATTTGTGGATTCAAAATGTTCGATTTTGACTGGGTAAATATAGTTCATTTTAATTTAAATATGTATGCTTGTACAGTGACGTAAGTCAAGATAGTGGCATCTGTGAGGAATTGTTCAATATTTAGTAAGTTTCCTAATTACTAGCCAAGGAGTTTTCTCCCCTCTTATATTGAATGTATTTTGTTCTAAAGGCTCTTTATTAGTGACATATTGGAAATTGTGGCTTTCCTGAGTCTGGCATGAGAATTCTGTTATGTCTTGACTTAGACCATGTTATCTTTGCATTACTAGTTAATATTGGCAGAGGAATTGGGCACACCATTTACAGGTGCTATGAGATGGCACTGGTACCTTTAGATCAGGAAGCAAAGAATCTTGATTATTTCCAGATTAGTTTTCTAGGAAAGCAGTAGTAACAGCCCAGCTGCTATATTTAGGACCTCACTCATTTAATCTTTGGAAAAAAAAAAGAAGCTTTTTCATATTCCTTTGTGCTTACATAACCCCTTAACAGGTTTTCATAGCTCAAATTGGTGGAGGTTCTGTTAATAGATAGATAATGGGGCATAAAGGAAATTAATTAACTAATATTAGCTTGGAAGTCTCATGGGAACACTTTAAAGTAATGTCTGTTCTAGCCCTTGTTATGAGTGCCTGTAAACGTGCTTCTTCAACACCAAGGGCTTTTGAATGGTTGAAAGTGCAAGAGAAAATGTTAACAGCCACATAAGAGGTATTTTATAAATGTTGTTGGTACTATTATTGGATCACATTTGTGCTCTTAAAGAAGGTTTTATTTTGATTCCTTTCCATGATAGGATCTTGTCACTTTGTTGGTGTCTTCCTTTTGTTGGGCCTAGACAATTATATTGTTTCTCAGACAACTTTCTCTCTGTTCCATAATAATTGAGAGTCAAAGTCAGAGGATACTTGCAAATACATTTTATTGATATATTACTCTGTGTAGGTGGCTTTGGAGATTCTTTGATGTGGAAAGCTATACACTAGTATTTGTTAACAAAAGTTTTGAAGGAAGTTTAGTCATGTTTGCAAATTGAAATGCAAGTTTATGTGGAAATTGGGTTTAATACCGATCTTGTAACAGGCAAAAATATCTCATTGCAAAAAAGAAGTTTTTTCTTTTATAATTTAATTCAGTTTTTTCACTTTCTTGTTTGCCACATGCTTCAGTGTTGTATGTCTCTAAGATTGAGTCAGCCTTTTAGGCTTTAATTTATTTTTGTGATTTCCATCTTGACTTATTTTACTCGTACCAAATTGCACTAAGTTTTTTATGTTAGTCTCTGGCATCACCTAATTCTACACTAGTCCATTGGATATGATTATCTCCTGTTTTTAATGATATTTAATTTGTATAATTGCAGACTTGTTGTAGTTTTGCAAGAAAAAACCTACATATATGACTTGAACCGTCCTGCAATATTGGATACTGTTGATACCGTGCCAAATTTAAAGGGTAAGGTAGACTGTGTTTCTTTTGTATATGAGGTGGCTTTTGCAATCTTTCAAGTAGGACATATTTAGTTACACCAGTTTTCTTTCTTCCACTTTGAAAATTGCTAAATCCTAGTATTTAATTGGTGCTTATATGACTTGAAGTAGTACTTCTAAGACCATATTTTATCTTAGATTCTCTTAAATATTTACGACATTAGAAAGGATGTCAAACTGAAGGAATAGTTTGCTTAAGAAAAATAGTTTCTTATACCATTTTTAATTTCTAATATCTTTTGCATGGTTTCTTACTCATTCTTAAGTCCTTATTTTGAAGACGATATTCAACTTGATGGGTTAAACATGGAGTGGACAAATGGAAAGCGGATAAACAAGATTTTCTTGTAGATGGAGGTATCCAAAAATTTTGGAGTGACTGGGAACTCCTTTGACCATTGAATTGGTCTATCCATGAAAGTTTTAAATTTCTGCAATTTTGTTGATGATCTGCATTCCATATGATGAATTTCATCAAACCAAAGAAGGGTAATTCCATTTTTGTTGGAAATCCAATTGTGGCTCAAGTTTTAGGAGGTTCTATTGTGGATGTGTATGGTTTAATTAAATATTCCCTTGCAAACTGACTTCAGCTCAGAAATCTTTTGGTGCTTACTGGTTTCTGGAAGTGAGTTTGCAAAACAATAGTTGTAAATGGCAGAAACCACTGTGGAGTGAGTTTGCAAAACAATAGTTGCAAAACAATCTTTTGGTGCTTTACTAAACATGATTGCTTTTTGCAATTGTCATGCATTGGAGATCTAGCTATACTGCCACATTGAAGGTGGTTCTTTATCTAAAGATCCTTAAGGGTTGTTTAATGTGTATGATCTTTTTATGTTTTGCTTGGTAGGGAGGATGGAAAAGTTTTGAATGCATGGGTGATGCTATACAAAGAGGGCAGGAGGTTATGAAAGTTACCATTGGATTGAAAATGTTTCCATCCTCCTTGCCAAACATAGCCTTATGCTCATAGCAAAAGTGTAATTCCTTTTCTTCTCTTTGTTTGCTGAACTGCTTTGGGGAGAGTTATGTTGGATAAGATATAGGTCTGAATTGTTTTTTAATGCAGTAACTTGTTGCAAGAGACCATGACTAATGTTCCACTCTGAGATACGCAAAAGTTCACTTGTAGCTAGGGATGGCAATGGGTATCCTATAAACGGGTACCCGGCACTACCCGACCCGATTAAGTAGGATTAGGGTAGTATATAATCGGGTTCGGGTATAGTTCGGGTAGTAAAATTACTACCCGTCACAGGTTCGGGTAGTTACCTTAGGGTACCCACTACCCGAACACGATTAGAAATAATAATTAATTAATATGATATTCATATTTTTTATATATAAATTATTTATTAATATTGTATTTAATTAAATTAATTCATCAAATATCATAATTATGATTTTTAACTTTAATTTATATTTATTAGTTAAATTAAATTTATTAACTTAATTTTTTTAAATAAATTATTCCAAAATTGATTTTAAATTTAAATTTGAAAGTTAAACTTTGACTTAATAAATGGGTATTTAACAGGTTCGGGTAATTAGACGGATATTTTTTATTTTATAGAGTTAGGGTTCGGGTAACACAAATCAAAATAATCGGATAGTTAATCGGGTTCGGGTTCGAGTATCCCAAAATTAGCGGGTACCCAACCCGTTTACATTCCTACTTGTAGCTAGGCTATTTTCAGTCAAAACTTGTTCACTTATTATTGTTTGGATCTCATTTCAATTAATGACTCAAAGTTCTTACGAACATTACTGACTGATGTTGAGATAAGAAAGGGATTATAGAATGTTCTCAAAGAAGAAGATAGTTTTTTTGGCCAGCAAGGAAGAAGATAAGAAAACACAATCTCGTATTAGAGTATCATATTTTCAATCATCAATCGCCATGCATCTTTGTGCTTATGAAGAGCAGGGAGAGCAGCTAATCTATTAAGTAGCTGTATACTTTACCTGGAAGGGTGATTGTTGATAGTTAATAATGAAATTGAAAGTGATACAGTTGGGCTAACTGAGAAGGCATTATGAGTCATGTAAATACTCCTAAACAGAAAGCATTTTCATTATTTGATTCCTCGAGTTTTTTATTTTTTTATTTTTTTTTATTTTCTTTCCTTCAGGACTTTGTGCATTCTCCCCTAGTCTGGATGGTTGCTTCTTGGCTCTTCCTGCCAGTACGACTAAAGGATCTGTTTTAGTGTACAATGTCATGGAGCTCCAGTCACATTGTGAGGTTGTGACAGAAAAGTTTCTTATTAAATTAAAATGAATATTATTATTTAGCAAGAGAGGACTCCAGGATGCATTGTGGATTAAATATTTCTTGTCTGCTAGAAATTTACCCTACATTTGATTAGCCAACTATGTTTCTTTTTTTTTTGAATTTTTTGATAAATATATTTGTACACAAGATACCATTCTGCATTCTTTTCAGCTTCTTATCCTCAATAACAATAACTCCATAAACCTACTGCATTCTTGTAATATTATTCTTGTGTATTTTTCTATGATAACATTAGATGTGCTAGCTATCATGTGCAAAGTATTATGAAAAGCATTTTTTGAAGAAAAAGTTCAGCAGGTTCTGCCAACATAAACTACGGGGCATCTTGGCTTCTATTTTTAATGGTCACCCTTCCCTTAACAGTTTTTTGTTTTGTTTTGTTTTTTTTACCTTCTTGGGAGGGATTGATGATTTTAGGAGCCGAGAGTAGGTTCTTGTTTGGGTATTGCCACTGTTATCCTTTTTTTGAGCAGGGAATAACTGTTTCTACTCATATCAACTGCTCTGTTGTTTAATATTGCCTTGACATTTATATGATTGTCCTTTGTATGAAAGAGATGTCATTCAGCGGTTTATTCTTTTTGCTTTAATCCTTTAGAGTGATCACTTTTAAAATTTTCTTTTATTAAATTAATTGCAGATAGATGCCCACCGATCTCCTTTGGCTGCAATCGCTTTATCTACCAATGGGACATACATTGCAACAGCTTCAGAACAGGGAACCATAATCAGAGTTCATCTGGTTTCAGAAGCAACTAAGGTAAAGAATTGTGCTTTATGTATTTGATGGGTCTTGATATATGAAGTCTGTTTTTGGTACTAGACACATTAGTAAATGCAGGCCATTATAGGCACAATAATCCCTTGTTGCTTGAAAAATAGAAAGTAAACTTGACATTAATTATGTCCTCGTGCTGCAAAATTTCCAAGACAAACTTGTCATGTCACCTTCAAGTTGTTTTCAGTCGAAGGAGAAGGAATGAGAAGGGACTGGAACAAAGAATTTAGTGCCAAACCAAAATTTGCTTTTCATGTATTTGATAGGACTTGATATATGAAGTTTCTTTGGTACCAGACACATCAGTCAATGCAGGCTGTTATAGGCACTATTATCCCTTGTTGCTCAAAAAATAGAAGGTAAACTTAACATTGAATGATGTCCTCAAGCTGCAGAACTGGAAAGACTAACTTGCTCATGTAACCTTTAAGCTGTTTCCAGTCAAAGTAAGAACAACGAATGAGAAGGGACCAGAACGAAGAATTAAGAGCCAAACAAAACTTCGTATGGTGCGTGTTTATTCGAATATGCATGCGGAGCACACGTACACATTAGAAGCAATAATCCTTACTGATTACTTAGCATGTACCAGTCAGAGAAAACAATTTGATCAATCTTAATCGAGTTTATGCTTAAATGATCTATATCAATTTTATGAGTAAAAGAACAAACATGTTATGAGTTTGTTTTATTTCTGGAGTCAAATTAGTCTTTCAACCTCTTAAATCCACTGATCAAATGGTAGGACAGCCCCTACTGTAGTGCCAGGAAGCCATTTTATATTATTTATGATGTGTAATTTATGCCCACTAGGTTTCTTTTTCTATTTGACTTGTAATAAAATGAATTCGTTAAAGTAGCATGCCGTCAGAATTTATGTCCACTCATGTTTTAACTTTATACATGGAATCTAACCATCCTTTTGTTTTCTCAGTCATATAGTTTCCGGAGGGGAACATATCCATCAACCATATTTTCATTGTCATTTGCGCCATCATTGCAACTTCCTGATATTCTTGCAGCAACAAGTTCTTCAGGTTCTTTTCACATCTTCTTTCTGGGGTGTGATACAAACCAGAGGTGAGGACTACAAATAGAATCTCTTTCTAGTGTACATTTGAACATATTTCTGAGAATCAACATGCATTGTACCTATGTGATATCATAAGTTAAAATATGGAGGATTCTTTCACCTTTTATCAGCACAGACACTGGTTATTAAGTCATATTATAAATATTGTTTCTACAATATACATATGTTATATATACTATGTGCTTTTTTGATCCCTTTTCTTCGACATATAACATTTTGCATGTGATGAAACTCCCCAGTCCTTAGTTTCCCCTTTTTTGCGAAAAATGTTTCTCTTGTTGGCTTTTCAGCTTCAATCCTTTTATACTTTTGCTCTTTTTATATGTACTTTTTAACTTTTTAGTATGACTAATGTTTACAATTATGGAGAGACCCTTGTAACTTAAATAGCACTATCACACACCTCCTATCTGGTACCATTGTGCATCTCAAAATAGAGGTTAATAGGTTTGAAGGATATTTTAACTCTTGTTTGACTAATTGAATATGGTACATTCTTCTCTTGAATAATGTGTCTGTTTTCTCTTTGCTGTGATTGGTTCTGCCTTCCTTCTCAACATTTGAGGAGAATTTTTAGTTTATTTATTATTCAGGAGCCATAAGAAACATTTTACTCCACTTTACAGGCTTGAATGAATGAATGGGGGTCTGTGATAGTTTTAGTGAAAGTGAGAGGGACTACTATAATTCTGCTAACCTCGGGTTAGCTCTCTGTTGTCATCAGAAACGTAGGGGTCATAACTCATAAATATCATCATATTTTTCCCAACCAAAAGAAGTTACTTCTTACACAAGTTTTAAGTAGTCTTTTTATCGTTGTATCTGTGTCTGCCCATAAATCTATACGAATGATTTATGGAGTTGATTGACCTTTTTTCTCAAATTTTTAACCTCTTACCAGGAGCAAAAAATCAAGTCGTTTTCTTGGATCTATCTTACCTGATTCTGTGAATGATGCACTAGATCCAGCTCGCCATCATGTGTTGCACAATGCTGTTTCTGCAGGAGTCAGAAGGTAAAGTACTGTATAACTGATTTAATGAATTTACTGTTTTTTTTTTTTTTTGGTAATAATTTTCTAGCTCCCTAGCACAATAGAAAGCTTAATTGGCAACAAACCTGCTAATCCCCATAATAAGGGGGAATTCTATAGTAACTCTTGAAATAGTTTAAATTCTGATGATACATGCTTAGTACTAATTTACTTTTTTCCCTTCTTGTATATACATTTTCAAATAGGCTTGGTTAATATCCACAGAAGATGAAATTCATTAAATTGACCCTCTTAAATTTTAAGTTCTGGATGAGTTATTGATTTTGTTATCAAAGGCTAAACATATATATGGGGGAAAACTAGACATGATGTTAGACAAATATCTGTCCAAGTGCCTTATTTGTCATATTTGTCAGTGGCAAATTCTATGAATGGTCTAGCATGAATGGTATATTTATCAGGTTGAAGGCTAAAAACATTATGTTTGAGTTAAATTGACTTCCCAGTTGCGTGCAAAACCCCACACCCCCCCCCCCCCCCCCCGGTTTATGCATATTTATTTATTTGTTTGTGTGTTCATGTTGAATGTGTATGTACATATGCACTTGTTTAGATGTTATTTTCTCATTGTCAAGCTAACACTATAGTTGGATTTTTTTTTTGACAAAATCTCATTCTTGCCTAGCTGGTTTGCATTGCACTTAGTGATAAACATATATATGGGGGAAAACTAGACATGATGGTAGATAAATATCTGTTCAAGTGCCTTAGCAGAAAAACATTCTGATTAGCTTTAATCTGAGAAAGAAGTATCAATATTATTATTTATTTATCTATTATAGGTTGATGATTATAGGCAACACATAAACTTATGTTTGACATGGCCAGATGAAAAAATGACTTTGACCAGATGGCCATCCTCAAGAAATGTGCTAAAGGTTCATTGCTATAATGCAGCTATGCAGTCGTTCGGAAGGTAGACAAGGTTGTTGATTCATCCTCATCCGAATTGGCATCTTGTAGGTCAGTCTCAGATGTTGAGTCTTGGGTTCAAAATTGTATTCTCTTCTCTATTTTTTTTTTGTTTGCATTTATTTTGCTATGTTCTCTTGTACTTGCAATTTTATACTGTAGATAACCATTTTCTGGATGATGAATTGATATAAATAATCTTTGAGTTCTATAGAATTCCTTACAGATACATGTTTACACTATGATGTCTCTTCTGCTTTTAAGCATAACAGAATCACCAGATCACTTGTCCTGGAAAGTGCTT
Source organism: Heritiera fomes (assembly GCA_032173925.1). Classification (NCBI taxonomy): domain Eukaryota; kingdom Viridiplantae; phylum Streptophyta; class Magnoliopsida; order Malvales; family Malvaceae; genus Heritiera; species Heritiera fomes. The sequence continues at coordinate 35,879,186 of JAPDPM010000002.1, read as the reverse complement.
TTTTGTAGTCCTTGGAACAAGCGGTTAATGGTTAAATTTTCCTGCATCTTGTTGTCCTTCATGCCATTTGTTTTGAACGCAACCTAAGTGGTTTGACAGTTACTGACAGCTTCCTTTCCTAATTCCGATCCTGACATTTTTCTGCTTTGCATTCTCCAGAGCCGTTGTATCCTTGGTAGCATATAATGGGTACTTTCAGGAATATACCTTCAGTATCAACAACCAGAATGAGTCTTCATGGAGCCTGGAGCGCGAATACAACCTTCTGAGAGTTGCTTGAGATTGTGCAGAAAGCTCACAACCGAAATCTTGCAGCGTGGCACCTCTAATCTCCAAACGTTGTACTTAACCAAGGTTTTTTTTTTGTAATTCGTATCCGATTCGAATAGAAAAAATATCTAATTCAAATTCATGCAAACCGGTCATTCAAATATTAGGTTTCAAGCAATTTTGGTTTTTTCTTTTCAATCTTCTTTGAATATTTAAGCTATTTTGGGTTTTATTTCAATTTTTTCATATATATTTAATTAAATATAAAATAGAAAAATTTGGGCTTTCGATATAAATGGTAAAATTTACAAAATTTTAAATAAAAAAGTATATATGTATATTGTATAAAAAAAAGGTATTCAAGTATAATTTGTATTTGAATTATATTTCAATCGAATTAATTAGGTTTGATGGTGTCATGATTGGAATTCGAACAGAATATTGTTATTATCTAAATCTATTTGAAACTTTTGATTTTTCAATTTTCTTGGTTTTTTTTTCTTAATCTTATTAATAGAAGATGAGAACAGATGAGTCGATATCTTGAGTTAGAGGAAAATATGTACTATACACTACCAATAAAATATATGGGCTAAAATATTAAAAAAGCTTTTAAACTGTCACTTTATTTAAATAAATTTTTGTACTTTTATTGCATCTAGATAAACCTTTAATTTTTTATTTGAATTCGAATAAACTCTTAAACTTTAATTTGTACTTAGATAAGCCCTTAATTTTTAATTTATACTTAAATGAGCTATTAACATAAATTAATTTTTTATAGAAGTGAAAAATTGATTTTTTCAGTAGGGTTTAAAACCTAAGTTCCTACATAAAAAAATATTGGCTAGATAAAATATATTATATAATATTTTTTTGATGAAAATATATTATGTAATATTGAATTATGTATATTATATATTATATATTATATATTTTAAAAATATCAATTAATTTAGTCAGTTTAATTTGTAATTTTAGACATCGACTTAATGGAATAAATTGGCCTATAAAAATTAATTTAAACTCAAAAGTGACTTAATCGAATCAAATTAGTTGAATTTTGATTGGTTAAATTAGTTTGAAAAATTTTTATTCATATGTAATCTTTTTATTTGAAATAAGGGCATTTTTGAGTATAACTCAAAGTATAAGGGCTTATTTAGAGACAATAATAATATAAGGGTTTATTTAAATAAAGCAATAAAGTTTAAGGGTTGTTTTAATATTTTAGCCAAATATATACTATCAATAAAATGAGGAATGTATCATTTTGTCTTTTCCATTCTAATTTGTTTGATACACACACACACAACACACACACACACACACACACACACACACATATATATATATATATATATATATTTGTCTCCTTACTTCTTTATTGTTTGACATATGTCTCTTTTATTGCTTGACACTTATCTCCTTTTATGAAAAGAACAATTAAATGTAAAAGACAATTAAATGTAAAATATTTAAATATTATTAAATATAACAATTTTTTAATTAGTTTTAATTAATACTTCATTAGTTTTAATTAATAAAAAATTAGTTTTTAATTTATACATATTAATAAAATTATCTCCTAGACTTTCTTCTCATTAAGCCACGTTGTTCATTTGTTTTTTTTATAATGTTTTTTATGTCTCCCTGACTTCTTTTTGTAACAATCATATTTGTTTGTTTAAAATAAAAAAAATTCACTCTATTTAAAAGTTAAATTTGCTGGCAAAGTTTATTCTCATATAAAAGTGGGACAATTAATTGTTGTCTTTCAATTTATTTAATCTTCCAACTTTATGTTATAATTTTATTTTATATTTTGAAAAAAAAAGAATAAAAATAAATAAGATGTTTAATAGATAAATTAAATATTTTTATTTTCATTTAAAAAATTAATATTTTAAATAATTATCTTGAATTATTATTATTTTAAATAAAAAATAGTTATAATTTTTTTAAGAAAAAAAGTACTCGTGCGTAGCAGGGGTATCTTCTAGTGTGTGTGTGTATATATATATATATATATAATGTAGTACCATTTTTTATTTTTCTTCTGAACCTACTAATCATTGCGGCAAAAAATAATCAAAAGAATTCTTTTTATTTTTTATTTTTTTTTTACTAAAGGAATACTTCATTCATTCTGTTGGCTCTTATAGGCTATACCGAGAGGGGGGGTGAATCGGTTTTTAACTACCCTTAAGCTCGTTTTTCGGTTTCTCTAAATTCTCTAGCCTATATTGATATTTTCTAAGTTCTCTAGGCTATTCAATCATGCAATCCAAATTCAATACAATAAGCACAAATATAATTGCAAGTAATTAAAGAGAGTAGGGAAAGAGAAATGTACGCAAGCGATTTATAGAGGTTCGGCAACCTTGCCTACGTCCTCTACCTTGAGACACTCCCAAGGATTTTCTCCAAATCCACTATCTTGAATTTGTTACACTCCCTCTTTTTCTAGGCTAAAGAGAAACCTCTCTCTTTTTCTAGGCTCAAGAGAAACCTCCCTCTTTTTCTTAGGCTAAAGAGTAACCTCCCTCTTTTTCTTAGGCTAAAGAGAAACCTCCCCTTTACAAGGAATGATTTTGGTTTACAAGAGATGTAATCAAAGAAGGCCTCTAGATAGGCAAGTGATTACAGAGATTAAGCACAAGTAAAAACCTATACAAAGTTTGTGCTAAGCAATACAAGAAATAGATGAATGATAGAAGATGTAGACTTTTGAGCTCTTGATTTGTTGTTTGAGGCTTGATAAGATGAATAAGATGATGAAAGATGTTGCTTGGTTGTTCCTCTTCCTTCCTTTAGCTTCTAAGCCTCTATTTATAGTCCCTTGGATGGTTTGTGGACGTTGTTTGGAGCCAAAACAGAAACTAGCCGTTATGTCTCACAGAAACTAGCCGTTGGGGGCTTTCTGGCACAAAGGGATCGATCCCTTTCCTTAGGGGATCGATCCCATGCTTCATTTTCTTGCTTCCGGGGCATTCTGCCAAAAAGGGATCGATCCCTTCTCTTAGGGGATCGATCCCATGCTTCCATAATGTGATTTTCCTGCACTTTTGGGTTAGAAATGATGTGGTCTTTGATCCTAATTCAACCCAAAACGTATTGGGACTTTTGTGGGAGTTTTTCTTGACTTTCTTTGATGAAAACATTGTCCAAAAATTCATTAAGTGATTTTCTAAAATATTCAAAACATTTATAAAGAATTAAGACCAATAAGGATGTATCATTAAATCATGGCCTTAATGTTGATATGATCACTTGAAAATGGACTGAGAAAATCATGTGTGATAAGGCAAATTTACACTATTAATTAGAACATTAAAGCTTACTTAAGTTTTTGTCATTCCAAAATATATATGGCAATTTAAAGCTAACACATTCATTCAACGAAAAGAAAGTGCATCATGTGCAACTACATTCTGGATAAAGTCAGGAGAGTCTTCTACCCAAACAAGATCAAAATTACATTGTAAACCATGTTTAGTTATAATGTGGGCAACCTGGTTTTCATCTCAGTGGCAATGCATAAAGATACAACTCCGAAACTCCTTGCTCACTTGGAGAGTGTCTGCAATCAATGGACCAACTACAGAAGAATCTGAACAAGAGCTCCGGAGTTTACTTGTGATTGTCAGTGCATCCCCCTCCACTTCAACTAAGAATAGGCCCAAATCTCTTGCAAACTCCACTGCTCTAGCTGCAACCAAAGCTTCCGCACAGGCAGGATCTGTCATACAGTGAACTTTTGCTGATAGAGCTCCCATTAAGGCCCCCTTGTCATCGCGTATAACAACCCCAACACCCGCCTCCATCTACTCCTTGTTAATGGCCCCGTCATAGTTCACTTTGTAAAATCCTTGTCTAGGTGGTTTCCACTGTCTACTCCTGGGCTGACTTGGTTTAGAGATAACAGTGTTGGCCCTATTAAATTCGGCTACATATCTACTTATTAACATGGCTGTACCCTGGGCTGTTAATTGTACTTCCTCATGAATCTCTGAGTTTCTAGCATTCCAGATTCCCCATAGTGTAAAAATAAGTTGCTGGAATTGATAGGGATTAAGGGATAGAAAGTTATCCACCATATTCTCGCCATTAAAGTCCATCAGTAACGCTTCCCAATCATAATGGAGTTCTGGCCAAACTAACTTCGCTTTGGGACACCACAGCAAAGCATGGAAGATTGTCTCAGGCCCTTCTCTACACCGCACACATTGATTATTAACTTGATTCATCTTCTGGCTCAAAACCTGTGCTATAGGAAGAAAACCGTGAATCAGCTTCCGCATAAAAGTTTTCAGCTTGTTTGGCACATGACTTTTCCACAACCTCTTCCAAAGTCTTGTCGTATCTGTCTCCATAGCCAAATCTCCTTCTTGTAAACTCTCCACAAGCATCCTATATCCACTTTTAACCGTGTACGTGCCATCTCTGGTGTAGTTCCAAATCAATATATCCGCACTGTCCCACCTGCTGATCAGCAAAGTACTGATCCTTTGAACATCGAGTGGGTGGAATTTCTCTTGAATTTTTGTGATATCCCATTGTCTTGTAGTCGAGTTTATCAAAGAAGCCACCATCTCATCTTCTTCACCAATTCTCGGGTCAGTTTGCGATCGTAACGTGTAATGTCCTGGTAGCCATTTATCTGTCCATATGTTGATGCTCTGACCATTTCCTACACGCCATCTCATCCCTTGGATCAGAACGTCTTTAGCCTCCCATATACTGCGCCAAGTCATCGACGGAGCCCAACCCAAACCAGCTTGCAAGAAATCACATGTGGGGAAGTATTTAGCTTTTAGTACTCTTTGTACTAACGAGCCAGTATTCATCATCAACCTCCAGCCCTGCCTTGCTAGAAGAGCTCTGTTAAAAAACCACATATTCCTGAAGCCCATGCCACCCTTGGTCTTGTTATTACACATAAAATCCCAGTTCACCCAATGGATGAACTGACTCCATTTACCTTGTTTCTGACTCCATCAATAGTTACTCATTATCATATTCAGCTCATGGCAGAAAGTTTTAGGTAACAAGAAACAGCTCATACAGTAAGTGGGTACAGCTTGGATGATACTCTTAAGGAAAATCTCTTTCCCAGCCTAGGATAAGATTCTAGAGCTCCATCCTCTCATTTTAGTAATGACACGTTCCTTTATCTCAGCAAAAGCCCTCGTCTTCCCTCGACCAACCATTGTAGGTAAGCCCAAATAATTCTCTGGATTGTTGAGAACCCGGATAGTGAACATATCCATCACTTCTTCTTTGTATCGGACAGAAACATTGCGACTAAAGTATAGAGCTGACTTCTCGAAATTTATTTTCTGTCTAGACGATGCTTCATATATTCTCAAGACCTCCTTCAATTGACCACTCTCCCTAGCATCCGCCTTAGCAAAGAGGAGGCTATCATCGGCGAAAAAAAGATGTGTGACTCTCGGCCCATACTGACTTGCCCGAACTCCAGTTAAGTACCCCTCAGTTTGTTTCTTTGCAAGTAACGCTGAGAAACCTTCAGAACACAGTAGAAAAAGATATGGTGACAAAGGATCTCCTTGTCGGAGTCCTCTCTCAAGATAAAAAAACATCTGTAAGTGACCCATTAACCACAACAGAATAAGACACAGTAGACACACATTTCATTATAATATTGATCCATTTTTCATGAAATCCTAATCTACCCATAATTGCCTGTAGAAAGTTCCACTCTACCCTATCGTAAGCCTTGCTCATATCCAACTTAAGTGCAAAAAAACTATCCCTCCCCTCCTTCCTATTTTTCATAGCATGGAGTAGTTCATAAGCAACAAGAAAATTATCTGATATCATACGACCTGGGACAAATGCACTCTGAGTTTCGCTAATACAAAAAGGAAGTACATGTTTGAGTATGTTAGCTAAAACCTTGGAGATTATCTTATAGATTACATTACACAGACTAATTGGTCTATACTGCATTATCTTCCTAGGCTCAGAGACTTTGGGAATAAGAACTATATGTGTATGGTTGAGTTCCCTAACATCTCGCTCACCATTTAAGCATTCTAGACACAATTTAGTAACATCAGAACTCAATACATGCCAATATTTTTGGTAGAAGAGGGCAGGCATACCATCAAGACCAGGTGCTTTAGTGGGATACATTTGGGTGAGTGCTACGTGTATTTCCTCTGATGTGAATTCTGCAAGTAAGCTTTCATTCATCATGTCTGATATGCAAGGTTGCACTGCATCAAGTATCTCCGAAAATGAACTCGACCTTTGGGATTGAAAAATAGATTTAAAGTAAGTAGAGACTATGGTTTTCATTCATGTTTCATCCTCATGCCACTGCCCTACGTCATCCTCCAACCCTTTTATCAAATTCTTTCTCCTCCTCTGAGTAGCTTGGGCATGGAAGAATCGACTGTTTTTATCCCCTTTACGAAGCCACTGAATACGAGATCTTTGCTTCCAAAAAATTTCATCTTTCTCTATGATCTCATTCAGCTCCTCCTTCAGCATTTGTGTTCTTTGTAATAGCTCATTGGTTGGTTCCTTATTGCCCATACTCTTAAGTGCTGCATGTATTTGCTGTTTCCTACGTTTCCCCTTAGTGAAGATGGAAGCATGCCACTTCTGAAGTTCTGACCCAACACCTGATAATCTCTCCTGAAAGCTTTCATTCCCATATCTCCTCCATGCATCGGTGACCAATGCTTCACTCTCTGCTTCTTTAACCCACATGGCCTCAAAACGAAATCGGCGTTCTAACTTTGGATTTTTACTGTGTACCCCATCAGTATATAGTAGAATAGGTTTATGATCTGAAACCGATGCTTCAACATGCCTTACCACGTAGTTGGGAAATTTTTCAAACCAGGTGATAGAGCCAACACAGCGATCCAACCTTTCTCTGATAAAAGTTTCTGTCGACCTTCCTCGTTCCCACGTGTACCATGTCCCCTCAAACCCCAAATCTTCCAGCTGACAGACTTCTAGTGTCTCCCTGAACTTAACCATTTGTTCGTCCCTCCTTTCATTACCTCCTTCTTTCTCATGTTGCCACATCAGCTCATTGAAATCACCAAAAACTAACCATGGAAGTGAGTTACTGGTAGCTAATGTTCTCAATATTCTCCAGGATTCCTCTCTAAGATTTGTAGTAGGTTCTCCATAAAAACCAGTGAGCCTCCACCTTTCTTGTCCAGCACCTTCTGTGACCTCCATGTCAATGTGGTATTTCGAATAACTCCTCATAGACAATTGAACCTCATCAGTCCAAAACCTAGCTATTCCCCCTCTACTACCCTCAGCATCTACTCCATACCCATGTTGCATGCCACACAAACGACGTATTCCATCCAATTTTTTAACATGTAGTTTTGTTTCTGCTAAAAAAACTACATGGGGAGCTTCCAGTTTCACCAGCTCCTTAAGAGCTCTAATTGCCCGTGGGTTCCCAAGCCCACAGCAGTTCCAAGCCATTCATCTCATGGTTGTCGGCGAGACTGGGAACCAGTCTTCACCGCTTCAGAATGATTGATAGACACACAAACCCGCTTCGAAAGACCCTGTATGTTGTCAATGGCCTCAGTTCCTGGTGCTTCAAATGGCCTTTTCCTTAACATAACAGAGGTTTCACCTTTATCCTTAGTCATTGAACGTGCCTTGCGTTTCCATTTGGTCTGCACATTACTAGCTACATTCTGCTCAGTTTGTCCAAAGTCATACTTATTATCACCCTTCTCCATACCCAGCACTGTAACTTGTAAAATAGACCCTGTTTTCGTAACCTGGTTGTGAGAGTTTCCCTTAGCAACAGCTGTATTCTCTTGATCCCATGCGGTCTCAGAGATTACGTTAGGTGGTGGGTCGAAATTTCCATGTAACAGATCCTTGTCAGCACTGTGCGTGTACCTGTCAACTACTTTTGCTAAATCCACGTCCTCCCATGCGGTCAGTTTTCCAATATCTTGGCCACGTCCTTTTCCACCTTCCACTGATAACTGCCCACTACCAGTGTAACCGCTTCTCCCTTCTGACACACTCTGTTCTGGTTCGCCGCCGCTGCCAACCTTCATCTTCCCTTTCTGGGCTATCGTAGCTTTGTCCATCTGCATATTGGATGACAACCGCCCTGCATAGCGCCTGTGACCACCATCGTTTACCCCCAACGCCTGTACACGTAACCAAGGTCCATACTGCTTAGTCTCATTCCCTAGCTCAAAATCATCATGTAACTTGGAACATTCTCCTTCTACATGACCAAGGAGCCCACAAATGTAACAAAAGTTGGGTAATCTTTCGTAAGCCAAGCGGCACCATAACTCTTTCCTACCCTTTTCTTCAGTTACATTAACCATCCTCCGTAAAGGTTTAGTTATATCCAGTCTTACACAGATGCGTAAAAAACATCCCTCACCACTGTTAGATATGTAACCATCAGTACCTTGGAAATCCCCAATCGCATTGCCTAGTGGCTCCGCCATCTCAACATTCATCATCTTCAATGGGAGACCATAAATTCTAACCCAAAAACTTGCTTTGGTAAATTGATACTCCGAAGGGCTAAGGTCACCATCATAGTCTGCAAAAACGATCAAGCATTTGTTGAACATCCAAGGACAACCTTCGATCACCCGTTGTTTATCCCTCAATGCTGCAAACTTAAATAAAAACAGGTTGGATTCAAGGATCATCATTTCGGCCTCTTTTGACAATCTCCATACGACACGAAGAAGACTTAACAAAGCTTCTTCCTTGAATCCTCTTGTTGTGAGCAACTTCCCTACAAGCCATTTCTTTTCCTCACCCTTATCCTCCAGGTCTCGCGATTCATTTGCTTGAACACCCCCTTTCTCTTCCTCCGTCAACTTCAACCCTTCCCACGCAAACTCCAAACCGAAATCCATCGATATCTACTAGAAACAGCAAACTAAAACCACAACTCTATCTACTAAAATCTAACTAAACCAATCCCAAAGATCTAAGAGATCTTGAGCATTACGAACCTGCACATAGACAAGACTATAACCTCCTACAGCCATGTACACAGAGGAGACCTTATTAAGATTCATTATTTTTTATTTTTTTTTTTACAAATGAAAAAGGAGATTCTAATTATCCGATCTTATTGCCGGCCGCAATACAAATTCGGCAATGACAAAAATTGCATTGATTTGTGTGGTTAGCGCTTAGCAATCTAATTTGTATTATTTAAATGTGCATAGATATAAAAATTAATATTGTTTAATTTCTATTATTTAAATGTGTATAAAATAAATACATTACAATAAAAATATCAAAACATAATAAAATTAAAATTTTTATGTTGATTTTTTTAATGCTTGTAATGATTTCAAAATTTTAAATAAATGACAGGTTCTTGCTGCAATCATAGTAATATAAATCATTTTAAGATGCAATCTCTTTAAATTTGAACTATATTTAATTTGAATTTTGAAATTGATTTTTTTTTATAATTATAAGTATCTTCATTCGTTTTACGATCTGCGACCTGTTTGCATTGGAAGTGATAAATAGTAAAATTCTCCCAACAATGATAATTCCAAGATTCAAACTTTGTCCAAATGCCTAGGAAAAAATTCATCTTTCACTTCTTCCAACCACTTTTAGTGAAATTGATTGTTATAGTTTACTTTTTGAGTCATTTTTTTTCAAATTGAATTTTTATCTATTTTAAATACAAAATTGATAATGATAATAATAATAATAATAATAATAATAATAATAATGTAACACATCACACCACATCAGTCTGAGCCTGTTATATGTTACTCTACATCAACATGAGCTTGCACCGTGTCATTGACACATTACTTGAACATATCCTTATCTACTTTTATAACTTTTATTCATAATCTCGAAATACTGCGTGTACGTTACGTTAGCATAAATTAGCCATGTGTCATTGCCACATCAACAATTTTGTAAGATCACCTTTCTTGCTATTGGTGACCTTTTGATCATTTTTTACTTTTGTTTCTACTAATTTTGCTACGATAACGGAGAAATCTGATATTTTTAGGCCATTTACTATTATGCTGAATAAAATTAATTATAATTAATGGGTCCAAGGCATGCAAAGTTTTCTGGGAGTGCACAAATTTTGGTGCATTGTCACTAGAGATATTGTTCATCCTACACGGCATAGAGAAAATATCATAGCCAAATTTATAGACCCTTCGGAAGATTTGGATAACAATAATCATCAGATAACAACCTGGTTTCACAACACCACCATTGAAATGAACAACAAAAAAAACAAAACACCACCATTGAAAATCTTCATCTTTAGTTTGCTGATTTCGATACAACAAGTTTGCTGATTTTGATACAAGAAAGGATTTCCCTATCAGCTATGGTATAGTAGTCATAATCTTAAATAGGGACTTAGCCAATCGGTGAATATGTTCTTAGCACAAATCTGACCTCTTTGGAGTCAATTGATTAAGGCTAAGATTACTAGATAAGTGACCATCTTATTCAAGTTCTCATGGCTCGTTGTCCAGAATATGAATTTGTGAGGGCTTTATCGCTACATCGAAATCCATTTACATCAGTTGATACTGCTTTTAATGAGCTTATTTTTTAGAAAAGACATCTTAATTTAGACAAAACTCTACAAACCAATGTTTCTCTAATTCTCTTGCTAGCCACTCTAGACAATTTAATAAGAAAGGAAAATTATCATATCAGAAGTCAGAATCATCATACTAGAACTCTGAAACCAAGTTTTGCAAGTATTGTCTCCAAAAAGATCAAATTGATTCTATTAGCTTGCCAACCACACTCAAGACACAACACATATGAAATTAACCCATAAATTAATTATATATACGTCTAATCAAGATTAATTAATTAATTTAAAATTATTAGACCATAGAAAAATATTTTATGAGTTATGATAAAATTAACTTGTTAAAGAGATCCAACTTCATATAAAAAACAGTCATGATCTGCTTACATTTGTTTCCATACAATTTTGACATGATGAAAATGTTTCCTTAGTTGGGATAATATTAGTGTAGGTGACTTCAGTTTCAAACGCAAGTTGAATTCCTCAACCAGAAAGGTAAACAATTTCTGTGTGATAAAACATGTGATTAATTAAATAAGTTTCTGTTTTAACTACTTTGCTGTATGTTTGCTTATTTCTAGATTACTCTTGATCTTTGTATGCTCCTATTAAAATTCAAGTTTATATATTATACTAAACCTGGTCCATTTTGTGCCTCTTAACTACTCTTTAACAAGAACTATTTAGAAAAATTTCCAACAAAAATCCCAGAAAACTATTTGATGATGTTGCCCGCTATATATAAGATGAAAATGCCAATGGCCAATGACCAAGACCAAGCAACAAAAAAATATAAGCTACGGTCATGGACATATAGAAAAAAAGAATACCCACAGCCCAATCTCTCCGTTCTTTGCCTTTACATTTACTATAAGCTTAAAGCAGTCCAATCATTCTGGCAATGCCTCGGATCCAAGAAGGCTGGTCATTAAGCTCATCTATCCACTGAGATTCTGCTCATTCTTCATATCTCAACATGAAAGCTAGTTCAATCAGGTGGTTGGTGGGCAAAGTTCTTCTAAGCTTTTCCTGTTTTCATTCCTATTGTGATTTCTGACTTGAAGAACGAAAAATGAGCAGAATCTGGGTGGGCGAGCTTAATTATCTGCGTTCTCGGATCTGAAGGTATTGCTAGAATGATTGGACTACTCAAGCTTATAAACTGTATAGTCCAATATTTGATTCTAGAAAATCTCCATTTATGGATTGCCATGCAGCTTATTTGATTCTAGAAAATCTCCATTTATGGATTGCCATGCAGCTCTGAGTACTGTATCTTTGCTGATCCTCATGCAGCTCGTCCGATCCATGTGATTTCTACCAAGGATATGCTAAAGGCGGTTGCCGAAGAGTAACTTTAGTTTTTAAACATAAGATGTCGGCTTGGCTGTCGTGCATGATGTGAGATTTGGGTGTGCTTGCATGAATGGAGAATTTCAGGTGTTAATAAGCAGAGTATTTGGCTTGGACTTGGCTTTGAAAGATTCCTTTTGTTGGAGTTATTTAAATGTTTATTTTAGAATAAACTAAAATGGCAAGCGAAAAAAAAAGAATAAACTAAAATGGGTTTTGGTTTTATTTTGATATATTTATTTTGAGTTTATTGAATAATTTTCAGTTGATATTTTAGTTTATTTGAATTATTTAATTGAGTTTCCTGTTTCCATTTTGTATTGGACCTATTTGGATTATGTTGTTGAGTTATTTTCGTGGGTTAAAGTCCAATCAATTTCACTATTGGATCACATGAGTTTGGAGACCCAAAACCTAAATGAGAAAGTCCAAACCATTATTTAGTTAAGGAAATAATCATTTAATTAAAAAAAAAAAGGCGGGGAAGGGAGATAGAGGGTGGAGGGTCATTGCCACAACAGGGGGCTCCTTCATCCCAAACCTCTCGCTTTTCATCAAAATTGCCAAAGTAAGTGCGAATTCGATAATTCGCTTAAGTTTACTAGTGATCGAATACGGAATGACCTGATTTAGCTTAAAAAAGTCAAGCATCCAAAATCAGTCCAATCCAAATCTAAAAAAAAAAAAAATCTGAAATCAAAATTATTTGAATCCCTCATAATCTTAATTTGTAACAACTAGAGATTGAGATCAATCTGATCCGAACTTTTTAAAAAAATCAAATATATAACTCAAAAAAATCCAAAAACATAATTATACAATTTTATATTAAAAATTAAAATAATTAAATGAATATATGGTACATTTTTTGTCAATTAAAAATTTTGAATTTTTAAAATAATTATTATTTGTAATTATTATACAATTATATCAATAATATATTTTCAACAAAATTAATATTGAATCTTTAAATTCAATTATTAAATAAAATAAATTTGAAATATAGCAAATATTAATATCAAATGATTTTTAATATCATGTTTATTATATTTACAATAATAAACAAAAAAATAAAAAATTATTAATTTAACATTTATTACATAATAGTCATTTATAATATTTTATTATATTTATTGCATATTTAAATTTTACAATTTAAATACAAAAATAATTCAAATAGCTAAGATTGAGATAATAATTAATTGATCAATTATTCATACTTTATATTTTTTGCAAATGATAATTGATACTCATTTTAATAATGTCTACTATTCAATATTATAATTAGACTTTTTTGTGCAAATTACGAGGTGTGTTCATATCACATTAGGTATGAGACTAATTCCTACTTGTACTTCGTGACTAGCGTTAGCCGGCCCAAGAGAATTTGATCTGGTGAGTATTCGAACACAGACTTCTCGCTATGGATTATCCTCACTCAGGAACTCAGTAAGGTCTTACACCACTAAACCAATCATTTGAGTTATTATTAGACATTTGGCAATCGATGAATATAATTATATTTAATATTAATAGCAAAATTGTCAAGTATTAAAATAAGATCAATATCATGTCTATTAGTTTCTACATACCATGTTTTTTTTTAAATTTTAAGTATTGATTATTAAGACTAAACCAATTATTGATACTCTTTTAAAGTCTACGATTCAACATTTTAATTGAAAATTTTGTCAAGTAGTCATACGATTAAATCTAATGTAATTATTTTTGCATTTAATGTATGTCCAAAACCAAAAGAACAAAATAAATGTAACAACAATTCTTGAAATTTTATTAAAAAATTATAATATAATGATTAAAAACTAATCAAACAAATTAAAGAATAAAAATATTAAAAATAAAATTTTGTTTAACTAAGTTGTTAAGTGTCTCATTGCCCAATGGTTTATTGTTTTAAGAGAAAATACTATTTATATAAATTATAAATGTGTAGTAAATTTTTTTTATCACTTGTTAGTTATTTCTTTGAAATGATTTTATTTTTACGTGGTTAATGATTTTGAATTCTTACTTTTCTATAGTGCCACAATATATTTATTTTAGTTCTAGTAAAAAAATTATTCTTATATAATCATTAATTATGTTTATATATTTAAAAATTATTATCTCGTATACTGCCAATAGAGTATAGTACAGGTGAGGTTGACAGAATAACATATATATATATATATATATATATATATATATATATATATATATACACACACACACACACTAATTAAGGAATATTAAACAAATTTTAAAAAAAAACTAATTTTCTATGTTTTTATTTTTCTTCCCACTCTATTAAGCAAAGTTTCGATGATTGGAATAGTATATAAGCTTTATAGTTTTTCCTTTTTATAGAAAATCATAATAAATTAAGATTTTGTTTGATAAAAAGAGTGGAAATGAATAAAGATAAAAAACTGATTGATCAAATTATTAAGATACAAAGTAGGATTGTGGTTATAAAACTTAACCATCAAATTAACATAGTTTTATCTTTACTCTTTTTTATCATTCTTATTAAGTAAAGTCTAAATGTTTTATTAGAATATTTTGTCAATTATTTTTTGAGAAATGTATGAGAACCCCATTCCCCAATACCCAACATAAGTTAAAGAGTGTAAAAATCGAAAAGTAAGAGTTGATCGCTAAGATTCCTAAATAAAGGGTCTATTTGGTAATGATTGGAGAAGTACCCAATGTGAGCCCCCCAAATGACTTTTACTGTCCAAATCGAAATGAGACCCTAAAATAACAATATTTGAAGTGAAATATTCAAATATTAAGATTGCAAGAATCAGCGTCTCAAAGTTCCTTTGGCATATTTTAAAAGGTGCGCAATAATTTCAAAAATGACGGTTACGTCCACAAGCCAAGAAAATAATCATAAATAACAGTCAATCTAAATTGGCTTAAGATTAACTGACTATCATAGGTAAATCCTCGTATAAAGAAGTCCCATATCATTTTAAATTATAGACTGAATCACACGAAAAAGCCAAATGTAGACACCGTTTTTGTCCGAACATAACCCATCATGGTTTTGAATTTGGGCTTTGGGCCCAATTAATCCATTTCTTTGCATTTGGGCTCAATTCAAAAGGGTTAAAGGTTCATAAATCTTGTTGTATTTTGTTTTATTTCTATCTTTACTTTATTTCTTGTTTTCACTTTATTTTATTGATGATAAATAAAATAAAATAAGCAATAAAAATAATAAAAAGAAAAATACAAAAAAAATATAAAAATAATAATAATAATAAAAGAGGTAAAATCAGGGTTTTCAATTTCAGATCCAAATAGATCTTAACTGAATTTAATTGCAATATCTCAATTTAAATCTCAAAATTGCAGCATTAATACTGAGAATCAAATGAAACTGGAAAGGGATCCTTTTCGGGCAAAAATTGGAAAGGAAATATTAAGGCTAATGGAAGTCAACTATGTGAAAAAAGGAAAGGAATAATAAACCCAAAATCAGAGCAAAAATCAAGATGAGGAAATCATGCAAATCATTTAATTCTTTTCCTAATCTGGGTGCCTAAAGACCACTATAAATTCATACACATGCAGCAAGAAAAAGACAGAAAAAAAAGAGGGGAAAAGGAAAAAAACCCTACTTCCTCGACACTTCCCATCATCAGCTCTTTCCCTTGCTCACGTTCTACCCACAACGCCACATCCTTACCACCTTACACCCAGACCACCCTGCCTTGCCTTTATCTTCATCAAAACCAGCCTAGCCATCATCGCCACCCTCGCATGACTACCTGGACACCTTCACGTCATCGCTACAGTGCCTTGTTCCTCCATTGAAACTATTGCTCAGTTCGACGCCCCTGTTTTCAATCTTCATTCAGTCGCTTGAAGCATCACGGTCCGAGAGATCTTTGTTGGATCATCTTCATCGTTTCTGCTGTGCCTCAATCCATCTCAGTCCGCCGCATCAATACTTGCTGCAACGCACGACAGCGTTTTTCTTTACCCTGCTCTTCCTCGATCTGTTGCGTTTTTTTTGCTGTTACAAAAGCTCACTGAGCATTGCACCAGTTTACAACTCCTCCATCGTCGTCGACGGTGTGCACCTCCGGTCCACGCCTTGCTGCTCAACAAACCCGAGCCATCTTCATCCTTGCGTCGCCCAGCCCATCCTAGCCACCTTGCGACCAGTGTCCCTGCTGCGTCTTCATCATCGAGCTACTGCTGCAGTTTTCCTTGTTGAAGCTAGCCTCTGTATCATCATCATTACATTGCAACTCAGCCTTGCTGCTCCTTACTGTTGTCGCCTATTCATTACTCTCCATTAAGGTACGCTTGTTAATGTTTCAAATTAAATATTGTTGGTTCTTCCTTTACGTGTCTTCTGCTTGTATTTCTTTTCAATAAAATATATATTATGCTTCTTAAAAAGGTTATACACGTTGAAAGTATTGAATGAATTAAAATAAAAGTTAAAGAACATTTCTTTTAAATAAACATCAAGAGTGCTATTCTATAAATCAATTATTATAATTTTTAATTCTAAAGATATACAAATATTCCAAAGTGATGAAAGGTTATTCAATAAAATAATAAAAGCCAATGAAGATAAATAATAAAAATGAAATATTTATAAATTTTAAATATTATTCCGATGATGAGATTCTAAAGAGTCACAAATGGTTGACATTTGGGAATCTCTAGGTGAGAAGATTTCTCTTAAATCTTGCCAGAATGATGGAAGATTTAAGTAAAATTTTCAATATTAATAATCTATATTTTTAATAATAAATGTAAGATTTAATAATAAATTGAAAACAAATAAAAATTATTCCGATGATGAGATTCTAAAGAGTCACAAATGGTTGACATTTGAAAATCTCTAGGTGAGAAAATTTTCTTAAATCTTGCCAGAATGATGGAAGATTTAGGTAAAATTTTCAATAATAGATATTTATTTTTTCGAAATAATAATAATGATAATAATAATTTAAATAATAAAAGAGAATGAGGAATACATAAAAATAACTCCTATGATGAAATTCCAAAGAGTCACAAATGGTTGACATTTGGAAATTTCTAGGTGAGAGAATTTTTCTTAAATTTTGCCGGTATGTTGGAAGATTTAAGAAATGTTCTCAATATTTTAAAATAGTAATAATAAAAGGTAAATTATAAAACGTTTATAAAAATAAAAATAAAAATAAATAATAATAGATGGATATAGGATTAATAATGTATAATAATAATTAATAAAAGATTATTCCAATGATAAGAGTCCAAAGAGTCACAAATGGTTGGCATTTGGAATTCTTTAGGTAAGAATTTTTCTCGAAGTCTCACCAGAATGATGGAAGACTAAGAGAATTTTCGATATTAATAATCTAAATTTATAAATAAATAAAACAATAAAATGAATAAATAAAATTAGATAAAGAAAAATAGAGAAAGATAAATTAAATAAAGATTAGGTTAAAAAATAAATAAATTACAAAAGACACCATCCGACGACGGAGCCTCTTCAAGCAAGTCAAATGGTACTACTTGAATACTCCTGAGGTGAGGATAAATTTTTAAGAAGTTCCGCCAGAATGATGGAGAATTTCTTAGAAAATTTACCAATACTTAATTATTTGGAATATAATAGAAAATATGACAAATTAAGATTATTCAAACAAAATCATCTTAAAATAGCACAAGATTAATTAGGTACCATTCTATGATGGGCATCGTGAGGATGCTAACACCTTCCTCACATGTAACCGACCCCCGAACCCTAAAACTGAAATGAAGATCAATCCTTATCCTTAAATGAGAATAGGTGACCAATCACACCTAGGCTAAAAAATGATTGGTGGCGACTCCATTGAATTCATGTCTAGTGGTTAGGTCTAGGGCCAAAAGTCGTTACGACAGCTTGGCGACTCCACTGGGGACGTTAGAGGGTCAAGCCAAAAAATTTAATCTTGATGCTATGTTAGGATTTGTTTGATTAATTTTGATCTTTTGTCAATGTTATCATGTTTGGCATTTAAAAATTTTTGTTCCTACACACAACATCACGCGCATATCATGACATGAGCTCTACACCCGAGCTTGTCCCTTTTAGGAGGGAGTATAGTACCTACGCTCTCGTGAGGTGGTAACCTCCGCAATGGCTAGCGAAATACTCCCACTCAAATTGAACCCTTTCCGGTTGGAGCCTGTGATGGGCAAGGATTGGGGTGCCTTACTAATCTTGTGTGGACGACAGTGAGGAGCAATTTGAAAACTTTTAGATCCCTATAAAACCCTAGCCATGCATATAATGGACCATAAGAGGCCAACTATAGGAAAGAGCCATACTTAACCTACTTTGTAGAAAACCTAAAATTAGGTACACAAAGGAACAACTCTTATTTGGCATACCATTAACATGACATCATTCTAATTTTTGCATCATTTCATCTTTGTGTAAGGATATTTGCCACATAATAGTTGCCAATAAAAAGGACCCGAGTTACATCCATGGAAAGTCAAAAGCCACTCATATCCTCTGGTGAACTAAAGTTGTTATCAAAAGAGGCCCAACTCAAGGAAGGAGATTGCTTGGCTGAGGATTACATATCCGTCCTCCCTGAGAAGGTGCATTTAATTCTCAAGCAAAATGACATAGCTGACTTACTGGGTGTGTGGAAACAATTAAGCAAGGAGAGCCGAGAAAATTTTCATCAAAAGTATGGGTCTTTGATATTCCTCCTTATGGTCTCTGTGGACGAGAATTTGATTAGAGCTATGATTCAATTTTGGGATCCATCATACCGATGCTTTGTCTTCAATGAGGTAGATATGGTGCCAACTATCGAGGAGTATTCAACCTTGCTTTGTCTGAAGCCTTCCAACAAGGATAAGATTTATCTAAAGAATAAGACAGGCTATCGCAAGAAGATGGTTAACTTGCTAGGGATGAGTTTGGCAGAGGTTGATGCATCCATGAAGATAAAAGGTGAGAGCACTTGTATTCCTTGGAGTTTCCTACGGAGTTTCATCATAACACACTTAGATGACGAGTTAGGTGTGAAGGCGATGGCTTTAGCTGTTTATGGATTAGTGATCTTTCCAAGGGCCTTGGGCTATGTGGAAATAGCAGTGGTAGATCTTATTGATCAGTTAGAACACGGTATTAATCCTGCTCCAGCAATCTTGGCCGAAACCATCCGTTCTTTAAATCATTGTAGGCGGACAGGAGAAGGACATTTTCAAGGTTGCATGCAATTATTATACATATGGATGAAAAGCCACTTTGAATGTGTGGAAAGTTGTTTCCAAAAGATTTTTATCAGATCTAGAATTCCTATTAGTGAATTTTGCAAAAGCAAATGGCCTAAGCCCAAGTCGAAGAGGAATTGGATCTCATTTCTGCACAAGCTTAAAAGTCAAGAAGTGGTATAGAGGGCACCTTGGATGGCACATGAACCGGTATTATATAGTTGTGGAGATAAGCCGTGGGTTCCTCTTTTGGGATTGTGGGGTGCTGTTAGTTACACCCCGATATTGGTACGAAGACAGGTGGGAAGTGAACAGTTTGTCCCAATGACACATGGGTTGATTCAGTTGGAATTTGCTTATACGGAGTCGGGAACGCTGAAGAAAGCAAAAGAGATAGCCAAAGCATGGAAACGAACTATCCGAATTGAACCGGAGAGATACAATAATGATGTGGCTCTTGAATATTCCGTTTAGCACTTGAAACGTGGCAAGGATGTGAAGCTCTCTCCTGACAACGAAGAGGATGATCCCGTCCAACCTACACCTCGAGATCCCATGTTAGAGTTAGAAAAAGCCAAACGAAAACTCCAAATGGAGAAAGACGAATTGGAGCGTGAAAACAAAAGGCTTAGGCAAGAGATGGAAGAAAGGTCAAGACAATGGAGTTTGAAGATTCAAGAAGAGCGCATTGAATGGAAGGCATTGCTTAAAGATGCAAATAGTACCCTTTCATCAACTATCACTAAGTTAGGTAAAATTCAAAAGGAGAATGAGGAGCTACAAAAAAAGATTCAACGAATGACACTTGAACATGAAAGTCTGAAGGAAGGGAACATTCAAGTTCAAGTGCAAAGGATGGAAAAAGCACTCCAACAAACCACTAACAACTTGCATGCCTTAGCAAAGGAATGTGAAAAATCGAGAAATGGCTACTACCTAAAGCTAGATCATTTAAAACATCTGTTTGTGCAAATCAACTTGGCTATTGGTAAAGCAAGGGAGATGGAAGATCGAGTACGAGTATTGAAGACTGGTGTGAGCCCAGCTACCAATCATGGTTATCGATTGTCTGGATTTTTGGATGAAGTGCATAACCATTACCTTCAGATTATGAACTTCTTGAAGATGCCTAAATCAAAAGGCGAACCTAGGGCTTAGATTTTCCATGGATGTATTTCTTTTTTTAAAGTATTGTTGAGTATCATTAAGAACATTTTCCTTTCATATTTAATAAAAGGTTTGATTATTGGCAATTGTTATGTGGCAATATTACCTCATTTCATGCATTGCATTCAAATATAAACACAAAATAAAAAATAAAAATGAAAAGCATCCTGATTATGGGAATTTTGATAAAGGTGCAAGGATAGCTAAACCAACGAAGCTTGCAAATCATCCTTACAACACTTGAGCACAAGTAAGAGCTATGGAATCTGAGCAACTTACACGAATTGAAAGAATGGAAAGGGTTCAACAAGAAATTGTCAAGTCCCAAGAGGAATCTCGAGAACAAATGGCGAAAATGATGGAAATGATGATGTCTCTAATGAAGGGGAAAGGAGTTGCTGAAGACTTAAGGGAAGAACCTCAACTTTCAAGGGAGGATCCACCATACCCGCCCGGGTTTACTCCTCCTCAAGCCCAAACCACCCAAAAGGCTTATCCCCAAGCCCAAGTTTTTATGAATCATCCACAAAATCAAGGACAGTACCCAAGATCTAGCCCTGTTGACCCTATCTTCGTACCTAATTTGGATGATCCCATAGAACAAGATAAGTTAAGGAAAGAGAGTGGGGAATCGCGGGAGAAATATGATCTATTGGAAGAAAGGCTAAGGGCTATTGAGGGGATGGATTTCTTTGGGAATATAGATGCTAATGAACTTAGCCTTGTCCCTGATTTGGTTATACCACCTAAATTCAAAGTTCCTAAATTTGAAAGGTATGATGGAACCACGTGCCCAGTGGCTCACATTACTATGTTCTGTCGAAAGATGTCTGGCTACACAAACAATGATAAGTTACTCATTCATTGTTTCCAAGATAGTTCGATTGGGCCAGCTGCCAAATGGTATAATCAGTTGGATCGAAGTCGTGTTCATACATGGAAGGATTTGGGAAAAGCTTTCGTGGCCCAATATAGGCATATGACGGATATGGCACCAGACAGGTTGTCCTTGCAAAACCTAGAGATGAAATCTGGTGAAGGTTTCAAAGAGTATGCCCAAAGGTGGAGGAATTTGGCAACTCAGGTGCAACCTCCTTTAACTGAAAAAGAGACTACAACTTTGTTTGTCAGTACTCTGCGGCCCCCTTATTATGATAAGCTTGTTGGAAGTGCCACTAAAAACTTTGCTGATATGGTCATTTCGGGGGAGATGATTGAAAATGCCATTAAAAATGGCAAGATTGAAGACACATCAGCCCCAAAGAAGAGCGGAACAAGTAAAAAGAAAGAAGGGGAAGTGCAAGCGGCTACCATTGGAAAACAATTAAAAACAAACCCCGCACCTCATTTCTCATACCCTAGATACCATCCTTATTATCAACCTATTAACAATATTTCCCAAAACCCTTATCCATACCCGTCAATCCCTCAACCAGCTTATCCCATGAATTTTCAAGTACCAGTGCATGTTACTGCCCCCACCTCTACACAAACACCAAGACCTACTTTTCAACCCAACAACCAAGGAAATAACCAAAGAGCCCCCAAAAGTAATAAGGAAAGGCCTCAATTTGACCTAATACCAATCTCCTATGCCGAACTATTCCCCCAATTATTGCAAAATCACTTTGTTGCTCCGGTTTTCCTACAACCCCTTAAACCCCCTTATCCAAAATGGTATGATGCAAATGCTCGTTGTGATTATCATGCCGGGATCCAAGGCCATTCAATCGAAAATTGTACGGCATTTAAATACAAGGTTAGAGATCTCATGAAAGCTGGAATCTTGGAATTTGGGAAGGATAATGAGCCAAGCGTAAATATGAATCCCTTTCCAAATCACACGGAGGCCAATGTAAATGCAGTGATAGAGGACGGTGGGTGTTGGATAAAAAGGAATGTCAATGATGTGAAGACACCGATGAGGGTGGTGCTGGAAGCAATGAGGGAGGCAAAGATTATTCAATCTAAAAGGGCAAATTTTGGGCTTGAAATGCAAGAGGAAGATTATTGTGAGTTTCATGAAGAAGTGGTGAGCCATTCTATCCAATGTTGTGAGGGGTTTCGTTGTATAATACAAAAGATGATAGACTTGGGAGAGATTGAGTTCTGAAGCTATTGAAAGGAACGTAGTGAATGTTATAGAGCCATCAATGTTTGGGAAGCCAATCAGACCATTGAAGGTCATTTGCGGGGATATGAGTAAGACGGAACCTAGTGCAACTGTTGAAAATGCCAGGTCGAAATTAATTATTAAAGTCCCAAGCCCATTCCTTTATAAGAGTGACCATGCAGTCCCGTGGAATTACAATTTTAAGGTCACGACTCAAGGATCTCTCAACAATCCTTCTTCCTATGCTGCTGATACAATAGACATTGTGGGCCCGGAAGGAATGACCAGAAGTGGTAGGTGTTATACCCCAGAGATATTGAAGAAAATTCAGATGGGGAAAGCTAAAGAAGATGAAAAGGGTGAAAATAGTAGAGATAGCCAAGCAAAAGAAGTCAGGCCAATAGTTCCAGTAGATTCTGAAAAGAAGAAACCTGTAACGGAGAAAGAAGCTTGTGAGTTTTTGAAGTTTATTAAGCACAGTGAATACAATGTGGTGGAACAATTAAATCGCTTACCAGCAAGGATTTCCTTACTTTCTCTACTTTTGAATTCAGAGCCTCATCGAAATGCTTTGTTGAGAGTGCTCAATAAAGCTTATGTAGCCCACAATGTGTCGGTAGAGAATATAGACCAGTTGGTGGGAAACATTGCGGCGGATAACTTCATTTCATTTAATGATGATGAAATCCCACCCGACGGCAGAGGAAGTACTAAAGCCATTCACATAACCACTACTTGTAAAGATCATATCCTTCCGAAGGTTCTCATTGATAATGGGTCATCCTTGAACGTTATGCCCATGATTACACTGTCTAGGCTACCCATAGATAAATCAAATATGAGGAGAAGCCACATTGTTGTAAGAGCCTTTGACGGCACCCGTCGAGAAGTGATTGGGAATATAGAGGTGCCACTTCAGATTGGCCCATGTGTTTATAACATTGAATTCCAAGTTATGGATATAACTCCTTACAATTGTTTGCTCAAAAGGCCTTGGATCCATTCGGCTGGTGCAGTTCCTTCGACTTTGCACCAAAAGGTCAAATTTGTGGTGGATGGACATCTGGTGAGTATAGGAGGTGAAGAAGATATGATTGCAACCATTGCTACAAGTACCCCATACATAGAAGTTGCTGAAGATGCAGTGGAATGCTCTTTTAGATCTTTAGAGCTTGTTAATGCTACATTTGTAGGAGAAGGGATGAAAATACCTGTACCGCATTTGTCAAAAGCCACCAGGCTCGAGATCCAACAAACAGTGGGAAAGGGATGTCAGGTTGGAGCAAGTTTAGGAAAGGAGTTACAAGGAATTAAGAGAGCAGTGTCCGTTATTCCTAAGATGGATAGGTTTGGGTTAGGATATAAACCTACTAGACTTGAAAAGAAAAAGTTCATAGAAAAGAAGAAAGAAAGCAAGTTGGCCAATTTTATAGGGCATGAGATGGAGTTCGAACCAATGAGTTTTCCCCCTCTAAATGAGTCTTTCTACTCAGCAGGATACATCCACAACAACTCGTCAAAAGTTGAAAGAGGCAAGTTTATCCCAATGGTGGCTAAAGCTTTCACAGAACTCTCTATCAATATGGTAGGAATGGAGGAATTCCCAAAAGAGGAGGACAGTTCCGGAATTCGTCCTTGCCCTCTTGGCTACAAGTTGAAGAATTGGCATGCTGTTGAGCTCCCCATCGTTTCCAAATCATGCTCCATGTAATGCAATAAACCTATCCGAGTGCCTCTGCCCAAAGGCATTAGGCTCTTTTATGTATGGGCTTTTATTTAGTCTTTATCATTCAATAAATGACAAGCATAATGCATTTTATTCACCCACCCATATTGTTTCTTTTCATTCATCTTTATGCTTTCTCTATATCAATCCCATTTTAATTATCTCCAGGTATCCCAATAATGAAAATGAAGACATTCTCAACAATAATCCAGAGTTTAATTTTGAAAAAAACATTTGTGTTGGTGAACTTAATGATGAAGAAGATGTGGATGATTGTGCTTTGCCTCAAGATTTGCTAAGACTAGTACAACTAGAAGAGAAACAAATTGTGCCTGACCAAGAAGCAATAGAAATCATAAACTTGGGGAATGAAGAAGTGAAGAAAGAAGTTAAAATTGGGACCTCTCTCTCATTGTCCGTCAAGCAAAGATTAGTAAGCTTGCTCCACGAATACGTAGATGTGTTTGCTTGGTCATACCAAGACATGCCAGGTTTGAATACTGATATTGTAGTGCATAGACTACCTTTGAAGCCCGGATGCAAACCGGTTCAGCAAAAGTTAAGGAGGATGAAACCAGAAATGCTGTTGAAAATAAAGGAGGAGGTAAAAAAGCAATTTGATGCTGGGTTCCTAAAAATGGCAAAATACCCTGAATGGGTAGCAAATATAGTCCCAGTACCTAAAAAGGATGGAAAGGTGCGAATGTGTGTTGATTATCGGGATTTGAACAGAGCTAGCCTAAAGGACAATTTCCCGTTGCCACATATTGATACTCTAGTTGATAATACTGCCAGGCATTCATTATTCTCTTTCATGGATGGTTTTTCGGGATATAACCAGATCAAGATGGCACCGGAGGACATGGAAAAGACCACTTTTGTGACAATGTGGGGAACTTTTTGTTACAAAGTAATGCCATTTGGTTTAAAAAATGCTGGGGCAACCTATCAAAGGGCCATGGTAACTTTATTCCATGATATGATGCATAAGGAGATCGAGATTTATGTAGATGATATGATTGCTAAATCGAGAAGAGCAGAGGACCATGTCGACAATCTTAAAAAGCTCTTTGAAAGATTAAGAAAGTTTCAACTTAAGCTCAACCCGGCTAAATGCACATTCGGGGTTACATCAGGAAAATTATTGGGTTTTGTTGTTAGTGAAAGAGGGATTGAGGTGGATCCGGATAAAATCAAGGCTATCCAGAACTTGCCACCACCGCATACTCAAAAGGAAGTGAGGGGTTTCCTTGGACGATTGAATTACATCTCTCGTTTCATATCCCACCTTACTGCTAAATGCGACCCAATTTTTAAGCTTCTCCGAAAGCACAACTCGGGAAAGTGGGACAAAAATTGTCAGATGGCATTTGATAAAGTCAAAGAATACCTCTCGAATCCACCAATTCTAGTACCTCCTATTCCGGGAAAGCCGCTTATTTTGTATCTTGTAGTTCATGAGCACTCGATAGGTTGTGTATTGGGGCAACACGACGAAGCAAGCAAGAAAGAGCGTGCAATCTACTACTTGAGCAAGAAATTCACGGATTACGAATCCAAGTATTCCTCACTAGAAAAAATGTGTTGTGCACTAGCCTGGACTGCCCAAAGACTCCGGCATTATATGTTGTATCACACTACTTGGTTGATTGCGAAGCTGGATCCCATTAAATACATATTTGAAAAGCCTTCTTTATCCAGGAGGTTAGCAAGGTGGCAGGTATTACTCTCCGAATATGATATTATCTATGTGAGTCAAAAAGCCATCAAAGGAAGTGCAATAGCTGAATTCTTGGCAGATCGAGTTGCAGAAGATTATGAGCCTATGAGGTTTGACTTCCCAGACGAGGATCTAATGGCTATTTTCAAGATTGATGATGATGAGTTAGTAGGAGATAAGGCATGGAAGATGTATTTCGATGGAGCATCAAACATTCTGGGGCATGGTGTTGGTGCAATCTTAATATCTCCAAAAGGGGATCATTACCCATTCACTGCAAGATTGGATTTCAATTGTACCAATAATATGGCTGAATATGAAGCATGTATCATGGGACTACAAGCAGCCATTGAAAAGAAAATTAGAGTGTTAGAAGTGTACGGAGATTCTGCATTGGTAATTTACCAATTGCGAGGGGAATGGGAGACAAGGGACTCAAAGTTGGTCTTATATCATGAATTCATCATCGACTTGATCAAACAATTTGCAAAGGTTTCCTTCGACCATTTACCTAGAGAAGAAAATCAAATGGCAGATGCTTTAGCAACATTGGCAGCCATGTTCAAAGTAAATGCAAATACTGAAGTTCAGTCCATTAAGATGAGTGTACGTGCTTCCCCAGCTCACTGTTTAAATGTGGAAGAAGAAATTGATGGTAAGCCTTGGTTTCATGACATTCTACAATATGTTAAGAACCAACAATATCCTAAGCAAGTTACAGAAAACGATAAAAGGACCGTAAGAAGGTTGGCAATGGGATTCTTTCTTGATGGTGATATCCTGTACAAGAAAGGAAAAGACCAAGTTTTGCTAAGGTGTGTGGATGCTACGGGAGCTAGAAGGATCCTTGAGGAGGTTCACGAAGGAAGTTGTGGGACTCATGCAAATGGGCATATGATGGCTAGGAAGATCATGAGAGCAGGCTATTATTGGATGACTATGGAAAGTGATTGCATTAAATATGCTCAAAGATGTCATAAGTGTCAAATATATGGTGATAAAATACACGCCCCTCCAACATCTTTACACGTCATGACAGCTCCTTGGCCTTTCTCAATGTGGGGAATGGATGTAATTGGGCCAATCACTCCAAAGGCGTCAAATGGGCACCGTTTTATCTTGGTGATGATTGATTACTTTACAAAATGGGTGGAAGCTGCTTCATTCGCCAGTGTGACAAAGTCGGTGGTATGCAGGTTCATTAAGAAGGAGGTCATATGCAGATATGGTTTCCCTGAGAGGATTATTTCAGACAATGCTACAAATTTTAATAACAAGGTGATAGAAGAGGCTTGTGATCAATTCAAAATCAAACATCATAATTCAGTGCCTTATCGCCCGAAAATGAATGGAGCCGTAGAAGCTGCAAACAAAAATATCAAAAAGATCATTCAAAAAATGACAGATACATATAAAGATTGGCATGAGAAACTTCCTTTCGCTTTGCATGCTTACCGGACATCAGTGCGTACATCCACCGGAGCCACTCCATTCTCATTAATATATGGAATGGAAGCCGTTTTGCCTATTGAGGTTGAGATTCCTTCCTTACGAGTATTGTTGGAGGTAGAATTGGAAGAGGTAGAATGGGTCTGTGCTCGATATGAACAGTTGAATTTGATTGAGGAAAAGAGGCTTAAAGCACTTTGTCATGGCCAATTATATCAAAGGAGAATGATGAGAGCATATGACAAAAAGGTCCGCCCTAGACAATTTCGGGAAGGGCAGTTAGTTTTGAAAAGGATTCCATCTAATCAGCATGATCCTCGAGGAAAATGGGCACCAAATTGGGAAGGCCCGTACGTGGTAAAGAAGGCCTTTTCAGGAGGAGCGTTAATTTTGATGGAGATGGATGGGTATGAGTTACCAAACCCGGTCAATGGTGATGTGGTGAAAAAGTATTATGCTTGAAATGGGATCTAAGTTGAAAACCTGAAAGGGCGGCTTAGATTCAAAAAAAAAAAACAAAACAAAAAAGGGTGGGGTTTAAGTTGAAAACCTGAAAATGCGACTTAAACCCATAGGAGGTATCTAAGTTGAAAACCCGAGAGGGCGGCTTAGATAAAAAGGGGCATAAATTCTGTTGAACAGTTTTGCATCCTTGGAGGGGTCAAAGACACTTGGAAACATCTCTGACACATTGAGGTCATCAATCAGTGGTTCATATAATAAGGATTCTGGATTGTTTGATATGAGGAAGTCTAAAATTTTCTTATAAGGGAACTTTGGCCATTGTTACTATACACCCTTGATTCTTCTTTTCTCTTCTATACCCTTGACCACTTTGAATGAAATAAAATCATATTTTACCTATTGACTCGTTTGCCTTTCATTCATAATAAATGCATTGTACTTGTCAAATTTGAATGATTTTGATTAAATGAATAGTAAAGGTATTTGCATTGCTTTGGGGAGATTTGAATGATTAAAAAGGAGGAATATGAAGGTTGGGATCCAATTTGTGGATGTATAAACATATGGACTAGTACGGGGAAATCATACAAAGAAGTATTAACCCTCAGAGAAACTGGAGTTTTGGGATCCTACAAGTTCAAAGTTTGGTTAGCTATCCAAGCACCAGGGTTTGGGAATGAGTAAAACATAATGAGTTAATCTAAGTTTATGGATTGAGTCGCATAAAGACTTGCATCAAAATTTAGAATTACAGATATTCACATTTGCATAACTGATCATGCTATCCTCATATGTCATAAAGACTCATTGTTGCATTTTTCATATATAACCACGGTAATGATTTTTTTAAGGTTTCTACTTTCAAATTCGAATTCATTTCTCCAAAATGAATTGAACCTTGGTAGGGAGTCAAGGTAGTGTGTTTCAAAATCAAATTCACTTTTCTAAAGTGGGTCGAGCCTTGGTAGGAAGTCAAGGTAGTGTGTTTCAAATTCGAATTCATTTCTCTAAAATGAATGGAACCTTGGTAGGGAGTCAAGGTAATATGTCTCAAAATCGAATCCATTTTGCTAAAGTGGGTCGAGCCTTGGTAGGAAGTCAAGGTAGTGTGTTTCAAATTCGAATTCATTTCTCTAAAATGAATCGAACCTTGGTAAGGAGTCAAGGTAATATGTCTCAAAATCGAATCCATTTTGCTGATGGATCGAGCCTTGGCAGGGAGTCAAGTTAGTGTGTTTCAAATTCGAATTCATTTCTCTAAAATGAATCGAACCTTGGTAGGGAGTCAAGGTAGTGTGTCTCAAAATCGAATCCATTTTGCTGATGGATCGAGCCTTGGTAGGGAGTCAAGGTAATATGTTTCAAAATCAAATCCATTTTGCTGATGAATCAAGCCTTGGTAAGGAGTCAAGGTAATATGTTTCAAAATCGGATCCATTTTGCTGATGAATTGAGCCTTGGTAGGGAGTCAAGGTGGTGTGTTTCAAAATCGAATTCACTTTTCTAAAGTAGGTCGAGCCTTGGTAGGGAGTCAAGGTATTATTTTCAAATTTTACAAAAATAATAAAAAAATAATAATAAAAATAATAATAAAAACAAAAAAAATTCGGATAAAATTGTTGTCTAAAGTCTTTGCCCTATTCCTGATTCTCAGCAATATGCAAAGAGGGGCAGCTATAGACACCGTTTTTGTCCGAACATAACCCATCATGGTTTTGAATTTGGGCTTTAGGCCCAATTAATCCATTTCTTTGCATTTGGGCTCAATTCAAAAGGGTTAAAGGTTCATAAATCTTGTTGTATTTTGTTTTATTTCTATCTTTACTTTATTTCTTGTTTTCACTTTATTTTATTGATGATAAATAAAATAAAATAAGCAATAAAAATAATAAAAAGAAAAATACAAAAAAAAATATAAAAATAATAATAATAATAAAAGAGGTAAAATCAGGGTTTTCAATTTCAGATCCAAATAGATCTTAACTGAATTTAATTGCAATATCTCAATTTAAATCTCAAAATTGCAGCATTAATACTGAGAATCAAATGAAACTGGAAAGGGATCCTTTTCGGGCAAAAATTGGAAAGGAAATATTAAGGCTAATGGAAGTCAACTATGTGAAAAAAGGAAAGGAATAATAAACCCAAAATCAGAGCAAAAATCAAGATGAGGAAATCATGCAAATCATTTAATTCTTTTCCTAATCTGGGTGCCTAAAGACCACTATAAATTCATACACATGCAGCAAGAAAAAGACAGAAAAAAAAGAGGGGAAAAGGAAAAAAACCCTACTTCCTCGACACTTCCCATCATCAGCTCTTTCCCCTGCTCACGTTCTACCCACAACGCCACATCCTTACCACCTTACACCCAGACCACCCTGCCTTGCCTTTATCTTCATCAAAACCAGCCTAGCCATCATCGTCACCCTCGCATGACTACCTGGACACCTTCACGTCATCGCTACGGTGCCTTGTTCCTCCATTAAAACTATTGCTCAGTTCGACGCCCCTGTTTTCAATCTTCATTCAGTCACCTGAAGCATCACGGTCCGAGAGATCTTTGTTGGATCATCTTCATCGTTTCTGCTGTGCCTCAATCCATCTCAGTCCGCTGCATCAATACTTGCTGCAATGCACGACAGCGTTTTTCTTTACCCTGCTCTTCCTCGATCTGTTGCGTTTTTTTTGCTGTTACAAAAGCTCACTGAGCATTGCACCAGTTTACAACTCCTCCATCGTCGTCGACGGTGTGCACCTCCAGTCCACGCCTTGCTGCCCAACAAACCCGAGCCATCTTCATCCTTGCGTCGCCCAGCCCATCCTAGCCACCTTGCGACCAGTGTCCCTGCTGCGTCTTCATCATCGAGCTACTGCTGCAGTTTTCCTTGTTGAAGCTAGCCTCTGTATCATCATCATTACATTGCAACTCAGCCTTGCTGCTCCTTACTGTTGTCGCCTATTCATTACTCTCCATTAAGGTACGCTTGTTAATGTTTCAAATTAAATATTGTTGGTTCTTCCTTTACGTGTCTTCTGCTTGTATTTCTTTTCAATAAAATATATATTATGCTCCTTAAAAAGGTTATACACGTTGAAAGTATTGAATGAATTAAAATAAAAGTTAAAGAACATTTCTTTTAAATAAACATCAAGAGTGCTATTCTATAAATCAATTATTATAATTTTTAATTCTAAAGATATACAAATATTCCAAAGTGATGAAAGGTTATTCAATAAAATAATAAAAGCCAATGAAGATAAATAATAAAAATGAAATATTTATAAATTTTAAATATTATTCCGATGATGAGATTCTAAAGAGTCACAAATGGTTGACATTTGAGAATCTCTAGGTGAGAAGATTTCTCTTAAATCTTGCCAGAATGATGGAAGATTTAAGTAAAATTTTCAATATTAATAATCTATATTTTTAATAATAAATGTAAGATTTAATAATAAATTGAAAACAAATAAAAATTATTCCGATGATGAGATTCTAAAGAGTCACAAATGGTTGACATTTGAAAATCTCTAGGTGAGAAAATTTTCTTAAATCTTGCCAGAATGATGGAAGATTTAGGTAAAATTTTCAATAATAGATATTTATTTTTTCGAAATAATAATAATGATAATAATAATTTAAATAATAAAAGAGAATGAGGAATACATAAAAATAACTCCTATGATGAAATTCCAAAGAGTCACAAATGGTTGACATTTGGAAATTTCTAGGTGAGAGAATTTTTCTTAAATTTTGCCGGTATGTTGGAAGATTTAAGAAATGTTCTCAATATTTTAAAATAGTAATAATAAAAGGTAAATTATAAAACGTTTATAAAAATAAAAATAAAAATAAATAATAATAGATGGATATAAGATTAATAATGTATAATAATAATTAATAAAAGATTATTCCAATGATAAGAGTCCAAAGAGTCACAAATGGTTGGCATTTGGAATTCTTTAGGTAAGAATTTTTCTCGAAGTCTCACCAGAATGATGGAAGACTAAGAGAATTTTCGATATTAATAATCTAAATTTATAAATAAATAAAACAATAAAATGAATAAATAAAATTAGATAAAGAAAAATAGAGAAAGATAAATTAAATAAAGATTAGGTTAAAAAATAAATAAATTACAAAAGACACCATCCGACGACGGAGCCTCTTCAAGCAAGTCAAACGGTACTACTTGAATACTCCTGAGGTGAGGATAAATTTTTAAGAAGTTCCGCCAGAATGATGGAGAATTTCTTAGAAAATTTACCAATACTTAATTATTTGGAATATAATAGAAAATATGACAAATTAAGATTATTCAAACAAAACCATCTTAAAATAGCACAAGATTAATTAGGTACCATTCTAAGATGGGCATCGTGAGGGTGCTAACACCTTCCTCACATGTAACCGACCCCCGAACCCTAAAACTGAAATGAAGATCAATCCTTATCCTTAAATGAGAATAGGTGACCAATCACACCTAGGCTAAAAAATGATTGGTGGCGACTCCATTGAATTCATGTCTAGCGGTTAGGTCTAGGGCCAAAAGTCGTTACGTCACCAAAAATTACACGATTGGACGGTTATGGCTATTTTGGTAATTTCACCTTTTTGACCGATCAAACACTATCAAAGGCCTATTCAATGATTAGAAAATGTTAAATAGATATGTTTTATTATTGAATAAAATATTTGAAAGTTGAACTGACTGTTTAAACAGAAATTGAAGTGTAAGAGGCAAAATGGAAATTTTTGAAAAGTTTAAGGGCATTTTCGTAATTTACACTAAAAGATATTTTAAAATGCATAAAAATCTCATCTTCTTCTATTTTTGGCTGGCCACCATGAATGAAGGAGTGAGAGAGCTTGGTTTTAGAGAGAGAAAGTCATAAAAACCCTAGTGTACAAGCCCCAAATCGAAAAACACACCAAAGGAAAGTTGTTCTACTAAATGAGCTCTACCACATACTTTGGAATCAGCCATGGGAATGGCCATTTGATGGGTGAATTCCTCCCTTGAAGTTTCGGCCAATGGTAGGTAAGAGAGAAAAACTCCGTTTTTTAATTTTGTTTATTTCAAACGACTGTTCTTCGATGTTTAAGCATGTGTATAGCCTTAATTTGAAACAAAATCACTTGAATCACTATTCATGAAATACGGCCAAGGTGAAATTGTAAGGTTACCATGCTCAATTTGATAAATTAATGGTCCTAGATTATTGTACAAATTAATATAAGGCTACTGGTGAATTCAGAACTGAAAAATGAGGTGTTTTGATTGTACTTGCAGTATAGCATCCGGTATGAAGTAGATCAGATTTGCTGTTATATTAGGAAATATGGAAGACCTTAGAGTCTATAACGTTCTTTGTAAAAGAAATATTGAAATTTGACTGTATTTGGATATTGTCTTGCAGCTCCGAAGTAAATGACGTTAAGGAAACGATAAACGAATATATGCTCGCTTATCTACATTGCTTACTGGAGTTGATTTAATATACTGCACTGTAATTGAAATTGGTAAGGGATATATATAGAAAACGTTGGGATACTATGGCCGCTTTAGAAATGACTAAATGAAACCTAGCATAATTGAATAATGAAACTGTATTGAGATCGACTGACTAAACTGTTTGATTTGAACTGATTGTCTGGACTGTATGATTTGAAAAGAATGATTGAATTGAGTGATTGATATTGTGACTGATTTGGCATTGAGAAATTGGGTTTGTGGTTATTAAACTGTGTTTTAAGCGCATGAGGGTTAGGATAACTAGTACTGTTATGTTAC
Source organism: Heritiera fomes (assembly GCA_032173925.1). Taxonomy (NCBI): domain Eukaryota; kingdom Viridiplantae; phylum Streptophyta; class Magnoliopsida; order Malvales; family Malvaceae; genus Heritiera; species Heritiera fomes. Next base: position 35,845,289 of record JAPDPM010000002.1, on the reverse strand, counting down.
CAAAATTTCGTAAAACGATCTTAAAACCCTAAATTGCTAATAAGAGACTATTAAAGTTGGAAATGTGGAAGAAAAGAGTGATTACTTCAGTAAACCTTGAGGCTTATAGATGTGCATGAATTTGTAACACTGTGTTGGAAGGGATTTCTAATATTTTCAATCATTTTCATAAAATTGAAAAGTTTTAGAGTTATTGTTATTCCTAAATAAAATATTTTAAACATTGTTTATTATGTTGAGAATATTTTATACTGTATAACGCTTTTACTGCATTTACTGTTTTAAATACAACTGTCATTGATTTTATATACTTATTGAAGATATGTTTTGATTGAACATTGTTTAATACGAAGTGTTCTAACTGGTTTACGAAATATATTATTGGAAGTTTTGAACATCTAAATGAGGTGAGTGTTTTGAATGTTTTAAATTGATTGACTCTATTTTACTGAAAGTTTTGATTAGCTAACTGAAGTTAATGTTTTGAATGTCTAACTGGAGTAAATGTTTTGAATGTTTTGAATCGACTGACACCGTTTTACTGAAAGTGTTCATTTTTCTGATTGAAGTTGATGATTTGAATGTTTTAAATTTGACTAAACGTATTAAACGAAATATATTGATTTTTGAACAGTATGATTTTATAACGAAACATGGTTCCCAAAATGTGAGAGCCTGAATTTCCTCTATTCTCCCTATACTTATTGGCAGTGCTGAACTAGAATATTAAGTAAAGTTACGAAAATTAATTTTCATATATGGTGCAGTTATCGAGAAAATTATCAAGTGGGCCCCACAAGGTAATCCATTATCTGGATGCTCTCTGAAGAGGCAAAATATTAAAATTGGGCCCGAAATATCTAAAGGTCAAGAATACTATTTTTCGGAATCCCTTAAGATGAGTACACCTCAGTTTACGTACAACTAGGAATGTAAACAGGTCAGGTACCCGCTAAATTCAAAATACCCGAACCCAATTAATTTTTATAATACCCGAACTCGATTAACTACCCAATTATTTTAATTTATGTTACCCGAACTCTAACCCTATAAAATAGAAAATACCTGTTTAACTACCCGAACCCATTAACTACCTATTTATTAAGTCCAAATTTGACTTTCAAATTTAAATTTAAATTTAATTTTGAAATAACTTAATAAAAAAATTAAATTAATAAATTTAATTTAACTCATAAAAATAAATTAAAGTTAAAAATCATAATTATAATATTTAATGAATTAATTTAATTAAATATAACATTAATAATAAATAATTTATACATAAAAAATATAAATATTATATTAATTAATTATTATTTATAATCAGGTTCGGGTAGCGGGTACACCAAGATAACTACCCGAACCGGTGACAGGTAATAATTTCACTACTCGAACCCAATTATATTCTACTCTAACCCTACTTAAACGGGTCGGGTAGTGCCAGGTACCTGTTTATAGGGTACCTATTGCCATCCCTACATACAACAAATCCGAAAATAACGATCGTGTCCATACTCCAATAGAATTTTTTTGAATAACGGTTAAACCAAATTGACTTCAAACCTACAAATTGTCATAAGATAATCTTTGTGTAAAGAAGTTTCTAGTGGATCTAGCCCGTGAATTGAATTACGTAAAAGTGCTAAAAAAACGTAAACGAAACTAAAGGCACTCGTACAGGGGTAGTTTGTAATTTCATTACCCATGATCGGCCAAACTCCCTTAAGAGTCAATAATTGATCATATTTGACCAAAATATATGAAAGATAATAAAAATAAAATATTAAACCTGATTTAAAAATATTAAAAATAATAAATGAGACATATTTGGAAATAAAACAAGAATACAAGGGTATTATCGTCATTTAACACCGAGATTGGTCAAGTAGTCAATGTTTGACCAGAATTGACCTAAATTAATTAAAATTTAATCAAAAATAAAATTTAAAATCTGAAGTGAAAAATAAATAAAAATTGTTAATGGTATAAGTGTAATTATTGGAAAATTAAAAAGATAAACTCGTTAAATTGTATTAGGCTGATTTTTATATATCAAAATAACATAAATTAAAGTTAAAACTCAACCCAATTCATCTTCATCACTGACTTCCCCTCCCATGTTTTGCTGTCACACGTTTCTACCCTGTTTCCTTTAAAAATCCTGTACTTAGCCTTGCCAAATTTCATTTTTTCCTCAAATCCAATTTCACCAAAGTCACATATTTTCTATTATATATTTTATTAAGTTTAATAATTAATTTATTTTATTTCCTATTAAATATTAAAACATAATTTCAATTAAATCTTAGTCTTTCTCTAAATTCAATATCACTAATAATCCACATTTCAATTCTAATAATTATTCTATAAATTCTTATTTTCTATTTTTATCACTAGCCATGGTAATTTATTTTACATCTTATTAAATACCAAAATTTTGCTATAATTAAATTGACTTATTTGCTAATTTCAATTTTAGTAAAATTCTATTATCTTAAATTATTTATTTATTATAGTCAAATATTTAATTTTGCAATATATTTATCATTTCCCAATCCAAATTTTACAAATAATCTTTAGGATTTATATATAATGCACTGACAGTATATATTTTTTATACACTGTCAATACACCAAAAATTGACACATCCAATAAGCCCTTATGAGCAAATTAAAACAAATTCATTTATATTTACTTTTAAGGGCTTGGCATATTTTTTAATTTGCCAATTGATGATGTGTCAACATCTGATGTATTAATAGTGTATAGAAACCATGCACTGTCAGTGCATCATATACAAACCCTAATCTTTATTCATTATTACTATTAACTCCACTATTTGCTTATATCAAAATTACTTCCATTTTATTAACTTCCACAACTATTTTAGTTTATCTCCTATTAAATACTAACATATAACCACAATTAAATTTTGTATTCTTTTCCAAATTTAATTTCGATTCTATGATTTTTAAATAATTTCCTCTTTATCTTCTACTTTATTAATTCCAACAATTAATTTATTTATGTTCTTTACCAAATGTTACAATATGGATACTCTTAAATTACCAATCTTTTCTAAGTCTAATTCACTAATAATCTTATTAACTTCTATGAGTATCATTTTAACCATCAACTATGAAAATTCATCTAACAATCACCTTACATTATGTCTTGGTCAAATTTCTTACCTGTCCAAATCTTTTTCTTTTTCTAATTTTAGTTTACAATTAGTCTTAATTCCTCCTTACATTATTTCTATAATTACCATTTGTAAAAATTACATCCATATTCTTCATTTTTTCCTTCATGGCTGATACTACCAATTGCCATACACTCATGATTTTTATTCTTTAATCAACTCTAATTCCATGACTCCCTTCTCCTCATTTAGAATTTTCATCAAACACCTATCATTCAACAAGAATTCATCATCATCATTTTCATCCACCATGACCGAATACTTTCCTTTAATATTCAATTCATGGTTTTACAATTTTTCAGCTTTACACACAAAAGATGAGTGTAACAGAAATACGAATGTTGCGGTGGATATGTGGATATACAAGAAAGGATAGAATGAGAAATGAAGATATTCGTAAGATGATTGGAGTGGTACCTATCGAAGACAAGATGTGTGAAAATTGTTTACGTTGGTTTGGACATGTAAGACGTAAACTTGTAGATACTCCAGTTAGGAGAATAGAGGCTATGGATGTTGAGAGAAGGGTTAAGACTAAAGGAAGATTGAAAAAGACTTGGAAAGAACTAGTTTGGAAAGATATGGAGGTTTTAGAGTTGGATGAGCAAATGGTCTTAGATAGGAATCTATAGACGAGGAGAATACGTATGGACGATCTAATGTGAATTCAGATATTGGTTTATATAGCCTACTCCAATCTCTTGGGATAAAGGCTCTGATGATGATGATGATATCTACATTCCATTCATCATATACAACCATGCTACACCCATCATACTACAAAATTGTCATGGTCTTCATACCTATCCTTTCTAGCCAAAACCTATTCTTATTTCTGCACTTAATTTTTGTTCCAACCAAAGCCATAAGCCGAACTTACAAGAAAAGCGCATTTCTGATTTTATCTCATTTTTAAAGCCATAAACATATTAAGCATATTATTCATACATTAAACATTACCAAAACCATGGCTGAACCCAAAAGAAGCATCACTACTCCATGCCTTCCTTCCAAACCAACTTAAGCTGCAGCCAAACCAGTCCCGATTCTTTCATTTCAGCCACTCAAATCCTGGGTTTAAGGTATTATTGAGGCAAGAAACAAGTTTTGTGCAGGGAGTTGGATGAATTGGTAAAGAAAGAATGGAGTTTGGCAAGGCTACATGAGGGATTTTAGGAGGAAACAGGGCTGAAATGTGTAACAGTAAAACAATGGAGGGGGAGTCGATAATGAAGATGAATTGGGCTGAGTTTTAACTTTATTTTATGTTATTTTAATATATAAAAATCAGCCCAATACAATTTAACAAGTTTATCCTCTTAATTTTCCAATAATTACACTTATACCATTAACAATTTTTATTTATTTTTCACTTTAGATTTTAAATTTTATTTTTTATTAAATTTTAATTAATTTAGGTCAATTTTGGTCAAACAGTGACTACTTGACTAGCCCCCATGTTAAATGACAATAATTCCCTTGTATTCTTGCTTTTTTTCCAAATATGTCCTATTTATTATTTTTAAGCTTAATAGCCAAATGTGTCCTCCACGTTTGCCACAAAATGAAATTAAGTCTTCAACGTTTAAATGCATGAAAATCAGTCCTAAATGTTACAAAATAATTGAATTAAGGACATTTCTGTTAAATCCTTTAATTTTCGTTACCCCTACTAGTAATAAAACTTAACGAAAATTAAAGGATTTAACGGCAATGTCCTTAATTCAATTATTTTGTAACGTTTAGGACTGATTTTCATGCATTTAAATGTTGAGAACTTAATTCCATTTTGTGGCAAACGTGGAAGATACATTTGGCTATTAAGCCTCATTTTTAATATTTTTAAATTAGGTTTATATTTTATTTTTATTATCTTTCATATATTTTGGTCAAACATAGTCAATTATTGACTCTTAAAGGGGTTTGACCCGTCATGGGTAGTGAAATTACCAAACTACCACTATACAAGTTCTTTTAGTTTCATTCACATTGTTTTTAGCACCTTCGTGTAATTCAGTTCACGGGCTAGATTCACGTGAAAATTCTTTACGCGAAAATTATCTTATGACAGTTTGTAGGTCTGAAGTCAATTTGGTTTGACCGTTATTCAAAAATATTCTTTCAGGGTATGGACACGATCGTCGTTTTTGGATTTGTTGTACGTAAACTGAGATATACTCATCTTAAGGAATTCCCGAAAATAGTCTTTTTGACCTTTAGATATTTCGGGTCCAATTTTAATATTTTGCCACTTCGGAGAGCATCCAGTTACGGATTACCCTGTGAGGCCTACTTGACGATTTTCTCAATAACTGCACTATATATGAAAATTAATTTCTGTAACTTTACTTAATATTTTAGTTCAGCACTTCCAATAGATATAGGGAGAATAGAGGAAATTCGAACTCTCACACAAAAGTTATATTTTTATCATATTATTGTACTATATTTAAAAAGCATAAAAAAATTGTTTTACTATTTTCGTGGGAAATAAGTAAATATTTTGAAACTATTGGCTCCTCATGTCATGCCTTACTATCTGAATTGTATTGTATTTCTTGTTGTTAGACCCTGAGCAAGTCTACAGCTACCTCTGTACCACTTGCTTAGTGGTACTAGGAGGTGCACTATTAGCTATTAACCATAAGCAAGTCTTCAGCGATCCTCAGGATTGTCACTGGCTTCGTGACATTAGATTGACATCATTATGACTATGGCCATATGTCTTACTTTTACTGTTTACTCCTTTCTTGGGATATTGAAACCGCATGATTCTATTGGGATATTGCCAGGTCTTCATTGAACTGTGTCAGTACTGTTTACTATGTTTGCTGTACTGTTTACTGTGTTTGCTGTACTGTTTACTAAACTGTACAAAATTGTTTATCGAACTATTTACTGAACTGATTTGTGAACCATTATAGTATTACTTACTAAACTGTTTACTGATCATTTACTGAACTGTTTTCTAAATTGTTTACTAACTATTTACTTATCGAATACTAAACTGTTACTGAATAGTTTACTAAGTATTTACTGAACTAATCATTGAATTGTTTACTGAATCATTACCGATTGTTTATTAAATCGTCTACTGACTGTCTAAACTGACTATTGAACCAATTATTGGTTTTCTACTGAACTGTTTTACTGAACCATTTACCAAATCGTTTATCGTGTCTATCGAACTGTTTTACTAAATTGCTTACTGAAAATGTTTACTGACTATCTGAACTGTTTACTAAATAGTTTACTAACATTTATCAATTTATTTACTGAATTGTTCACTGATCGTTTTCTAAACTATCTATGAGTGGTTCTACTGACTGGTTTACTAAACTAACTATTGAATTGTTAGTGAACCGTTTATTGAACCATTTACTGAGTGAATTATCGAAGTGATTATGGTACTGTTTACTAAATCGTTTACAAACTGATTTACTGAACATTTTACTAAACTATTTACTGGGTGATTTACTGAATGTTTTATTGAACGGTTTACTGAATGATTTACTGAACGTTTTACTAAACGGTTTACTAAATGATTTATTGAACGTTTTATTGAACTGTTTACTGAACGTTTTACTAAACTATTTACTTTGAACCATTTATTGAGTGAATTATTGAAGTGATTACGGTACTGTTTACTAAATCGTTTACAAACTGATTTACTGAATGTTTTACTAAACGGTTTACTGAATGATTTATTAAACGTTTTATTGAACTGTTTACTGAACGTTTTACTAAACTGTTTACTGAACGTTTTATTAAACTGGCTATTGAGTGATTTGCTAAACATTTTATTGAACTAATTACAAAAACTGTACACTAAACTATTTATTGAGTATTTACTGAATATATACATGTATATATCATCGATTTCTATCGATTTTAAATTATAAATTATTTGATAACGATGGTTTACAATACAGTATTGTTATTGAAGGATTGAAAGGTTTTTAATGCTGATTTAATATGCACGAATTTCTTCTCTGTAGAGTTTTCATAAATTTCCTATAGTCGAATTTAGGGACCAACATAAGTGAGGTGTTCTAAAGTATCTTTCTATACTTAATATGGTATTCCTAACTAATTATAGTATCTTTTTCGATATAGTGCTCAAACACTGTTTTGATACTGGCTGTAAGTTTATGAATATGTTTTCGATACAAGCATATAAGTATGCATGACATTAGTTCTTTTATATATTTTTATATATATATATATATTTCTTACTGGGCATATGCTTACCCCCCTTCTACCTTATAGATTATATGCAGTAATAGCTAGTTGTTAAGGGAAGGTTCTAATCAGATTCCTACAAGATTTCGATATTGTACCTTACAGGTATAATTGCACAATGACTTTATTGTATTTAAACATTTATTGTACAATACTTTAGTATGTAAAGGGATGTAAACAATAAACTAAAAGGGAGTTTAAGTGTCAATTATAGTCTCTTGATATTGAACATTTATAAAGCTTGAAATGGAACTGTAAATAACAGTAATACATACTATGAGTGGCTATACTGGGATCAATCTGAATAGTTAGATATTAATTTAGCTAAGTAGATTTTAGCTTAATGTCAGAGTGAGGACATTAAGCACAATCCAACCGAATGAGTGAAAAAAAAAATTAATTCCGATTTTCAGTAATCGGAGCATTACAAAATGAAAAGGATGTTTACTCATTTACTTTTTTTCTCTTAACCAACATAATTAATTGGATACCATGAAATTCATGTTACAATTTGAATTTTGGTTAACAATATAAGTTTTCACGGGCTAGGTTTGATCGGGTTCAAGTTAGGTTTAAGCAAGTTATTAAAGGATTGAAAGTAAGTCCAATTCTAGTTTGACTTAGCTTTTCGAGTCTAATTTTATGCTTGGCCTGTATTTACATACAATAAGTAAACCTAATTCCCTCCAAACCAATCCAAATGCTATTTTTTAAAAAAGATTTTTATATATATAATAAAATATAAAAAATTAAAACACATAATAGTTAATAAGAATAACACAATAAATTCTTACAAAAAGACCACAAGAAACATAAAATTTTAAATTAAAGTGTAAAAAAAATACAACTTAAATTAAATTGCATAAAAAATTAAAATTAAATAAAAAAATCATTAAAAAAATAAAAAATTATTATTATCGAGCCAGATCTGATTTTGACTTAAAATAGCAAATCCAAATTCGATCCAATTTTTATCGAGCCTTGATTTCTTAGTCCAAGCCTCTTTAATAGGTTTAATATTTTTATCCAACTTTCAAATTTGAGTTGATAGCTCGATCCTTAAACAGATCTAGTTAACAAACAATATAAAATAAAATTTTAATATTAAAATAATTTTATTTTTTACATAAGATATATATATAGCTTCATAAAATCTAACTAAACTAAGACATTACTCGATGGCCAAAACAAAGACAGACATTACTTGTTATATATGATCAAATCAACAAGTTGGAGATTCTCCAATCTCACATTGTCTTTTTCCCTTTCTATCCACTCGTTAATATTATCATTTCTAGGTTGTTCATGACTTTAGTGCTTCGAGTATTAAATGTTCATTTAACCCTTTCGTCATCTTACATCTTAACTACTCCTGAAATAGGATATGTAGAAAACTCTAGGAAAACAAAAAAGTTATATTTAGGAAAAAATGATTTCTGTATGACAAAATCTCTCAATATTGTAACTGGTGCTTAGCTATATAAGATTTGAATGGCCGGCCAAAAGGTTAGCCAATCCAACCTTCAAATCATAAGCTATGGAGCAAATTACATTAGGCACTGCCCAATCTTTTCTCTTCTTAACCTTCACAATTATAAGCTTAACCACTCCAACCTACAAAGCAATACCTTTAACATCTAGAAAGCTGGTCATTAAACTTGTGCATCGTGATTCCATTCACTCTCCCTATTACAACAAGAATGATAATCTCACAAATCGCATAAAACGTGCCATGGAAAGTTCAATTCTGCGTTTTACCTACTTGCAGAAGAAGGTTAGAACAACTTTGCCCGACCATGATCTCCAATTTGACATTCTTCCTAGTGCAGATGGTTCTGTGTTTTTCATGAACATATCTGTCGGCCAACCATCTGTCCCTCAATTCACTGTGATGGACACCGGAAGCAGCCTTCTTTGGATTCAATGCCTTCCTTGCAGACGGTGTTCCCAACATTTTGGTCCCATATTTGATCCTCAAAGGTCCTCCACATATGCTTTCCTCTCATGTAGCTCTCAGTACTGTCACTATGCTCCTCATGGCAAGTGCAACTTCCAAAATGAATGTGAATACAACCAGACATACATTCAGGGCAATCCATCCGTAGGAATCCTTGCCAAAGAACAACTCATCTTTGAAACATCGGATGAAGGCTCAGCTGCCATCTCTGATGTCATATTCGGGTGCAGTCACGAGAATGGAGACTTCAGAGATCGCCAAATAAGTGGAGTGATTGGACTCGGCTTCAAAAAGTTATCCCTAGTAGCCCAATTAGGTTCCAAGTTTTCCTACTGCATTGGCAGTATTTTTGATCCCAACTATGGCCATAATAAATTGATTTTAGGTAATGGAGCAATATTCGAAGGTGACTCAACGCCTTTAGATGTGATCGATGGACAATATTATATAACTCTTGAAGGAATTAGTGTTGGAGAGAAAAGACTGTTGATAGATTCAAATGTATTCAAAAAGAAGATGTGGAAGAAGAGTGGAGTGATTATCGACTCTGGTTCGACTGCTACTTGGCTGGTGCAAGATGGTTTTGATGCACTTCGCAATGAAGTTCAAAGTCTGCTAGATATGTGGTTAACACGGTTTTGGCATGATGCATGGGCGTTGTGCTACACGGGAATAGTAAATCAAGATCTTATCGGATTTCCAGCTGTGACGTTTCACTTTGCTGGAGGAGCTGATTTGGTGTTGGATACAGAAAGCTTGTTTGTTCAACTATACCCTTACGCATTTTGCATGGCTGTGCTTCCGAGCTATGCTAGTGGTGACAATACAACATCTTTGTCTTTGATTGGAATGTTAGCTCAGCAAAACTACAACATCGCCTATGACATTTATGGAAAGACAATGTCTTTCCAGAGGATTGATTGTGAGCTCCTCGATGATAATTAATTGAGCAGGACAATGTAAAAACCTGATGAACTGCATTCTTTTCCCTCCCCTATTAAAGTATTGTATTACACAAGCATACGAGAAAATATGTTCAGTATATGAATATTACTATTGCCTTTAAAGGTGATAAAAAGAATATGAAGATGTGGGAATTCTTCAAAGCCTTGCATAGAAATCCTTTAATGAATCCAAGATATTTGTATGCTCCAAATGCTGGCATATGAAAATCATCAAGTAACTCCATCATATTTTGGCATTACCTTTTTTGTTCCACCTAAGTGAGTTATGAAAGATTCCACCACAGAAATAAGAATTTGTTAGTGAATGTATTAGCATAAAACTTTCCATTGGCAATTGTTTGTTCTTAAAGACTCGTAGCATCTTAAGATGTTCAAACACAATTTTCCTTTTTGTTGAAATCGTAGACAAACCCGGCAAATTACTAAAAGATATGCACTTAACAGTAGCACATTACATCAATGTTATTGTTAACAAAAAAACAGAAACACCTAAATAAATAATCCTAGAAATGCACATCAATATTCTATGAGATGTCAACAGAAAAATAATTACTCATGACGAGCTTATGAGAAACATGATCACACCACCAAAGCAAAAGCCTTCTGGTCTAGATGTAGCATTAAATAGATCTCTGCAAAAGTATGCTTTTGTAATGGCAGTAAACGAAATATTTCAATTAGATTGCGTTTGGAAGGAGGAGTGTGTCAACTGGGCGCTGCAATTTAATTGAGCAGAATCACTTTTTGTAGCGTTTGGTATGAACTTTATCGCTGCAAAGTAGTAAGGTTTCTAATGCAATCACTTTGCAGCCTAAATTGGCTACAAAGTTTGCATCCAACTATGTAATGTCTTTCCCGAAAATACCCTTTTAATTAAAAAAAATCCAACCATTCTCTAGATGGTTTAATCATTAAATTAAAAATACCTTTTCATGAAAGTAGGACTAATCGTGATTGTGAGCTTTTATTTAAAATTAATTTTTTTACTATACAATTAACAATAATTTTTATTTTACTTAAAATTAAATTGTAAACAATTTTGATTGAATAAATAATTACTCATAAGTGCAAATTTAATTATTTTTTATTTAAAACTTTAAGAAATTTTTCTTTGTAAAAGAAAAAAAAATAGTTGACTGATGTTATAACTTTCTATTTGAGAAGATTAGATTTTATAGTAATAATTTGTTTCTAATTAATTTTGATACAAGAAAAAGGAAGAATTATGGTTAGGACATCAAGTTAACTATGCTTTATTAAATTGTACATGGAGACATTTTTTTTTTCAATGAACGAAGATGCTCTTTTGGACAGTGTTGTCAAAAAGGTGCAACTGAGGACAAAAACATGTAACTTTTATTACTAAATTATTTTTTATATTATTGTTTTTATCAACAAAATTTATAAAATAATAAATATATTTTAAAATATATTTCAAATTATGAGCAAATCTTTTAAAATATTTTAATATAATAATTTAAATTTAAATTAATAATAATGTATATAAATTTGTTATTACAAATGATGAACAATGTCAATAATTATAACTTTATATTATTTACATTTTTATATGATAATTACATTTTTAATTAATTCCAATGTACCAATTTTGTTTTTTATATTTAAAAGTATTTTTATAATTTGCTACTACATTACTAGTAAAGTGAATGCATATTAAATACAACAATGTTACTTTTCTTACAATTTAAACAAAATTTTACACTGCATGCTAAACACTATAATGTTACTTTTTCAGTAATCACGTTTCCTTGTAATGCTACCCTATTTTCCTAAGTTTTTTTTAATTTATTAATTTCCTGGCTACATGTGTCTCCATTTTGTTACCCATTTCTGTTTTCTTTTTCGATCCACAATTATCATCATCACCGTTTAACATTTCATAGCCATTTATTTCAGCATGATATCCATAAGGCTTTGCTAAAATCATACTCACACTCATCATTAATTTATCCAACACATATAAATGCTAAAACTAAAATTACATAAACCGAAAGCAATACCATACCTGGGCAGAATCGGTTCTGCCAGCAGCTCAATAAATCATGTATGGTAGCTTTTGATCGAATTGTTTTGGAAATATCAGGAAGCTTTTGCCGTCTATAACAATTTTTATAATAAACTAAGCAACTTGCTGCAAGAAAGAGGGGAGTTTCTACAAAGAATAATGCACTTGAAAGCTCCATAGAAACGAGAGGAAAATGTAGCAGGACGGAAGCGGTAGAAATGGCTGAAGAAATTTGTAGAAGTCTGCTTTGTTGTCCCGATTTTCATTGGTAGATTTAAACATTTTCTTAATTATAATTAAGCTCTTGTCTTAAAGTCAAAATAACACTAAAATTTTCATTTATTTCCTAAATGTGCCATTGCACAGAAATTTTCTGTCCAGCCATTTTTTTTATTTTAATTATTTCTTAAGCCAAATTATGGCTTATTTGGTCCATTCCATGAGAAAACAAATTTTACTCTTGTATAAATTCGAAATTTCGAATTTATCCCACTTTAGTTTAGATATTTAGAAATTATCGACTCTTTATTTATTTTATAAAATTTATTATTCCGTACATGTACAGTACGAAATAACGAGTACATTTTTAATTAATTCCAATGTATCAATTTTATTTTTATATTTAAGGGTATTTTTAAAATTTGTCATTATATTACTAGCAAAGTGAGTGCAAACCAAATACCGCAATATTACTTTTCTTGCAATTTAAACATAACTTTACACTGCATACAAAACACTGCAATATTACTTTTTCTTTGTGCTACAATCACTTTGTCTATAATGTACCAAACGCAATCTTAAATCAGCTGCTCTTTGATGCACAAATCTGATAAAAGGGAGATAACCATATTAAAAGCTAAAGTTTATTCACCTTAAAGGCCCTCAATAACTATCAGTGTTATCATTTTAAAACTAAATTACTATAACTTTTTCTCATTTTTAAACTAAATTAAAAAGTGTATAGTACATGTTCAAAGGTTAGTGATAAATTTGATTTACCGTTGTATATGCATTATAATTAGACTTTATCTCTCTCTTTTCATAATTTGGTTACTTATTTTTTTAGTTATTATTATTTTAGGAATTTTCATAAATACATAAAAGCAAACTACTTTGCCTTGTCAATTTTTATTAAAAAATAAGTGAATAGTTAAAATATTAGAAATTTAATTATAAATTTTGATAAAAAAAATCATTATATATCCAATAAAATCACGCATTTTATTGAGTCAAATTTTTTTTGTGAAAATATTTTTTTTTGTTCAAATTTGTAGTTTACTTATTTTTATAAAAAAAAAATTAAGTAGAAAAATGATAGTTATCTCAGTCAAGTTGGATGGTTGAATCATTTGAACAAGTCAATGGAACCGAGTTGATTTTGTTATTTTCAACATTTAATTTGCGATAAAATTATCTTAAATTGTGATTAAATAAAAAAGTTCGTGAATTAGATAAAATTTCGTACAAATTCAAATAACAAAAAAAATTTTAAATTATAAAAATTAACAAATCGAAAATGAAAAAGATGTAAGTATGCATATTTACCAAATTTGCTTTTAAAATTTTATTTTATTATGTTAATTAGTTAATAAATAATTAAAAACAATATAATTTTATTTTTCAACTATATTAAATAATGAAGGAAAAAATTTTATATATAATTTTTACTTTTTCATCTTTCTCATTAAATACGCCAATGAAAAATATGTTTTTTTATTTTTTATTTTTCTCTCTGCTTAATATTTTATTTATTTCATTTTTTTTATACTCTGCCAACTAAAATTTTAGTGTTTAGAGTAACGAGGGTCTAACAAGTGAATGAATATTGTTGGCCGGCGGTGCGGTAGGGCATTGCCGAGTGGACACCCAAAATCCACCAATTTGCCAGATGTTGTACATGCACGTGATGGCATTTAATTTCAACTATTTTTTCCCCAAAATTTTACAACAATAATTAAAATAAAAGGAAGGCTACCCATATTTAATAGGTTTAAAGGAAAGAATTTGGTATTCTTTAAGTATAATTTAGAGTTCGAATCTTGTGGATCGTAAAATAACATTGAAAGAATTTTTTTGGATTAAAATCTGATCTAATTTAATTTTGAATTAATTAGAGTTTAAAGTAATTTTAAATACAGAAAATTTTACACCAAAAAAAAAAAATAAAAGGAAGGCTCCTGTTATTTTTTGGTTTTGATATTAGATTTCCAAAGTAAAACTTCGTATACGATTAATTAATGTACTATTGAAAATTATGGAAGATAAGAGTTTAAGCAAATCCATCCGCACTAATTATTATACGTCCAACTGTCAAGAGACGCAGGCATCACCCGGCAACAGCAGCGAGACAATCACGCCAACAGGGTGGTGCCCACTGGGGCCCATGCTCAGGGAAAAAGGCCGCGTCCCAATTTTTGTGGCGATAGGTAAATGGTAATGGAACAGGCATGGGGAATCCTGCGATATAAGTGTGGGGCCCCTCCTGGCCCTCTTTTCTTTTTCCTCTTTGTACTCGGAAAAAAACAAAAGCAAAATTAGACGCTACCGTTAGACGTTTGTTCATGGATTTTAAGATTTTTGTGAAATTTTATTTTTCTCAGTTAAATTTTTTGTTTGGTTGTCGATTTTTTTCTCTGCATCAGTAATTCGATGTTGTCAATAACGTCAAAATAGAAAAAAATAACCCAAAGATTTAGCTCAATGATATAATATCTTATTGAATTTTTGAGTAAAAATAATTCATAATAGAAAGTTCCGTATTTAAATTTTCATATGTTAAATTTTTGCACTATCGCCAACCACGTATTGCGAGCAGTGATTAATCTCAGATTCAATATAATATGAAAACATTTTGTTATTTATACCTAAAAAATAAAAAAAAAGAGAAAAAACTAAAGACCTCTTCCTCCTTAGCTTTTTTATTTTCCATCGTGGATTTAATTTTTGTTCTAAGTTTGTCCTCAACATTTTTTAATTTGAGTCAATTTTATCTTTTGCCATCAAAGATATTACATTCTAAATAATTATTTATATATTAAAATAAATAAATATGTTAAACAACTAAAATTCTTAATAATTAAATAAGTAATTTCAATATAATTGTACAATTAACAACTAAGATTTGGCTTAGCACTTGTTACCCCTTCTTAAAACGGATTAGTCCAAGGTTTAAATCTCTCATTCCTCTTGTACTTTCCTATAAAAAAAATTGTATCTTTAGATTTGTTAAAAATTACATCCTTAAACAAAAACAATTATTAAACCATTTTTTTAAAGAGATTAAAAACCTTTCCTTAATTAATATATAATTTCATTACATCTTAATATAATTTGCAAGTTTGAAAGTGTTAAAGTAATCTTTCTTATTTATATTGATGATCGATAAATATTGTGATCACTTAATTTCAAGATTCATTATTTTTTATTAATTTTGATAAATTAACATATAAAAGAAAAATGAACTTAATATCAAATAGACCAATAATAAGAGAGACTTTATAAACAAATTTCATTTCCATTCATCAAAATCAATTTAATATAGTAATGGTTAAATAAAATTAATTTACATAGTAAAAGCTTTATAAACAAAGAGATCAAATAAATAAATAAATAAATAATCTCTTAAATTAATTAAAAAGTAATTAATTAATTAGCATTTTAAATAAATAAATAAGTAATTTACATATAACTAGTTTCATGAATTATTCATTTTACATCAACTAATAATATAATTAAGGGCATTATAGTAAAACATGTCATTCAGTAATCTTACATTATTCAATCAAATACAAAAGTCTTATTTTCTTACCAATTAAATCAAACGTCCAAATTTAACATTCTAAAAATTCTCAAATGTATGATATTTTATGAGTAATAATATTCTTAAAAATAATCTAACTTTTTGCGAACTAAGTGTTCTCTTGATGAAAACAAAATTTACCATAAAAAAGGGGAATAGTTTGGTTACAATCTCTAACTAAATCAATTAATAGAACTACACAATAATATTTAAATTTAATATAAAATCATATGTGTTGTTACTTAGGACAATAATGATGCAATAATAAGATAAGATCCTCAATCTTCACGCTAACTTATTTCTAAAAATTTTGCAAAAAAGAAAATAATTAGAGGGTACAAAAGCTTTCTTTTGTACGCATACTCCTATGTGTAAATCCAAGACAAGCTTTTAGCAGAATTTCAATAAGTAAATAGAACTTGAAAATTAAAAATAATATTTGAGACTTATTTATTAAAATTATTTGATGTATAATTACTGTTAAAACTCACATTTTAAACAATAATTTAGTGGATCGTTTTATGATTCTTTTGAGTCCTTCATTCATCCTCTTCAGCTCAGACTACTTTTAACCTGACTTATATTAAGATTCAATAATTTTTAGCACAACTCTTCTCAATATAACTTTTTTTTATATTGCGCTTTTTTTTATATTGCGCATTACTATTGTAGCAGGTTTGGTTCGTAAATATTGTTTAGTTTGTTTTTTTAGGTGCAATAAATTTTTTTATTCGAAAAAACCAAAACAAGTACCGAAATTTATTTATTTCAAAACTTGGGTGTTTTGTTTCGCTGCTACTAATTCCATGAAAGGTTTGCTGACAGGACAGTACGATTCAGGAAATTTATTTATTGATTTGATAATTTTTTAAGATTTTAAAAATAATATTTAAACGTGAAAGCAGCCAAAGTCTACGCGTAAATCCAACCAAGTCGGAGTTACGGGGACACTTCCATCTCCAAGGCTCCAACTTCTCTCTCTCTCTCTCTCTCTTCCTTTCTTTTGCTGAGGCTCGGAGGACTCCCTGAAACTTTGGGTCGCTTCTCTTCTCCCTTCCACAATCGAAAATACAACAAAATGAAATAAAAGTTAATAGTTGTTTTATTTTATTATTGTTAGATACTTATATTTCTTGTTATATAAAAGAAGTTTTTTCTTTTTTCTTCTTAGGATTTCCAGAAATTTACAAATCCTCCAATTTGGTGGAGCCTGTTGAATTCATCAGGTGCGCTTTTTTTTTGTTTATATATATATATTTATTCTCATTTCGTTTGCTGTTTAGGAATAATCCGTCCTCTTTTTTTGTTATATTTTTTTTAAAAACTGGAAATTGAAACATTAGGTTCAATTGCGTTTAATATTTCAATATATACTCTTAGCAAAGATGAAAAAAGAGTGGACTTCTTTCTTTTTTAATTTCTTTCATAGTCATTTTTTTGGGTGATTTATTCGTTTTTAAAAAGGGAGGTCAATATTCACTATTTTCATTCATACAGAACAATTATTCATTGATTAGATATATTTTCTGTTTATTCTCTCAAAAAAAGTTATTGATAATGAAAGATTTATGCTAGGAAGATAAATGGTTTCCTTTTTAAATAAATCTTTTTAATTTGAATCTGGAATTTGTTCCGTTCCATATAATTAGAATCTTTACTCACTCTGTTGTTGTTGTTGGTTTTTGTTTTTTTATTTTTTGGTTTCAGGGAGCTGTATATTGGCAGGACTTTTATAACTTTAAGCTGTTATTCTGTTGGAGCTACTATTTACTGGAATTTTCTTCTTGACCGAAGATGAAAGCGGCTGCTGTTCGATCATTTCGCTACATAAGATCAGCATTTCGGCATCAAAGGAACTGTTATTCGAGTGCTATTGTAAGAAGGCGATGTCATTTGATTGAAAGCAATTCTGGTTCTGTTTATAGACTGCCTGACAATTCCGAAATCCATAGATTTTTATTTCCTTCAATTTTTACATCAAGAGCTTTATCAACTGATGCTGCTGCTAAAGTTAATGTCACAGGTTCTAGTCCATTTCATTCGTTTCTTTTTAATAAGGTAAATTAGCTTAGGACAGGGAACTGAATGTGAACTTGTGATTTATGTGGTTTTCTTATGCAGAAGTGAACAGAGCAGGGCCACTTGTGGAGTATGAACACAGAATTGCAGCTGGTGAACTCGTTGATGGTGATGCCTGCCAGGTATGAATTTCTCTTTGGCCATACATTTGTTTTTCATTTTGTTCCAGAGGATAAAAATTGCCAAATAAATCAATAACAAGGGTCTTATACTTGATGCTATTTTAAATATTGCGAAAAGACCAGTTTTAACCAAAAGCAATACAATTTGAATCCAGCTTCACATTGATGAAACTGTATGCACCTGCTAAATGTTTGAAAGGTTATTTCTTGTTATATTGTTTGTGACTATATGGAAATCATGTGTTTTTATTTATTAAATTGTGATCTTCTGGTATGGCATTAGACAGTTTTGAGGTATGACGTTGTGAAGTTATGCTGGCTGTGATTATTGCAGGTAGGAACTCTAAGAGAACTTCAAAGGCTCTATGATGAGATTGTTGAGTCAGCTGATGCTTGTCGGCTGGATCGGTATGCAGTTCCTGAGAAAATTGTTAGGTAATGTTCTGTTTTGCTCCCATGTTTAGACACTGGTTTTCTAATTTTGTTTGTATATGGATAGATTGTGTTCTTGCTGTTCATCTTAATTAAATTTAGTTTCACCATGTTCTTGTCATTTTTTTTTTTCATTTATCAACAGTTGTTCATTATTTTGTTTTTCTTCAGGAATCGGTGGTTTTGGTCTCGTTTAATGCCGCAGTCTTCATACTCCCCTGTCAAGGGACTGTATCTTTATGGAGGAGTAGGCACTGGGAAAACTATGTTGATGGACCTCTTCTTTGATCAATTGTCAGTTTCATTAACATGTTTAATTTGTTGTTTTTATTGTATAGGATGCCATTAATCAGAAAAATGGAGACATAATTTTATTTGACTTAAAAGATGGGTCTATTGTGCAAATAATATATGATATCTGATATGTATAAACCTCTGATATTCACCAAAAAAACCTGTGAGATTCTTACTCATCATTGCCAGCCATGCCAACTGCTCTTAGTCACTGATTTCTCTCCTCATATTGTAATCCCCTTTCTCAGGCCCAGCAATTGGAGGAAGAAAAGGATTCATTTTCATGACTTCATGTTGAATGTCCACAGTCGCTTGCAGGTGAGAATCCGTATCATTGGCCACTTCTTCTAGTTGAAGAAGGTAATCATAAGTAAGGAAAAATCTCACACTGCAGACAAGACCTAAAACAGGGTATAGTAATTGATCTGTTTTTAATTCAGCAACTTTAGTTTTGGTCTGTACTCTTATCTTTCTTAGAAATACGAATCTGTATGATGTTTTCAACCAAGGAGTTATTAATACAGTCAGTGGCAGATTCAATGGATGGTCATATGTGTCAGGTTGAAGGCTAGTAATGTTATGTTTGAGTTAAATTGACTTCCCAGTTGCCCCCTTCCCACCCCGTCTATGTGTATTTATTTATTTATGCATTCATGTCGTATGTGTATGGACATATGCACTTGTTTAGATGTTATTTTCTCTCATTGTCAAGCTAACATTATAGTTGGAAATTTTTTTTTTTTGACAAAATATCATTCTTGCCTTGTTGGTTTGCATTTCACTTAGTGATAAACAGAGGCTTATCTGAATATACATCGATTAACTCTTGCAGAGGCACAAGGGTGTGGCAGATCCACTTGAAGTTGTAGCAGGGGAGATATCTGATGAGGCAATTTTACTATGTCTAGATGAATTTATGGTACATCATTTATTGTACCATTAATGTTCCACACAAAAGGGGAACAGGAATTCTTGAATTATCATTTATTATTCTGATTTAACATTCACATAAATTGCTTTATATTTCTACAGCCAAATTTTGATTTCTGTATTTGTGGTGTTTTGTAGGTGACTGATGTTGCTGATGCATTGATACTGAACCGTCTTTTTAGACATCTGTTCAGCAATGGCATTGTAAGTAAATGTATCTTGTTGTAATCATTTTTTGTTGGCACTCGTTTTCAGTTGAAAATTAACAGGAAAATTGAATGCATGGGCTCTGATGGGAGGAAAGTGTAGATACTTGTTGCAACTTCAAATCGTGCTCCGGACAATCTCTACGAAGGTGGATTGCAGAGGGATCTTTTTCTGCCCTTCATTGCCACGTTGAAGGTATGGGTGGAGACATATTCTCAATGTAGTGAAATGGGGTTTGGGGGTGGTTTGGTGGCTGGTGGGTTAAGTTTTGTGAGCCCTATAGAGCCAGTTTGGAATTTAATAAAATGCAGGAGCTTATGTTTCTGTAGGAAAGATGTGTTGTTCATGAAATTGGTTCAGCAGTAGACTATCGGAAACTCACCTCGGTATGATATAAATCCTCCCTGTGTCGATTCCCAGAAATTTCATTTCTGCGATTCTAGGGTGAAATTATCATTTTCTAATTTCCGATGTGCAGGCAGAACAAGGTTTCTACTTCATCGGCAAAGATTTGTCCGGCCTCGTCAAAGAAAAATTTCAGCAATTGATTGGTGAACGTATTGCTAGTCCACAAGTGGTTGAAGTAGTTATGGGTAGGATATTGCAGGTATGTGCTAGACTACTAATTTTTATTCAACATTACTCGATTGATTGATTTAAGCTTTTCTTTTTCTTGTGATCAGGTTCCACTTGGTGCTAATGGATGTGCTTATTTCTCATTTGAGGAACTTTGTGACAAACCTCTTGGGGCTGCAGACTACTTTGGATTGTTCAGTAAGTGATATTCAAGCAATGTTGACGTCTACAATGTTTTCTTGTTTTGCATCTCTACTAATTAGGATAAGGATATGTTGGATATGAGTTTGGTATTTTAGATTAGAAAAATAAGTTTAGTTATTTGTACATTAACCAGGCATTCAGCACCAATAACTGGACAACAAAAAGTAGGGATGTTACGTAACTATGTTTCTGCTGAATAAACTCAAGAAATTAATATTCGTTTTACTATAAAAGTAGGTCTCCTTTATGCATTTCACACACTATTTTGTCATATGAATGTTACCTTGGTTGGAGCAGTCTGAATAGGGATTTTTTATGTTAGTTCTTTTGGTGGAAAATGTATTAGGCATCTTCTTTTGGTCAAGATTCCTTTGATGAACATCTTAGGACATTAGGTATTGTTTATATTTCTTATACTATCTTCTTCTTGCAGAGAACTTTCATACCCTAGCTTTGGAAGGCATTCCAAAATTTGGACTCCACAACAGGACAGCGGCATATCGGTTTGTCACTTTAGTAGATGTATGTTCCTTTGCTTCTTGTAGCTTTGACTGTTTTCGGATCTCATAAGACTAAGTTTAACTTGCTTGTCTAGGACATGAAAAAGTGCTAATCTCATTTCATTCTTTGTTCCCTTAGGATTTGTATTGGTCTGGTCATATATCTCATTATGCTATCATGCATGTTCTAAATGCGTGAAGACAATTGTTTTATGTATAAGAGCAATTCTGTCTATCGTGAATGAATTGCTACATGGCAGTCATGTTGGGAGTATAACATTTTAATGATGAAGCATATGATATATCTGTTAGCCTCTAATCTTGATTTCTTCAATTTTACAAAGCATATTATTTTAGGAATGTGATAATTGTGTTGTGCCTATAATGGTGCAGGAGATCCATTGAAAAACTATGGCTGAGTTTTGGATGCCCAGTTAGCACCAGTGCGGTGCTGCTGGGCATACTTTATTAGAGTAGGACAAAAAATTGAAAGAAAAAAATTATTTTTTTCGTCCTTAGATTTAAATTTTTATTACTTTTTAAAAGAGATTATTTTAACACAAAGGAGGGAGAGAAAAGGATATACAGATTGGCGCGAGCAAGAGAAAGGAGGAGTTGCGACCTAGGAGTCGTGAAATGTATTAAGGATGAGCATCAAAGAACTATCGTTAAAGATAATGACATTAAGGACAGGTGGCGAGATTATTTTAACAAATTATTTAATGACGGACAAAATAAAGTTTTGGATAATATTTCGGTGCCTCTCAAGGATTTAAATCGATGCTTTATGCGTAAAATCCAAGAGACAGAGGTAAAAGAGGCACTAAAGATGATGAAAAATGGAAAAGCTGTTGGACCTGATGACATCCCAATTGAAATTTGGAAATGCCTTGGAGATGTAGGAGTTAGGTGGTTGACAAATCTATTTAATAAGATTTGGCACACTAACAAAATGCCAGAGGAATGGAGGAAGAGTGTTTTAGTACCTTTATATAAGAACAAGGGAGATATTCAAAGTTGCGCCAACTACCGAGGCATAAAATTGATGAGTCACACGATGAAACTATGGGAGAGACTGATAGAACGGAGATTAAGAAAGAATGTAGAGGTATCGGAGAATCAATTTGGTTTTATGCCGGGTCGATCAACTATGGAGGCAATACATTTGCTGAGACAACTTATGGAGCGCTTTCGAGTAATGGGTAAAGATCTCCATATGGTCTTTATAGATTTGGAGAAAGCATATGATAAAGTGCCTAGGGAGGTACTATGGTGGTCCTTAATGAAGAAAAGAGTTCCTTTGAAATATATTAAACTAATTAAGGACATGTATAGAGATGCAAGGACACATGTGAGGACAGGTGGGGGGCAAACAAATGAGTTTCCTATCACGGTGGGATTACACCAAGGGTCAGCGTTGAGTCCATTCTTGTTTGCGGTAGTTATGGACGAACTAACAAAATCCATCCAGGATAAGGTGCCTTGGTGTATGATGTTTGCAGATGATATTGTCATATGTGCGGAAACTAGAGCGGAGATCAATACAAAGTTGGAATTATGGAGACAAACGTTGGAATCAAAAGGATTTAAACTAAGCAGAGTGAAGACTGAATACATGGAGTGTAAATTTAGTTCTAACCGACTGGAAGAGCATGATGTAGTGAAGTTAGATGGGGTGGCGATACCTAAGCGGGATCATTTTCGATACTTGGGATCAATAGTACAGATGGATGGAGAGATTGATGGTGATGTGACCTATAGGATTCAGGCTGGATGGAGCAAGTGGAGAAGTGCTACAGGTGTGTTGTGCGATAAAGGAATTCCTACATGGTTGAAAGGCAAGTTTTATAGGACAGTTGTTAGACCAACATTGTTATATGGTAGTGAATGTTGGGCGACTAAGCGGCTACATACACAAAAAATGAGTGTAACGGAAATGAGAATGTTACGGTGGATATGTGGATATACAAGAAAGGATAGAATGAGAAATGATGATATTCGTAAGATGATTGGAGTGATACCTATCGAAGACAAAATGTGTGAAAATCGTTTACGTTGGTTTGGACATGTAATACGTAGACCTGTAGATGCTCCAGTTAGGAGAATAGAGGCTATGAATGTTGAGAGAAGGGTTAAGACTAGAGGAAGACCTAAAAAGACTTGGAAGGAAGTAGTTTGGAAAGACATGAAGGTTTTAGAATTAGATGAGCAAATGGCCTTGAATAGGAATTTATGGAGGCAAAGAATACATATAGACGATCTAACGTGATTTTAGATATTGGTTCATATAGCCTACCCCAATCTATTGGGATAAAGGCTCTGATGATAATGATGATGATGATTACTTTTTAAAAGAATATATATTTTTTTAATGATCATTTTCTCTTTTTCAATTTCACCGTTTATCCAAACTATTCATATATCCACTTGTCTCACATTATTGTCTTTATTTATTGCAGGTAATGTATGAGAACAGGGCCAGACTGTTGTGTACTGCTGAGGGCAGCCCACAAGTACTCTTCGAAAATATCATGACAGTTTCCGATGCCCAGCAAATGGCTCCTAGAACCTCCTCAAGGTCAAGAAGAAATGATGATTCCGACCTTTGTGTGGATAATGAACTGGGATTTGCAAAGGACCGCACCATTAGTAGGTATAAATGCTACCCTTGACATGGAACCTCTTTTGATGTCACATATCTTACTGAGCTCTTTCTTTCTACCAGTTTCATTGACTTTAATCGCCCCCAATGCACCGGTGGAAATTCTGATTTCCACTGAAGGTGAGGGGTTCAGTTGAAAAAATGGACCTTCTTTGAAAAGTTAATTCTCGTAAATAATCTTTATTTTTTTATTTAATAGTTTTAATCATATATTATTTTGTTAATTTTTAACTTTTAATCATTTATTTTTTTTAACTTCCCACTTTTACTAGTTTTTATTAAATTTTGATATTTTACTAAATTATTTTTTTACTTAAAAAATTTTAAATTAATTTATAATAGTTCATTTTTTAACTTTTTCTTTTACATTCAATATTTCATTTATTATTTATTTTGTTATTTTTATTCTAAAATTTTTAATTTATATTTTAATATATATAAACTATTATTTTATATTTTTAATATATAATTATTAAATTTTTTATTGCTTTTTCTTAAATATAATGTATCTCTATTTAATAACAAAAATATTATTTAATATAAAATAATTTTCTTAATTTTTAATTTATTAAAAAATATTTTTGATATAAATTAATTTATTAATTTATGAATTATTTTATTAATTCATAATATAAATTTTAATTTAATGTTCTTAATGGTACTCATCTTATTGTTATAGCTGTGATTGCATCCAAAAACATATTACCGTTACATTACTCAATCTCACAATTACAATAATTAATCTCACCATTATCGTTGTTTTCAATCTTATCATCCATCCAAACTAGCCATGGTGTTGCACACCAAGCACCGATTGATGACCATCACATTGCCCCAGCAACCATCTTTATATGATCATGTGTTTGCATCCTCTTAAGTTTAGTGGTAGAAAATGGCCGTGCATGAGCCTGAAGGTGATTATAATTTGTTCTTCCTGGTGATAGCTTTTGGCATTATTCATTAAAATAACACGCATGATACTTTCTCCTTGTAGTGTGTCAAATCTTATATAGTGAGAATTAGTTCAGGTTTAGGAGCCTGTTAATGACTTGATCATCTGTTTCACCCTATTGGATGAGCTGTTGAATCAGGGATGAAATTTAGATGGTATAGCTTTCCACCTTAAGCTTGTCTGGTTAGAATAATTGGGATCTGTCATTCAAAGTAGAAATGCTCTATACGGTGTGCAGCTTGGAATTCTTCTTGGGGTGTCTTTTTGCTAGGGAAATTAGCCATTTCTTTTCTTTTCTCAAATACTGACTCCCTAAAACCAATTAACACAGACTAACAGAAATGAACAGCAAAGAATACCTTGAACAGCATGCGGAGGAGAGGCAGCTTTCTCAAGTGCTTGGCAACGCAGATGCGACACAAGTATAAAGCATAGAAGATGTACAATTTTGAATAAGAGCAAAAAATGTAATTTGTAAAGTTCAAAATTATTTTTACAGAAAGAATTGCATCAATGGTTGAGCAAGTGTTTGACATGAGCGTGTAATAAGACGGCGAATCCAAAGACGAAAGTTAAAATTATGATTGGCTCCCTCTGAATGCTTTGCTTGATTTGTCCTGTCTTTGCTTTCTTTGGATAACTTTAAGAAGCGTTTAAGAAGCGTCTAAGAAAGTTAAATTATCCTTGATATGTTAAGTTTTTGTATTTGGTTTAATTGAAAGAAAGGATTAATATTCTATATATTCTATATGTTAAATTTTTTGATTTTACAAGTGGAATTAAAATGATTATATATGTTTTATTTTATTTATTTTTTTAATATGTTTAAAAGATATATGTAATTATTTTAATTTCATTTGTAAAGTCAAAAAATTACATTAATGGTATATAGGATAATTATTCTTAAAAGAAAAGTGAGATTTTTTAGTTTGATTTGGAGAAAGTAAGGTTTGTTGGTGATCTTTTTATTATATTGTAACAAAAAAAAGACATTTTATTAGATTGCTTTTATTATTTATATTATTAGTTGTGTCAAGTGAACAACACATAACAAACATTTATATTTAAATTACTTATTTATTTAACTTATTAAATTATTTGTTATTAATTATAATTTATTTATTTAACATGTAAATAATATTTAAAAAGTTACATTAAATTTTTTGTATCATTTACGTTAAATCAAATTCAACTATAATTGTTTTTAGAACTTTTCAATGCAGGTAATCGTTTATTATTGTTTATGTATTTAATATGTAATTATTTATGGATCGTGCATATATTGACAGGGTATATTCTTTCTATGCTATCAATGCACTTGAGGTTAACACTTTATTAATGAGCAAACTAAATAAATGCCAAGTCTTAATGAGAAAATTGAAAAAAAGAACTTATTTGTATTTATTTTTAAAAGCTTGGTAATTTTTAGTTTGCGTATTAATGACGTATCTTTTTGTGTATTGATAGTTTATAAGGACTATAATATATACTATCAATGCATCATATTATATATTAATTTATTTAACATTTAAATTGTTTTTTTGTTTAACATGTAAATTATATATTAATTTTTTAACATTTAAATTAATTATTTATTTAACATATAAAATTATTTTGTAATATGTAAATTATATATTTATTTAACACGTAAATAATATTTAATAGTTGGGTTGGAAATTTCACTTACGAGAGGAAGAGAGATGTAAGATTGTAAAATAATAAAATACTTCTATTTTGTTACTTTAAGAGACTAAAAACGATAATATGGTCTAAAAACATAATTGAGTGTTTTATTTTGTAACTTTAAGAGACTAAAAACGATAATATGATCTAAAAACATAATTGAATGAGGACAAAAAGTGAAAGAACTTCACTTCACTCCGAATTTTGAGAAAACCTAAAGAGATAGAGGTTTTTAGATTCCCCTATTTTGACCACATTTGACATTGTTGGGAATAAATATTCACGGTGTAGAGGAAAATTATATAACCAAACTAAGGAAAACGATTACGAGAAAGTAAAATTTCAGTCGAGAGTTTTACATTTCGGTGCTGTTTGGTTTTAAGAATTTTAGATTACTAGTAAGAATTTTTTTTCATAATCAAATTACCATGTTTGGTTCGCGAAATTTTTTCACACTGGGATTTTCATATTCCCAACAGTGCAAAGAGGGGGGAAAATGTGTGAAAAAATTCCTAGCAAAACTTGAGGTATTTTTTTTTCCGGGGGGAAAACTACTTTTTTTTGCCTATTTTACCCTCTAATAATTATATTTTGTTTCCATTTTACCCCTAAACCTATCTAATATTATAACCATTGTTTTTTTCTTATTTTGATGAAGAGAAAAATGAATTTAAAATCAAATGGACTAATAATAAGATGGACTCTATGATTTTTGATTAATCAAAATCAATTTAATATAGTAATAGTTTGTTAAATCAAAATAATTTACATAACAAAAATCTTATAAAAAAAGAGACTAAATAAATAAATGAGTATCTTTAATAAATAAATAAGTAATTAATTTAAATATAATTTATATCAAGTGTTATTTACTCTATATCAACTAATAATATGAAGGGTACTATAGTAAAATAAATAATTAAATAATCTTACTTTCCTTTAACCAAACACAGAAATCTTATATTCCCACCAATACAACCAAACCAAACAAAAAAATCTAATATTCCTAAAAATCTGTCAAATAAAATAATTTTTCGTTAAATAATTTCTAAAAATAATACTAAATTCTGCGAATAAAACGACTTCTTCACTTTTAAAAGTCCCCTAAAAAGACTTTTAGGATTTTGTCGTAGGGGTGGACGGATATTTCATTAATAGTGTCTTTTATGTTTTTGGGCTTCCTGCACCGAATCATTGGATCTGATCAGAGCAAATTGCCAATAGACATGAATCCATTATATAAATTTTGGAAGAAAAGGTGGATGGTGGGGACCCCACCCCTCTTCTCATTTTTTTCTTTAACCTTTTAAAAAATTTTTGCGATTTTTTTTAAATTTTTATACAAATATTATTTATTTATTATTTTTTAAATCTGTTAAAAAGCGTCTATGTATCACGCCAAGCACTCTAATAAAAAAGTAGTAAAATATTTCAATCTCACATCAAATAAAAAAAAAATGTTTTTGGATATATAAGCATTGACGCTGCATACCTTAATAAGTTAATTTTGTAAAAAAATGATAATGGTCACGTGACAAGTGATATTAGAACTGATCTTAATCTTTTCGACTTACGTCAAGCTCCTTAAATAGGAAGTAAAGAATGTCATGTCAAGTACTTCTGTAAGAGAGTAGATAGAATATTTTAATCTCACGTCAAATAAAAAAGGGTTGGTCGCTATACATATAAACATTGACGCTGTACACCTTAATAAATCGATTTTGTTGAAAGAGAATGATAGTCACGTGACATATGTGTTATCTTTATTGGTAATTATTATGGATAAATTTTATAATAAATGAAGCTTAATTGTGATGTCCACGTGGCACTAAACTTTAACATCTTTCTTTTTTATTTATACATTTTTTTAAAGGTTCAATCTCACATCAAATAAAAAAAGACTGTTTTTAGGTATATAAACATTGACGTTGCATACCTTAATAAGTCAATTTTATAAAAAAATGATAGTGGTCACGTGACAAGTGGTATTAGAACTGATCTTTAATCTTTTCGACTTACGTCAAGCTCCTTAAATGGGAAGTAGAAAAAGTCATGTCAAGTACTTCTGTAAAAGAGTAAATAGAATATTTTAATCCCACGTCAAATAGGAAAGGGCTGGTTGCTATACATATAAACATTGACGCTATACACCTCAATAAATCGATTTTGTTGAAAGAGAATGATAGTCACGTGACATATGTGTTATCTTCATTGGTAATTATTATGGATAAATTTTATAATAAATGAAGCTTAATTGTGATGTCCACGTGGCACTAAACTTTAACATCTTTCTTTTTTATTTATACATTTTTTTAAAGGTTCAAATTAATTTACTTTGGATGTTAATGCCGCTGTTTTTTTTAAAACCAATGCCACTGATTTTTTTTTTTACATTTTGAAGACAAGCTTTTTTTTTTTGTGTAAGTTACAGGTATCTTCATCCGTTTTAATGGTCTGAGATTAATCTTGTTCGAGATTTAATCACAGTTAAGATTCTTTACCCCTCTCCAAAAATATGTTTAGTGGAAGATAAGCATTTTTTTAATTTTAAGCAAATTATATTTTTAAAAAAATTCAAATAAGAATTATTTTTTATTCATTCATAAAGGATAATATTAACGCATTTTTTATCAATTCATAAGATACAATAAAAGTCTGTAAGAAAGAATTTCCATTGGCGTTGCAACATGCACATAGCTTCCTTTTTTTTTCCTTTTACTTTTGTTTAGGCTTTTCTTTTATTTTTTATTTTTGTCAAAATACATTATTTTGACCAATGTTCTCTTGATTTATTCCATGCTAATCGATGGTGCCACGTAGTATGCGGCTTTTTCTTTTATTTTTTGGACTTTTTTATTATTTTTTATATTTTTCCGGAACATTTATTTTAATGTTCTCTCGCTTGACGTTGTATAATATAAATTTTGAAAGATTTCTTTCATCCTAAGAGTATCAAAACTAACGACATCAGAAAAATTTACCCAAAAATAAAGTAAAAGGAGGATGCCACATAAATGGGCAGAGCATCCTCCTTTTTCCCCCAAAATTTATATTATGGATTTGCCACTCTATTTTCTTTTCGTTTAGATGGTCATTAAAGATTTTAGGATTGGACAGAGTAACACTAGACAGTTTATACAATCAACGCGGTAACAAGAACAACAAATCAGGAAGAGGCATACAACTTCGGTCAGGTGTTCGGAAACCCTTATAAGGCTGATTATAACTAATATCCCTATTTTGGAAGCAGTAATGTCACCCCTAACTGATGAGCAAATGGCAGCCATGGCTCATCAACTAACCTACCTCATGCAACAGCAATAGTAAGCTCCCACGGCCATGGACGTCTAAGATAGCAACCCATCTGGGAATCCCATTGTTGGGCAGAGCATGCCATCTCATCCCCTTCAGATCTCTTCTAGCTTGTTAGGGGTATTGAAAGTTTAGAGTAATGAGTTTCAGTTCAGGAGCACATTGGCTTTGAAATACTGTGGTGATATTCCAGAATTGTTTGCAAGATTCACTCTTATACACAGTACACCCCTACTTGACCTATAGAGAACACAGAATGTCTTATGGTTATTCTTTTGTAATCACTTTTCTGCCAACAGGCTGCCTCCCAGCGGCTTTCGTCGAGAGAGTGGTAAGCTGAGCTGTAAAAAGATTTTATTCTCCCACTGAGAGCATTGAGATTGCAAGAGCCCAAGAGGAAATTAATTAAGCAAATGGTTGGAGGACAAAAGAACTAAGATTGGGCATGTTGGTGGCCTGGCCAATATAGAAACTCAACTTGAGAAGCAACCACATCAATGTAATATGTAATTTATAACACAAGCATAAAACGTTCATGCAGTTGATATTACACATCAATAAAAGTGAGGTACATTTGGACCGACCACTTAATACCACCATAGAATATGAGCATAGTGACTAGTGACCATATCAATTTTGGAATGATATAGAATACGAGCCAGTGTTTGGATCTTTGACAGCTTTGAAGTTGTCGACACTCATTCCAAATCGACCCAGAACAGAGTTGCCTAATTCTTTTAGTTTTCCTGCTCAGAGTATGCATATTTAATATATGGTTAGTGATGCAAAAATGAAGCATGCAAAAGGATAAAAGAGTACTACAATATAGTCTTGAAGCTAGCTTCAACAATTCTACCAAGGATTGCTACTTCAGCATTCATAATTATTCCGTGAATATACGGCTTCATCAAATAAAATTTAAGCTCAATTTCACGCATTTCTAAGATACAAACATTAATTGTTGAAATAACAAACATAAGTAGAAAGAAAATATCAAGTTCTCTTCGGCAAGAAATAATGCTCAGAAAAACTATCAACGACTAGAATCAAGTGCCAAACTGCTTCCATTTTCCTTTCGGCAATGAAATGCAAGATCCGAATAGTATTCAATGGTTGGAATGCATCAAATGCAGATTGCACACAGCTAAAGTAAAAAATTTGACATGGGCAATACAAGTTCAAGTATTCAAATAGAGATCGAAAACAGCAACCAATAAATAAGATGTATATTACCATTTGCATTTAGTAACCAAAAATAATATCATCTAAATTTGTTTACGTGATGCTTGGAAACCAGAAGTTGATATAGTATACTGGATTTGGTTTATTAGATACATTGAGCTAAAGGAAGTAGCCAACAATTATTGACAATAATTCATATATAAAGGTATTTGATGTGTGATGCTCATTATCATCTAAAATTTTCAAAAGCACCTTTGAATACCACATACTAAACGCATAGGAATTTGACTTCAATTATTTTTGCACACATTAGGTACATCCATTACCATATTAACTGAATGCATGAAATCCAAATACACCCATAAAATTCACAATTTTAACGCAACCTTAAATAATGTAATGATAAGAGATTTAGTAAAATGCCTAAGTCTCCCCTTCCTCTTCTCTTTGTAACACTTTTTCAGGATATGGTAAACACACATAACATAATCTTGACAATATGAATATGGTAAATATCAAGAAAATTAATTTACCTAGTTCAAGAATGCAATACATGAGACTAATCTTTGAGTTGAAAAAAATGAAAAGAAAGAAAAAAGAGCAAATGCAAATAAAATGCAGATATGAAGCTTACCAATCATCTCCTCTTTCATCTTTTCTCGTTTTTCTGCAGCCAGAGGTTCCAAGCGTCGAATGGCCTTCCTAGCCTGCTCATTAGAAGGATCCAATTCCAATATCTTCTTCATATCTGCAAATTTAATTTTATTTTTGTCGTAAAAAAAATTACAGACATATATAATGTTAACACATAAATCCAAAAACCGAGATACAGCAATGTTTAAGTCTTCACGAGTACCTGAACAAATAAATGTTTCTAACTTAAAAATAGTAGAAGAAACAATCAAATCAAATCGAACTCACCAGCAATGGCTTCTTCAAAGTGCTCAAGCTTTTCATGAGCTTCTCCTCGTCTAGCAAGAGCTTTTATATAACAAGGATTAAGTTCCAATGCTTTCGAACATTCCTTGATAGTTTCCTTATATTTCCCCTGAAAATGTACGCTTTTTAACATTATAAAAAAGTTCAAAGAAAAACAATTAAAAACTGTTATTTAACTTTAAGTAAAAAAAAAAAATTACCAGCTTCAAAAAGCAAACGGCGCGATTTGAATGACAATTGGAACGAATTTCAACGGAAGTAGGCATCTCCGCCGTAAGTTGCAAAGCAATCTCATACTGCAACAATGCCTCCTCGTATTTGCCGTTTCCAAACAATTTATTTCCTTCCATTTTCGCATCATTTGCTTGTGCCAATGCTTTCTAGAAACAGATTCAAAGTAAAAAATAAAATTACCTATTTTGTTTCATTTTAATGATTAATTAAGCAAACAAAAAAACACTGAAAGAAGAGAACCTCTTTCAATTCGTCGTCGTTTAAGGCATCTTGATAAGAATCGGGACCTTTCTCTGGCGGTGGTTGTTGATCGTGGGCGTGGTCTTCTTCTTCGTTGTCGCTGACGTCACGTTCACTTGCTGTTTCAAATCCATCGGAGCCACCATCTACTCCGCTCACATTTGATGATGTGGCGGCGGCTGAATCCGACGTCGGCTCGGATGGTGATGGAGTCGCTTTCGTGGCTTCTTCTTGTTCTTCAGTGTGGTGAGGTTCGATCAGCACCATTTTTGGGGTTAGGATCAAATAATCTAAAACAGCCTTACGCTTCAAGCAAACAAACTGTTTTATGCCACGACAAGAAGTCGAAGAATATTTATCCAAGAAAACAAAAGAAGATCAATCGTCCGGCATTTGGCACGAATCATATAAATTAAAGAAACTAAATTAGAGACGGGCTGGGCTTTTCTTAAATTGGGCTTTCAAATCATTAGACTGCTGCTAAAGTCTTTTAGATTGGGCTCTGACACAGTGATAAGTAAATGGGAAGACTGCTGTAAAGTAAGGATGATGACAACGGATGTACTTGTTCTTTTTAGAGCATTCAAATTTGAATTCAATTATACTTTACAGTACCTGAACTTTACAATTATCTGGATATTTTTGTTTCTGTTACCCATTCTATATGATATAAGATTATCCATTGATTACACAAATCTGTTGAATGCTAGTTTATTAAATCAAAAATTTTCTTTTATATTCAAATTTAAAAATAATTTTACGGTTAAATTATGCCATTGATCTCTGTACTATAGCGGCATTTGAAATTTGTTCTTTCATTATAATTCATAAAAATCAAATCTCTATAGCATTATAATTTAAAAATTTCAGTCCAATTGATAACAGCTGTTACATTTTCTGTTAAAAATACTGACGTGGCAATTGACGTTGTTAACGTGGCTTTTTTGTCCGTGTAATTGATCCCTGTACTTTTATGAAATTTGAAATTTAGTTCCTCTATTATAATTCATAAAAATCAAGTCCATTTACTATTTTGTTTTGCAAATCTTAGTCCAATCAATAACATTGTTAAAGATCTCCGTTCAAAAATACTGACATAGTGTTGAGTTTTGTTGACATGGTATTGTTTGCTTACGTGGCTTGTTTTTTTGTTCACGTAGCGATGAAGTGACTTTTTCACTTTTTTCCTTCATTTTTTTTGCCTTTTTCTTTTTTTTTTCTTACCTCTTTCTCTTTACTCGACATTCTTTTCTCTTCTTTTTCTCTACATCACAATCACTAACTTTAAGAAAATCCACTTTTTAGTAAGAAGGAGAAAAAAGCAAATAAAATGAAAGGAGATAGATGAAGAAAGAGTTTATGGCTTTTGAAGGTTGGAGTCACGGGTTAATTTTCTAGATCTATAAATTTTGAGAAATTTTTTTAGAAAAACACAATTCGATTGTGAGAAAGAGGATATTGAGAGGAAGAAGATGGTGAATTTTGAAAGCAAAACATAGCCGACAAGTGATGATAGTTCCTTGAAAATCAGTAATTCTATTGGTCTCCCATTATGATGTACAGAGAAAAAGGAAAAAAGAAAACAAAAATAACCACATCATCTTCATGTAGACGAAAATAAGCTACATCATGCCACGTAAGCAAATGATGTACAATTAATCCAAATAAAAAGCCATCTTAGCAAGTCATTTTTCCGTCAGCAAAAGTCAACAGATCATTATTTTTAATAGAGATCTTTATCAATGATATTGATTAAATTAGGATTTGTAAATCATAATAGTAAAGGGACTTTTTTTTATGAATTATAATAGAGGGACTAAATTTCAAATTTTGTAAAAGTACAAAGATCAATTATATAAACAAAAGTGCCACATCAGCAGAAGTTAGCAAAAGTCAACACCACAACAGCAAAAGTCAACAACCACATCAACATTTTTAACAAAAAATGTAACAGTCATTATCGATTAGATTGGACTTTTCAAATTATAATATTACATGGACTTGATTTTTATGAATTATAGTAAAAGGACTAAATTTCAAATTTTGCGATAGTACATGGACTAATTGCATAATTTGACCTAGTTTTAATGCATATATTAAGAAAAATTAAATTAAAAATAAAAGTTAATTCATAAAACTTAAAAATCATAATGAAATACTTAATGAATTAATTTAGTTAAGTATTACATTAATAATAAATCATTTATAAAAAATATAATATTTAAAAAAATTAGGCTTAATAGCCAAATAAGCCCTCAACTTTTATCCCAAAATAGAATTCAGCCCTCAACGTTTTATCGCATGAAATTCAATCTATAAACTTTTATTTAAGTGGAAATAGACCAAATCTGTTAAATAAATTAACTGCCGTTAGTTTTGGATACGTGGCATGCCACGTGGCTGCTAACTAAGCTATCCATGTCAGTTGCCACGTATGCAAAACTAACAACAGTTAGTGTTATTTAACAGATTTTGACTTAATTGCATAATTATAAAAGGTTGAGAGTTTATTTCCACTGAAATAAAAGTTTATGGATTGAATTTCATGCGATAAAATGTTAAGGGCTGAATTCCATTTTGGGCTAAAGGTTGAGAGCTTATTTGGCTATTAAGCAAAAAAATTATAATAAAGTTTGGGAAGCAAGTACCATAAAACCACTATTCGAACTCTACCCGAACACGTAATAGG
The DNA here is from genome assembly GCA_032173925.1 of Heritiera fomes. Classification (NCBI taxonomy): domain Eukaryota; kingdom Viridiplantae; phylum Streptophyta; class Magnoliopsida; order Malvales; family Malvaceae; genus Heritiera; species Heritiera fomes. The sequence goes on along the minus strand of JAPDPM010000002.1, from coordinate 35,809,861 downwards.
TAGTAATTTTACCATCCAAAGTTTATTTGAATGTGATCATAAGGTAATCTAATCTTATTTAAATGAATCGAATAGTATAAGATATCTGTTTATAAAAGATCTACTGTCATCCCTATGATAAAGCACTAGAATGTATCATTTTTTAATTTTTTTTTAATTTTAAAAATAAGAACATAGCATCTTAATTCTTAAGAGTTTGTCAAAATCATGTGATCTTTTGGCAAAATATTAGATTTTAGTTTTAATGATAGGGTTCACTCCATTAAGGTTTTAAAATAAATATTTCTATTAAGGTGTGAAACCTGAAAATTTCCTAATCATGATTTGAATGATTAAATTATAATTATTGGAATTTAAATGGATTAAATAAGGAATTTGAGTCAATTATCAAGTTGAGATTATTATTAAATGTGTAATTGGAGATTTATTAATCTAACTGAAATTGATATTAGATTAGTAAGAAACATATGGCCAACCTGTATTGAGTTAACTCAAAGAGCTTTTGGCAGAAGAATCCAATTGACATGTTATAGAATTCACTAGAAAGGTAACTCAAAGAGCTTTCTAACCATATATGGTACATAGTCTGATTCATTGTATATTAATAAAGTTATATATTTAAAGTTGTACTATTTGCAGAAAATTCTGCCAACAGACAAGTTGTAAAGATTTGCATATAACTTTTTGTAGAATTTTCAAATGATGTAATTCAAAATTTTTTGGAAAGTTAACTCAGATATCTTTCCAACAATGTATGGCATGTCCCTTATTTTATTGTGGATTAATATAGTTAAATTTAAAGTTATGCGATGTGTAGGATATTCTACCAGTAGACCAGTTGTAAAGAATTGCATATAACTTTTGGTAGGAAAGTCCAATTGATGTGATTCAAATTTTGTGGACAATTAACTCAGAGATCTTTCCAACTATATATGGCATGCCCCTTAATTCCTTGTGGATTAACATACAACATTATTTAAAGTTCTGCCATTTGTGGAGTTATTTGGAGAATTTGGACTAAATCGAATTAAGGTTTAAATGAGTTAGGCCATTGTGTAATTAAATGAAATTCGAAAGGGTTTAAGTGCTACAATATATATCCACCATGCCAAAAATAAAATACGTGACAAATAAACATTTGAGAATCCAATAAATTACCCAAGTAGAGAGCCCATCTTTACAAAGCTTCCAAATGAATCCATTAGTTGGGACCACTTTATCCATTCAACCAAAACAGTAATAGAAAGAGAAGGAGAGGCCATTTGACCAGAATAGAAAAGAAAAGGGAGAAATGATTTACAGCCAAGGAGAGAAAGAAAGGAAAAGAAAGAGTGAAAAGAAAAGAAAGAAAGAGAGGGAAATTAGAGAAAGGCCATTTAGCCAAATAAGGAAGAAAAAGAAAAGGAAAGATAGAAAGAGGGAAAAAAGAAATGAGGAAGAAGAAGAACCTAGCTCAATTTCATTTTTGAAAAGCCAAAAAACCTAGTTCTTGCTTTGGATGATTCATGCATGATGCAATTTGGAGTGTAGTTTAAGGATAAGTTCAACTAATGGCTAGAAAAAGGGGTAAGGAAATATTTGTTTGATTTGATAAATTTAGATGTGGTTTCTATGATGATTTTAAGGATTTCTATAGTCTTGGTTTGTAGAAATTACCTAAGGAAGAAAGATTGTGAATTTTGAAAAAAGCTTGGATGAAGGGTAAGAAAATGTTTTATGACAATTTTAAGTATTATAATCACATGAATGTACTAATCTAAGTATGTATGTGATTAAATTGTAGAAATAGCACAAGGACGCCTAGAGTGACACATGGCGTAGCTTGGAGGCTAGTGTGAGACTAGCTCAATTTGATTATATCACATTAAAATGATGTGTATAAGATTGTTTTAAGCTATATTATGTGACTTAATTGTAGAAATTCCACCGAGGTGGTGACGTGAAATACAGCTAAGGCTTGAGATTGGTAAAGTGCTAAGCTTGCGGAAATTTTGTGTGTTACTTTTATAAGGTAGAAGTTAGTATTATATTATATAGGTTAGTATTGCTGGATATGTGACTATTTGACCATGTGAATTTTAGAGAAAAAATATAACGTTGTCACTTGGAGGTTTGAGTTAATGATTGAAATTGTGGTTGATATTGGAATATATGTGTGTATTATGATTTTGATGGATTATGATATTGAAGTTAGAAATTGGAAGTTTGAATAATGATTAATCTTGCGGTTATTATTAGAATATATATATATATATGTGTTGACATCTAATTTTGTCCATTTTTTGTTATTATTATTATTATTATTACATATATTTGTATTTGTATTTGTATTTGTTTTTATTTTTATTATTTGTTTATTATTATTATTATTATTATTATTATTATTATTATTATTATTATTATTATTTTTATTTTTCTGTCCAATCTGTCCATCAGCTAGTCTGCCAGCCGCTCAAGTCCATCTCCCCAGGCCTTCCCATCCCCGCCGGTAAGCCTCTGCCTACTCCTTCCCTCTAAAAGCCAGACCATCCACACACAGCAGGGGAAAAAACCTCCAGACCATTCCACACACAAACCCAAGCTTCAAGCTCCCACAGCTCAACTTACGGCCACACACCCGAGCATCATCCTCACTACCCGAGACCTTTTTTGGCCGCCATTCACCAAGAAGACCCCTTAGCCAGCCCTGTTCGACCACCCAACCGTGAGCCACCATCCCCGTTCAACCACCAACCACCTCGAACTAACCTCACCACCGAAGCCCCCACTGCCTAGACACCATCAATAAGCTACCTGAGTTTACCCATTCAGCCACCATCAACACCACCACCATCATCACCATCACCATGGAAACTAGACACTATCACCAAAGCCACAAAAACCCCATACCCGAGAGCCCCTCAAACCCTAGCTCTTGAAACCTGCAAAAGAAAAAACACAAACACAAAAAAAAAACAACAACAAAACCACAGCTGAGCCATCAACCACAAAAAAAGAGAAAGAAAAAAAGAAGAAGAAGAAAACAAAAAAATAAAAAAAGGAGAAGGGGTTTCAGTAAGGTTAGATCTATGAGGTTAGGAGGTTTTTCTGGTGAAACGAGAGCTAGATCTAGTTAGAAGGAGCCAAGGAGAGCATTTTTTAGGTGTCGGAGAGACCACCGGCAGCTGGCGCACTGCGACCGGCACGGTGGTTCCGGCGACGGACTCTGGAAAGAGGGGAGAGGGTTGAGAGAGTTTTTCTTTTTAGAGTTAAGAAAATGAATTAGAAAAAAAAAGGTTTGTTTATATAGCGTAAAAAAAAGAGAGAAAAGAAAGGAAGCTGCAGGATCTGCGCGTGGACCCGGGACCTGCTCGCCCGTCCGCCCGAGGAGAGGGGAGATCCGCGTGCTCGCCTGCCTGCCAAAAGGGAGAAGAGCTGCGTGTACTCCCGTCTGCCTGAGGAGAGGGGAGATCCGCGTGCTCGCCTGCCCGCCAAAAGGGAGAAGAGCTGCGTGTACGCCCGTCCGCCTGAGGAGAGGGGAGACCCGTGTGCTCGCCCGCCCACCAAAAGGGAGAAGAGCTGCGTGCTCGCCCATCCGCCCGAGAAGAGGGAAGATCCGCGAGCTCGCCCACTCGAGGAGAAGCAGGATCCGTGAGCTCGCCCGCCAGAGGAGAAGCTGGATCCACGTGTTGCTCCCACTCGACAAGACCGAGATCCGCGCGATCGCTCGCTCGAGGAGAGGGAAGATCAGCGCGCTCGCCTGCTCAAGGAGTTCGCCCGCCCGAGGAGAGGGAATATTAGCGCGCCCGCCCGCCTGAGGATGGTATATTTCCTTTTTTCGTTTTATTTATTCATTCATTTGTTTTATAGAAATATTTGTTTAGGTACTTTTAACGTATTATCATGGCAAAAATAATAAATAAATAAATAGAATAATATAATAAACAAAAATATAATAAAATAAAATAAGTATGAAATCCCGATGATAGGTTTTCGTAGAACTCGCAAGTAGCGATTCTTCGAAAAACTTTAGGTGAGAGGAATTATACCGAATGTTACTAGAGTATTGGGATATTCGATATTATTTCTCAATATTCAATTTCATGCTTATTTTTAAAAAATATATTTAATAATAAAAAATATATATAAAAATAACAAATCAATACAATTAAAATTAATTAAATAAAATCCGATGATGGGATGTTACGGAAGTCACAAGTAGTTATTTCTAGCTGATCCCTAGGTAAGAAGAGTTGTACTAAATGTTGCCAAAAGTATTGGAATATTTAGTATGATTTTTCAGTAATTTAATTTTTTGTTAAACATAAAAATAAATAAATTTTTAAAAAAAGAAAAGAAAAAAAGGGAAATTAATGATAATTTCAAATTTAATTAAATGAAATTCTTCCGAGGATGAGATTCTATAGAAGTCACAAGTAGTGATTCTTTAGAAATCTCTAGGTGAGGAGAATTATTTCAAATATTGCCAAAAGTATTGGAATATTTGATTTAATTTTTCAATAAAAGGGATTCATATTTATTTTCAAAGCAAAACTTATTTTAATTTTTGAAATGGGTGTGAGCCCTTTCGAGGATGAGATTCTGTAGAAGTCACAAGTAGTGATTCTTAAGAAATCTCTAGGTGAGGAAAATTATTTCAAATGCTGCCAAAAGTATTGGAGTATTCGATTTAATTATTCAATACAAAAGGATTCACATTCAATTTCAAAAAAAAAATTTAGTCTTTTTCTAAAAATGAAGGAAATGATTTTTGACAAATAATAAGAAAATGTTTCGTAAGACAAATGCAATAAAATAAGAATTATTTTTAAATATTAATTCAAGATCATTTTATTAAAACTAAAGGATAACACATGATTACTATGGTACTGTTTTTTAACGGGCGTTGTAGGGGTGCTAATCCTTCCCCACGCGTAACCGTACTCCCAAACCCACGATTTTGTTTTCGCAGACCAAAAAATTATCTTTTTAATAAAACTTAATTAATTTTGAGATTTTGTTAAAAAGATAAATATTTTAGGTGGCCAATCACACATAGTCAAAAAAGATTGGTGGTGACTCCCTTGTTTTTAAATGTTTTCAAAATCGTCGAGCGCGAAACTGTTACGACAGCTTGGCGATTCCGTTGGGGACCTTTTTGAGAGTCAAGCCATTTATTGGTCGTGTGTTATCCTAGGTTTTAATTTAATAGTTTTAACTAATATTTAAATTTAATTTCTTTAATTTTAAATAATTTGTTTCATTCGTGTTTTAATTATTATGTTTATTTTACGACATTCTTTATTTTGTATATATTATTCTTAATAAATTATTGGGGCATTGTAGAATAAGGGTTATGGTTTGATAAATGTTCTCTCATACACACACCTATACTTGCATTTGCATAACATGAGCTCTATACCCGAGTTCCGTCCTTCTTAGAAAGGAGTAGAGTACCTTTGCTCTCGTGAGGTAATCACCTCCGCAATGACAATCGAAATACTCCAACTCAAATTAAATCTTACTAGTCCAGTGTGGATGATAGTAAGGTATAATTTGGGAACCTTTTGACCTTTTAGAGACCCAACCCAGCATGTAAAAGGCCTTAAGAAGCCGATCCTAGCTAGAACCATGTCCGATTTTTGTAGAAATTACCCCGAAATTAGGACACATGAGGGAACATTTTACTACTTTTTTTCATATCGTAACTCTAATGATTTTTCAAATTCATGCTCTCATAAAATCAAGAGATATTTGTTTTCAAATAAAATTTCACATTTTTACAATTTTACAATTTTAGAGAATAAAACAAAGATTTATTCGGTTTTTCTTCTTTGTCAAAAATAACAAGAAAACGTCCATTCATTGTTTAATAATATTTGAAAAATAACCACGATGTTTTTTACTTTTTTTTAAACTAATGCATAGACGTTGATAAGGAAATAAAAAGTAAGTGCATTATCACATTCCTTCAAGAAAATAAAAAGAGAAGTTAAAAAAAAAATTTGTGGTATGAAGATAAAATTTTTTTAAAGTAAAAAAAAGGAGAAAAATAAAAATTTATTCTTTACAAAAAAAAAGAGAAATCATCAAAATTTAAAATAAAGAAAAAGGAGAAAATTCATTCATTGAATTTAAATAAGAGAAAATTTTGATTCTTTAGCATGTCATATTTCATTACATTAATGCATTCACATCACATAATAAGGAGAGTATTTGTCTTTTTGGATTAAAGGAAGTCAAAGATATCGAAAATCAATTTGAAGCTAGACTTACTACTTTGGTGAATAATCAAGAAGAATTTTGCTGACATGATATATGAGAGATAAAGGGGAAGCTAGCTAAGATTATGAAGATGCTTGAAAGTTTTGGAGGGACTAAAATGGTTCATTTTCAAGGCTCGTTGCCGTTTCCAGAACAACTACATGTTGAATCATTAGCAATTGGAGATTGATCGACTTTTCGTGAAATGGTCAACCAGGAATCTGCCATGCTTTTAGAGTTTGGAAAGTGAAAAAGGTGGCCATTGTTGTGAAATTTGTTTATGAAAGACTTCGAATGTAGAGGACATTAGAATAATGGAGAGTTAGTAAGGAATTTTGAATCTTGTAAACAATTCCCGTATGAATATGAAAGTTACAAGATTTTATTTAAGTTTGCATTCACTTTATTCATATGTGCATAATATGATTTTGACAGAAAATAATAAGGCTAACAATAACTGTTTTAAGAAAAGGAAAAAAAACGAAAAACAATTTTTGGTTTATAATTTTTTTCCTTTTGGTGTGTGACTTGTGATATTTTAAAATAATAACAAGATTAAAATTTCTTTTACATGTGGATATACAATTTCAATACAATAAAAGCTTCATATTAGCATGGCAAGCATCACATCTAATTTTAGGTTGTGACAGATTTGGTAGAAAGATAGCTTGATCATTGAAAAACTTCGAAGATAGTTTTGGACCATAGAAGAGACAGAAATGACTCGGATGGAAAGGATGGAAAGAGCTCAACAAGAGATGGGAGAGCAATTATCACAGATGGCAAGTTTGTTGGAGAAGCTGAACAATGGAAAAATGAGAGAAATAGCTACTCAAGAGGGGCATCGGTTACGAAATGCTAAGGATTCTTTTTGTCCAATTAACATTGGCTCACGAGAAACCCAATCATCTTAAGAGCCACAAGCAATGCCCACCGAGGGTTATGTATGCCCTAATATGCCATCTTCAGTCGACCCTAGTCAGTTTCAAGGGCATGCAACTCTTACCATGAACCCCCTCGAACCAACACATATCGCCAATCCAGGTAGTCACAAAGAGCAAGGGATGCCACAAGTGGAAGAAGGCTCAAGTTCCAGACAAAAGATAGAGCTTATAGAAGAAAGGCTTCGGATTGTTGAAGGAATGGATTTCCATGGATCTTTAGATGCAGCCAGATTATCTCTAGTACCTGATGCTATCATTCCATTAAAGTTTAAAGCTCCAGAATTTGAGAAGTATAATGGGACCACTTGTCCAAAGGTCCATATCACTATGTACTGTACAAAGATGGCAGCACATGTGCATGATGACAAGTTGTTGATCCATGTTTTCCAAGATAGCCTTAAAGGATCTGCTGCTAGGTGGTATACACAATTGGGCAGGGGCGATGTTCACTCATGGGAAGATTTGGCAAGGGCGTTTGTCGCCCAATATAAGCATATTGTGGATTTGGCCCCAGATCGTTTATCTTTGCAAGCCATGGAAAAGAAAGCTACTGAAGGCTTTAGAGAATACGCCCAGAGATGGAAGAATGTTGCCACCCAGATCCAGCCTCCCCTCACAGAAAAAGAGACTGCAACTCTGTTTCTTAGTACCCTCTAGGCACCATATTATGATAGAATGATTGGGAATGTTACTAAGAAATTTGCCGACATGGTAGCCTCTGGAGAGATGATTGAGAATACAATCAAGAGGGGCAAGATTAAGATAGGTGACATAGCCGATAATAGGCCCGAAAGAATGGAAGAAGAAGTGCAAGCTGCGACATTTGAGGGGCAATTTCCTAGAACTTCCACTCCACATAATCCTTATTTGTCTCACCCATCATACCATCCGACATTGAACAGTGTCTCCTATGATCATTTTCTTTATTCACCAATCCCGCAACCGGGATTCCAAGCAAACCCTTACCCTTCAATGGTTGCTCGTGCACCTATCTTCATGCCTAGGCCAGTAGCTCAACCTCCTCAACCATCAATAAACAATAGAAAAGGATCGAGAAGCAATCAAGGAAAAATCCCAATTCCAATCTCTGATCTTTTGCCCTTTTTGGTGAAAAACCGATATTTGACCCCTACACCTTTGAGAACAGCACCAAACCCATTGGGCAAGAGCTATGATTCGAATAGCATATGTGACTATCACATGGGGGCAATTGGGCATGCAACAGAAAAATGCAGACAGTTGAACGAAAGGGTTGAAGAGCTCATCAATGGTGGAATCTTGACTCGAGAACTTATGAAACAGTGGAAGTCCACTTTGGTGTAGAGTTATGGCATTTTGGGCAAATCAATCTGGAGGGAAATGAAGATTTTAAGATTTTAAAGTCTGTATTTTGTTGGAAAATACTTGTCGTTTTCGTTGGGCTAGGTGACAATTGTATGAGCACAACTTTTTGCATAATTTATTTTCCAATGGCATATGACAAGAATGTTTCTTTTCTTCACATTAATGATAAAAATGATTCTAAGAAAATTGGTGAATACTGTCAAAGATGAATGTGTTAAATCATTCTTGGGTCACATCTCAATAAAATCTAAGTTAGTCGAGAGCCAGAAAGCTAAATTGGGGCATAAGATTTTGAAAGTCCGATTTGTTTTCACTTTGACCATGATAGTGCTTTATCGTTAATGATTTTCAAGAAAAAACCGATTTGCAAAACTTTTTGAGAATTTTTTGGAAATCAATGACAATCTCAAAGATTCTGGATAATGGCGGTCAAACATGTGGCAAGATCATTTTAAAATACATTTCCACCTAAATTCTTGTAGAAATCCCGAATTCTTCAATCTTGTACTCTTGAGATGCCTTTTCGCCCATGTTTTGGGGCAAGATAAAAAAAAAAGGAAGAAGCAAGAAAAAAAAAGAGAGAGAGCCAACGTTGAGGACTTTTCACTGTTGTCCATCTGTATAATACCTTAAGTCACACATCACCTCTTTCCTTAAATAAATTTTTGGTGTGTGAGGTCAAGTTCTGTCATATTAAAGTATCGCATTACAAGAAAATCAAAAAGAAAGCAAAAAAAAAAAATAAAACAAAAAAAAGAAAGGAAAGAAAAATGAAATTGATCGTGACATCAAGCAAATATGATATTCAAAGGATTTCAAAAGCCAAAAAAAAAAACTTATCCTAAGAATTACTTTTCAATAGAAGCATCTTGACTTGAGATGACGAATGGCCGTCTTTCGCATTCCATTCGCAAATATAAACATTATCCTTTTGCTACCCCTTTTGAGCCTGATAATTTCTTTCACAATAAACCTCTTCCAAGGATCACCCTCCACACCGGGAGGCATGTGCAGAAAATATCTTTTCAAAGAAAATAAATGATTAAGCTTTTGTTTTCGATCAAATAAGGTTTACTATGTTTTTAAAATCTTGGATATGAATCAATGAAAAAAGAAAAAAAGAGAAAAAAGAAAGAGAAAGGAGGAAGGATACATGTGAAACTACATAAAGAAAGATGCTTTAAAGGATGAATAAGATTTAAAAAAAAAAAGAGAAGAAGAAGAGGAAGAAATACATGGAAAAGTATAAAGAGAAAAGGTGCTTCTAAGTATGTAAATGGTAGATGTCTATATGAGAAGAAATGATCCTTGGATTGATCACCTTCAAATACATTTTGGGCCTGTTTATCTATTCTTTCATAACCCTGAACCATGGCCTACATTACGTACTTAAAAGTCCATTTTGATCAAGTATGGATGCTTGTATCGAATAGCTCTTCTTTGAAATATTCTCGCCATTCTTTGGTTTGAATGAAATTTGAATTCTTGAATGCATGGTGGAACAATAATAAAAAAAAGGGAATAGAGAAAAGAAAACAAAAGAAAGAGCGCAGCCTTAAGGTGAAAACCCGAATAGGGCAGTTTAGAGCAAATAATGAACTTTTCATGCAACCAAGTCAGGTAGTGACATGAATTGAAAATATGAAAAAAGAATTGACAAGCCTTGAGAAACCCTCGAGATATCCAAATATTTTGATGTCACGTGATTGCTCGACATCTTTTTGAAAAATTTTGAACCTTTCTTCTTGTACATACTCTTCCTAAACAGAAAAGACCTTAGTGATTCTCATATCTCATCTTGACATTTGTAGAATGCCATTATTCGAGAATTTAAGAGATTGTCAAATCAAGTTGTGAATATTTTGTTACTTTTCTTATTCAAAATTTTGTTACCAAAAAACAAGAAGGGAAGAAAAGCAATGGTATTTTAAGAAAACCATTTTGAATCAAGAGAGGAATCTTTGTTTTTTTGGACAAGTGGCAAAGTATTCCCCGAACAAAACATCTTGGTGCATCAGACTTTCAATTGTCTAGTTGAAAAGATCCGAATAGGATTTATGTCACCCATCTTGAAAAGTAATCACTAATCTTTCGAAAGGATCAAGTATCACTTGTGAAATTTAGATTCGTTTCTCCTGGAAAATAGTTATGAGGAAAATTTAGTGCTTTTCGTTAAAAGGCTATGATGAGAGTGTAAGAACTCGACAAAAATGGAAAATAGAAAAGAGCTTTCATGGTCATGTTGGGGGCAAAGAAGATAAAAAAGGCAAATGATGTACCTCTTTGGCAAGATAGGAAAGAGATCTAAAGTTAGAAAATGTACAGGATTGAGTGCCATGCATTCATGTACAATATCATATAGCATCAAATCATACAACATCAACATTGAAAGTTTTTGTAAAATTTTGAAATTAAAACATGTTTTTCGAGTTGAAGGCTCGACACCATCTAATCAAGATTTTGAAGGTTATGCAACCTTTTTTCAAAACAAAAAGGCAAGTTTGCTCATGATAAAGAAAATTTTGAATCTAGTTTGACCAGTGCCATGTTTAATCAAGATTGAAGATTGATTTTCAGAAGATAAGCAAATTTCAAGACCTCCGGGCACCAATTGTAAGTCCTCTGGGCATCAATTTTAAACTTTTCAAGTAAAGTCTAAGTCCTTCGGGCACCATTTTTAAACTCTTCAGGAAAGATGCTAAGTCCTCTGGGCACTAATTTTAAATTCTTCAGATAAAAATTCAAGACCTCCGAGCACCAATTGTAAGTCCTCCGGGCATAAATGTCAAATCTTTCAAAGGAATCCAAGTCCTCCGAGCAAAATTTCCAAGTCCTCCGAGCATCAAAATTCAAACTTTTCAAGTAAAATACTAAGTCCTCCAGGCACCAGAATCAAAATCTCAAGTCCTCTAGGCACAATTTTAAGTCCTCCGGGCAAAAATTTTAAAGTTTCAATGCTTCTGCTGCAAGAGAAGCACTTTTCAGAAAAAGAATTGAAGTCCTCCGGGCACAATTCTAAGTCCTTCGGGCACAAATTCTAAGTCCTCCGGGCAAAATTTTTAAAGTTTCAATGCCTTTGATGCAAGAGTAGCACTTTTCAGAAAAAGAATTCAAGTCTTCCGGGCGCAAATTTCAAAGTTCTAAGTCCTCCGGGCAAAATTCCAAATCCAATTCCAAGTCCTTCGGGTACAGATTTCAAATACTTCAAGCACAATGCTAAGTCCTCTGGGCACCAATTGTAAGTCCTCCAGACATCAATTTTAAACTTTTCAAGTAAATCTCAAGTCCTCCGGACACAATTCTAAGTCCTCTGAACAAAATTTTTAAAGTTTCCATGCCTCTGCTGCAAGAGGAGCACTTTTCAGAAAAGGAATTTAAGTCCTCTGTGCACAAATCATAAGACCTCCGGGCACAAATTCTAAGTCCTCCGGGCAAAATTTTTAAAGTTTCATTGCCTCTGCTGCAAGAAGAGCACATTTTCAAGAAAAATTTTTAAGTTTTATAGCCTCTGCTGTAAGAGGAGCTTTCTTGAAAAAAAAAGAAGAAAAAAAGGGAAATTTAAAGTTTCATCGCCTATGTTGCAAGAGGAGCACATTTTCAGGAAAAATTTTAAAGTTTCATTGCCTCTGTTGCAAGAGGAGCACATTTCGGGAAAAATTTAAAGTTGCATGGTCTCTGCTGTAAGAAGAGCACATTTCAGCAAAAATTTTAAGTTTCATAGCCTCTACTGCAAGAGGAGCACATTCCAAAAAAAATGATGAATGAATAAAAAAAGGGAAGAAAAGAAACAAAGAAAAAAGAAAGAGATTAGGTCATAAGCCGGACAAAATTAGTGTGTCTATTGTCTTTGCTTTATTCCTGATCCTCAGTAATGAGCAAAGAGGGGCAGCTGTTGACACCTAATTTTGTCCCATTTTTGTTATTATTATTATTATTATTATTATTATTATTATTATTATTACATATATTTGTATTTGTATTTATTTTTATTTTTATTATTTGTTTTATTATTATTATTATTTATATTATTATTATTATTATTTTTATTTTTATTTTTCTGTCCAATCTATCCATCAGCCAGTCTGCCAGCCGCCCAAGTCCATCTCCCCAGGTCGTCCCATCCCCGTTGGTCAGCCTCTGCCTACTCCTTCCCTCTAAAAGCCAGACCATCCACACACAGCAGGGGAAGAAACCTTCAGACCATTCCACACACAAACCCAAGCTTCAAACTCCCACAACTCAACCCACGGCCACACACCCGAGCATCATCCTCACTACCTGAGACCTTTTTTGGCCACCATTCACCAAGAAAACCCCTTAGCCAGCTCTGTTCGACCACCCAATCGTGAGCCACCATCCCCGTTCAACCACCAACCACCTCGAACCAACCTCACCACCGAAGCCCCCACTGCCTAGACACCATCAGTAAGCTACCTGAGTTTACCCATTCAGCCACCATCAACACCACCACCATCATCACCATCACCATCGAAACTAGACACTATCAGCAAAGCCACAAAAACCACATACCCGAGAGCCCCTCAAACCCTAGCTCTTGAAACCTGCAAAAAAAAAACACAAACACAAAAAAAAAAACAACAACAACAAAACCACAGCCGAGCCATCAACCACAAAAAAAGAGAAAAAAAAGAAGAAGAAAACAAAAAAATAAAAAAGGGAGAAGGGGTTTCGGTAAGGTCAGATCGGTGAGGTTAGGAGGTTTTTCTGGTGAAACGAGATCTAGATCTAGTTAAAAGGAGCTGAGGAGAGCATTTTTTAGGTGTCGGAGAGACCACCGGCGGCTGGCGCACGGCGACCGACACGGTGGTTCCGGCGACGGATTCTGGAAAGAGGGGAGAGGGTTGAGAGAGTTTTTCTTTTTAGAGTTAAGAAAATGAATTAGAAAAAAAAAGGTTTGTTTATATAGCGTAAAAAAAAGAGAGAAAAGAAAGGAAGCTGCAGGATCCGCGCGTGGACCCGGGACCTGCTCGCCCATCCGCCCGAGGAGAGCGGAGATCCGCGTGCTCGCCTGCCCGCCAAAAGGGAGAAGAGCTGCATGTACGCCCGTCCGCTCGAGGAGAGGGGAGACCCGTGTGCTCGCTCGCCCGCCAAAAGGGAGAAGAGCTGCGTGCTCGCCTGTCCGCCCGAGACGAGGGAAGATCCGCGAGCTCGCCCACTCGAGGAGAAGCAGGATCCGTGAGCTCGCCCGCTTGAGGAGAAGCAAGATCCGCGTGTTGCTCCCACTCGACAAGACCGAGATCCCCGCGATCGCCCGCCCGAGGAGAGGGAAGATCAGCGCGCTCGCCCGCTTAATGAGTTCGCCTGCCCGAGGAGAGGGAATATCAGCGCGCTCGCCCGTTCGAGGAGCTCGCCCGCCCGAAGAGGGTATATTTCCTTTTTTAATTTTATTTATTTATTTATTTGTTTTATAGAAATATTTGTTTAGGTACTTTTAACGTATTATCATGGCAAAAATAATAAATAAATAGAATAATATAATAAATAAAAATATAATAAAATAAAATAAGTATGAAATCCCGATGATAGGTCTTCGTAGAACTCGCAAGTAGCGATTCTTCGAAAAACTTTAGGTGAGAGGAATTATACCGAATGTTACCAGAGTATTGGGATATTCGATATTATTTTTCAATATTTAATTTCATGCTTATGTTTAAAAAATATATTTAATAATAAAAAATATATATAAAAATAACAAATCAATAAAATTAAAATTAATTAAATAAAATCCGATGATAGGATGTTACGGAAGTCACAAGTAGTGATTCCTAGCTGATCCCTAAGTAAGAAGAGTTGTACTAAATGTTGCTAAAAGTATTGGAATATTTAGTGTGATTTTTCAATAATTTAATTTTTTGTTAAACATAAAAATAAATAAATTTTTAAAAAAAGAAAAGAAAAAAAAGGGAAATTAATGATAAATTTCAAATTTAATTAAATGAAATTCTTCCGAGGATGAGATTCTATAGAAGTCACAAGTAGTGATTCTTTAGAAATCTCTAGGTGAGGAGAATTATTTCAAATGTTGCCAAAAGTATTGGAATATTTGATTTAATTTTTCAATAAAAGGGATTCATATTTATTTTCAAAGCAAAACTTATTTTAATTTTCAAAATGGGTGTGAGCCCTTCCGAGGATGAGATTCTGTAGAAGTCACAAGTAGTGATTCTTAAGAAATCTCTAGGTGAGGAAAATTATTTCAAATACTGCCAAAAGTATTGGAGTATTCAATTTAATTATTTAATACAAAAAGATTCACATTCAATTTCAAAAAAAATAAAATTTAGTCTTTTTCTAAAAATGACGGAAATGATTTTTGACAAATAATAAGAAAATGTTTCGAAAGAAAAATGCAATAAAATATGAATTATTTTTAAATATTAATTCAAGACCATTTTATTAAAACTAAAGGATAACACATGATTACTATGGTACCGTTTTTTAACGGGCGTTGTGGGGGTGCTAATCCTTCCCCACGCGTAACCGTACTCCCGAACCCACAATTTTGTTTTCGCAGACCAAAAAATTGTCTTTTTAATGAAACTTAAATAATTTTGAGATTTTGTTAAAAAGATAAATATTTTAGGTGGCCAATCACACCTAGTCAAAAAAGATTGGTGGCGACTCCTTTGTTTTTAAATGTTTTCAAAATTGTCGAACGTGAAACCGTTACGATAATATGTGTATTTATATGGTATTGTGATATTGATGTACCATGAGATTGAACTTGGAAATTGAGTTAAAGTTTGATCTTGTGGTTATTATTGGAATATATAAGTGTGTGTGTGTGTGTGCGCGCGCGCTATTACTATCTAATGAGGGCATAGTAGCCCATGTTGTAACATCCGGTTTAACTCAAATACCAACTAACTTTTTCTTTCACTTATAATAGGTTAGGCTGTTTGTAGGGTCATTATCCTCTCTTACCTATGCTGTATATTTTATTACATTAATTCTATATTATCAAATTCATTGCCATCTTGTTAAGGTACCATACAACATCAACCTTGAATCATTTATTTTACATATACTTGTTCACATAAGTCGATATACAAATAAGTTTAACATCTCATTTGCAAACATACTATCTTCCCTACTAGTAGTTTACATCCCCAATATGGTCTAATATACATTATAGTACTGTACAATAGCCTGAAATATATATAACAAAACACAATATACCTTCAAGGGAATGGCAGTATGCCTCAAAGGAATATTTATTTCCACAACTTCACTTAATATTCCACTTCAGCACCTTCAATAGATATAGGAAAAATAAAGAATTTTGGGCTCTCAGAAGAATGAACAATGGCGATACTGCAAATTTAATCTTGCTTGGGTGTCTTACAATCTTTTATTAGAATTTATCACATTGTGTTAACCTTGATTGCTAGCTATAGCATTTTTCACATTTAAGGGATTTTTGTGCAGATCAGGTGTTTGGTTTTATGTTTAGCGACTATTTATTCCCTTTAGGTACATAACCCTAGAATAAGAAATTAATTCAGTTGTGAAATCTTCCCACGTGTCGCTTTGGACTTATGTAGTCCTTTGGAAGCTGTTTTGTAAACACCACATCCCCTCCTATTTCAATATTGTTTAATGATCTACTTTTAAAAATGGAAAAATTATTCCCAAAATTCTTGTGGTCATAACAAGGCTAGCTAGGCAATTTGATTATTAACTAAACTTTCGCAGGAGTTAATTCTTCTAACACTCAACTCCTAGCTTAATTTTCATTAATTTTAGCTCTGTTAAGCAAAATAGAAAAGGAGTAGCTTGGTCTACAACATTAAACAAGTTTCATTATTTTGAGTCTAAACTCAAGCAGCAATTTAAACAAATTTAACCTAATCAAATCCTAACCACTAAAGAGAAAATGAATCAGTCTTTCAACTATTTGCTCTAAGATATATAGAGCTCCCACATTGTTGCTGGGAATAGAGACAAATGAGAAATGATAAGTAGCATAGCCATGCAAACTAGAAACACCCCTAGTTTGAACCATTTGCTTTGCAATGTTGTGATATAACCAACTCTACAAGTTACGCAATTATAACATAAGATGTCCTTGTTGTTCATCCATGAATCACAATCAGTGTTTTTTGAATCAGATTCGTTTCCCCTTTCCAAAAGGTGACATGCATATAGTGTTGGGAAATTCTTTAGTGGGCCTACATATATCAATTAATTGTACATTACAAGCTATCTATTTAGTCCACTTACAAGTGATCAAATAAAGTTTAACTTATTGGACTTTAGGACATCTCAAATTAGTATGGGCTTTGCAATGTGTAGTGTCACACCCGGATTTTCTTAATATCTTACGGAGCCTAAATTGAGGAATTATAAATTTTTTTTTATATCCCTTATATCACTATCCATTTGTAGGTGAATATGTAGGCCAATCTCAATTCATATAACTCCTTTAATATATTTAGGCATATCCACCAACATACATAATGCCAATTCAAAAAGTATACTGATCATCATATTCCAATAATACATAATCTAGCTTACATCCCAGACTCATCACATAAGTATATGTATATACAATCAAAAGAATTCCAATACACTATGCCATCATCCATCTATGTCTATACAAACCGCTGGGAGCCATATACCTTAGACTATGCAGGGAAGTCCACTCTCAAGAAGCTTCCCAAGCCAAAATGAACAATCGTTGTATCGATTACTCTGAAAGGGAGGGGAAAGAAGGGGGGAGTGAGTCGCAACTCAATAAGTAACAACAATAAGCAACTAAATAAAACCAAGCATCCCTCAATTATGAAAGCTCATTCAAATCACTTTCAATCATATCAATTCGATTATGCTGTATTAAAACTCAAATACGATATGGAAACTCAATAACAATTTGTAGTCAAATATAGAGTTCCATCAATAGACTAAAAGTCTCAATATCAAACCATACATAAAGTATGCAGTGAAACCAATAAAACAAATCATAGTACCAAGAGAGTTCACAGAGTATCAAACGATGCTACTTAGAGCGAACAAACCCACGGTAGCTAACCTTAGCCAAACTCCCATAAAGGGCGCTGCCTATGCATAGACCAATCAAACCCCGGCTCATTGCGCATATGAAACCGGGACCTGTCCAAACGTAAGATACGGGACAAGCCAAACGTCTCCGAGGCTAATGCTCGAGAAACAGTGCTCTAAGTCAATCAAATTTGTCTACAAAGTTCTCAAGGTACAGTGTCCTCAGGTCTTAATACCTCGGGTCTAAAACAGATATCCGGTAGTTTTAAAACAAATTTCATTCTTCCCTGACCTCATAGCAATCATTGTAGTTTATAAGGAAGTAATTCAACAAACAAGGCTCACAAGGCATTTAAAAACATTCACAAGGTTACAACGCAAAGTATAAAATCATATTAAATCAGAATTTAGTTTGAACCTTTAAAACATTTAAAATATTTATTGTGTATATAATACGTGCAACCAGTACATTTCTTGCGAGCCATCACCTGTTTACAAACCATTTCTAGTAAAGCATAATCAACAGTCAAGGGAAGACATCTCATATGCAGCATTCATTTGGTTTCAATTGCCAAATTCCAAAACTTTATAGCATTAAGCAAATTGGATGCAAGTAGTCGCTTAGGGTTACTTACAGTACTTCCTTAGCTTCTGAATCAGTTCTCCTTCGCCTAACCAGTCTTGGAGTATTGACTGATTTCGGGTCTAATTCAGTCCTTAAGACAACCATCTACATAACAAATAGTAGATTGAATCAATCTCTATACATCCATCGATCTTAGTATTTCCAATCATAAGCTAACATTAAGCATTGTATAATTCAACAAGAACAATACTTGGCTGTGTTTCCAGAGTTATTCAAACGTTACTAGCACCGTTTATTGCCTTTTCATTCATTTGAACTACTTACGACCCATTTGGTCCATTTTTGTTCTTTAAGGTTTTGGATCTTATGGCATTGTGCTAGACTTAGGTATAATTTCCAGAACTTAATTATCAAACTGTAATTTTTTACATTACTTCCAACTCAAATCCCTATTTAGACATATAAGGTTCATTTCCTAATTCATTTTGTGCCATTTCCCATCAATTTTTAGACCTTGGTCCAAATCTGGCACAGTAGGCAGGAAATTTCCTGACCTATGTTCAGTAAAATGATTACTGCCAACTATAGGGATATGAGATCTGTACAAATCCAACACCATGTCAATCATGACTCATTTATCTTTCTGAACATGTAAAGTTTGCAGTCATATTTGATTAGGGCAATTTTCTATGAACATTTGAAGTTTACATTAAAAATCTGTCCCCAGCAGTGAGTATCCTACATGCATTCATACATATCTTAAGCCATGAAGTTCCAAATCTGGAAATTCCAAAACTAGATGAAAGTTGACTCATTTCCCTATTTAGAAATGTAAGATTCATAATTTAACTCTTCCTATATCAACACCAGAAATTTCCCAAAGTTTCAGTGTGTTCAACAGTTTTCTGACACAGTAAACACTGACCAATATGCACAAACTGTCTCATATCTGGTTATAGGAGTATCCAAATGATGCAAACCCAGAACCATCATGCTCCTAACTTAAATACCCTTTCTAGACATGTAAGGCTTCCAACCTAATTCAATTTGGGCCATTTGCTATGATTTTTCAAAGTTAGGACTGTGATTCACGTTTCTAGACAGAACACCCTGCACTCATTTGTGCATAACTCAAGCTACAGAAGTCCAATTCAAGAAATTCCAAAGCTGACTTTCTTGTAACTTAAAGGGCCATAATTCATAATTTTTCCAGAATTGTTCTCCATACAGAACTATTAAACTGCTTTTTTTAATTTTCTAGCCAGACAGAATAGTAAATTCCAGATTCACACCAAGTCAGAATTTCAGTTTATCTTTATCTAACCATAGCTATTTAAATTTAGTTCATCACAATTTCATTTTCATGCAAAATAATCAAATATTATAAGGCTAGAACCTTACCCCTTAAATCAATGCAAAACCCAGAATTTTGTTAAACAATCCCAAAACAGAACATCAATTCCAAGCAATCCATTAAAACTGAAGTTATAATTAGCTTCTAATATATTCAATTAACTAAAATGTAACTTTAATTTCATGAGAATTTAACTCACCCAGAAATCCCCAATTCCCTCATGTTGGGCGAAATCTCTAGGTCTCCATTCTTGAACAATTTCTTCAATTGAAACCATAGAAACACTTAGAATCAATCCTTAAACAACATATTAAGAGATCAAAACAAACAACCAAATGATTCTTTACAAATCTAGTAAAAACCGAATTCCCTTACCCATTCTTCATTTTCGGTGTTCTTCCTAAATTTCCATGGAAACAACTTGCAAAATGGAAGGATATGCTGGTTTGGTAGTGAAGAATATTCAGCTAGCACCGATTTTATCCATTTTCACTTGATTTTTTTTTTCGAACTTAAAGGAGCAAAGGGGGAGAATGGCGTGAAGATGAATATGGAGAAGGAGGCTCACAGTTTTTGCTGAGATAGAAAGCCAAAATTGGCTTTGAAATAACTAAAGTTCAAGGTATTTACAATTATGCCATTAACGAAGCCTTTTAGCACATGTCAATTTCCTTTACACTTAGTTTTTCTTCTAATTTCATAAGCTCAAGTAAGTTAACTTGAATTTTTATGACTTTAAGGATAAAATATTTAATTTAAATCCTTAATTCTATTCCCATTAGGCCTTTTCAGATTAGGTTAAATCGAATTAAACCTCAAGCCCCATAAACTTCTCCGGCAAACCAAATTTCATCGATAAATCTTACAATTGCTCACTTTTGAGCCTGACTTCCAATAAATAACTGTATCGATCTACAAGGATTCTAGGAGCATGCCATACTTGATCGGAAGGGTCTCTAAATTAGCTTTTCAACAAAATTTGATTCACTTGAATCGGAGTTCTCTATCAAAAGTTATGCTCGTTTCTTTACCAATTGCTCATGATCAAAATTTCCAGTTTGTGACATGAATCAATAAATTCATTGCTTCTGATCCACATTGAATTAGATAGCAAGTCTTATATCGTCGAAAAGCTTATATCGAGTTAGCTTTTCAACAAAATTTGAATCGCCTTAATTGAAGTTTCCTACTAAGAGATATGCTGGATTCTTTACAGAGGTGTCGACTGACAGGTTTGACTGCACATTGTTCAACTTCAGAATTCTTCTGGTATTAATCCGTAGGGGATTAAATTGTGAGATTTTTATGGCTAAAAGACCTTTAAGTTAACTTTCATAAAAATTTTACGGTTTATCCTTTCGATGCTCTAATCAAGAGTTATAACTGAAACAAGGCAGATTGGTCATAAGCCAAAGGTTGAAATTTTCGGTTATTACATCCTCCCTACCTTTAGGAATTTGGTCCTCCAAATTTGATCAAGATCTTATTGAAAAGGTGAGGTTGCTTTTCTTTATCACACTTCTCGTATCCATTTAATCCATAACAGGTGAATTCAAAGTCCAATTCAAAGATTGCCACTTATCCATGAATCAAATTCATTTTACATTAGATCTCAATCTCAATATTCAATCAATCCACAAATTAGATGTATCTCATTAATTTGCACATTAGAAACGTACATCATTTTATAAATCCAAAACCCTCAAGTTGAGCTGAGATCCATGCCATTTTAAGGTGATCTTGATTATCTTATCTCACAAAATCCTAGCTTTGAAATCAAGTTACCACCTTGCTTCACATTCTTTAAAGGTCTCCACTAGTACTCCAAGATTGATAATTTCTATAATCAGTCGTATTTAATATCAACTCCACTAAAACCTTCTTCATTAGTAGAGTTTGAAGACCAAAGGACTTTTCAAAATATACATGATCTAACACATACTTCAATTTCAAATGAAGATCAGACCTTAACTCTTTTTTTTGTCAAGCATGGTGAACAAGTTCAATAACCATTTCTTGCCACTATTGTGGACAAGTTCAATAACCATTTCTTGCCACTATTGTGGACAAGTCCAAACCTTATTGGTCAAATCCAATAAGCACAATTGATATCACACTTGGGACTCTACTAAAGCTCATCAAGGATGCCCAATCCTCAACATTCAAGTTTCTTAGTTTAAAATTGCAATTCCAAATTTCATATAGCTCTCAAAGCAAAGCTAGATCATGTATTCGATCAAATCTTATATTCTCTTCATAGGAAAATAAAGTTAGCATAAGGCCTTAGGTTTGAATGGCTCTATAAAATATAAAGCTCAACGCATAGTTCGATTTCTTTTCCTGTCAATCAAAACAGCCCACATATTTAAGATTTCCAAATGTATTAACCTTCAAATCCATGCATGATCAAAATCAAACGATTCTAATAGTTCAAGGCTTATGCTAAGTATGTCCATGTGTTACATCAAAACACATGTTGAAATACTTAAGGTTCATAGCTATGTCAATGAATTCAATATGCAATTAAGCATATTCATCACACACCATCCTCTCATGGCTATCCAAAAATCATGTATAAATATGGCCTAGGTATGATCATTAATCATTCTCATATCACATATGATTCATAATGTTCATCACCCATCTTTCTTATTTGGTGCCAAGTCGATATAGTTTGATAACTATCAGTTACCCAATTTAATCAGTAGTATGTAATTGTCCCAGTAGCTTTGACATCTTGTGCACACGCTCTCTCAATATCATAGAGCGTTTATATATCACGCTCATGTATTTACATTAGTACAGAGCGGTGCTATCAGTACATTTGGGGTCTCAAGCCTTTTGCTATTTTCTATTAGCATATGGCAACTCAAAGATTCCCCTTACATGTAATGCTCACTGGGCTTGTACATATACATTCTCATCGTTTCATACTCATACTCCGACTATGGCACTATAGAATCTAGGAGTTTGATAATGGAATTTGATTCTATTTAGACAATCAGTCTTTAATCACTTCCATATCATATCTCTTTTAAACTCTTTATCGTTCACAACATTCATTTTCACATTTATTCCATCAAGGCTGCATCTCATTGCAGATTTTATTGTTAATCATCTCTTACAGTAATAAATCATGAGACAATCATTTCCTCTCCATGTCTCTTTTCATGTAGTATGGTTATTACATTTCCTATTCTTATGGTATATTCAAAATCAATTAAATTTTTAGAATATATCCGGGAATATACCCTTTTTATAATTTAGATTCTATGATTGAATCCTCAAATTATCCATTTAAGCACCACATTCTCTAAACAATTCCACCATTTCTATCATTTCGAGGTGGTTATATCTATATAACATTTTTTCATCCACATTACTAGCAGTAAAAATGTAATTCATTTATTTACTCCCTTGAGTATCATTAAATTTCTTTTATAGAATTTGGCCCAATCTCACATCTAACCATAATCATGTGATAACCAAAAGAATCACTTTGTCTTAGTTTGGGAACTGCTTCATACTCATGTTCCCTAATCCTCATGTAATTTTATCTTCTTATTACATTTTCATCTTTTCACTCTCATCATTTTATCCATTTAGGGTCTAAAAACCTCATTCATTGGGCTTACATACCTCGCATGGTATTTCATTAATCTTGTAAACTCCAATAGGATCTCGTAAGAAATTGTCAAGTTCTAAATATCACCTTATGGTTATCAATCTCTAACTATTAGCTGATGACGCCTTGTACAGAGACTAGTCTTATGAATTCCTTATACATCTCTGATTAGATCAATTAGGCATCAATTCCATACAGATGAATATCTGTTCTCAGCAAGAACTCTTTTTAAACAATAGAAATTTAATTCACAATTATAAATCCTTAATTCAAGTCATCTGTATTTCCATCATTTACACCTACACAAGTGAACTTCATTATCCACATAACCTATTAGACCTTTGTTAGTATCATTTCGAATCCACTATTATTCACAATATTCAATATGATTCTTGAGTTATGCGTACTCAAGCTAACAATCAATCAAAGTCCACTATTACTATATTATTTCCATAAGTAATCCTAAGTGCTATAACAATTCCTCATTAAATTTGGCAGATTTGATATATCAATACATTGTCGCTACCACATTTATACTTTGCCACATTCTAGCATCATATCAATATACCATAAGTTATGACATTTAGTATTTACTAGCGAAGTTGAAATCACTAGGCAATCATATCATCACTCAATTACCATCCATCTTTATTTTCACAAACAATCTCTCTTAATGGGGAATCCTCTTTCTGCCTCTAATGAATCTGTTCAATCAGTTCAGGCTTTATCATTTATTACTGCTCAATCCACTCCTTAGCTACCTCTGGATCTTTCACACCAAGGTAGGCGGGTTCATCTTCTGGAACTGTCGCAATCTATTCAAATTCTAGTCCACCTGTTCCTTAGTCTACGGTAGAGGTACTAGAGATGGCATTGGCAACACTAGTGGCTGTGGTGTCGTAACCCGCTACTGTGGAGTAACCTAAGGCTATGGCGCATAAGGAGGGGTTGGTGCTTGTACTAGAGCCTGAGCTGGAGGTTAATTAGGGTTGTCTCCAAATTGATGAGCCATAAAGGCTGTCAAGTTCTATACAGTCTATTGCAATTCTCCTACAGTCCTTGTTGACTGGCCCATTTGACATTGAGATTTGGGACCAAAAGGTCATGGAGGAGGTAGAAAGGTCGAAGACCTAGATCACTCTTAAGGAGGAACTTGTTGTAGTCTACCTCTCTTCCTCATTTTCACTTACTTCCTGTCACATTAACAACAATTAGTACGGTTTATATGGCAACCGCAGTTCAAGGATAGACATAGGCACTGTGTACAGGGATGTAAGCTAACTTTATTGACCTACACAGACACGAACAAATTCGCTCTGATACCAAACTGTCACACTCAGATTTTCTTAATATCTTACGGAGCCTAAATTGAGGAATTAGAAATTTTTTTTATATCCCTTATATCACTATCCATTTGTAGGTGAATATGTAGGCCAATCTCAATTCATATAACTCCTTTAATATATTTAGGCATATCCACCAACATACATAATGCCAATTCAAAAAGTATACTGATCATCATATTCCAATAATACATAATCTAGCTTACATCCCAGACTAATCACATAAGTATATGTATATACAATCAAAAGAATTCCAATACACTATGCCATCATCCATCTATGTCTATACAAACCGCTGGGAGCCATATACCTTAGACTATGCAGGGAAGTCCACTCTCAAGAAGCTTCCCAAGCCAAAATGAACAATCGCTGTATCGATTACTCTGAAAGGGAGGGGAAAGAAGGGGGGAGTGAGTCGCAACTCAGTAAGTAACAACAATAAGCAACTAAATAAAACCAAGCATCCCTCAATTATGAAAGCTCATTCAAATCACTTTCAATCATATCAAATCGATTATGCTGCATTAAAACTCAAATACGATATGGAAACTCAATAACAATTTGTAGTCAAATATAGAGTTCCATCAATAGACTAAAAGTCTCAATATAAAACCATACATAAAGTATGCAGTGAAACCAATAAAACAAATCATAGTACCAAGAGAGTTCACAGAGTATCAAACGATGCTACTTAGAGCGAACAAACCCACAGTAGCTAACCGTAGCCAAACTCCCACAAAGGGCGCTGCCTATGCATAAACCAATCAAACCCGACTCATTGCGCATATGAAACCGGGACCTGTAATATACAGGACAAGCCAAACGTCTCCGAGGCTAATGCTCGAGAAACAGTGCTATAAGTCAATCAAATGTGTCTACAAAGTTCTCAAGGTACAGTGCCCTGAGGTCTTAATACCTCGGGTCTAAAACAGATATCCGGTAGTCTTAAAACAAATTTCATTCTTCCCTGACCTCATAGCAATCATTGTAGTTTATAAGGAAGTAATTCAACAAACAAGGCTCACAAGGCATTTAAAAACATTCACAAGGTTACAACGCAAAGTATAAAATCATATTAAATCAGAATTTAGTTTGAACCTTTAAAACATTTAAAATATTTATTGTGTATATAATACGGGCAACCAGTACATTTCTTGCGAGCCCATCACTTGTTTACAAACCATTTCTAGTAAAGCATAATCAACAGTCAAGGGAAGACATCTCATATGCAGCATTCATTTGGTTTCAATTGCCAAATTCCAAAAGTTTATAGCATTAAGCAAATTGGATGCAAGTAGTCGCTTAGGGTTACTTATAGTACTTCCTTAGCTTCTGAATCAGTTCTCCCTCGCCTAACCAGTCTTGGAGTATTGATTGATTTCGGGTCTAATTCAGTCCTTAAGACAACCCTCTACATAACAAATAGTAGATTGAATTAATCTCTATACATCCATCGATCTTAGTATTTCCAATCATAAGCTAACATTAAGCATTGTATAATTCAACAAGAACAATACTTGGCTGTGTTTCCAGAGTTATTCAAACGTTACTAGCACCGTTTATTGCCTTTTCGTTCATTTGAACTACTTACAACCCATTTGGTCGATTTTCGTTCTTTAAGGTTTTGGACCTTATGGCATTGTGCTGACTTAGGTATAATTTCCAGAACTTAATTATCTAACCGTAATTTTTTATATTACTTCCAACTCAAATCCCTATTTAGACATATAAGGCTCATTTCCTAATTCATTTTGTGCCATTTCCCATCAATTTTTAGACCTTGGTCCAAATCTGGCACAGTAGGCAGGAAATTTCCTGACCTGTGTTCAGTAAAATGCTTACTGCCAACTATAGGGATATGAGATCTGTACAAATCCAACACCATGTCAATCATGACTCATTTATCTTTCTGAACATGTAAAGTTTGCAGTCATATTTGATCAGGGCAATTTTCTATGAACATTTGAAGTTTACATTAAAAATCTGTCCCCAGCAGTGAGTATCCTACATGCATTCATACATATCTTAAGCCATGAAGTTCCAAATCTGGAAATTCCAAAACTAGATGAAAGTTGACTCATTTCCATATTTAGAAATGTAAGATTCATAATTTAACTCTTCCTATATCAACACCAGAAATTTCCCAAAGTTTCAGTGTGTTCAACAGTTTCCTGACACAGTAAACACTGACCAATATGCACAAACTGTCTCATATCTGGTTATAGGAGTATCCAAATGATGCAAACCCAAAACCATCATGCTCCTAACTTAAATACCCTTTCTAGACATGTAAGGCTTCCAACCTAATTCAATTTAGGCCATTTGCTATGATTTTTCAAAGTTAGGACTGTGATTCACGTTTCTGGACAGAACACCCTGCACTCATTTGTGCATAACTCAAGCTACAGAAGTCCAATTCAAGAAATTCCAAAACTGTCTTTCTTGTAACTTAAAGGGCCATAATTCATAATTTTTCCAGAATTTTTCTCCATACAGAACTATTAAACTGCTCTTTTTAATTTTCTAGCCAGACAGAACAGCAAATTCCAGATTCACACCAAATCAAAATTCAGTTTATCTTTATCTAACCATAGCCATTTAAATTTAGTTCATCACAATTTCATTTTCATGCGTAATAATCAAACATTATAAGGCTAGAACCTTACCCCTTAAATCAATGCAAAACCCAGAATTTTGTTAAACAATCCCAAAACAGAACATCAATTCCAAGCAATCCATTAAAACTGAAGTTATAATTAGCTTCTAATATATTCAATTAACTAAAATGTAACTTTAATTTCATGAGAATTTAACTCACCCAGAAATCCCCAATTCCCTCATGTTGGGAAAAATCCCTAGGTCTCCATTCTTGAACAATTTCTTCAATTGAAACCATAGAAACACTTAGAATCAATCCTTAAACAACATATTAAGAGATCAAAACAAACAACCAAATAATTCTTTACAAATCTAGTAAAAACCGAATTCCCTTACCCATTCTTCATTTTTGGTGTTCTTCCTTAATTTCCATGGAAACAACTTGCAAAATGGAAGGATATGCTGGTTTGGTAGTGAAGAATATTCAGCTAGCACCGATTTTATCCATTCTCACTTGATTTTTTTTTCGAACTTAAAGAAGGAAAGGGGGAGAATGGCGTGAAGATGAATATGGAGAAGGAGGCTCAAGGTTTTTGCTGAGATAAAAAGCCAAAATTGGCTTTGAAATAACTAAAGTTCAAGGTATTTACAATTATGCCATTAATGAAGCCTTTTAGCACATGTCAATTTCCTTTACACTTAGTTTTTCTTCTAATTTCATAAGCTCAAGTAAGTTAACTTGAATTTTTATGACTTTAAGGATAAAATATTTAATTTAAATCCTTAATTCTATTCCCATTAGGCCTTTTCAGATTAGGTTAAATCGAATTAAACCTCAAGCCCCATAAACTTCTCCGGCAAACCAAATTTCATCGATAAATCTTATAATTGCTCACTTTTGAGCCTGACTTCCAATAAATAACTGTATCGATCTACAAGGATTCTAGGAGCATGCCATACTTGATCGGAAGGGTCTCCAAATTATCTTTTCAACAAAATTTGAATCACTTGAATTGGAGTTCTCTATCAAAAGTTATGCCCGTTTCTTTACCAATTGCTCACGATTAGAATTTCCAGTTTGTGACATGAATCAATAAATTCATTGCTTCTGATCCACATTGAATTAGATAGCAAGTCTTATATCGTCGGAAAGCTTATCGAGTTAGCTTTTCAACAAAATTTGAATCGCCTTAATTGGAGTTTCCTACTAAGAGATATGCTCGATTCTTTACAGAGGTGTCGACTGACAGGTTTGACTGCACATTGTTCAACTTTGGAATTCTTCTGGTATTAATCCGTAGGGGATTAAATTGTGAGATTTTTATGGCTAAAAGACCTTTAAGTTAACTTTCATAAAAATTTTACGGTTTATCCTTTCGATACTCCAATCAAGAGTTATAACTGAAACAAGGCAGATTGGTCATAAGCCAAAGGCTGAAATTTTCGGTTATTACATGTAGAGACCCAATATTTTATTTTATTTTATTGATTGGCCAAAATAAAATAAAATAAAATATGCTTTAAGTATAAATAGGTTATGGTCCCTAGTCTAAATAATACTTAATTCTCACAATCAAATCCTATCGTTGAGTGAGATACAGATTCTCTCAAAAGTTTAGACATGGAAGACTCTAACCTTAAGAAATTAATTCCAATCGATTCAAGTACGCTTCTGTATTACTTTTCTTGATGATTAAACATGAGATCCTGGGTATATTTATTTGTTTTAATTTTCCTACAAGTGGTATCAAGAGCTTGTTATGTTTGATCATTGAGAATTAAAAATTATTGTGTAAAACGTTAGGGCTTTTATTCCTTATGGAATAAAGATTAAAATCATGTGAACAATATTATGGAATTTTGTCTCATGTTTGATGAATTTTATCTTTAAATATTTTAAATCCCGAAATTAAAATTTAACCAAAACAATAATATTTTATGTGTTTTAATTCAAATTGATTAAGGATAATCGTTTCTTGTGACTTCTATGGTTGAAACACAGTGACAATTTTGGTATTTTTTTGTTTTGGTTAAAAGAAATAAAGAAAAAGAATTGGGTCCTCCATGGTAGAGTTTTCTTGAAGCTTTTTCATCAAATTAAACACCAATTTTTGTTGTTTTAATCCGTTTTCTTGCCATGGGTTTTGTAGAATAACATTTAATTTGATGATTTAAGGCTTAATTTTGTTAAAATAGGTGAAAAGAGAATAAAAAAATAAAGAAAAAACAAGAACAGACCCGACGGGTTTGTTCCAGGAACTGGCCAGGTTGGTGGCAGAAAAAAAGGTGCCCGATTAGGGAACCTTCCCCACGCACAAGAGGAGGCGCGTGGAGCGCGTGAGAAGCTCTCCGGTGTCCATTAGCCTCTTGTTTTTTCCAGTACAATATATTTTTTATTTTAAAATTTTTAGTGATTTTTATGAAATTTTTTGAAATTTTGAAATATTTATTATTTAATATTCATTGTAATTTTGGTGTTTTTGATATATTATGTGCATTTTCCTGAAATTTTATTTCATAATAAAATATTTC
The DNA here is from genome assembly GCA_032173925.1 of Heritiera fomes. NCBI lineage: Eukaryota > Viridiplantae > Streptophyta > Magnoliopsida > Malvales > Malvaceae > Heritiera > Heritiera fomes. The sequence goes on along the minus strand of JAPDPM010000002.1, from coordinate 35,780,271 downwards.
ATGATTTTCTTAGTTGATTGACAGTACTCACTCTCCCTATTGATGTGAATTAATTTGTGTACTCTCTATATGTTTTGTATGTGCATAATATGTTAAAAATAAAGTTCAAAATAAATTAAATTAATATAAAATACCACCAAAGTGACCTTTTTATGTTAATTTATTTATTTTGAAAATTAAGGTTGTCATTTAAAAATTTAAATGACTGTGTTTTTAATCCCTACGGAAAATAATTGACCCAAATGAAGGTTATTTTTTGGCCGGATTACAAACACAATAAGGTAGTAAATATGTGATAAAATTATTTTTACCATGCATGCAATATGTCAGCCCAAAGGAAGGCATGTTGTTTGCAAGGATTTGATTATCAATATTTACTAATAAAGTTTAAGAGTATCGCTTACAAATTAAAATTTCTGTCCAAAGATTAAATTTTAGTGTTGTGCTTGGTATCTTATATGGCCCAAAATTATTATTTGTTAATTGTGAGCTTATTATTGTTGTTTTTACTGTTTACAGTAAATGTTTCTTCTATATTTGCCAATTTGAATAATATCTCAGTGCTTAACGGCACTAACTTCGAGAAATGGAAGGAGCATGTTACCATTGTGCTTGGGTGTATGGATCTAGACTATGTGATCAGGTCTGATAAACCTCCCGGCCTTGCTGAAAATACTACAGCTACGGAAAAGGCACTTTATGAAAAATGGGAGTGTTCTAACCGCATAAGTCTGATGATCATGAAGCACTCAATTCCGGATACCATCAGAGGCGCAACGCCTGAGGAGGAAAATGCTAAGAGTTTCCTACAACGAATTGCAGACAGATTCACTGCAAATGAAAAAGTCGAAACAAGCACCATCCTGTCTGAGCTTGTTTCAATGCAGTATAGCGGTAAAGGAAACATAAGGGAATACATTATGGAAACGTCTAATCTTGTTACTAGACTAAAGGCACTAAAGTTAGAGTTGTTTGAGGACATTCTCGTGCATTTAGTCTTAATATCTCTTCCTACAAAATTCAGTCCTTTTAAAATAAGTTATAACACTCAAAAGGAGAAATGGACTCTTAATGAGGTCATTGCTCAGTGTGTGCAAGAGGAAGAGAGGTTGAAACAAGAGAAGACAGAAATTGCTTACTTAGCATCTTCTTCCAATGACAATGTTGCAAACAGAAAGAGAAAAAGGAACACAGGAAAAGGCATTGCAAATACTGGAACTTCACTGCCTAAGGGGCAACAGAAACAAGATAAGGTGATCACTTGTTTCTTTTGCTGTAAAGGTGGTCATGTGAAGAAGGATTGTTCCAAGTATGCTAAATAGCTTGCCAAAAAGGGTAAACTTCTCAACTTTGTTTGTTCTGAAGTTAATTTGGCTTTAGTACCCAATCACACTTGGTGGATAGATACAAGTGCAAGTACTCAGATAAGTGTGACTATGTAGGGTTGTCTAAGGAGCATAAAGCCAATTGATGCTGAAAGATTCATCTACGTAGGAAATGGCGAAAGGGCTCCTACTGAGGCTATTTATTTATTTAGATTAAAGTTAGAATCTGGTTGCTATTTAGATTTGAAAGAGACTTTTTATGTACCGTCATTTAGACGGAATTTGATTTCTGTTTCTTATTTGGACAAATCAAGATATTCTTGTTCATTTGGAAATTGAAAATTTAGTCTTTTTCAGTATTCAAATCTTATTGGCACAGGTTCTTTGATTGATAATCTATATAAATTAGATTTTCATACCTCACACATTAATGAATCCTTGCATATATATAATTGTGGTACAAAGCGCAAATTAATTAATGAGAATTCTTCTATGTTATGGCACAGGCGTTTAGGACATATTTCTGAACAAAGAATAAAGAGGCTTGTGTCAGAAGGAATTCTCAATTCCCTTGATTTTTCAGATTTTAAAATCTGTGTTGAGTGTATTAAGGGAAAACAAACAAATATAAAGAAAACTGGTGCTAACAGGAGTTTAAACTCTTGGATTTAATTCATACTGATATTTGTGATCCATTCCCTATAGCTTCTTGGAATGATCAAAAGTATTTTATTATTTTCATAGACGATTATTCTCGTTATGGGTACTAATAAGTCCTTGAAATGTCTATTTTTATGGGATATTATTACATGATTTTTGGATGAATTTTGGAATTTTTATTTATTTTCTTTCCTAATGAATTAAACTTTTTTTGTCTTGTGTAGAAAATTCAAAAATCAAGATAAAGTTGAGAAAATGATGCAAAAAGAGACAAAAGTAATTGCTTTGGAATCTAAATCACAAACACAAGAGCCCATGTAATCTCTACAAGCCCAAAACACATTCTTTATTTAAGTGGGCTTCAACAAACACAAGAAAGGAAGTCTAGCCCGTAGACTACAGCCCATGTGGATTTTCTGCCTAAAGCCCTTGAAGAACCCTAGTGAATAAAAGAAGAATGAAGCTGCCGCAAGTGAAAAGCATGGTGGAGAGGAGGCTGGCGTGGAAGAGAGGGCTGAGTGACACAGCCCTATTTTTCAACCTTTCTTCATCGTTTCTACACTTGTATTTCCTGTTTTAATCTTTAATTTCAGCTACTGTTTTTTTTTTTAAATTTTAGCTTTAGCTTAAGCACTTTTCTTCCATGTTTGTATGTAGTTCCGATTATTTAGAAAGTGTTAAGATAAAGTTTGAGAAATTTCCATCTTTACTATATTCGTTGACTAAATTTTCTCTTCATTTAGGCTTCAGTTCACGTTACTGTTTTCTTACTTCATGATTTTATGGTTTCTTTAATTTTAATCAGTTTTTCTTTAAGTCAGATATATACAAGCTTTTGCCCCTGTTTCGTTTAGTTTCTTGCATCAGTTGTTACCTTATTTTATTTTTTTTATTTTTTTTATTTTCTTGTTCTTTTGTTTCATCATTCTGTCCATGGATTTAAATAGAAGTTTCTACCTATCTTTCATTGCTTTAAAACTTTCTTTAGCTTAGGTATACTTAAAATATTAGTTAAGTAGATTAGTAGGTTCATTGCATTAGTTTTGTTCGATCTCTCTCGCTTCACATCCTCTGTTCTCCGTTGTTTAAACTGCTTCTTGGGTTTACTGCTGTGAATCTTTGTTTCACAGTTTAACATGGCTATCTACTATTTCCATTTCCATTGTTGAGTTGCGTGCTTGTTTAGAATGGCGTGGCTGTCCTTGGTATTGCATGGAAGCAGGAGCTGGCTTGTGTACAGAGGAACAGCTAGTGATAGTGCGACATGGGTTGGAGAAAGACGCCTGGATTGGCAGTGACCAGTAAGCTGGATAGCAGGAGACATGTGCATGGCTATGTGCTGCTGCATAAGGTGGCAAAACGTGGTTTTGTGCATGTGTTTGCTAGTACTGTGCAGGAGGCATGTATGTTGTTGGGTTCTTTCAAGTCTTTTAGTTTGCTTTAAATTCAAGAGATATTTCTTTATTCATTTAATGTTAACTGTTAGTTTGGGTAATGCATGGTAATTTTAATTAAGTTGCATGTTTTTGCTGCTCTTTGTTTAGATATAATCTTAACTTGCAATTTAGTTTTGATGCGCTTTAATTTAATTTCAAATATTTGTTTAGGTTTTATTTTAATGCTTTTAGTAGTTAATTGACTTCTAGAAAATGCTCAATTGCTTGAATAAACTTAGGATGACCAATTTCAATACTTAGCTAGAACAATTCTAACTAATCCTCGTGAGAACGATACTCTACTCACTATCTATTACTTGTCGCGACCCGTGCACTTGCGGTATAGGTCTTAGAGCGCAACAGGTACCTATACTTGATTCATGAGAAGTCTCAGGCATTGGACGTTTTCAAAATCTATAAAGCTGAAGTTGAAAATCAACTTGGAAGGAAAATTAAAGCCGTTAAATCTGACCGTGGAGGTGAATATTACGATAGATATGACAGATCAGGTAAACAACGTCCAGGCCCTTTTGCAAAGTATTTAGCAGAATCTGGCATCGTTCCTCAATACACCATGCCAGGAACTCCAAGTCAAAATGGTGTAACTGAGAGACAAAATCGAACCCTAAAGGACATGGTTAGAAGTATGATTAATCATTCTTTTTTGCTAGAGTCACTTTGGGAAGAAGCCTTAAAGATTGCAGTGTACATTCTTAATCGAGTTCTAAGTAAAGTAGTAGCTGAAATCCCATATGAATTATGGACATGAAAGAAGCCTAGTATTAGGCATTTACATATTTGGGGTTGTCCAGCTGAGGCTAGGCCATACAAGCCTAATAAAAGAAAATTGGACTCAAGAACAATAAGCTGCTACTTTGTTGGATACTCAGAAAGATCGAGGGGTTTCAAGTTTTATTATCCCTCAAATAGATCCTTTTTCGAAACACAGAATGCTAAGTTTATTGAGGATGTTGAATATGATGAGGGTGCCAAACTTAGGAACTTTGTCTTTGAGGAAGAACATGTTACTGTTCCTACAGTTGCAATTGAGAATGATCAGACAATTATGTCTGACATTGTTCAAGGTGCAAATCCAAATTATCAAAACACTCTTGGGTTACATCCTACTCATATTGAAGAGCAACAACAACCTCAATTGGAAGTGCCATTAAGGAGATCCTCAAGAGAGAGGGGTGATCGGCGATTCCAGATGATTATATCGTTTATCTCCAAGAACACGAGTTTGATATAGGACTAGAAGATGATTCAAAATCTTTTAGTGAAGCCAAACAAAGTGTTCACTCTCATAAATGGATTGAGGCCATGAAAGATGAGATGAAATCAATGGAGGACAATGACATTTGGGATCTTGTTGAATTGCATAAAGGAGCAAAATTGATTGGTTGTAAATGGATTTTCAAAACCAAGCGGGATTCGAAAGGTAATATTTAAAGATATAAAGCACATCTAGTTGCCAAAGGTTTCACTTAAAAGAAAGGCATTGATTATAAATAGACTTTCTCTCCGGTTTCATCGAAAGACGCTTTCAGAATCATTATGGCACTTATAGCTCATTATGATTTGGAGCTACATTAGATGGATGTAAAGACAGTGTTTCTCAATGGTGACATTGAAGAAACAATTTATATGGAGCAACAAAAAAATTTCGTGTATGATAAATCGAAACATCTGGTGTGTAAATTAAAGAAATCCATTTATGGTTTAAAGTAAGCATCCCGTCAATGGTATTGAAAATTTGATCAAGTGATTGCCTCTTTTGGTTTTAAGGAGAACACTGTTTATCAATGTATTTATCACAAGATCAGTGGGAGCAAGTTTATTCTTCTGGTGTTATATGTTGATGATATTCTGCTAGTAAGTAATGTTATAGGCTTATTGCATGAAACCAAGAGATTTCTTTCAAATAAATTTGAGATGAAAGATCTTGGGAATGCATCTTTTGTGTTAGGCATACAGATCCATCGAGATCGTTCTCGAGGAATACTTGGTTTATCACAAAAGGCTTATATCGATAAGGTGCTTAGTCAATTCGACATGAAAAATTGTGCATCAGGAGACACGCCCATTGCTAAGGGTGATAAATTCAGTCTGCTTTAATGCCCAAGAAATAATATTGAAAAGAAGAGATGCAAAAGATTCCTTATGCTTCAGCAGTAAGGAGTCTCATGTATGCTCAAGTTTGTACGCATCCGAATATTGCGTGCATAGTTGGTATGCTTGGCAGATATTTAAGTAACCCTGGAATGGATCATTGGAAAGTAATAAAGAGGGTTATGAGGTATTTATAGAGAACTAAAGATTACATGCTCACATATCGGAGGTCAGATCATTTAGAGATCGTGGGGTATTCAGACTCCGATTTTGCTAGTTGCCTTGATAGCAGAAGATCCACTTTTGGTTATGTTTTCATGTTAGCTGGAGGAGCTGTATCCTGGAAGAGTGTAAAGCAGTCACTCATAGCTTTTTCCACCATGGAAGCAGAGTTTATAGCTTGCTATGAGGCATCGAACCAGGCAATATGGTTGCGAAATTTTATCACTGGGCGATGCGTTGTTGATGGTATTGAGAGGCCATTGAAGATTTATTGTGATAATAAAGCCGCAGAATTATACTCTAAGAACAACAGAAGCTCGTCCAAGTTAAAGCATATTGACATCAAGTTTCTTGTTGTTAAGGAGAGAGTTCAGAGTCTTCAGATATCTATTGAATATATCAATACGAACTCCATGATTGCGGATCCGCTTACTAAGGGTGTACTACTAAGGTGTTTCATGAGCATGTAGCTCGTATGGGTGTGGTTCACTTTGATGATATGCTTGTATAATGAGAGTTTGTTTCATTTATATTCATTTGTTATTGAGACATTTTCTGATCAGAATAAAGTATTGTTGTTATTATTGAAACTCTGAAATAAAGTATTATTCTTTCAAATTGCAGTTGAGCATAAAGTTTTGAAAGTAGGACCAGTTGGAAATAGGCATGTTTAAGGGATCACGTTGCATGTAATTTCCATGCTACACATCCATACTTGATCTGTGTCGTTGATTATATTTATATACGTGACCATTGATGGATCTAGTTACGAAATATATGTAACGAAGACCGCTTTGATCCTATGTTAGTATAATTAATGGACCAGATTGTCTAGAGATGTTGCTTTGTGAAGATAGCTAATTTAGAGCTCTTAAAGTTATTTTAAAATGTACAATTATAAGGTGACATATGTGGCCCAAGTGGGAGATTGTTGGGAAATTCTTTAGTAGGCCTCAATATATCAATTAATTGTACATTACAAGCTATCTATTTAGTCCACTTAAAAGTGATCAAATAAAGTTTAAGTTATTGGACTTTAAGACATCTCAAATTAGTATGGGCTTTGCAATATGTAAAGACCTAATATTTTATTTTATTTTAATGATGGGCCAAAATAAAATAAAATATACTTCAAGTATAAATAGGTTATGGTCCTCAGTCTAAACATAACTTAATTCTCACAATCAAATCCCATCGTTGAGTGAGATACAGATTCTATCAAAAGTTTAGACGTGGAAGACCCTAACCTCAAGAAATTAATTCCAATAGATTCATGTACGCTTCTGTATTACTTTTTTTTATGATTAAACATGAGATCTTGAGTATATTTATTTATATTAATTTTCCTACACATACTGCATGTGGCACTCTCCAGGTGGTCTGCAACATCCAGACTTCAAAATGACAACATCAAGGTAAATAAATAGAATTAGTATTTATCACAAAAACACATATTATGTCGGCCAACTTAAATAGTTTGATATGTAAATTGACGATGCCTCTATAAATGATAGTTTCTTCGTACTGCAATCATATGATTTGAGTTGCATTGATGTCGTGGCCATATGTTGGCACACGCCAGTGTCGAAAATGCATTGTTTGATGTTGCTCCAAAGACTGTGGCCAAATACTTTTTTTTTTATTAATTTAAAAAGGTTCTACCACATTATTTTTATGAGTTTATATATAATATATTAATAATGTATAGCTTCCAACACTATCACTGTCAATGCATATGAAATTATCATCTAATTAATGAACAAATTAAAAAAATACTAAATCCTTAAAAATAAAAACAAATAAATATTTTTCAATTTGATTAGGAGGGTTTAGCATTTTTTTAATTTACTTATTAATAACATGTCAACTTTTAATACATTGATAATATATAAAAATTATATACTATAATTACATCATATATATATATATATATATAAATCCTATTTTTATTTGAAAAAATATACAATTGTTTTACTCATTTTTTAATTAAAAAAAGTCTACATTTTGTACGGTAGTCAATTTATCTAGGATTTGCTATTCAAGAACGTGGCGTGTTTTTATTGGTCATAGGACGAACCATAGAGACAACTGGTCATTCTTTTTTGTAAGCCCATTTTTTTTGGCACAGTTTGTAAGCCCATTTTAAAGTCTCCCGTCAAAAGAAACCATCGCCGTCTTTTGCCTTCTTTGCGTTGCTATCGGATCAGGCATGGCAGACGAGGTAACCCTCCTATCTCTTAATTTTTCCTTCTCCGTTTATTTTCCTAGAAACTGCCGAAAATGAAAAGAATATCGGAAAATTTTCGTTTTAGAATTCAAATTTCGATAGCGATTTATCGATTTATTCACTGTTTTTCTTTTTGGCCAATCACTATTTTCTTATTTATTAATATGGGCTAATTAGTTTAGTTCTTTCAATATAATTTTTTTTATTAAATTTCTAGGTTTGAGTTGGGGGGTTTTTCATTACTTGGAAACTCTTAAACGAAAAGGAATATCAATTTTGATTGTCATTTGATGAGAAGAATCTGAAATTTTCATTGCTTTAGGGAAAACAAAGGAAGCCTTTTCATGTGATATGTGGTTGAATATTTTAGCTGAATGTTCTAGAAGTTTAGTGTCTTAAAGTGAGAGTTGTTTAAGTCGGAAGGAGTCAACCGTTATTAGTGAGAATTGCGTTTAGGGTTTGTGTGTTGAAGTAGAATATTGCATTTTTATGTTTATTATATTATGGTAGTTTGTTGGTCGTTGTAGTCTAGCAAGCTTGAATCTTTTTGTACCACGAAGAGGAAATTATTTTAGGAAATAGGCGGTTGTAGTTTCATTATGAAGTTTGTTTTGCCAAAAAAATTATTTTCATAATCTGAAACTAGATTATAATTTTAAAGGTGATTTCAACAGTCACAGCTCATCTCTTGCAACCCTTTTTGCCCTCTATGAATTATAAGGTACAGAGTAACTTAATTTTGTTATCAAGGCCTAAGCATTGTGTTCTCTTTATAGCAATTATGAATTAATGCGTCTGCAAGGTAGCTAATGAAGACACTGAGAGATTATATTCTTACTTATATATAGAGGAACACATGTTTACATCAAAGTCGTACCATAATAAGCATTATGGCATTAGATAGAAACATGTGTTATTGAGATTTAATGATTTATCAAATATTTAGTCTTTTTCCAAAATGATTTATCAAATATGCTTTAAGAAAAATTACAAATTACATATACCTTTTTTCTTAAAGACCAATTATATTAAGTCCAATCAAAGCAAGTTCTCTATTAATATCAATTGGACTTGTATTTCAAATTAAGCTCATATAAGATAACCTTTAAAGGCAATTTTTTTTGGTTTGAAAAATGCTCATATATCAAAAACAAGTTTACTTTGTAAAAGCTAGTTTAAAGGAATACTGGATTACAGTAGTGGACTTATGCAAATGAAAGCATTATCTAAAGGGAGACTAGGCTATTTTAAAAGCTAAAAGTCAAGTTTAAGAATTAATTTTTTAAAAATTTGTTTTATATATTGACGTCTTTTCTATACTGACTTTGAATGTACAGAAGAAAGACCAAAATACTTTGTATGTCCTATTTTAATAACTTAATGAAGTTACTGTATTTCTTAGATCATTTATGATTTAAGAAAATTGTGATGTCGGAAAGCTAAGATTGTGCTAATATTGTGAATCATGCTTGTGAAATTAATTGATGGTTAGGGGATAACTTGACAGTTGTTTTGTGGATTTTCTAGATTTTGGTAAATGACCATTCTTGGTTTTAAAGAGGTTAATTTGGGGTAGGTTGAAAATTTGAACAATGTTGAAGAGTGATAAGAAGAAACCATACAGGCTTTGGCCTTAGGAATGACACCAGAGGTTGACTTTATCAGAAAATCACAACAGCAACAATGCTGGAAAATTTTTCATAGTAATTCTACTTTTCAATGAAAAGATTGTGTGTAGAATCCTAACACTCCTAGTGCAATTAGGACTTTAACAGAAACTTGAGACTCTAGATAGGAGACTAACTAATTAACAAACTAACAAACATGACTTAAAACGACAATAGCTAAACTATAGTAGATAAAAACACTATAACATAAGGGATAGCCCAAAACTCTTAGGCATGTAGATATGTAATTTCCAGCAAAAAAGTTAAGAAAATATCTTTCCCACTTAAAATGATAAAAAATGGAATGAAGTAAGAATTTTCCATTTTTAACACAAATAAACATAATGCTACTGATTCAAAAGCAAATGATATAGGTTACTCAAGCTCCAACTAAGCTCTCAACATTGGAAACCAAGTTTAAGGCTTGGGAATTACATTTTACAAGTTGCCTTAAGACTCCTCCTAAACATCTTTGGAGGTTCCTGGCATTATGCTTGATCAACTTGTTTTTGAACCACGAAATCGAAGACACTTCGATTTTGTAGTAAAAAATTTTCAGATACCCTTTTGTGGCATTTTGAAATTTCTTCAACTTCTTTTTGTCTGTTTCTCACGGATGCCTGTTGGTTGCTACAAATGCTTTTTATAAGTAGCTCAAAGAATGGATTAACCAAGAAAGGGGTGAATTTGTTATAATCAAAATTTTAACAAATATTAGCCAGGTAGATAAATGAACAATTTGAAGAATTAACAAGCTTGAAATATAAAGAGTTGAGAGCTAGAGAATTGAACTCTAGGGATTATAGAGGTTTGGCCTTTCAATGCCTATGCCCTCTCCCTTTACTTCCCTTGGCAAGGAGTTGCAATCCACTATCTTTCACAAGATACAATTACCTTTTCAAGGATAAGGTGTATCCTTCATAATCTACCTTTCAAAGTTAAGGTATAACCTCTTATCTTCCAAACTTTTAAGAGTTCAACTCAACCTTTACAAGGTTCACTCAAGGGTAACTTGCCCCTTGAACTCACTAAATCAGCAAGTGAGTTTGTTTTGCAGACTAGAAGTATCTCTAAAAAGTTGAGTGTTTGCTATTTTAAGTACAAATTAGAGGAATGAGAATAATACTAGAATTGAGAATTTTAGCTCTATAAATCTTGAATGCTCTTAATGAATTTGATTGAGGTTGTTGGAGTTCTTCTCTTCAAGTAAATGGTCGTCAATGCACCAATACATGCCTTGGAAGTGTTTAGAGATGGTGTAGCATTTGATACAATAACTGTAGTTGGTTAGAGAGTAAAATTTGACCGTTGCTGGCTTCTAGACCTTGAGGGATCGATGTCATGAAGTGACATTGATGTCTAAAGCATAGTGAAATCAATGTCTCATGCTGAAAATTCAAATTTCAAGTTTGGTGTAAAAGGAACGTTGATGTCATACTTATAGGGGGTCGATGTCTATAGCAGGGGAAAACCATAGAGGACCTTTCTAGGCATTGATGTCTATAGCGAGGGAAACATAGAGGACCTTTCTGTGTAAAAGGAATTGATGTCAGCATAAGGGACATCGATGTCATTAAAGCAAACTGTATAACTTTTGACATTTTTCCCTTCAAAAAAATGTTTTCTTATTTCCCAAAATTACTTTAATAAATCATAAACATTTAATACCAAATAATTTTGAGAATAAGTGAATTTACCAAGTATGTAGTAAATTTTGAAAATAATTCATCAAATGTTGTAAGGAAAAATTACAAACTTGATTTAAATTTAATTAATCTTAATGTTTTGCTTTATAAAAAATATGATCAATTCAATGCTAACTGCTAAAGTTAAGAATGTGTATATTTATTGTACCATATAATTTCTTTGAAAGATTAATGTATAACCCCTGCAAAATGATTTCAATTTGATTACTTTTGCCTGGTAAATGATTCCGAACTTTGATATTTTTTGCTTGGTAAATGATTCTGGACTGTCATAAGTGGAAAATTTCACCTTGAACTGATTAATAACAAGTTGATAATTTTCACATCTAGTTATCATCTATTGGTTCTCACATTTCTTCCACACTATGTTTTTTCCCTGTATTGTCCCAGATTGAACTGAAAACTGCCCCAGCTGATTTTCGTTTCCCTACAACAAATCAAACTAGACATTGTTTCACCCGATACATTGAGTTTCACAGGTACATTGCTTGTTAATTTTCAAATTTTGCTTGTTAGTATACTATCAAATGTGTGTGTGTATGATATATTTTAATCTAAAATCAACTACAGGTGCTTGGCTGCAAAGGGTGAAGAATCTAATGAATGTGAGAGATTCGCCAAATACTACCGTTCTCTATGTCCTGGTGAATGGGTAAGTATACCTAAGTTTTATTTATATATCACAAGTAAACGAGAGTTTGCCTTGTTCCAATGGAATGTTTGCTGTATATTTCAGATCAACTTTATTATCTTGTGCTTTTTATTTTTGCTTCTAGTATCAAATTCTGTTTTCACATGGTTAAGTATCCTCATATGTATCATGGCCTCATTGAAAAAACTTGAGATGTGATCTATGGTTTTAGTTATCAATTGATGCAAATGCATCATAATGGTCATAAATAAGGAAATAAATATCCTGACATTCAAGGGCATAAGTAAATTACAGGTTGTTGTTATTCACAACTAATTTTCTATATTGCGTTTATCCTGATAAATTTAGATTTTTACACCTGTATTTTTTCCTATGATCAGCAGAAGTAATGTATCATATTAATAACTACAATATTAAGTGTACCGTACAACATGTTGATAGGATTATGATAGATATTGCTGGTGATTGTAATTAAAAATGTGAAAGAAGTGTCTACTTTCATGTTATCAATTTATGGACACTTCTTTAAAAGTTGTCTAGATTTTAGATTGTCATGTTCGTATTTTAGTGTTGTCAGATGTCGAGATAGATGGAAAGGTGATCAAAACTAAAACATGAGCTATGGGGACTGAATTTAGGTTTACGAATAGGATCTACTGAGTAACTAGTTAGTAGTAACTACTTAAATTGATCCCCGGTACAGTGGTAGGAATTGATCCCAGGTACAGTGGCAGGCTGGTAGGCTTAAATTGACCCCATGTACAGTGGTAGGCCGGTGACTAGACCTGCTCAAGGGCCGGGCTAGCCGCCCAAGCCCGAAGGTCTGTTCGATATTTGGGAGGGCTTGGACAAAAATATTTGATGTAATTATTGGGCTTGGACAAAAATTTTAGGCCCGTTTAAAAACTGGCCCGGGCTTAGCCTTTCAAAGCCCGGGCCCTGTCCGGCCCGGCTCGATATTAATATTAAATATATATTTTTTAATATATTTATAATATTAAGTATGTTTTTAATATATTTATTAAGTATAATATAATTTTATATATATATAAAACATTATTAATTAAAAAACATGATTATAAAATTTTTAATATGAGAATTGATAGACAAATTTTGACAAATTAAATTAAATTTTAAAGGAAATAAAATAATAAAAAATAAATAATTAAAAATATAAAAAATTAAATTCGGGAGGGTCGGGCTCGGGCTTATTATATAAAAAAATAAAACGGGCCTGGACTAAATATCAGGTCCGTTTTACCGGGCCGGGTCGGGCTTGGGCATTGCTTATAACTCTTATTACCTGTCATGGGTTCAGCCCGAACCCGGCCCGATCCGGCCCATGATCAGGTCTACCGGTGACTGCTATTTTTATTATTGATATTAATATGGTAGCGACAGTGATTCTAATTTAATGCTGTAATGCATTATTTCATATGTCCTTTCTGGTATTGGTGGGTTGGTTGATCAATGAATAACAGAATAACCATCGCAGTCTTCCTTTTAATTCTACTACACATTCTAAAATATAATGATATTTTCTGTAGTGCTTGTATCAGCAGCTACTTATAAAGGAGATAGAAGATGAATTAGTTCGGCTATTACATTCAACTTGTTTATCTTATTTTAATATTTTCGATGTTGTTAAAATTGTCGCAGATCGAAAGGTGGAATGAGCAGAGGGAGAATGGTACTTTCCCAGGTCCTCTGTGATCGCACATTGGAAATTAGCGGACTCTTCTCTGGCATGGGAATTTATATTGCTCCATTGATCTCGTCTTTAGCTAGTTTCAATGTTCGTCTTTGAATTTTTGGAATTAATAAGCTACAAATTGATTCACAATGGCTGATGAGTCGGTCAAAAACTGCAATATGCCTTGCTGTTTTTCTGATGTCCTAACTCATGAACTTGCTTTCCTGGCCTATTGTTTTTAACACTTCCACTCTTATTGGATTGTCACTTTTTAATTTTACATAAAGATGAGTTACTTACGCGAGGAGTAAAAAGTTAATGGGTAATGATTTTTCACATAAAATTAAAAAGTGACGTGGTTTAATAAAAATAAAATTATTAAAAGTGACAGTAAAAAATGATTGTTTTTAGCATTCTCTTTACCGTTTAGTGGTGTGTCCTGTTTTTTCCGAGCAGCAATGTCAGGTGCAATCAAGCCAGGGGTTGAACACCATTTTATCCAAGCTCGTTTGTTTATCTGTCCTCATCAAGTCTGAAGTCTGAGTTCCCATTTTCTTTTTAAATCAAACTCAAATTTATGGTTCAACTTATTTTAGATGCTCATTGAGCTTGAGGTCTTGTTTTTCATTTTTTTTAAGAGCCAAACACAATATATTGTCTTACCAAATATTTTGAAAAGCATCCTATTCAAAACTAGTATTTCTATAAAATTAAGAATTTTTATGAATTTTTCCAAAGGTTTTTTTCGTTAAAGAGGAAAATGTTTGCTATTACAAATAAAAAAAAATGAGAATTCAACAATCATAATTATCATTCATCGGTTTCTTTTTTTTTTTTTTAAAAAGCTTTAAATTCATAGATTGGTTCACCTACTTTTCATGCGCTTCCTTGTTAAAAAGAAAACGAGTGCGTTGCAGCCTACTTTGCAAGGGTAAGAAACCGCAAAGACTTGTATAAAATTCTTCTTGCTCCTAGGAATGCTTCGGAAGGATGCCTGAAAGGCAAATACTTAATGCCCTCTCTCACGTCACGTGTCATGTTGATTAATAATTAGAACCTTATGCCAGAGCAGACACCTTCTTTAGCCAGAAGTTTTGACAATTTTGTAAGATTACGGCCCCTATTGTTTGCGAACGTCGGTTTTCAAAAAATAAAGATTTTTTTATTATTTAAATGAGTTAATAAATTTTTTATTTATTTTAATAATTAATATTGTTTAACATAACAATACTTATTTATTTAATATAAATATATTTATTTTTATAAATATTTTCTGGTTTAAAATATATTATTTTTATATATTTTATTGACAAATGTGTTTACATTATTATTGTGAATAAAAACATAAATAGGATATCTGTTAGATTTTACATGCGCTGTTCAGATGATGTCAAATATTTATATATTTTTTTATATTTTTAATGTTTTTTTTAAAAAAACAGTATCGTTGTCTTAAATTTGTTTGTGGAACTAAAAATTCATTGATAGTGTACTAGCAATGTATTACATAATTATCAGGAAGTGAAATGTGAAACATGGAAATGAAATGACAATACAAAAACAGAAAGATTTATCTGTGATAGGTGGTTTATCGTTTTCTGTTTCAAGGACAGGTTTTATTGCCAAGAATTTCAAGTAGTTTTCACTTTCAATTCATATTCACACGTAAAAGCTATAAATATAACAATACAATTTGAGATCTAAAAAAGAAACTCTCACAAATGTTCCTGTTAATTTTAACTTTTATTGTTATTTAAAATTTTGACAAAATAATTTGCTCAAATTTCAGAAAAAAAACTTTGTTATAATTCTACAAAATGATGCATTCAATATCAACAAAAATCAATATCATCAAGAATGCCGCCTGCCAACAACCTCTTGGCCTAGTAGTTAAGGATGAGTTGTGGCATATTGTAAGTCTTGAATTTGAATCCAAGCACCTCATCCCCAGTTATTTAATATTTCTCTTGTAACAAAAAAAAAGAATATTGCCTCCAAAGAGAAAAATAATATATCCTTCCAACGAATCACGCTTAGTCTAACATTTATTATTTTTTTTAAGAAGGATCAAGTTCAAAATTTCAATTTTTTGTACCTTTTATGAAAAAAAAGAATATATATCCTTTTGACCTAGTCCTTGTTGATTAGATTTAGAATTTTAGGATAGCAAAATTGCAATTTCATTTTTAAGAGGAAAAACGCGTGAAGAATCAGTATAGGATAATGAACCTAGGGATATAAACGGGTACCACTTAATAGGGTACCCGAGATTATCCGTCCTGATTAAGTAGGGTTCGAGTATTCTTAATCAGGTTTTAATCGGGTTAGGGTAGTGATTTCACTACCTATGTCAGGTTCGGGTAGTGCTCATAGGGTACCCTAAATCCGAATCCGATTTAACTTTTAATTAAATATATTTGTGTTTTTTTTATTAAATTATGTTTGTTTGTAGTTTCATAAATATATTTCTATGGGTTTTAAGTTGTTGAATTATTAAAATTCGTTGATTATTATGGAACTTGTATATTTTTTAATTTTATGTTTTCAATTAATAAAAATTATATATTAGAATAATTGATTTTCTTGCATGAGTCGGGTTCGGGTATTTAACAGGTTTTTCGAACTTTTGGTTGATAATTGGGTAATTAAACGGGTTCGGGTAATAAACGGGTAGTATGAAATTTATTAGGGTAGGTTCGGGTAGTGTATTTAAAAAATAATCAGATAATTATAGGGTTTGGGTTCTTTAATCAATAATCGGGTTCGGGTACCTCAAAATTAGGGGGTACCCGCTCTGTTTACATTCTTAAGTGAACCGAGTCATGGGTTTGGTTGCGTATTGCTACTTTGACTTGTGCGATAGCGGATCACTCCTCAATTTTGATTATGAAACTGTCAAACCTAAGTAAGACCGATGAAATGGGGTGGCTTTACTTTAACGCCTGCTGTTGAAAATGCTATCATCTTTCACACGAATGGAATCGAGTCGAGTCGAACTGATACGGTGAGGTATTTAAGTTTGAACTCAAACTCGACTTAAAAACTCGGTGTTCGATACTCAATTCGAGATCAATTGAGCCCTCATTTTTAAGCTACTTGACCTTGCTTGATTTTCATGCTTGAATTCGAGTTCGAATTTATTTTACATATTTAATAACATTGCGTATCAATTAAATAATAATAATAATAATAATAATAATAATAATAATAATAATAATAGCAATAAAACACCAATAAAAATTAAACTTTACATAAAAATCAAGATAACTAAAATCCATGCAAATCACACACAACACTGAACATTCTTGTCGAAAGATTATAAAGCCTTGCATAATTTTGGAATACAAGGTAATCTCTTGCTATTCTGCATCAAAAATCAATACTTTGTCTTTCCTTTTGCTTACAATTTAGATTGAAATAGAGAACTAAAAAACTTAAAGTAAATTTTCATCCCAGTACAAGTGTTTGGCTTATCCAAAAAAATGTATGCTTTCTACAAGATGCAACTTCTACTAGTGAATAGTCGACAATCTCAACTATCATTTGCTCAACTAATGATGGTTATTGGAGAAACAATGAATTACTTTAAGTAACTTAAGACAGATACATAACTACTCATCATAAATTGAAAAATTGACCAAAAATGGGTGGCACAAAGGAATTAATCAACAACATGGTAACGATAAGTGTTGCGAATAGCAGATTATTCTCTCTTCAACCAAGCATATCACTGTCAAACAAGCAAAACACAATAGTCTAAAGCCTAAAATACAAACATTTGGCAAAGTTGACTAGATTGTTTCACCTTCTGCAAACTTCAAAAATTTTATTTTCTTTTCTTTTCCATCTTTCATACCATTAGAAAAAGAAATAGAGTTACAAAATATTCAACTTATGACTAGATGCACCATATGTGGGGTGAGAGACACTAAGTCGGTCGAATCTGGATCGGGAGAGGGTTAGGTGCAACAGATCTAGCACAGACTACGGCTAAAATGTGATGAAGAGAGGAGGTTCATGGTGCGGGGTCACCAGAGCTATAGTGGCATGCCGGATATAGGACAAAACTTGCCGAATAGTGGCGCCTAGGAAGGGACTGGTAGATGGTAGGTGCAGTCGTGCGATAGCTAGTACAGTGGTATTCTTGTAGATGCGGGTCGTGTGGCTAGGAGTGGACTTTGGGGATTGAAGAGTGAAAAATAAATGTAATTAGGGTTGGTGAAATCTAAAGGTGGTTATTAACGTGTTAGGTAAACTAGTAATTTCATTAATAAAATATATATTAAAATAATAAAAACTCGATAAGGCTTGCGAGTTACTTGAGCCAGGTATCTTAATACTCGAAGTTGGCTCATTTGATAACTCGAGCTCGACTTGACAAAAATTGATTCGAATTCAAGTTTTCTTCGAGTCGAGCCCGAGTAGATTGTGAGCACTAGTGTATCATTTACATCCCTAGTCCTTTAAACCTATAAAATAATATAGTCATAGATTTTGATCAAATCATCACCAATAAACAAATTGTTTCATTTTACTTTGCCCAAGTCCTAACTATTTCCTATTTAATTTTGTACAAAAAAAACTATTTCCTATTTTATTTTTCATGTACCCATTAGCTGCAGTTGATTTAAGATGACCCCTCTTTTTAAAATTAAATGTTGAACATTGGAATTATTGATTTTATTGATTTCAAACATATATATAAATTATGTTCCAGTATTGCCTATTAGGGCATAGTAGCCCAATTGCAGTGCATGTGACTATATATGTTTATGATTGTGGATAAGAACTTTGAATTGTGGATATCTATTTGAACTTGTAGGCTGGATAATACAATATAGTAACCTAGATCTAATGAAATGATTTTGAGAATCTGAATACCGTATATGAAAAGTCTATACTTGTGAACCATGTGTCTATTGTAAATGGCATTTCATGCATAATATGGTATTGATGGGATTTTAAACTTGCATTGATTTATTTATGCATGTTTGAAAGCCTTAAAATCTCACGAGTAATATGTTTTGAAATATACTGATTATATGAGTTTTCAGATTTAGAATAATGTTGCTTTTATCCACTATGTGACCGAATTTCAAAACATGTATGAAATATTGTTTTACAGTTTTATGGTAGTCCACTATGATATGAGATTGATAGAGCATTAAGGAAACAACTTGAGTATTTTATACTCCTATATAGGCATATGAGGCTTGTCTGGCCATTGTCGTTGACAAGTTCCAGTCTTAGCTGATCACTAGGGTTGGAGTGACGAGGATCTATTACCATAGGTAGCATTTTAATTTTCGAGGTTTGACAAGGTCGCTAATAGCTACAATATGAGAACCTTTGTCAATTAAATAAAGCAGGGTTTGCCTAATTGATTATGAGCATTGATTATTGTTTACGAGTATTATTTTTTCGAATTATGAGAAATGATTTTTGTTTATGAGTATTTGAATTGTTTACGAGTATATGACACGAGTTACGAGAATTTGAACATTTTTTACAAGTAATGATTTTGATTTGTTTGATAAGTACATTGTTTTATCAGAAATCGTAATTACATCATTTTATCGAATTTTGCATCATGTGTTATTGAATCATTGTTTGTTTATAAGATAGGACTGTTAGTGTGATTTCAAGTTCGAAAGGATAATGAGATACTTCAAAGTAGCTTTCATATCCTATCCTAAAAGACCTTAACAACGTCGTCGAGTCCTAGCATCTAACCATTTTCAACCGTCATCTTTAATAGGTATAGAGTTTTGTTAATAAATTGATTTAGTTTTATTTATTATTCGTATAATTGAATCTTTTGTTACTTATTTCCATAAAAAAGTCTTGTGCTCTATTTGATTATTTGGAAATTTAATTGTTGTTGAAATAATGCTATTGTTCTTTTATTTACATGCTGATCAGGTTAATGTTTGAATTGAAGCTAACTAAGCTTTTTGGTTGCTGCCTACTGATGATTAAGCTTAAGGGAGAAAACCCACATCATTAGAGCTTTTATTCTAATAGATTGAGGTTAAGGGGAATGTCGACATTACCTTAAATTTGCACGGAATAAAATCTATGTTAAAAACAATTACTATATGAAAATATGATATTTAATTAATGTAACGACCCGTTACCACATTTTTCTTCTTATTTTACACAATTTATCCGGTTGGGCTGTCTGTGATACTTCACTTTATTTCTTATGTTAAACAATTTCATAAAATATTATTTATATTATATACATCCCCTATCTTACTTAATAAGCAAGTAGTACTGCATACATGTCTAAATACAGAAAATAAATGATCGTACCTCATATAAATCAGTCGGTCTGTCACATTGTCCATTATGTGCAGCCGTAATCCACAAATATTGGATCTCACCACCATCAAAACCTGAAATGTTAAAATTAAGGGGTGAGCAAACCACGGCTCAGTAAGAGAGTTATATGTCACACTTGATATTCAGCTATCTATATGCTGAAAATAATTTTTTCCATTTTCTTTAAAATCTTCCTAGCTGGCTCTAGGCTCACATGTAGGAAGGATACTACAGTCGGCTAGGGATCCAGATAGAATAAGATAGGTATTTTAGAATACCATACTTGTTCCGGAACCTAGAAGCAACTGTAGAGAATATCGATTCCGTTGTTTTCAAAACGATATAATTTTCGCTTTTCCACAAAGTAAACCACTTATTTCTTTTCACTTCAATATACTTTAAAACACATAACAGTTCAGTAGTAAAAATAGTGGTTTACTTCTCTTCTCTTCGGTACAGTAAAAACAGTATAATACAGTGATTTGTAAATATCCAATCATTGGATAATTACTTCTTCGATTATTTCTATCTTAGAAATAATTCTTATATTATTCTTTTAGAATAAACATTTATTTCTCATTTCAAATCAGTAACCGTATCGTACAGCTCAGTAAAACAGTATATTCAGTAAAACAGTAACTCGATACGGTTCAATCAGTAGACAGTAAATAGTAGCTACCAATTCAGAAATCAGTATAAGGTAGCTTTCAGTTCAGTAAACAGTAAATGATAGCTTTCAGTTCAGTAAAGTAGTAATCAATGGCTACCATTTCAATAAATAGTACAGTTCAGTAACACAATGTTTTGGTACGGTCTTTCATCAATAAACAGTAAACAGTATAGTACAGTAAATAGGATATCGTAAATCCTTTCAGAAATCAGTAAACAGTAAACAGTAAGCAGTAAGTGAGACTAGGCAACACCCTACAAGTAAATCATGCTATCATCGTCCACTAAGGGACACAGTAACAGTAATGAGATCTATGGCCATGATCTATAATGTCCTCGGTGTACGCTTGCTAGGCGACAATCCGGGACGCTGATGACTAGCTGGTCAATCAGCCACGTGACAGTAACAGTATATGTGATGCATGAAGCTCGGGGCCTAAGTCTCAAAATAGTGTAACCGTACCATAGCCTTTATGGATTTTAAATACAGTAAATTAAAACATTTCACAAATATCCATAAGGCTCACATGTAATAAATCATCACCTTTATGAAATAATTAAATTAAAATAACATTTCTCAAAATACTTCATAAAGGTATAAATCATATTTTCCATACGGTGAAAACAGTTTATAAATCATTACTGAAAATATAGAAGGGCAAAACTGTCCTTTTTCCACCGTAAAACACATATGCACACTTTTCCGTGCATTCAATCGAAAACATGGTTTTATAATTATCGGAATTTCAAACAAATCATTTTTATAATTTATGAAAATAAATTATTTATTTTCTAACTTTAAATTCCCATCACCATGTTTTCTTTTAAAAACACGTGTAGAGACCTCTAGTCTCGAAATCATAGTTTTTCTTCATTTCTTAACCTTTATGGAATTTTCATAATTAATTATTTCCATAATTAAAACCATAAAGGTTTTATATGAAATCAAGTGAATATTTAAGAATATTTATAAAAATATTCACTTCAGTCTCTTTTTCATTTCCATCTCGTTTCACGTGAAATATCACCTACAGGGTAAATTTTCGGTGATTTCCTTTTTACCATTCTCGAAAACATGAATATTTTAAAAATCAAATATCGTTATATTCATATTTTATGAAATTTACTTAATTTCTCGATTTTCGTACTTGAAAATCATTTCACGTGAAATCAAATCATTTATTATGATTTTCGGTGATTTTCGGTAAATTTCAGTAATTATTTGATAATTTTTCGGCAGTATAACGACTGCCGATTTGGCTAGCCTCCTGCACGAAAATACATTTTATATTTTTCAACCAGTATTTCACCACAATTTGAAACCGATAAATCACCACAAATTTCAAAACTAATCAATATAAATTGCATTTATAATTTAAATGCATAATTTAAAACATGTGGCCGAATATCCTTACAGGCGGCACATGTCTCCCTTACCTGTTTCGGGTCGGCGACTACCTCTCGAAGGTCGCGCCCGTGTTCACCTCGCCCGATTCCATCGGCTCGGTTGTCGAGGATATTTTCTGGAAATTAAATTCTAAAATTTAGAATTTTTCCATAATTATTTAAATAAATAAATTATTTAAATAATTTAATACTTTTCGGGATTTCTTACCGATTCCCGTAATTCTCGGGATCTCCCGGAATTCCTTTTCCCTTTTTCTTCCTTCTTTCTTTTTCTCTTTTCTTTTCTTTTCTTTTTCTTTTTCCTTTTTCTTTCCTTTTTCTTTTTCTTTTTCCTTTTCTTTCTTTTCTCGCCGGACCGGTTTGCCTCCTTCCTTGCCGGTTCCTCGCCGGTGGCCGGTTCTCCGGCGGCTCAGGGGCTCAGCAGCTGGCCGGCACCACAGTGAAGCCGGATCTGGCCTCCGTTCGTCACGAATCGATGGCACGGCGGCGGATCTACTCGGTTTTGGTTCGGTCACTACTCCTCCTCCGTCGGCCTTCCTCCGCCGTTCTCTGCCTGAACCGTGGCCTCCATCGTCTTCCTCTCCCTTCGGCGAAGCTTCGGTGGTAGTGGCGACGACCGATTTGGCCGGCACCGCCAGATCTGGTTTTCCTTTCCTCTTCCGGTTTCGTCGGCTTCCGCCCCTGTTTCCGCTTCTGGTCCCTTCCGTTTCCGTCGCCGGTCGTCTTCTCCTCTCTAGCCGGCGCCGTCTCTTCCCTTTTCCCTCGCCGGCGGTGGCCTCTCCGCCGCCGTCGGCTTTTGGCTGGGAAGGGGTCGGGATTCCTTCCCCGATCCTGCCCTTTCCTTTTCTGTTTTGTTTCTTTTCTATTTTTAGTATATAATATCCCATATTATATACTATAATTTATATTTTATACATATAATATATACTATATATTATACATATATTATTTCATATATCATATAATACAATATATGTTATATATAAAATATATATTGTATATTACAAAATATATGTCTAGTATATATATATGTATATTTATATATTTTAAAATTAAATAACATTTATATAAATATTTATATAAATGTAATAATTCCGTATATATATATTGTATTTACAATATATACATATTCAAACTTTAATGTAATTTAATATTTACATTTTCTCAAATATGTATATACTTACATATACATAAAATGTCATACTTGAATACATATGTATTTATATCAAAATACATTTATATAATTAGTAATTATATAAACATATTTTATTTTCATTTCTCATTTTCCTTATTTAATTTGGATTTCCATTTATCCAAATTAAATTTCCTTCTTTCATTATTTTCCATAATATCTCATCTTATTTTTTTCGATTTAAATTTCCTTCACTTAAATTTCCAATTTCATCACTTCCTCAATCCTCGGAATTTCCACCATCCATTCCTTTCTTGATTCTCGGGATTTTCACCAATATCCCGTTCTCATAATTTTATTTATTTTCAATATTTATAATTTCCAATAATTGGAAAATTTACGGTTATCACATTCTACCCACCTTAAGAAATTCGGTCCTCCGAATTTAACTTAAGTCCAAAGGTGGTATATGCCGTATACTTACGACTTCTGACCTCTAGGTCAACTTTTACATAATTACTGCCAACATACTTTCAACATCAAAAATACTTTAGACCACTACATGTTGTCTTTTATCATATATGTCTATACTCCCATAAGTTTATTTCTCAAATCGGGAGTTATTCATTTCCACTCTTTTCACATAAGAGTCCATGCACAGTATTTTTCATGTCACAGCTGATCTATGCTGTTCATCATCCATTTTTCTCACTTAGTGCCAAGTCGATATAGTTTAAAACTATCAATTACACATGTCAGTCAGTTATATGTAAGTGTCCCAGTAGCTTTCACATCTCATGCACACACACTCTCAGTATCATGGAGCGTTTACATCTCACGCTCATATATATATCAGTATGGAGCGGTGCTATCAGTACACTTGGAATCTCAAAGCCTTTTGCTATTCTCTCATTAGCATATGGCATCTCAGAGACTCCCATCGCATGTAAGGCTCACTGGAACTGTACATACACATTCACATCCTTTAACATTTATACTTCGACTGAGGCACTAGAGAATCTAGAATACTGATAATGGAAAGTGATTCTATTTAGATCATCAGTCTTTAATCACTTCCATATCATCATATCTCTTTTGGACTCTTTATTATTCACAGTATTCATATTCACACATTTATTCTACTAAGGCTGCATCTCATTGCAGACTTTACTATTGATCATCTATGTAGTATGGTCTTTAAATTTCTTTTCATAATTTAGATTCCACAATTGAATCCTCAATTTATGTATTTAATCACCACATCATCTATATACTTCCACCGTTTCTATCATGTTACGATGGTTATATGTATGATCATTTTTTCATTTATATACTGGCAGTAAATAATACTTGTCATTTATCTTACTCCTTGGAGTATCATTAATTTCACTTGTCACATTTGGTTTGATTTTTCATCTTGCCACAGTTATGTGATAACCAATACAAATCACTTTCAGTCTTACCTTCGGGAACTGTTTCATATTGATGTTCCCTTCTCATCATGCAATTTATTTCCTTATTCCACTTTCATTCTTTTAGTCGGCTTTCTCGATTGGTATGGTACTATACTGCTAAGATCTTTTAAAATCTTGCATACCATCTTTTCTCTACACTTATTCATTTACCGACTTTAACTTCTTTCTTTAATTACATCACATTAGTAGAGCAGCTAGTCTCATCACTCTTTTATAAACTGGCAGTAGTATCTAGCTAGACTCATTACTTTCGTATATCAATTATTACCTCTCTATCATAGACAGATTCACTGTCATTTTGTCATTTCGAGATTATATATCTCAGAAAGAGACACTGTCTAGCCAAACCTCTTAATTGCCAATCTTTACATAATTCCACAGTCTTTAAGAGTTTAAGAGTCATACCACAATGCTGCTCATTTTCCATTTGTACTTTAAACTCTATCAGTATTTCGTCAATTTACTCATGTATGGATGCCTCTTTCCTTAGGCTTATATACCTCACAAGGCAAATCGTTAACCTCGTAATCTCAATAGGAACTCGTAAAATTCACTGTGTATTCTCAAGGCAGAGACATTTACTATTCAAATCATTTTGACACACACTCTACCTTGATTTCATTGTTCACTCATACTTTACAGCCTTACATACCTCATTATAGTAAGCTGTATTAAGCATAACAGTTATCAACACATGTTACAGCTAACCAATTTATTACAGTTATTCACTTCATCAGTCAATTCCTGTAATCATTTCACTTTTCATAGCATTCAACGATCCCGTTCAATACACTCTTAATCCAGGCCCTTACAATCAATAACCGGGCCAATCATTTTGCAACATTCCACTACACTTCTATGGATCGCATCATGTAAGGCCCCGGCCCGTCCGCCGTTCGCCTATACATATCTATACCGTCCTCTTTTGGCGAGCACACTAGCCCCCTCAAGGATCAATCGTGAGGCCCAGCCCGTTCACTAGGTCACTCACCACTCGCGTCCATAATCTAAGTGTCAGTGGAATCAGTAATAGGGATCGCTATAGTCATATGACATCCTCTATGCCATTTATAACTCCATTACTATCAATGGATTCAAGATTAACTTGATTTTATCACTATTTGAAACATCGCCCAACATAGGGGCATTTTCGTCATTTTGACATTTATTTCTTTCTCCTCAGTATACATTTAAATCAATGATCTGATCATTTATGTGCTGATAGTATCCTTTCTGAAACTTATATCAGCAATTTAGATCTCACTCGATTTCGACAGAGAAATCTACTAAGATCCACAATTGGATTATTTTACTTGTAATTCAGCTTTATATCATTAATTTCTCTGTCAAATCAATCAATTCCAACCTCTATTGGTCTATTCTGACTCCCGGTAAAATTTTAGAGTCAGGGGTATTTTGGTCATTTTTTGCCAAAAATTTTCTCTCTCTTCAAATTACCCTCAATCAGTGATCTTAAAGTCTATTTAATGATGATATTGCATTCTCCTCCTTTATATCATCACTTTCAGGTCTCAGTTCGATCCGGACCGAAAAGTACTGGTGGGGCCCTTCACCGAGTCCTTTCGATTCCTTACCGAATAGGCCTTCATTTAGATTATAAGAATCACCAATCTTCTGGTAATTTCTGAGCCTATTATTTCTTTAACATTCTCAATTTATACTTTCTCACTCCCTTTAATTCATTTTACTCAATTTACAATCATTTATTTTCTCTATGTATTCAGACGATACAGTACTACCGGGGATGTTTAACATTTTTTCTTCCAAAAGTATTCACAGACATCAGGCCAACCATGCTCTGATACCATTAAATCTGTAACGACCCGTTACCACATTTTTCTTCTTATTTTACACAATTTATCCGGTTGGGCTGTCTGTGATACTTCACTTTATTTCTTATGTTAAACAATTTCATAAAATATTATTTATATTATATACATCCCCTATCTTACTTAATAAGCAAGTAGTACTGCATACATGTCTAAATACAGAAAATAAATGATCGTACCTCATATAAATCAGTCGGTCTGTCACATTGTCCATTATGTGCAGCCGTAATCCACAAATATTGGATCTCACCACCATCAAAACCTGAAATGTTAAAATTAAGGGGTGAGCAAACCACGGCTCAGTAAGAGAGTTATATGTCACACTTGATATTCAGCTATCTATATGCTGAAAATAATTTTTTCCATTTTCTTTAAAATCTTCCTAGCTGGCTCTAGGCTCACATGTAGGAAGGATACTACAGTCGGCTAGGGATCCAGATAGAATAAGATAGGTATTTTAGAATACCATACTTGTTCCGGAACCTAGAAGCAACTGTAGAGAATATCGATTCCGTTGTTTTCAAAACGATATAATTTTCGCTTTTCCACAAAGTAAACCACTTATTTCTTTTCACTTCAATATACTTTAAAACACATAACAGTTCAGTAGTAAAAATAGTGGTTTACTTCTCTTCTCTTCGGTACAGTAAAAACAGTATAATACAGTGATTTGTAAATATCCAATCATTGGATAATTACTTCTTCGATTATTTCTATCTTAGAAATAATTCTTATATTATTCTTTTAGAATAAACATTTATTTCTCATTTCAAATCAGTAACCGTATCATACAGCTCAGTAAAACAGTATATTCAGTAAAACAGTAACTCGATACGGTTCAATCAGTAGACAGTAAATAGTAGCTACCAATTCAGAAATCAGTATAAGGTAGTTTTCAGTTCAGTAAACAGTAAATGATAGCTTTCAGTTCAGTAAAGTAGTAATCAATGGCTACCATTTCAATAAATAGTACAGTTCAGTAACACAATGTTTTGGTACGGTCTTTCATCAATAAACAGTAAACAGTATAGTACAGTAAATAGGATATCGTAAATCCTTTCAGAAATCAGTAAACAGTAAACAGTAAGCAGTAAGTGAGACTAGGCAACACCCTACAAGTAAATCATGCTATCATCGTCCACTAAGGGACACAGTAACAGTAATGAGATCTATGGCCATGATCTATAATGTCCTCGGTGTACGCTTGCTAGGCGACAATCCGGGACGCTGATGACTAGCTGGTCAATCAGCCACGTGACAGTAACAGTATATGTGATGCATGAAGCTCGGGGCCTAAGTCTCAAAATAGTGTAACCGTACCATAGCCTTTATGGATTTTAAATACAGTAAATTAAAACATTTCACAAATATCCATAAGGCTCACATGTAATAAATCATCACCTTTATGAAATAATTAAATTAAAATAACATTTCTCAAAATACTTCATAAAGGTATAAATCATATTTTCCATACGGTGAAAACAGTTTATAAATCATTACTGAAAATATAGAAGGGCAAAACTGTCCTTTTTCCACCGTAAAACACATATGCACACTTTTCCGTGCATTCAATCGAAAACATGGTTTTATAATTATCGGAATTTCAAACAAATCATTTTTATAATTTATGAAAATAAATTATTTATTTTCTAACTTTAAATTCCCATCACCATGTTTTCTTTTAAAAACACGTGTAGAGACCTCTAGTCTCGAAATCATAGTTTTTCTTCATTTCTTAACCTTTATGGAATTTTCATAATTAATTATTTCCATAATTAAAACCATAAAGGTTTTATATGAAATCAAGTGAATATTTAAGAATATTTATAAAAATATTCACTTCAGTCTCTTTTTCATTTCCATCTCGTTTCACGTGAAATATCACCTACAGGGTAAATTTTCGGTGATTTCCTTTTTACCATTCTCGAAAACATGAATATTTTAAAAATCAAATATCGTTATATTCATATTTTATGAAATTTACTTAATTTCTCGATTTTCGTACTTGAAAATCATTTCACGTGAAATCAAATCATTTATTATGATTTTCGGTGATTTTCGGTAAATTTCAGTAATTATTTGATAATTTTTCGGCAGTATAACGACTGCCGATTTGGCTAGCCTCCTGCACGAAAATACATTTTATATTTTTCAACCAGTATTTCACCACAATTTGAAACCGATAAATCACCACAAATTTCAAAACTAATCAATATAAATTGCATTTATAATTTAAATGCATAATTTAAAACATGTGGCCGAATATCCTTACAGGCGGCACATGTTTCCCTTACCTGTTTCGGGTCGGCGACTACCTCTCGAAGGTCGCGCCCGTGTTCACCTCGCCCGATTCCATCGGCTCGGTTGTCGAGGATATTTTCTGGAAATTAAATTCTAAAATTTAGAATTTTTCCATAATTATTTAAATAAATAAATTATTTAAATAATTTAATACTTTTCGGGATTTCTTACCGATTCCCGTAATTCTCGGGATCTCCCGGAATTCCTTTTCCCTTTTTCTTCCTTCTTTCTTTTTCTCTTTTCTTTTCTTTTCTTTTTCTTTCCTTTTTCTTTTTCTTTTTCCTTTTCTTTCTTTTCTCGCCGGACCGGTTTGCCTCCTTCCTTGCCGGTTCCTCGCCGGCGGCCGGTTCTCCGGCGGCTCAGGGGCTCAGCAGCTGGCCGGCACCACAGTGAAGCCGGATCTGGCCTCCGTTCGTCACGAATCGATGGCACGGCGGCGGATCTACTCGGTTTTGGTTCGGTCACTACTCCTCCTCCGTCGGCCTTCCTCCGCCGTTCTCTGCCTGAACCGTGGCCTCCATCGTCTTCCTCTCCCTTCGGCGAAGCTTCGGTGGTAGTGGCGACGACCGATTTGGCCGGCACCGCCAGATCTGGTTTTCCTTTCCTCTTCCGGTTTCGTCGGCTTCCGCCCCTGTTTCCGCTTCTGGTCCCTTCCGTTTCCGTCGCCGGTCGTCTTCTCCTCTCTAGCCGGCGCCGTCTCTTCCCTTTTCCCTCGCCGGCGGTGGCCTCTCCGCCGCCGTCGGCTTTTGGCTGGGAAGGGGTCGGGATTCCTTCCCCGATCCTGCCCTTTCCTTTTCTGTTTTGTTTCTTTTCTATTTTTAGTATATAATATCCCATATTATATACTATAATTTATATTTTATACATATAATATATACTATATATTATACATATATTATTTCATATATCATATAATACAATATATGTTATATATAAAATATATATTGTATATTACAAAATATATGTCTAGTATATATATATGTATATTTATATATTTTAAAATTAAATAACATTTATATAAATATTTATATAAATGTAATAATTCTGTATATATATATTGTATTTACAATATATACATATTCAAACTTTAATGTAATTTAATATTTACATTTTCTCAAATATGTATATACTTACATATACATAAAATGTCATACTTGAATACATATGTATTTATATCAAAATACATTTATATAATTAGTAATTATATAAACATATTTTATTTTCATTTCTCATTTTCCTTATTTAATTTGGATTTCCATTTATCCAAATTAAATTTCCTTCTTTCATTATTTTCCATAATATCTCATCTTATTTTTTTCGATTTAAATTTCCTTCACTTAAATTTCCAATTTCATCACTTCCTCAATCCTCGGAATTTCCACCATCCATTCCTTTCTTGATTCTCGGGATTTTCACCAATATCCCGTTCTCATAATTTTATTTATTTTCAATATTTATAATTTCCAATAATTGGAAAATTTACGGTTATCACAATTAATTAATGTTATTGTAATCAAAGTTGTATGGTTTGTGATATTTGATTTTTGCTGATTGTTTTATTTTTTTTATTTCTGCTTGATATAATTTGTATAATGACATTAAATAGGTGAATAATATATTAATATTTTTATTTTATAATTATTAGTTAATTATTGATATATAACTAATTGAAAGATCATGGTTTCTATAGATGAAAACATTACGGTTTCCCTTAACCATAGTCTAATATCAGAGGGTATACCATGATCATAACTGTAGTCTAACATAATAGATTATACCACAATAATAACTGTAATCTAATCTACGTAAGAAAAACCATAGTGTTTGACACTTGAGAAAAGACTACACCATAATAGGTTACTTTTAGAATGATGTAGTCTTTTGTCTTAGACTAGAATTTTAAACGTAGTCTATGGGCTTCTTTTTAGAAGTATCTTAACATTTGAATCTTTTATACTTTTTCATGTTCATTGTGATAATATACATGCAAGTTTTTCAACAGATTTTCATTTTAAACCAAATGATTCTCTTGAAATCTTATTCCATGATGATGGAAGTATGTACAAAATTAAATCCTTATAAATTAATTGTACATAGTTTTTACCACATAATCCAAAAAAAAAAATGCAACAACTAACAATTCTAGCAATCATGCATAAAAATCAAGAAATTAATAAAACTTATATTGTAATTCCATTTTGCCATCTCAAAATTGCTTCATAAAATTAGTCCAACTTCTAAACATTACTATTCATTTCTCTCGAGGAATCCATTTTCAAATCAAGTAGAAAATAAGTTTTAAGATTTTGTTGAACAAAATAATATAATAATGTTCACTTGGGGTTGAATGAAGATGAAACTTTTGAACTTTGACTTGAATTTTAAACTTTTGGAACTTGAACTTCTTGAAAATCGAACTAATGAACTCTCATGAACAATCGCAAATAAATTGCAGTAATGACTTGAATGCATACTTCAAATGCAACTTTCTTTAAAACTTATTTTACCTCACCAATTACGATATGCAGCAAGGATTATTGAAAGTCTCAAGATACAATAGAGTCAATCTTTTTGAAACCAACTTGCTATAGTGAAATCAAACCACTAAACACTTTTGACAAATATGAAAGTATCTTGTCTTAATCACTACTTTTTGCAGTAAAACAATGAATAAGAGACTTGTTTCTATTTTAAGATTGACAGAGAGAGAATTCAAAAATATTCAAGTCTTTCAGTATGTTAAAAATGAAAATTAGCCTCTTGATTTATAAAGATTTCTTCCAAATATGTGACTTTTAATCAAATGACATAATCATTCATTTTTGTTATTTAATTTAATAAACATCACTTTTTCAAAATGATTACAACTTATCAAAACCAATGACAATATTTTTTTAATCATTTAGAAGTTAAATAATACCATTTAAATGAATAAGTAACTATTTTAAAAAAACTATTTATTGAAAAGTATATCTAACTTTTGTCCTAATTTCTTATTTCACTGATTAAATCTCTATTTAATCAATTATCTTCCACTTTTCGACTCCAAAAAAAAATATCTTCCACTTTATTTTGAAAATTTTCAAACAAAAACAACAAAAATCCTAAAAAAAAAAAGAATTAGTCTAATCATTAGTTAATTTTAAAAATAAATGAAAAATATAAAAAAATATTAAAGAAAGTCAAATATAAAAAAAATCTAAATATAATAAAAAGACAATAATAAATAAATTATAAATGACATCATTGAATTTAAAAAAATAATTCTTTTAGAATTCTTACCTTAGCATTTTTATCAAATTCCATCAACATGGAAGCATAATTTAGAAAATTTTTTAAATATAAAATTTTTTATTTGTTATTCTAAAATTGTTTAAATCTTCAACCCAAATATATATATATATATATATATATATATATATTGTGATAACCGAGAATTTTTCCATGTTTGGTATTAAATTACTCGAGAATTTAATTTTTATGCAAATAAATAAGCGAAAGTAAATAAATAAATTTATTTACGAGATGGAAAAATTGTTGGAATTCCTGAATTTGATGAAGTGATGAAGTTGAGGAAATTATTTTGAATAATTTTTGGATATTAAAAGATCCAAATATTATAAGATGAAAATGAGTATAATTATTTTGGATACAAAGAAATCCAAAAAATTAAGAAAAATAAAAACTGTATATATATTATTATTAATATATAATTATAATTATTAATAAAAAAAAGAAAAGGCGAGAATCGGGACAACTCAATTCCCTGCCTTGTTTCTCCTCTGTTTCAAAACAGAGGAGAAAACAAAAACAAAAGGGAAGAAGCCGACCCCCGGCCGTGCGAGAGAAGAGGAAGGGAAGGAGAGAGGGGTGTAGCCGATGAGACGAGGGGGAAAAGAAGTGACCGGGGACGGCCCGAAGCGGAAAAAGAGAAGAAAATTGGGGAAACCGAGAGGAAAAAGAGAGAAAAAGGAAAAGAGGAAAACGGCGGTGCCGGCCAATCCGGGCATCGCCACTTCAACCTCGACACCAGCGAAGGCAAGGGGAAGGAAAAGAGGTGGCCGGCGGTGAAGAAGGAAGAGAAAGGAGGGAGAAAAAAGAAGAGAAAGAGGCTGAAAACCCACCTCCAGATTCGCCACCGCTGCCGCCGCCGCTCAGGAAAAGGAGGCCAGATCCGGCTTCGTGGCAACCTCGACTAGCTGTGGAGTGGCTGAACCGCCGGAATAGGTGGCCGTCAGTGGCTGAACTGGCCGAACCGGTTTGACTCGATCGAATCAGTTCAGACCAAAAAAAAAGAAGAAAAGAAAAAGAAAAAGAAGGAAAGGAGAAAGAAAAAAAAAGAAAAAGAAGAAAGAAAAGAAAAGAAAAGAAAAAGAAAAAGAAAAAAGAAGAAGAAGGAAGAAAGAGAAAACAGTAAGGAATTGAAAGATTTTATTATGTTCCATTTAAATTTATAGAATTGTGAGATAATTTTTCTAAACGAATATATGTGAATTGTTTAGATTTTTGGCAGCATGGTAATGAGGCAAGTGGTGGATTTCGGCTAGGCTCGGAAGTCGAAAAGGTAAGATACTTTTATAAAATAGTGGTAGTGTTATATTGTATATTTTGAAAATTTTATCCTGATGATGAATGAATTATTGAAATAATTTTTAAATACTAAGAGGACCTATAATTGGTGGTAGGGGTCTTAGTAATGATCATGATATTGTAATAAAAATGATTGTGGAATACCACTGTGTCTGTTTGGAATTGTTGCAGGAGGTTTTAGTTCCTGAAATGTTATGCTGCCGAAATTTATATGAAAATGTTTGAGGAAAAAGATTAAGGTTTTCTTGTATAAATGAAATTTTGGAAAGAATTATCGAAAGATAAGTTTTAAAGGGACTTTATCATATTATCGGAAAACTTGGTTTTCGGAATAGTTTGAGAAGTTAAATGGTTGAATATGATAATATGATGAGTTATATCGTGTAAGCCTTATAGAATTGATGAATTGATTTATCTTACTATGACGAATTTGTTGTCAAGTTGAAATTGAGGTTGAATAACGATTAGTCGAACCATTAATGAAATTAATGATGATTATATGATATGACTTGGAAGAGAATATTGAGGTTAAATTTCCTGATATAATCTAATCATTGATAGATTCAAATAAAAGAGTGTCACACATGTGCTTATATGGCTTCGATTTTAACTTTGGAATAGGTCTTGAAAAATATTCTCTCACATTTGAGTGACTTGGAGAAATTTGGAGGACATGATGAATGGTCCATCTTAGTAGTGTGATTGAGACGATGAGAATAAGAAAGTAAATTGTGATGCCTTGTGGACAATTGATAAAACACACGTCTACATAAAAGTATACTTATACATGTCTATATTAAATAGATGTGAACTGAGATTCTTGCAATAATACGGATGGTCGTAAGGCGACTTAAATTATTAAAACACTGTTGATAGTGGAAATTGGTCAAATCTTTTAACTGGGTAAACTGTTAACCTAAATTTGATTCGATAATACCATTAAAGATAATTCTAGCATGGTATTATATTATACAGGCCATATGAAAATTGGTTGAAAAATGTGAATTGATTTTATGATAGTGAATGAAATTGGTCATCAAGTCGGAATTACGAATGAGTGACAATATGTTAAACCATAGATAGATTTGATAGATGATTATTGATCTTGTGGTTTTATATCTTCGATGTTGACTCTGGAATAGGTCCTGAGTGATGATATCGGTAATTGCATAATTCAAGTATCCTGATGGCTATATAGAAAAATGACATTTAAATATTCAGAGATACTAAGAGGACTCATACTGACAGTGGTGGTCCTAGTATTGAATGATGAAATGTACAAGTGATATTTATAGTCGATATTTATTGCGAAATGAGGAATTTGGATTATAGTTAACACTATAATTAAATGATATATTTTACGAAAATGATAGTTCATTGTCTTGAACTCATGATTGAATTTGCATCGCATTTAAGCATGCCTTGATACAACTTGAAACATTTTAATAATGTTTATATGAATACTATAAAATATTGATTAATTTTGAAAGGAAAGTATATGGTAGATATATAATTTTTATATATATATATATATATATATATATATATATATATATAAAACCTCTTAAAGAATGATACCATATACCTTACATGATTTTGACAAGAAAAGTTAAAGATTTAAATGTTTTATGAGACTGTAGGCACCCTAAGAGAGTTAAACTCAATAAAGCATAGTGGAAACCGCCTAATTGGAGATTACTCATTAGGCAGAGATGCTTGTCCGACAATAGTCGTGGACAGGGCTCAGTCACACCTGATCCGTGGGGCTGAGAGAGATGAGGTCTATGGCCATAGATAACGCCCTAGTTGGTTTCTAGGGAACGATGATATGATTTCACTGCTAGCTACAGTGATCTAAGTCTTTATTGATAGAGTATTAGGGATCTAGCCTAGTCTCAACTGATATGATATGCTGTTTAGAGTAAGCTTTTAGATTGATATGAACTCTAAACTAATATGAACTCTAAACTGGTATGATTTCATAGTATATGAAATGTGTTTCGATATTGTACTTGATTACACATGATATGAAAAGAGAAATGTGCACGTTTTGATTTGAAATGATATGAAAAGACATGTTTTGATTTGACATGATATGAAAAGAGAAATGTGCACGTTTTGATTTGACGTGATATGAAAAGAGAATTGTGCATGCTTTCAACCATGTCTTAAAAGTAAATATGAAATGAATTGAGAATCTACATGTTTGAACATGCTCTAAAAGTAGATGTAATATGATTTCAACTTATAGTCATTTTATATAGTAAAGCTTGCATAAGTTTTACATGCAGAGTCATGACATAACAACATTCTAATTATAGGATGTCATGATATTATATGGTACATGAATATAAGATTGACATGAAAAGAATTATGACCTTACACTATCGTGATCATAATTTCTCACATTAAAAGTGATATGAGTTGATGTGATATAGGAGTATAATTGTTAAATGTAAAGTGACCTGATATGATATCTCAATTAAACATGATATACGATGAGATTGATGTGAGTATGGATTAATAGTATATGATATTCAAATTATACACGATGCATTGTTGTGCGATGCAATGTAGTATAAGGACAAGAAGATCAAAAGTGATTAAGTTGATCTATTTAGAGGTCTGAGTGATAGACAGATGACAGGAATTGAGATAACGAGATGTTATCGATGAAAAAGGTGAACTGTAGTTGCAAACTTGCAAGTTTAAGCATTGCGGTTAAGACAGTATAATTCTACTCCTGCATTTATATTAGTATCTTACTGAGCCATGGTTTTGCTCACCCTACTTAATTTCATCTCTTTTTAGATAATTGAGTTAAACTCTGCCATGAGGGCTTTTGAGTGGGCCTTCGGATACGGTATCTGGACTTGGTACTAGTCTTCTGAGGTATATGTTCCTTATAAAACACTTGTTTATATGTAAGACTTTAATTAATGCACAGTACATATTCTGTTAAACAAGTCGGGATGTAACTTAGAACCGTTTCCTCGCTAGTTTAATATTTACATGAAATGACTATAGGTCACCTAGATAGTATAGTAACTACACTGACACCGAATACAAACCGTAAAATGAAAAAGAAAAATTTAGTCCATAAATTTGTAAGAGAGAAAAAGTATGAGAATCAAGTGAACGTCACGGTCTTTGGGTCGTGACATATATATATTTATATGATATGCAACAATGATTATTGAAAGTCTCAGGATACAATAGAGTCAATTTTTTTTAAATCACCTTGCTATAGTGAAATCAAACCACTAAACACTCTTGACAAATATAAAAGTATCTTGTCTTAGTCACTACTTTTTGTAGTAAAACAATGACTAAGAGACTTGTTTCTATTTTAAGATTGATAGAGAGAGAATTCAAAAATATTCAAGTCTTTCAAGTGTGTTAAAAATGAAAATTAGCCTCTTGATTTATAAAGATTTCTTCCAAATATGTGACTTTTAATCAAATGACATAATCATTCATTTTTGTTATTTAATTTAATAAACATCACTTTTTTAAAATGATTACAACTTCTCAGAACCAAGGACTATATTTTTTAATCATTTAGAAGTTAAATAATACCATTTAAATGAATATGTAACTATTTAAAAAAAAAAACTATTCATTGAAAAGTTATATCTAACTTTTGTCGTAATTTCTTATTTCATTGATTAAATCTCTATTTAATCAATCATCTTCCACTTTTCGACTCCAAAAAAAAATATCTTCCACTTTATTTTGAAAATTTTCAAACAAAAACAACAAAAAATCCTTAAAAAAAGAATTAGTCTAATCATTAGTTAATTTTAAAAATAAATGAAAAATATAAAAAAATATTAAAGAAAGTCAAATATAAAAAAAATCTAAATATAATAAAAAGACAGTAATAAATAAATTATAAATGACATCATTGAATTTAAAAAAATAATTCTTTTAGAATTCTTACCTTAGCATTTTTATCAAATTCCATCAACATGGAAGCATAATTTAGAAAATTTTTTAAATATAAAATTTTTTATTTGTTATTCTAAAATTGGTTAAATCTTCAACCTAAATATATATATATATATATATATATATATATATATATATATGCATATGATGAAAAAAAATATTTATATATACTTGTTTTGCAAAATGAGGTATATATTTTAAATATGAATGATATCTATGAAATTTGTGTGGGAGCCAAATGTTCAATTACAAAGGCTTCGTTTGGATGTCACCGCACCTTTGATGCAGTGACTCCAGTCCGGTGGAAATAAATAAGACAAAAAAATTTGCAAAAGATAAAAAAATCATGTAAAATTATTTTTTATCAATTTTTTAAAATATTTTATTATAAAACTTATACCCATAGTGGTTTTTTTTTTCAAGTTGACCGGAATTAATCACACTACTTATCTAAACTAACCCAAAGACAATACTATCGAGTTACCCACGTGGCATCAAATTCAAGTATTGTCACATCCCACGAGCCAACATTTAAAAAACGTGCACAGCGCGTGAAAACAATTTCCCGTAACCTCCGTTAACCACATGGAACTCTCTTAGTTCCTTCTTAATTTTTTTTTTCCTTTCAGAACTAGAACTCCTCGTCTGTATAAACCCCCTTCCGCCCTCTACTTCGTCTCCATATTCACTCTGCAACTCTTCGCTCCCATTTTCTCCTTATTCTAAAAATAAAAAAAAACCCAAAGCGTGAAACGATGGTGTTCGGCCTGAGCAACAGCCTAGTCGGGATTCTCAACTTCATAACGTTCCTTCTCTCGATACCCATCCTTGGCGCCGGCATCTGGCTAAGCCGAGAAGGAGTAACGGAATGCGAACGGTTTCTTGACAAGCCCATTATCGTAATCGGAGTCTTCCTCATGGTCGTCTCACTAGCGGGACTAATCGGCGCGTGCTGTCGCGTGACGTGGCTACTCTGGCTTTACCTCGTGGTCATGTTCCTCCTCATCGTACTCGGCATTGTCTTCACCATCTTTGCTTTCGTGGTGACGAACAAAGGTGCGGGGCAAGTGTTGTCTGGGAAAGGGTATAAAGAATACCGACTTGGGGATTACTCAAACTGGTTGCAGAAGAGAGTTACTGCTGAGAAGAACTGGAATAAGATTAAGAGCTGTATAGCTGATAGTAAAGTTTGTACTAATTTCAATAACAAGTATCTTAATGTTAGTGTCTCGGAGTTTTATAAGGCGCACTTGTCTGCCGTTCAGGTATGATATTTTCCTTTTCGGTTTCCGAGATCTGGGCTTTTGTTTTAGTTTTGTCTTCTGTGTTTCAAAATTTATTTATTTATTTATTTATATTGTCTTGATTTTATCAATAGCATGGGTTTATTCGGACATTGAATTTGGATTGGGGTTTTCAAGATATTTTGAATTCTTTTTGCCTAATCTTTCGGCGAGAGATAGCTCTAAATATTTTCTTTCGATTGGAAATTTCAATCCTTTGGGTTCTTTATATTGAAATTTACTTGTATGAAATTCAAAATTGTTTAATTTTAGAATAATTCTGCTTTAATCAAAGGTAATAGTGCCACTAATTAACTGTATAAAGTTATTTATTATATTAAAATTTATGCATAAAGGGGTCTGGGTGGGTATCCATTCTTTTTTAGTTAATTCTATGCTTTTATAAGCTTTTGGAGGTAATCTTTAACTTTAGGATTAAAAGGTTCTCCTCTTTCCTTGTTGACATTTTCATATATAGATTCTGCTTTGTAAGATAACCATAACTTTTTAGATATCTATATCACATGATATTATTAGTGCAAGAATATGATTCCCAACGTGTTTCTTTTGAAAGAGATGGTTAGGTGACCGGTTACATCAAAACTGAATCAATTGGATAAGGGTGTTTTGTCACAATTTTAACGAATGTGAATCTGTTTTTTGTGCCTACTTTGATTTCCATGGCCACTTTGATTTTGGCTTTCTTGTGTTCTAATATGTTTTATGTAATTGCAGTCTGGTTGCTGTAAGCCATCAAACGACTGTGAGTTCACCTATGTTGGACCGACTAACTGGAACAAAGAGAATGGCGTCTACACCAATCCTGACTGCAATCTATGGGATAATAATCTGGATACTTTATGCTTCAATTGCCAGGCATGCAAGGCTGGATTTATAGACAACCTCAAGAGTTCTTGGAAGAAGGTAGCGGTTGTTAACATCGTATTCCTCATCTTCCTCATTGTTGTCTACTCTGTTGGCTGCTGTGCTTTCAGAAACAATAGGAGAGACAATCCTTATCATCAAGGGTGGAAGCCTTGATGTTGTTCTCTTTCTTGGTTTCCGATTTTGGATACCAGCACGTAGGGTTTAGTTTGTTGGATTTGCTATAATTTTCGGCTCTGGTAGGGTTTAGTTTGTTGGAATTGCTATAATTTTCGACACTGTTTGCATATTGGGTGTTGTTGTATAGCTTTCAGTTCCTCGCCTGGTTGTTCTTACAACATTTTAGATATTTATAATGTTTATATGTTTGTGTTTCATTTAATAGCTCTCAACCTCAACTTTCTGTGCTTGAGTTATTACCAGTCTTGATTCTTTTGAGCATAGTTATTAAATCGAGATACGTATTGGGAATTAAAATTTTATTTTTAAAAATCAAGTATCGTGTGTTATATCATAAAATATGATAAATAATTTTAAAATTAATTATAAATAACACATATACATGTAAGATAAATAAAAAATAAAAAATATTATACATATTAATAGAATTAAGTGAGTAAATGATAAAAATAAAAAATATGATTTTTTGTAAACTCTTAACATATTTATTAATAGTATATATTTTTAAATAGTATTTTTAATTTTAAATTTATTAACTAAAAGTTTAATTTTTTTTTATCTTTCAAGTTTAAATCATATAGAGAATAAGTTTTTAAGGTTTTTTTTAAGTTAAAAAAATGTAAAAATTGCATTTTTAATTAATTGGGTTAGATCAAACTTTGATTGGGTCTAGTCCAATTTCATTATAAGTATATTGAAGTGTATCGATGTATTATATGATATGTATTGATTCGCTATATGTATTGATTCGCTTGTGTATCGATAGATACACTATCAATTCATGATAAAATAGATTTTTTGTAATGATATGTATTGATTTTATAATTAATCAAATTATATTGTACGATGTGTATCGCGTATAGTACGATTTTGATAATTATATCTTCAAGTTTCTCTTCCCGAAAATTTGATCATAAATTACCGTTGTAAGGTGCCATGTTCGAGTATTCATCAGATTAAATTTCTTAGAATCGGCACTAATCACCCAAAGCAAACAGAATTAATTTCATACGTATGGCCACATCGTTTCCTGTTTAATTTGAGTGCTGACAGAAAATGGACGTTGGCAAGAAAAGGTGGGTCAGCGGGTCACTGTTCACCCACAGAAAATGGATGTTGGGCAAGAAAAAGTGGGTCAGTGGGTCACCGTTCACCCAAATAAGAATCGCAAATAGTGTTGGCTATGAAGTTTGGTTTATTGTTCCTTTTATTTTTTTGTTGAAAAATCCGGGAAGGTTGCCCCAATTCTCCAACCCACGGGCCAATGGTCGATGGTTCCACATTCGCCTTGTCGAGTGCTTATATTTTAGAATCATGCTAATAGGTCGAAACGAATCCATTCTGGATTGAATTATATTGATTTTGACCTATTAGTTACAGAAATTCGATTCGTCTGGTTGGCAACCGAATTGGTTTTTATTCAGATTCTTTGAAGGAACCAATAAATCTGATTGGGCCTATATGACTGAAAAAAGGGTTTCGGATTGAATTGGACTGGATTAAATTAGTTTCGGTTCAATCCGTTTTAATTTATTTATTTTTAGTTACTATTTATCAAATTCTATTACTAATCGAAAATAAAAAAAGGAAGCCAAAGACTTTTTTACATGTAAAATTTCTTTAAAATGATAAAAATTACAGGAGAATTTTAAATACATTACCCTTATTTATCTCTACATCCCATTTTTAAATATACTACAACAAAATGCAATTCCTACACTTAAAATTACCAATTTATCTCTATTCCAATTTCATCACTATTTCCTTCAAAAAAAAAATCCATCTTCTTCATTCCTAAACCCTAAACCCATTTCCTAAACCTAAACAAAAAAAAATCCCAAATCAATAATCAATCAAGTATGATTTTGATTTCTGGTTTATTGCTTATTGAAATTTGAAAGTGAATTGTGAAATTTGCTTTGATTGTTAAATTTGTTTAGGGATATTTTTAAGGATTTAGCCCCAATTGAAGTCTGCGTTGCATTTATCCCGCTATCATAATAGCTATTTTCACTCAAATTATTAAACTTTGTCAATTTTTTTTTGATTTGTAGAGATTATGGAGAATAAGAATTAAGAAAATGAAAGGGCTTAGAGAAGAGAAAGATGAAAGATGAAGAAGAAGAACAACGTTGTTTTCTTTAGAAATTTTATTGAGGTCAATATTGTTTTTCGAATTTAAGGATATTTTTGTTCTCAAGATATTGAAATGTAAAGATTATTGTGTGAAGTGTATTCCTCAACTTTCATATCAGAGGATTGTAGTTCATAAAAAAATTACTATATATGAAATTATTTACATGATACAATTTACAAATAAGCTAAAATAAAACTATTTTTCAAAATTAATAAGAATTTGTTTTGAAATTTTCTTTTTTTTGGGAACTATGCCCATGAAACTCATATATTATTCCTTGCTCTTGGTTCATTGATTCGGCTTCGAACCAATTTTTAAGACATGTGCATGCATGATGCTAGAGAAAGATTAGTTTGATGGTCTCCAATTATTCTTCTACAAGTGAAGACTGTAGATTCTGATGCAACGAAGGATGCTTGAACATCGAGAACATCTTGTATCATTAAAGCTAAGATTGAATATTATCTATAAGTTTGTTTCCACTATTGGAGGAGATCGAATTTTTTCTCAAAGTAAAAAAAGTTGGCTCAAATAGAATTGTAGCTTGTTCTAGCTACTTTGACTTTGACGAGATCAAGATACATTGCTTCTAGTAGATGTTGATGATCCTTTTCCCTTCGTCGACTCTAAAAGTATCTATTATAAATGCATGAAATGGTTATGAAAATGCTAATGAAATTCACCTAATGTAACTCCTAAATTTACCTAATTAATATATGATCCTATCATCCTAATATGAACTTAAGGCACTTAAATGACACTTAAAATGAAACAAAACCAAAACCTAAACACCCTATAATTCACGCCTAAATATGCTGAAAATGAGAAATAAAATTTGCATGTAACAACTAAGTAAATGCTACACGTAATTCAATCAAACACCTTATAAACTCTAACTTTAAATGCATAAAACTTTATGTACCTACAGACCATCTAGTTGACACTTCAGAGGACTCGAAAACAGAACATAAATGACCCTAAAACAGAATTTAAATGCTGACTACATGAAGGAAAACCGAAACTTACAAGAAAATACAAAGGTAACTCCTAACACTAACAATTACTTTAACTTTGCAATTTTTGATTTCCATAATTATAAAACTTTAAAACATTAATTAAGACATTAAAAGAGACTTTAAAAACATAACTTAAATGACTCTAAACTAATGCCTAGGCTGACCACTATGAAGAAAACTGTAGCTCACCAACATAGAATATGTAATGCCTAAAGCTAGTAAACACGTTACTTTGTATTTTTTTTTATTTTCTGTGATTGGAAACTTTAATAACTGATTTAGACCATTAAAACTAACCTTCAAAACAGTAAAATAAAAATACTACCGTGTCAGGACCCGAAGGCCGCAACTAGATACTTTACGGATGTGTAGAAAATTCGAGCAAATTTTCTGTCTTTTCCTAACTCAACAAGTTTGTCTATGTGTGTGCGATGTCACTACGAAGTCGTTAACTTCATGGTTTATTTAGAGCTAATTACTCA
Source organism: Heritiera fomes (assembly GCA_032173925.1). NCBI lineage: Eukaryota > Viridiplantae > Streptophyta > Magnoliopsida > Malvales > Malvaceae > Heritiera > Heritiera fomes. The sequence continues at coordinate 35,736,889 of JAPDPM010000002.1, read as the reverse complement.
AGGTCCCATTTTAGTACCTATAAAGACATATAATCTTTTTACAATCCTAGATATTCACAATTAACTCAATATCGCAAGTATCATCTAGATGACATTCATTCCAACATCTAGTCATGCATACTTAACGATTTTATCGGTATTTAACTCAATTCCAATTCCACTAAGAAGAACGCATCAAAATATAATGAAACATTCAATAATCTTTGTTTACATCCCAACTTATAGTACTGAATCAAAAATAGCCTGAAATTGTAGTTAAGTAAGAATAAGCAAGTAAGTCTTCTTGGAGAGTTGGGATGATATTTCAAGCCACAAAAGTATTTCGAACATATTCATAATTCCACAACTCTGTGCTCAATTTGAAAAGGTTTATAATCATGCTATACAAAATTAAGCAAGTAAGTCTCCTTGGAGAGTTGGGATGATATTTCAAGCCACAAAAGTATTTCGAACATAGTCGAAATAATTCCACAACTCTGTGCTCAATTTGAAAAGGTTTAAAATAAATTTTAGTGAGCGGGAGCTCAGTAAGTCAATTATATAAGTGCAAAAGTAGGTTTATACTGTTTTACATGCAAAGTATGAATCCTCCAACATGTAGTCCTCAATTATCATTTTGATTGTAGTCATCATACACTTATAATGACATCATGTCCTATGGGACTCTAGGTGGGCAAGGTTTTAGGGTATTGATGTCACATCTTGAAATATACATTAAATATCACATTTCATGCACATAACAGTGATTGGTTGGACTGTCTGTGATATCTTTATTACTATTCACTTTCATTTGTAACAGTAAACATGCTAGTAAATAAAATTTATATTTATCTATTCTCCATATTTACATAACTGCACTATCAATTTACATCCCCTATACATAATTATATAAATGTAGTACTGTACAATAATGTTTGAACATATATAAAAGATGAATATACCTCCAGGATCCAATAATAGCTACCTCGAGATACCAAAAGCGTAGCCAAATCCTCGAAACGGTATAACAAAAGATCAGTGCAGATAATCTGTGGAGTGGAAAAATAAGGGGTGAGCTAACGTGCTCGGTAAGAGAATTGTATGTAAAACTGATACTATGAAATCTATATGCTAAAAACACTTAGCTCCTAACAGTATACTAGGGTATAAGTCAGGATGGATATTATAGTCGACTAGAAAATTGGATGGAGTATGAGAGGTATTTTAGAATACTTGTCGTGTCTCGGCCCCTAGAAGCGACTATAAGGAGCAAACATTCAAATTGATATAAATAAACATTTTAATCACATAAAAACAATAAATGGTATTATTCAATATATATAAAACAATATATATATATATATATATATATATATATATAAACATTTTCATTTAAACACTTCAGTAAACAGTTCAGTATAAAAATCTAATAAATAGTACAATACACTTTAAAACTTGACAGTACAGTCAACATTTAAAACGTTCACTTCAGTACTAGTAGCATTTTCAATGGAATAAATAGTACAGTACAATAGAGACCAGGTAACATCCAAGAATATCATGCTATGATAATATCTCGAAAAGGGAGAAATAATAACACGTGTAATCTATGGGGTTTACAGTGTGCACTGATTAGGTGACAACTGGGACGTTGATACTAGGATCAATATCTATCAGCAACAGTACAGTAATGATAGCACATGACACGTGAGCATGATACGAGGCCTAACAGTCTCAAAACAGTGTATATCCAGTAGAAACACCATTTATAAAATCAATTTCACTGGTAATGTCTTCAATCAGTCCATAAATAAATATACTGAAAATATATTTAGTTTATGAATAAAAATTCATAAAATATTCACACTTCAACATTCTTTCTTGAAAATATTATATTTAACTATAGAACAATAATAAGTATATGCTGATCCCTTCATGTAATTAAAATTCATTAACATGAATATTTAAATATTGTTTTTTGGTAAATAATAAAATTATGCAATTTTAATAAATACCATGGAAATCACTTGGAATTCTACTTATTTCTATCCTTTAAAAATATTAGAAATAATTTCTTAGAATTTTTATAATTTTTGGCAGAGTAACGACTGTTTTCTAACCAGCATTCTTGCACGAAAAATACAGTTTATACACAACTAGTATCCACAATTTCACCAATTCCAAAGTTTTTATTTCTAAATCATTCTATAAAATCATTTCAAGCCAAAACATGCATTCATAGTATCCTTACAGTTTACACACTCATTCCTTACCTGTCTAATTTCATCGATACAATCGATAACACCACTCGATATTCACAATTCTTGAGTTGCAAAACATTACATCAACCTTGTTAATTCACCATACTTTAATTTATAACCCATCTTTCTTCATGAAATTCAGCCACATTGTTTACAGTAATTATTTAACCAGTCTAAATTACACTGTGCTAAAACATAACTTCGTCAAATTAAGTCCGATTTTAATTCCAATCGCTCCGGCAGACTCCTCATAATTTCTACAATATTATGGCACCTCAAATTCATCAAATGAAGCACAAAAACCTCTCCCTTTAGCCATGGACGAAACCTCCACAATACCATTTACATGGTATTTCATCCATTTAGCCATTAATTTATGTTTAAACCTTAATTTCTACTCATATAACACTACTTTCATACATCAAAGCTTCATGAATCCTACATTCCCATCAATGGCCGAAAATCCTAAGGAGTGATTTAGAGAGATTCATTCCAAACCAAGGTTAAAATCATGCTTAAGAAGTTTAAATGTATCATTTCCTACCATTAAAACTTAAAGAATCCAAATGTATAGAGAAAGCTCACCTTGGCCGAATGGTATAGGCTCTCTTTCCTCTTGATTTTGTCTCAATGAGCTATGAGTATGGGTTTGTAGAGCTTGAAGAGTAGAAAAACTTTGTAGAAGAGGTTTTGATGAGATAAGGTAGTTTAAATGAGGTTTTGGTGAGCTTTTCTTTTCTTTCTTTTATTTTGGTTACGGAGGCCACATGAAGAAGGAAGAAGAAGAGGGAATAGTGGTCGGTTGATGTGAGGAGAAATTTATAGAATGTTCTACATAGGGACAAAATGACAAAAATGCTCTTGATTATGAGGTTTTTGAAAAATTTTGCCCTTAAGCTTCTGTAATTTTTTTTAACTATCCTATTAAACTCAAAATTCATATTTCATCACTAAATATTATTATTAAATATATTTTGATGAATAAAGGTGGTTTCATTAAGATTTGATCTCTCGTAAAGGTGAAATTATGAAATTACCCATATCAGGTAAATTGCATTAATTTCTGATTCTACCACAGAATCAATCTATCTGTTGACATAGCCTCGAACATATTTATATGTAGATTATCATCCTTCAGTCAGTTGGTCAAAAGTTAATTTAGTTTGACTGTTATTCACAAAAATTCATCCGGGCTGTGTACTTTATCATCATTTTCTAAATTGTTTTTATACTTCCCCAAAAATAATCTAAATAAAGGATTTTAGGTTGGAAATTCTTACTATAGGCTTATTGGGCTCTCTTTACAATATCTGTTTGGTCTCACGTCCATTCATACAGTGTAGGGCTTGTGGAAGCCACCTTACTGTCTTGGGCTAAACTTGTGAAATACACAGGAATTAAACAGTGGTGAGTAGTCCTACATGTACAACAGTACTAGAATATAGGGTTATCGTAATTGATGGGTAGGTACTTTGAAGTACCTCATTATCCTCATCCTCATCCTTGGCACCTGTGGACAAAAGCAACCATACTCAATTATATATATATATATATATATATCGATTATCCAATATCAATCCATATAATATTGATCATATGTCAGTCATCCAAATATAATATTAATCCTTATTTGTATTCGTTCGAATCAAAAATCAATCCACATATTGCTCATTTGATCCAATTTCAATTCACAGTAACTTTATCTATTCCAATATCTTAACCCATGTAGCATATGTAATATAATTTCAAGTTCCTATGCAATGGTTATAAAACATATTATGTGAGAGAAACCATGATATTATAAATCTCAATGTACAAAATGAATGCTCAAACAGTATGAAAACCATTATATAAAACATCGACTCTATCATAGGTTTCAAAACATATATCGAGACTTAAGTCTTGCATAAGCTCAGGTGCATAATACAAAATCATCAAAATTAATCACCAAGGTCGAGATGATGCTCAAGCTCAAGGTTTAGTATATATAAACCAATATTAAACAAGGCTTAAAACATGATTATCAATCAGTCAAATCAATTCAGTGGAGATATGACATATTCAATCACAATATCAAAATTGTATATGTCCAAATAATCATATCATACCGTATACATTCAAATCAATCAATCAATTAATCAATAAAGTCTTAATTCCATTGTAGCTATTAGTGGGTCGAAAAAGGCCGTAATGGAGAAGGGCTGTACCTATGGCCATGGTAAACTCTGGTCTCATTGATCAGATGAGGATCTAGACTTATGCTAGAACTAGTTTGACACGTGTAAAAACATTATCAGAACCTCATCTGATAAGTCCGTAAGTATGCCTAAGAGCACCGCTCACTCAGGCATGTCCATTTATGCTTTATTGATGTCAATATACACATGTCATAATCTCAAAATAGTTCAGTAAATATCTTTAATTCAATCATTTAAAAAAACATGGAAACCTCTTTGATATTGTTCATAAACCATTTGAACACTTATAATTATGCATCATGTTTTCTTTCAAACAAGTTGAACTTACAAAACCGAACATATTCAATTATGCATCTCAAATCAATGCATTTTCAATAAAACTCATGTAACTTGTGCATGCTTAAAGCCATGATTAAAACATGAGTCTAAATCTCATGATATGTAGATGCACAGTGTAGATCCAATCCTACAATCATGCAGTCTAATTCAACATCAATTACAGCACATATCACCTTATAATCAAATCTCGACTTAGTAACCTTGATATCTAGAAAATCAAGTATACACAAGTCATGTCCATTGAAGTTCAATATCACAGCCATTCAATTCATATCACAATACTGATACTAAGACCCCCACCACCAGTATGGATCCTCTTAGTATCTCACCAATTTATAATTATTATATAAAAAATCATTTAGATGTAAAAATAATACAATATCGATAATATTAAATCTGAAACTTATCCATAATCAAAATCGAGACCATTGATCCTTTAGAATACGAATATATGCCAAAGTTCTTCAATAATTTTTCGAAGTTCGAGGTTTGATTATAAAATTACTAAATTGATGCCAAATTTGTTCATACCATAATTACATTTGATTTAGCAATCTCAACATAATAACCTCAATATCATTATGATCAAACCACGTACAGATCGAATCAATTTATCCTAATTCAATATCACTATCATTCATCACACATCACAACATCGATACTAAAACCTTAACCATCAGTGTGGGCCCTCTTAGCATCTCACGTATATTTAACAATATAATACTATAAAATTGTCTAATTATTGATCTCATGAAATATCAATGTTACCACTTTTGAAACTACTCCACAATCAATAAACCAAAATTATTTAATCTCAAAAATCTTCCCTACGTATCCGACTCAGTAGATAATTCGACAATTTAATGTTTGTCTATATAATTACCAATTCAATATCCAATTTCATTCTATATCGTATCATTATCCAATTTAACAATTCCATATGGCCTATACAATATAAATCTACCACATACTTATATAAAAGTCTTACCGACTTAAAGCATAGCATACATGTAATCTAAGTTTTGCGCACGTGCACTGAGTTTTGCACGTACACCTTTAGACATTGTAAATTGATTAGTATCAATTAAGTAAAATTCAACAGCATAATGTTTAAGAAATCGGAACCTCCTGTAAGTAAAATTCACAATTTTCAACCAATCCAAACCATTTCAAAACCTACAATTTCCAAGGTAGTTCATTTCAGTATATATAATAACTCAAATGCTTTCCATTCAACATAATCCAATACTTTCTCCCACAATCCATTTATCAAAGAAAAATCAATATAAAATCATTTTCTAACTTTTCAAAAATCAATGCCTTTCTCTAGTAATCAATTTGATATATTTCAATACTTTACTTTTGATAAAAACCAATCGATTTCGTATCAAACTAATGTTATGAAAAGCTTAAAAATTATTGTCAAAAACAAACCTTAGCAACTTACTCACAATATCATCCTATAATTCCTTTTATATAAATCCCTTACCTTACTCCGTGCGATTTCACTTGACAATTCTTTGGTTGTAGCCCAATAGAACTTATCCTCTTCTTGCTGAAGTTTTCTCCAATGAATTCCGCAGCCGCAACTAATGTTCAAACACAGTTAAAAGTCAGTACCCTCTTTATTAAATATCGAGAATACTTAATAACGATCTTAATTTCCTAATACAATGGTATTTTCGGTCTACTTTCTACTAGAGTCGAATTTACCTCTAACTTTTAAACAATTCTTTTCAGTCTCTTTTCAATTTCAACTATAGCGATTTAAATATTCTTTCCTAGCTCATTTTCAATCATTAAATTATCATTTCAATCACAATTTATCTATGCCTTTTACTTAGCCGAACCCATACTTGGCATTAGGGGTGTTTTCTTTCGATTTTAACTATTTTGGTACCTTTCTTTCATGCTTAAAGTCACCTTACATTACATTTAGCTAGATTGAAACATGCAAACACTTAAAACCCTTGCTGACCGAATTCCTCTCATGAGTTTCCTCAAAGTTTTCTTCAAAACCAATATCATGGCTAAGCTTAAGATCACTCATACACTTACATATCTCATCCTTATGAAAAACCCATACAGTTCCACCATAAAAACCCATAAGGCCGAGCTTAATACACAACCTTAGGGACGTTTTTACAACTTTCTAACACTAGAATTATGTTTAGAAAAATCAAAATAAAAAATAGAACATATATCAAATTTAAGAAGAACTGAAATTTCCAGCTTAAGCTCACCTTGTACAGCTGAAATTTCTAGGTTAGATTTAACCTATCAAATGAGCTCCGTTTACTTTGAAATTTTGATATGTTTTAGGGGAAACCTAAACTATAATAGGTCCTTCTTGGCTGAACTAAAAGGAGGTCATCTTCATGGTCGTTTCTGCCTTGCACTCTCTCTTCCTCACTAACATCTCAAGCAAAACAAAAATGGAGTTTTGCTGTTTACAGGAAGAAAGGCTAGCTGGTTAGGGAGATTTAATGAATTTAGCATGTGACTGATTCATTTATCTCAAAAATATTTAGATTTGGGTGGCAAAAGACCATAATACCCTTCCTAACAATTTACTTTCCATTTAATTTATTTACCTTTTTTTTACTAAGTTCACTACACTTATAACCAACTTTAAAAATTCACCGAGATCAATCCAAAATGAATTAAAATATGAGACATATATTTTTAAAAAGGAATTCAAGTAATTTTTCAATGCAATTTGAATCATTTTAATCGAAGTTCCCTATCAAAATTTATGCTCGACTCTTTTACGGTTACTCATTTATGAAATTCTTGCATGTGATATGAATGTAGAAATTTATTGGTATTGATCCACAATGAATTAAAATAAGAGAATTACATGGTTGAAAAGGCATTTAAGTTAGCTTTCCAACGGATTTGGAATCATCGTAATCAGAGTTTCTACAAAAAACCAAGCACAACTCTTTACCGATAGGTCAGTTGTTCGAATTTCCTACCATAAGGTAAATTTAAAAATTCACTGGTATTAATCCATAAAGAATTAGGAAGTGAGATTAATATGGTTGGAAAGCTTTATAAGTTAGCTTTCCATTGAATTTTACGGTACATAAATCTACCTCCATAACAACTTACGATAAAATGAATAATGATTGGTCACTTACTTTCTTGCCACTATTCAAGGGAAAATTAAATCCTCAAAATTCTTTTACTTAGTTTTCATAATTATAAGTTCTCATATTTCTCATATATAATTCATCCCTTCTACAATTCCCATAATTCTTGATAATTATTCACAATTACATGCTTCTAAAAACATATTAAATTAATTATCAATTATAAGAAATTCTCGGTTGTCACATCCTTCTCACCTTAAAAAATTTGGTCCTCTAAATTGCTCCAAGTCGTCCTAAAATAGGTGAGGTATTCCTCTTTCATCAAACTCTCTAGCTCGCATGTAGCTTTTTCTGATGATGCTACAGAGCACTTTCACCAAAGGAATTATCTTGGATCTCAATACTTTATTCTTTCGATCCAAAATCCAAATCGACTTCTCAATGTAGTTTAAGTCCTTCATGATCTAAAAAGACTCATATGCAAACACGTGGGAGTATGCTTTTCTTTATCATATTCTTTATATCCATGTAATCCAAGTCTGACAAATCTTAAGATTAATTCACACATTACTACTTGTCCTAAAGTCATGTCTACTCCATATGAACCTCAAAATTCAACTATTCGACAAATTTCTAACTCATATAAATTTCATTATCTCACACCTTGTGGCCATACATCCTTTTACATTTAAACATTTTCATACTGAGCTAAAGTTAGTTGTCATAAGAAGGTGACCTTGAGATTAGAGTTTATCACGGCCATAGATACAACCTTTCTCTATTAGGGCCTTTTCGATCCACTGATAACTATAGTGGAATTAAGACTTTATTGATTAATTGACGGATTGATTTGGACATATACGGTATGATATGATTATTTTAGACGTATATAGGTTTGATATTGTGATTGAATATGCCATATCTCTACTGAATTTATTTGACTAATTGACAATCGTGTTTTAATTCTGAAAACCATGTTTAATACTAGTTTATATATATTGGACCTTGCGCCTGGGCACTGTCTCAACCTTGGCGATTGATTTTGATGGTTTTGTTTTATGCGCCCGAGCTTAAGCATAACATAAGTCTCGACATATGTTTTGAAACCTAGACAACGTCAATGTTTTATATAATGGTTTACATACTATTTGAGCATTTAGTTTGTTTATTGAGATTTACAATATCTTGGTTTCTCTCACACAGTATGTTTTATAACCATTGCATAAAAACTTAAAATTGTATTACATATGCTGCATGGGTTAAGATATTGGAATAGATGAAGTTATTGTTGATTGAAATTGGATCAAATGAGCAATATGTGGATTGATTTTGATTTGAATGAATACAAATGAGGAGTAATATTAATATTAATATTAAATGTTTAAAACTTATCCACAATCAAAACTGAGATCATTGAACCTTTACAATACGAATATATGCCTAAGTGTCACATCCCGTGACTACATTATTTTACGTTTTTTCACACATTTTATATGGTTTGGCTGTCAGTGATGTCTTTACACACTGTTAATCTACAACAGTAAAAACATTAAACAATATATGTTTATTGTAAATTGAAATTCACTGACGACAAAAGTTATTTTACATCCCCCTGAAATACATTTACAACCAGTAGTATTGTATAAACAGGTCTGAACATTCAAATGTAAACACGATACCTCGGGAATCCATTATATGACACTTCGAGCTACTCAAAGCGCAGCTAATCCATGGTTTGTACTTCAATTATTCTTTACATCAAATCTGTGATGATAAAAGTAAACGAGTGAGCAAACCACGACTCAGTAAGAGAGTTGTATATAAATTTTGATATCTTGAAGACTATATGTAATAAAACCTTTTAATTTACTATCGATATGGGCACACTAAAAGGAAAGGATACTATAGTCGGCTGGGAAATCCAGATATAGTAAAGAAGGTATTTTGAAATACCTGTCTTGTCCTGAAAACCCAGAGCGACTATAGGGAGTAGAAATTTATTTTTCATATAAAACTTATTTCAAATTTATTGCATATAAATCTTTCATAAACTTGAGTAAAACAATTTATCGAATCACTTAATTCAACACTTGAAAATCACAAAGTTTCTACCATTGAAATCATGTCTTTTACACGTGTAACTGTAAAATAACTGTTCAATTATAACAGCAGATCAGTAATGAAACATTTCAGAAAATCATCATAGTTTCTGAAAATATCACTAAAATCAATAATAACACGTGAAATCATAGTGGAGACCAGACAACACCCAAATGGTATCATGCTATAAGTCCCATAGGGATTAATAATGAACACGTGAGATTCCTGTAGGGACAGTATAATAAACACATGAGATCTATGGTCATAGTCTATAGGTGTCCTCGATCGTACACTGATCAGGGTCAATCGGGACACTGAAGACAAGATCAGTGTCAACAGTTTCACACATGAGTAACACATGAAACACATGACATGTGAGCATGATACGAGGCCTATCAGTCTCAAAACAGTATATAAGAAATCTCGTCACCTTTATGGAATTTATTAAGATTAATGATGTTTTTCAGAAAATCCATAAAGGTATAAATCATAATATTTCGTATGGTGAAAACAGTTTATAAGATAATCACACTGTAGTAATAAAATTTCATAACTATTCCTTTTCACTGTAGAACACATATACACGTGTTTCCATGCTTTCTTTCCAAAACTTGAAATTCAAAGTTTTTGGAAATCAATTTCAATATTTTCATACTTTATGGAAAAATAAAAATATTTATTTTCCAAAAATTAATAATAATTTCATCAACACTTTTCTTACTATAAAACAAGTGCAGAGACATTTTAGTCTCAAAACAATATTTACACAATGATAAAGCCTTTATAGAAATCATTACACGTGATAAAATTTATTTAATCCATAAAGAAAAATCATAATAAATTAGTGAATATTATATTGAAAATCATTTATAAAATATTCACTATTCACCATTTCACTATAAAACACGTGGAACAAATTTTCGGTAGTTTAACCTTTACTGAAATCGGTATCATGAATATTTAATAAATACTTTTCGGTAAGTTCACCCTTTGTGAAAAATAATTAATTTATCACTTGTGAGGCTAGGAAAAATACCAATAATGCACTAAAATATTTTATAATATTTCTAGAAATACTTTTAGTAAATTCCAGCAACATAACGGCTGCCAGAGTCTTAGCCTCCCTGCACTTGTAAACAAAGTCTCAGCAGCCAAAAAATCACAATTTCGTAGCATTTCAAGGTAATTCAATATCCAATAAATCTTATAAAAACCATAGTATGAAAAGCATCCATTCGGATATCCCTACAAATTCACACATGCATCTCTTACCTGTCTATTGAGATCGCGTCTCCCGATCACACCATACGAAAACCGTAACTCCCAGGGCTACCAAAATTATTAACTCACTTAATACTTATTTTTAAGCTTTATGCATGTCTAATTGCAGTCACATCATACACTGCAAATATTTATGCAGTATATTTTCTAAAAGTAGCAAGGCTTAATTACTTCTTACTTATTAATATTCAAAATTACACCTAAAATATGTTTAGCCAATTATTTCAATTGGTCCCAAAATTTGATTCCTTTCAATTGATAGTTATTTGTAAAAATTTTTACCTCAATATTTATTATTATTATTATTATTATTATTATTATTATTATTACTCTTATGGCCATTTATTTACACCATCTTATTTTTATTATTTTTCTTTCCTTTTCTTTTCTTTCTTTTCTTTTCTTTCTTTTCTTTTCCTTTACACTGCGTTAGCCACCCATTTTTCATCCAAACCGTGAATCTCAACTTGCCATTCCTTATAATTTTCATCTTTTAACCAACTATACTTTCATGAATTCTTCTACTCTCTTAGAACCTATACTAAACATATTTGACTCATTACATTTTATAATCAATAACCAGCAACCCATATGGGCGAATGGCCCTTACCATCTTCACGCCATTTTCTGTTTTACATAGCACCCATGTTCAGCCCTCTTCACGTCATCTTCATTTCCATCTTCTCATGGCCACTTATTACAATGAGATTGGCTGAGCTGAGAGACATGGCAAAAATGAGATTGGCTGCCTACGAGCAGAGGATAGCCACTTATTACAATGCACGAGTTAAGAGCAGAGAATTGCAAGAAGGAGACCTGGTATTGAAAAAGTCGGCAATTACAAACGCCCATAGGGAAGATGAAAAACTCCGGGCTAATTGGGAAGGACCTTACAGAATCAGAAAGATGATCGGACCTAGCACATGCACCTTAGAAATCTTACAAGGAAAGAAGATCTCGAAGACTTGGAATGCCAACCATCTCAAGCTGTACTGGCAGTAAAATATTGTACACTTTTATGATTCTTTTTCCATCTATTATTTGTTACTTTATAGATATTATTGTTTTGTGATTATCTAATTCCTGAATAAAGACCAACTATTCACTTTCTATATTCTCTAATGCAATTTGTTAGACAGATTATGTGTTAACAGGAATTGAAATGAGAATACACGAGACGGGCACAAATAAGTCCTTAAGCGAAAAATGCGCGAAACGGGCAAAAATAAGACCCTAAGCGAGAAGATACAAGACAGGCAAAAATAAGTCCCTAAGCGAAAAATGCGTGAGACGGGCAAAAATAAGACCCTAAGCAAGAAGATACAAGACGGGCACAAATAGGTCCCTAAGCGAAAAATGAGCGAGACGGGCAAAAATAAGTCCCTAAACGAGAAAATCAAAAGTCCCTAAGCGAAAAATGCGCGAGACGGACAAATCAAAAGTCCCTAAGCGAAAAATGCGCGAGGAGGGCAAATCAAAAGTCCCTAAGCGAAAAATGCGCGAGACGGGCAAATAAACAGTATGTAAGCGAAAAATATGTGAGACGGGCAAAAATAAGACCTTAAGCGAAAAATGTGCGAGACGGGCAAGTCTAAAGTCCTTAGAGATGCAGAATGTAAAGCATGTTACGAGGTACGTTACAATATATATGTGCTGCAATTGATTCAAAATATATATATATATATTTTGTGATTGACTTATCAAATCTAACAAGTCTTTAAGTGAAAAAAGCGCGAGATAGGCACAAATGCTAGAGAAAAAGTTCATCTTTGAACAGAAACAATAACACTATCTCAAAGCAGAACTTGGGGAGCGATATGGTGTAAAGGTACGCTTTATGCCGCAAAAATAGAATTATTTGATATTTCTAAATGCTTTAATGTTGTTCTTTAGAGTTTTGTGATGTAACAGTTATGAATACGAAATATTCATTCAAAGAAAAGAAGAAAAAGCTACAAAAAGAATTGTACTTTTCATTAAGAATGAATCTTTACATTGAGTTAACAAACAAAATGAAATACAAAATATCTTAATCTATGGTGAGGACCAAGTCAGTCGGCTGAGAAGATGCCACATCACACTAGAGCCTTCAATAATCGGAGGATTAGGAATTTGAGGAGTCAAAAAATTAGAGAATAGAATTATACCTGGGGCCTATTTATAGGCGAATATTCTAGGTTAATTACCTGAGGGTGATTCTGTCCTTTTACTAGGAGTTTGTTTCCAAGTAGAACACAGATTTCGTAAATTTCGGAAGTAGCAACAGCTTGTCGTCAGCGAGAGACTCAGAAGTGTGGCATGTGTTGGCGGTAAAAGTCTGTCGCTCGAGGAAGCTGGGAGAAATGCCACATGTCAATCGATGGGCGACAGGCGTTTGGCACGAGGGGTCTATCGCCTGTGACAAATGTCCTATCGCAGGTTGTGCCTTCTGTCACTAAAGGCCACGTGGCCCAATGGTTACTTGCCATGTGGTGAATCCTAACAATTTTGGGCCTAGCCCAATGTAGATGGACTTTGTCATATCAATTGCTCCCCACTCTCTTGTTGGATTTCTCCAACCAAGAGAGTATAAATATGTGTTTTTTGGGCCCTAGCCCAATGTGAATAGTTTTCTGATTTTTGTGATTTTCTCTGATATTTTTTGTAGGTGAAAGTGCTCTACTCTGCGGGAGACGTGATAATAATATAATTGTTATATTATTCTTATTATTTATTACCACATTTATTGCTATAATTTTGTGTAAAATTAAATATTAAATGTATTTTGTGAATTAATTTAGAGAAAGTGATTTGGGAATTAATTTTGAAAATTATGGCATGAAATCAAACAATAAATTTTGTAATTGGAATAAATTTTTGAAATATATATTGTTTGACTTTTTAAATTTGTAATTAAATTCTGATTTATTTTAAGTATTTTTGGAGCATAGGATTAAAATAAAATAAAGGGCTGAGATTTATTGCTTGATTAAAAAGAAACTGTAGAATCTTAAAAGAAAAATTATAAAAGGTGAGAGGGGCGGCAATAGCTAGGACACGCAGAAAAAAAAATTAGAAAAACAAACACAGAATAGAGAGGAAGAGAGGATCAGTTTTTGGGTTGTTTTGTGGGTTTCTGTTCTGTGTTGTTGGTTTCTATTTTGCAGAGATAAAAGAGAAGAGGGTGCTGTTCTTTAAAGCAAGACAGAGCTGCAAGAAGTACACGTATGGCATAACGTGTTGGACGTCACCAGAAACTGCAAGCTGTTGCATGTGCTGAACAGAACCGTAAGTTGTGCTGCGTTTCTTGTTGGTTTATAGCAGTTTTTGGCGTGCCTTGGTTGAAGTAGCTGGAGCGGTGAGCTAGAGGAGGCGAAACAGAAGCTGGCTGATTAAGATTGCTGTGCGTTGGCTTTATGCAACGTCGGTTGAAGCGTGTGGCGGCTTGGGGCGTGAACCACAGGAGCTTAACAAGCTATTGAAAGATAGCTTGTTTTTAATAGCCACGTGCATTTGTTGTCCATGTGCACATTAAAGCTAGTTTCCAGGGGCTATTAATTCATTATTTTGACTTGGTTTTATTTGTATTGTTAGATTTATATCTTGAATTTGTTTATTGTTTAATTAAAGCATGACTTATATTAATTTGATAATGTGTTTTGCTATATTAAACATGAACTAATTTATTTACTAGGAATTTGATTGAGCCTACTTGCATATTTTATATCTTTATAATTAATTGATCAATTCTTAAATTTTAGTATCATTCATTGTGATTAATTAAATCTTTTGATTTGTGTTAATGATTGGCCACCTTTAATATAAATTAATTGATTATGTGAGACATGGTAAGGGTACACATCATATGTTAAGCTATGTATAGCTCTCTTGAATGATTGAATAAATATTTGATGCATACATCAAGCTAGAATATTTATTTGGTCCTTATATATTCTTCTATTCTTAATGGGTTTTTAGTCATTGATTATGGTACACATCATAGATAATTAATGATAAAAAATACTTGATTATAGTTGTCATCAAACAAAGTAATCATATATTAGGAAGAATGAACACTAGAATTGAATTGAGATTTTTAGGATTGAAGACATAAAATTGCAATGTATTGGTGAAATCAAATTCTTAGGCTTCTCTCTATTGGTTAATTTATTTATTTTAGGTTAATTAATTTCATTAGTTAATTAGATACTTAGATAATTACTTTTATTGGCTTTTATAATTTTTAGAGCATAAGTAGTTGAATTTTAATTTAATAAATTTAGCAAATCTCTGTGGGATCGACTCTTGTATTTGCACACTAGACTACCTTGATTTGTGCACTTGCGAGATTATAACTTTTGTTTCATCAAGACGTGATCAGGCGTGACGTTTGGCATTCCCTGTCGCGGCTAAATAAGCAGCTGTGGTTCGACGAGAGATCACACGAAAACCTCTGAGCAGCAGTCTGTCGCACGTGTTTTCAGCTCTCTCACCAAAAGAGTCTTTCGTTTTCACACTCGAAGTCTCTCGCTCACCGCGGTGACTATAAGAAGACATTTGTCGCTTTACTTATCACCTCTTGCAACTAGTTTTAGGTCTCCTGCAGGTGTCTTAGTCTTCCGCGCAGAGTTTAAGTCTCCCGTAAACTTGAATCTCTTACTTCACGCTTGTGGGTTCCTCGTCGAATAGGTCTGTTGCCTATTTTTGGTTTTTCATTGCTTCTTTTACCATGTCTTCGCAATGTTTGGGTAAATCACTTAGAAGGGGCGGTGTTGAATACGCACTGATGAATGTGGACTTAGAGGATTTCAACACTCATTTTCCCCTTCCTTTCAATTATAGTTATAGACTTCCAGTCAGTGGGGAAGTTATGCCTGACCTAGTTAGAAGCGGCGTAGCAGTGCATAAAGCGTCTTTACTCTTCGGTTTTCATTTTCAGCTGTCGAAGTTTGGTCTAGAGTTTCTTAAGTACAAAGATATAGTTCCTTGTCAACTTCATCTGCATGCTTGGGCTCAAATAGTAGGATTTTTGGTGGTGTGTCATAGTTTAGGTATCGTTCCTACTGTCCCCATTTTGAGTGCCTTTTTTAGGATCCGTGGTCTGAAAGGACTAATAACGTTTTCTCTCTAGAGGTTAAAGGTTGACGAGTTTCCCAATAACAAAATTTTTTCGGACCTTCCTAATAAACTGTGCAGTTTTGAGAGTGAGTGAGTTGTTGTCGAGATTCCTAGTGATTTGCGAATTCGCACTACATGGAATCTTGATACCAACGATCACTCAAAGCGCTCAGAAAGATTTAGGGTAGAATCCTTATGGGACCATTTCAGTGAGCCCATACGACGAATTTGTTCTATTGGAGAACGTAATTTATTTTCCCTTTTAATCTTCGAGAATATTGTAGCAGTCGTTGGGGAGTAAGCCGAGTTGTTTCTGGGACTTCTGCTACCCCATCTATTCTCCGTACTAGCTCTCCTGTGTCCGATGCTGGCCCTAGCGAAGCACCCAGGGTTATTATAGCTGATACTTCTAACCCTTTAGGTCACCTTGTAGACGAATCTTCTCTAGATTCGAGAAATGAGACACTTGAGGTTGCGGGTGCCAGTGGTCCATTTGAGGAGGATCTTGAATGGACTCAAGGCAACGCCTTTGAGAGCCCTTTCGTTGACTTCCCGGCAGATCCGAATTTGGATATCTTAGAGGATCTTGGTGATATTATAGGTTTTTATTTTTCTTTTCTTTATATATCCATGTGCGTGGCATTTTGGATTTAGATTTGCTGATTACTTCTCCTTTGTATTATACAGATATGAACTTTCATAATGCTATGCGCAAAAGGCAGGCCAACGCTTCTGCCAGAGTGGCTCCTCTTTCCTAACAACAGTCGCAGGTCGGAGCCTCCACTTTCGGACATCCTCGTGCTCCTACTCCCCCTCCTCCGGCTATAGACGGGCCTAGCCGTCCTGCGCAAGAGGTCGAGATAAACAACCGAAAGAGGCCCCTTATCCGTGATCGTAGCTCAGACGATCAAGAAAGTTCTGGGTCGCAAAGGAGTGAGTCAGCCCGTCGGGAGTGAGTCAACCCGCCGAAAGGTGGTTCCCGTGCTACCGAGGATAGGTCGGCTCCTCGCCAGCCTAGGCGTAAATATAGGAAGAAGTTGATCATTGAAGCCTCGATGTCTATGAGACCAATCTTGCCTAAGGTAGCCAATCCTATCGTGAAGTGCTACGTAGTTGATAGTGGGGTCGTCATAGATGGAAAGGACTTCTAGACCTATCCCAGAGTGAACGACAATGATAGCATTGAGGAGACTGGGATAGCGTCTCATCTGGCCTAGAGCATCATCCTTCCTCATGACGAGGCGAGGCTTTTCCCAAACTTGCCGAAGCCGAGGATAATTCTGACTATCTTGCTATGAAGGTGGGAGCATCACATTTATTTGGTAATTATATTCCTCTTTTTTAACCTCTTTCGTCGGGTTTTTAAGTTACTTCTATTTTTTGTTTTGTCAGTAGGCTCAGCAAACGGCGGCCGTTAATGCTCGGCATAGGGCTCTTTGAGAGCAAGCTAACAAAGAGATTTGTGAGCTTTGAGAGGCAAAAATGGCTTTTCAGAATGAGGTTGTTCAGCTTCGTCTATATGCTGGCAGGGTTGAGGAATTGACCAAGAGGAACGCAGATCTAGAGCAGAGGTTGATAAAAGAACAAGCGAAAGTAGCCTCCCTTCAGGGATATGAAGAGGCCTATAATAAGGAAGTCCATGATTGGGAGGCCATGAGGAGGCAGCGGGATGAGGCCATCGACGAGCTGTAGAGTGTGTTAGATCCGCAAAAAGGAGGTTCGAGCTGAGGCCGTCCGTGAATACCACCTGTCTCAACACTGCTATGTGAAGAAAGAAGAGCTTGCAGCTGGATTCATCAAGTATGGCTTCTACTTAGCCTGCGCTTGGTTGGAGAAGCATCGACCTGATGAGTCTTTTCCTCAGTTACTTTTTACCGAGGAGGCCTAGTACTATGAAGCTCCTTCCTGGACCAAATATGAACCTGACTCGCTAAGTCCGGATGACTATATAGAGGTAGGAGCTACAGATGACTTGGACAACCTTGAAGGTCCATGGCCTCCTCAACAGCCATTCAACCAGCCTAAGCCTACTGGGGCACGTGACCAATCCGAGCTTGCAGCGATACGTAATGAACTTGAACCTATCGAGGCAAGCGATCATCCTGAGTCTATCGAGGCACTGCTAGGGTTAGACGGCGATGAGTTCCAATTTTCTGATTCTACAGCCGTTGATCCCGTGCCAGACTCTACGGCTGTGGTTGGGCCTTCAGGTGATGCTTCCTCTTCCAAAATGGCTTCTTCGGCTCCCTAGGACCCTAATTCTTCGACTCCTCAAGTTCCTGACCTCAAGCTCCTCAAATTCTTGATCTTCCTGTTATTGAAGGCTCTGATGCTGATGCGACATCTTCTCAGCTGGCTGACTTGGTTGTCACCATAGATTAGGATATTTTGTATTTCATTTTGTTTTTTAACTCAATGTAAAGATTCATTCTTAATGAAAAGAACAATTGCTTTTTGTAGCTTTTTCTTCTTTTCTTTGAATGAATATTTTGTATTCATAACTGTTACATCACAAAACTTTAAAGAACAACATTAAAGCGTTTAGAAATATCGAATAATTCTATTTTTGCGGCATAAAGCGTACCTTTACACCATATTGCTCCCCAAGTTCTGCTTTGAGATAGTGTTATTGTTTCTGTTCAAAGATGAACTTTTTCTCGAGCATTTGTGCCTATCTCGTGCTTTTTTCGCTTAAGGACTTGTTAGATTTGATAAGTCAATCACAAAATATATATATTTTGAATCAATTGCAGCACATATATATTGTAACGTACCTCATAACATGCTTTACGTTCTGCATCTAGGACTTTAGACTTGCCTGTCTTATGCATTTTTCGCTTAGGGTCTTATTTTTGTCCGTCTCGCGCATTTTTCGCTTAGGGACTTTTTATTTGCCGGTCTTACGCATTTTTCACTTAGGGACTTTTGATTTTCTCATTTAGGGACTTATTTTTGCCCGTCTCGCGCATTTTTCGCTTAGGGACTTATTTGTGCTTGTCTTGTATCTTCTCGCTTAGGGTCTTATTTTTTCCCGTCTCGCACATTTTTCACTTAGGGACTTATTTGTGCCTGTCTTGTATGTTCTTGCTTAGGTTCTTATTTTTGCCCGTCTCGCGCATTTTTCGCTTAGGGACTTATTTGTGCCCATCTTGTATCTTCTTGCTTAGGGTCTTATTCTTGCCTGTCTCGCGCATTTTTCGTGGCCAAGGTTCAGGCCCCTAAGTGTTCACCGCATATCCCCTCATGGACTTCAACCAGGGTGTACTTAGCCTGTTAAGGTCCTAGACACTTTAGCTTGGGGTGATGAAAGCTGGAGGAAGGTGATGGTGATGAGGGTGCTTAGTATTAGTTGCAGCTCCGGTGGCTGGTAACTAAGAGTGGAAATCAGAGGTTAAGGTGCTTGGTTGTGTCGTAGTCACACACGCGCAGCTTTTCCATGGTGAGTCATCGTTTGCACGTCTGGCAAGTATTGTTAGGACGCCACGCTTAGTTGTTGTATTTCCACTGGCACAAATAACAGAAGAGTGCAATGATGCTTTTGAGAAGTTAAAAGATTACTTGAAAGAGTTGCCTCTATTATCTCGACCACAGCTCGGAGACCACCTCCTCATGTATCTCGGTATAGGAGAGAAAGCTGTAAGTGCAGTCCTACTAAAGAAAGAGAGAGACAGGGATTGTCTGATCTATTATGTAAGCAAGGTCCTACTAGATGCCGAAACGAGGTACCCCCTAGTCGAAAGAATAGTTTTATCTTTGGTGATAGCAACTTGGAAGTTATGACCTTACTTCTAGGCTCACTCAGTGACTGTCTTAACAAACCAGCCTTTAAGGCAAATACTGTAGAAACCAGAGTGGCTCCTTGGCGCAGTCTGTGGGAATCGAACCCACGACCACATTGTTAAAAGCCATGTCTCTCAGCTCATCAATCAGGTCTAGATTCTCCCTTAGTCCTTGAGAGTTAAGTTCTTTGATGTAAGGTACCAACCTAGGTGACTCAGCTCCAATTTCAACCGGGATGAGAGCTTCAGTCCTATACACCAAATTGAACGATGTTTCCCCTGTCGACACCTTACTTGTCGTTTTGTAGGCCCATAGGACACTTAGGAGCTCATCTACCCCTGCTCCCTTTGCCTTGTCCAGTCTGGTCTTCAAACCATGCAGTATAGTTCGGTTGCTCACCTCGGCTTGCCCATTAGCTTGAGGGTAAGATACAGAGGAGATTCTTAACTAAATGCTTAGGCCTTTGCAGAATGTTTGTAATGCACCACAATCGAACTGTTTCCCATGATCGGCATTAAGCACACGAGGGATCCCAAAACGCAAATGACATCCCTCCAAACCATTGCTTCCACCTTTCTTTCGGAAATTGTAGCCAAGGGCTCTGCCTCTATCCACTTTGTGAAGTAGTTTGTGGCTACGAGCAAATATTTCCTCTTTCTTATGCCCAAGGGAAAGGGTCCCAAGATGTCTAGCCCCCACTATGCGAATGGCGTTGGTTGAATGCATAAGACGGGCAAAAATAAAACCCTAAGCAAGAAGATACAAGACGGGCACAAATAAGTCCCTAAGCGAAAAATGCGTGAGACGGGCAAAAATAAGACCATAAGCAAGAAGATACAAGACGGGCAAATCAAAAGTCCCTAAGTGAAAAATACGCGAAACGGGTAAATCAAAAGTCCCTAAGTGAAAAATGCACGAGACGGGCAAAAATAAGACCCTAAGCGAAAAATGCGCGAGACGGGCAAAAATAAGACCCTAAGCAAGAAGATACAAGATGGGCACAAATAAGTCTCTAAGCGAAAAATGTGCGAGATGGGCAAAAATAAGACCCTAAACAAGAAGATACAAGACGGGCACAAATAAGTCCCTAAGCGAAAAATGCGCGAGACGGGCAAAAATAAGACCCTAAGCAAGAAGATACAAGACGGGCACAAATAAGTCCCCAAGCGAAAAATGCGCGAGTCGGGCAAAAATAAGACCATAAGCGAGAAGATACAAGACGGGCATAAATAAGTCCCTAAGCAAAAAATGCGCGAGACGGGCAAATCAAAAGTCCCTAGGCGAAAAATGCGCGAGACGGGCAAATCAAAAGTCCCTAAGAGAAAAATGCGCGAGACTGGCAAATAAAAAGTCTCTAAGCAAAAAATGCACGGGACGGGTAAAAATAAGACCATAAGCGAAAAATGCGCGAGACGGGCAAGTCTAAAGTCCTTAGAGATGCAGAACGTAAAGCATGTTACGAGGTACGTTACAATATATATGTGCTGCAATTGATTCAAAATATATATATTTTGTGATTGACTTATCAAATCTAACAAGTCCTTAAGCGAAAAAAGCGCGAGATAGGGACAAATGCTTGAGAAAAAGTTCATCTTTGAACAGAAACAATAACACTATCTCAAAGCAGAACTTGGGGAGCAATATGGTGTAAAGGTACGCTTTATGCCGCAAAAATAGAATTATTTGATATTTCTAAACGCTTTAATGTTGTTCTTTAGAGTTTTGTGATGTAATAGTTATGAATACGAAATATTCATTCAAAGAAAAGAAGAAAAAGCTACAAAAAGCAATTGTATTTTTCATTAAGAATGAATATTTACATTGAGTTAACAAACAAAATGAAATACAAAATATCTTAATCTATGTGAGGACTTAGTCAGCCAGCTGAGAAGATGTCGCATCAGCACCAGAGTCTTCAATAATCGGAGGATCAGGAATTTAAGGAGCCTGAGGATCAGGAACTTGAGGAGTCGAAGAATCAGGGTCCTGGGGAGCCGAAGAAGCCATCCCGGAAGAGGGAACATCACCTGAAGGGCCAACCATAGCCGTAGAGTCTAGCAGGGGATCAGCGGCTGCAGAATTAGAAAATTGAAACTTATCGCCTTCTAACCTTAGCAATGCCTCGATAGACTCAGGATGATCGCCCGCCTCGATAAGTTCAAGTTCATTACGTATCGCTGCAGGCCCGGATTGGTCACGTACCCCAGTAGGCTCAGGCTGGTTGCGTGGCTGTCGAGGAGGCCATGGACCTTCAAGGTCTTCCAAGTCATCTGTGCTTCTACCTCTATATAGTCATCCGGACTTAGCGAGTCAGGTTCATATTTGGTCCAGGAAGGAGCTTCATAGTACTCGGCCTCCTCGGTAAAAAGTAACTCAGGGAAAGACTCATCAGGTTGATGCTTCTCCAACCAAGAGCGGGCTAAGTAGAAGCCATACTTGATGAATCTCGCTACAAGCTCTTCTTTCTTCTTATAGTAGTGTTGAGACAGGCAGTATTCACGGATAGCCTCAGCTCGGACCTCCTTTTGCCGATCTAACACACTCTACAGCTGGTCGATGGCCTCATCCCGCTGCCTCCTCATGGCCTCTCGATCATTGACTTCCTTATTATAGCCCTCTTCATATCCCTGAAGGGAGGCTACTTCCGCTTGTTGTTCTATCAACCTCCGCTCTTGATCCGCGTTCCTCTTGGTCAATTCCTCGACCCTACCAGCGTATGGACGAAGCTGAACAACCTCATTCTGAAGAGCCATTTTTTGTCTCTCAAAGCTCACGAATCTCTTTGTCAGCTTGCTCTCTAAGAGCCCTATGCCGAGCATTAACGGTCGCCGTTTGCTGAGCCGACTGACAAAACAAAAAACTGAAGTAACTTGAAAACCCGACGAAAGAGGTTAAAAAAGAGGAATATAATTACCAAATAAGTGTGACGCTCCCACCTTCATCGCAAGATAGTTAGAATTATCCTCGGCTTCAGCAAGGTTTGGGAAAAGCCCCGACTCGTCACGAGAAAGGTTGGTACTCCAGGCCAGATGAGATGCTATCCTGGTCTCCTCAATGCTATCATTGTCATTCACTCCGGGATAGGTCTGGAAGTCCTCTCCTTCTACGACGACCCCGCTATCAACTACGTAGCGCTTCACGGTCGGATTGACTACCTTAGACAAGATTGGTCTCGTAGGCATCGAGGCTTTAATGATCAACTTCTTCCTATATTTACGACCAGGCTGGCGAGGAGCCGACCTATCCTCGGTAGCACGGGAACCACCTTCCCAGCAAGTTGACTCACTCCTTTGCAACCCAAAACTTTCTTAATCGTCTGAGCTACGATCACGGATAAGGGGCTTCTTTTGCTTGTTTCTCTCGACCTCTTGTGCAGGACGGCTAGGCCCGCCAGTAGCCGAAGGAGGGGGAGTAGGAGCACGAGGATGTTCGGAAGCGGAGGCTTTGACCTGCAACTGTTGTTGGGAAGGAAGAGCCGCTCTGGCAGAAGCGTTGGCCTGCCTTCTGCGCATAGCATTATGAAAGTTCATATCTGCATAATACAAGGAGAAGTAATAAGCAAATCTAAATCCAAAATGCCACGCACACGGATATATAAAGTAAAGAAAAATAGAAACCTATAATATCACCAAGATCCTCTAAGTTATCTAAATTTGGATTTGCCGAGAAGTCAACGAAAGGGCTTCCAAAGGCGTTGCCCTAAGTCCATTCAAGATCCTCCTCAAATGGACCACTGGCACCCGCAACCTCAGGTGTCTCATCTCTCGAATCTGGAGAAGATTCGTCTATAAGGTGACCTAAAGGGTTAGAAGTCTCAGCTATAGTAACCCTGGGTGATTGGCTAGGGCCAACATCGGACACAGGCGAGCTAGTAGGGAGAATAGATGGGCTAGCAGAAGTCTCAAAAACAGCTCGACTTACTCCCTAACCGGTTGCTGCAATATTCTCGGGGGTTAAAAGGGAAAATAAATTACATTCCCTAGTAGAACAAATTCACCTTTTGGGCTCACTGAAATGTTCCCTTAAGGATTCTACCCTAAATCTTTCCAAGAGCTTCGAGTGGTCGCTGGTATCATGATTCCATGTAGTGCGAATTCGCAAATCACTTGAAATCTCGACAACGACCCACTCGCTCTTAAAACCGCAGAGTTTATTAGGAAGGTCTGAAAAAATTTTATTATTGGGAAACTCGTCAACCTTTAACCTCTGGAGAGAAAATGTTATTAGTCCTTTCAGACCATGGACCCTAAAAAAGGCACTCAAAATGGGGACAGTAGCAATGATACCTAAACTATGACACACCATCGAAAATCCTACTATTTGAGCCTAAGCATGCGGATGAAGTTTACAAGGAACTATATCTTTGTACCTAAGAAACTCTAGATCAAACTCCGGCAGCGGAAAACGAAAATCAAAGAGTAAGGAGTGTTTTCAGCTCTCTCACCAAAAGAGTTTATCGTCAAAAGAGCCTTTCGTTTTCACACCCAGAGTCTCTCGCTCATAGCAATGACAGTAAGTATACACCTGTCGCTTTACTTATCACCTCTCGCAACTAGTTTTAGGTCTCCCGCAGGTGTCTTAGTCTTCCGCGTAGAGTTTAGGTCTCCCGTAAACTTGAATCTCTTGCTTCACGCTTGTGGGTTCCTCGCCGAATAGGTCTGTCACCCAAGAAGTCTCTCATCCATTAAATTTGTCGCCCATTTTTGGTTTTTCATTGCTTCTTTTACCATGTTTTCGCAATGTTTGGGTAAATCACTTAGAAGGGGCGGTGTTGAATGCGCATTGACGAATGCGGACTTAGAGGATTTCAACACTCATTCTTCCTTTCCTTCCGGTTATAGTTATAGACTTTCAGTTAGTGGGGAAGTTACACCTGACCTAGTTAGAAGCGGCGTAGAAGTGCATAACAGACTGCTGCTCAGAGGTTTTTGTGTGATCTCTCGTCGAACCCCAACTGCTTTTATAACCGCGACAAGGAATGCCAAACGTCGCGCCTGATCACATCTCCTATAGAGTAGAGCTCTTTCACCTACAAAAAATATCAGAGAAAATCACAAAAATCAAAAAACTATTCACATTGGGCTAGGGCCCAAAAAACACATATTTATACTCTCTTGGTTGGAGAAATCCAACAAGAGAGTGGGGAGCAATTGATATGACAAAGTCCATCTACATTGGGCTAGGCCTAAAATTGTCAGGATTCACCACGTGGCAAGTAACCATTGGGCCACGTGGCCTTTAGCGATAGAGGACACAGCCTACGACAAAACATCTGTCGCAGGCGATAGACTGCCCGTGCCAATCGCCTGCTGCTCATCGATTGACACGTGGCGCTTCTCCTGGCTTCTTCGAGCGACAGACTTTTACTGCCAACACATGCCACACTTCTGAGTCTCTTGCCGATGACAAGCTGTTGCTACTTCCGAAATTTACGAAATCTGTGTTCTACTTGGAAACAAACTCCTAGTAAAAGGACAGAATCACCCTCAGGTAATTAACCTAGAATATTCGCCTATAAATAGGCCCCAGGTATAATTCTATTCTCTAATTTTTTGACTCCTGGCTTTTACGCTTCCCAATATTAAAAAACTTGTGGCTGACTTAAGCATCGGAGTGCCTACGTAGGGAACCACCCTTGCATCCCTCTGATTTTTCTTGTTTTACAGAAGCTTATTGGAAACACGAGGAGACAGAGTACGAATAGCACGTTTTTTACAGAAGCTTATTGAAAACACGTGGAGACAGAGTACGAATAGCACGTCAGCATACCTTTATTGTTGTTTTGTGCAACAACATTCTGAAACAAACTGCTACCAACAACTGACGTCAGAAGGCAACGGCCGACATGGGGGTCGACTATCGAATTCTGGGTGTCTTCTTGTTTATGAGTATGATAGCTTAACCCTATTTTTGGATTGGAGGTGAGAAAGGGAAAGGAAAAGAAAGCTAAGTAAAACAAAAGAAAGTTGTAAACCTTTCTTTTGTTTGGAAAAATTTTTTAGCTAGGGAAATGAAAGAGAGGGGGAGTGAGTACTTCTTGCTTTCCCTTAACTTACTCAGTTTTTTTAAAATCCCAATTTGGGGTAAATGGAAAGAAAATGAAACTTGAGAAAAATTTTAACATGTAGAATCTCAAATTTAACCTTATTATATTATAAAATTTAAAACAAAAGATGTTATTATTGGAAAAAAAACATTATAATGAATGATTTCATTTCATTTCCATTGTTTAACCAAATAATAATTGTTGGGATTACTTTCCTTTCCTTTATTAATTTTAGCTACCCAAAAAAGAGGTACATGTATCTTTTCGTTTCCTCTCCTTTTCTCTAGTTTACATTTCTTTCCTTTCCATTCCTTTTCTTTATTAATGTTTATCCAAACATAGTGTAAAGGTTTGAAGAAGGGTTCAATGGAAAATTAATTTGGGCTATAATGGTTGTAAGGAGAAATTTTAAATTTTGGTTGGATTGTATTTACTAATGAGTTTTAAAAAGAAAAAGCTAGGTTGTCTTTAAAATTTCTCTATTTTCCCTTTTTTTCTCATTTAATTACTTTTTTTTACCGTATTACCCTTCATGATTTCATAAAATTACAAACTAATCATGGGTTTTGTTACATATTTCATTTTACAAAGTAAATCTATTTTTATTTTACAATCTTGCATTCCTTTGCCACTTCCTTAACCATTAAATATTATTTACATGTTAAATAAATAAATAAATTAATTAATTAATTAAATCTTAAATAAACAATACAATTTATATGTTAAGTAAATTAATAATATTTTACGTGGTAAATGAATAAATAATTTAACATATTAAATAAATAAATAATTTAAATAAAATTTCCTTCCTTAAATCAAACATGAGAATATTATAATTCTCTAAGCTAAATCAAATGCAGGAATCTAACATTTTAAGATTCTCAAATGTATAACATTTTGACGGTGATGAGATTTTGAAAAAGCTTCTAATTTCTCTCGAAACTAAATGTCTCTAAATATTAAACATATCTTTTAAGTGGGAACAAAAGATTCAAAATGTGAACGAGCCGTTGAATTGCAGATGAGAAAGATATTCCTGAATAAAATGATGTTACCGGTGAAATGGTGGGTTAAAGACAGGTAGATGAAAAGTTGCTCTCATTTTCTATTTGCCGAAGCTTTGTAAGGATTGATAGCATGTGGATTGCACTTAAAGAAATATCCAAATCTTAAGTTCCATGGCATGATTTTGAGGCTTAGTCTAACGTTTACATTAACGCATAAGTAGTCCATAGTTTGGGCATCGGACAATTGTAAATTCGACATATATTCATCGAGATGGTATAAAACCTAGGAAGGTGCACATTTTGTCTGAATTTAAGTTATTTGATATATATATATATATATATATATATATATATATATATATATATATATATATATATATATATATTTGTTTTTTCATTTCATTGCATATATTTTGCAATTTAATTTTCCTTCACAATTTTTATGGTAGATGATGTTCCTCATCTCATTGAATCTCTTTTTGAGATTTTGTCATTGAATCTCATCTCATTGCACAATATCCACACCAAAAGATCTCCTTACTATTCCTGTTATCGTTTTGCACATAGGCTTTTTTTTTTTTAACTTTCAATTCTTTTCTAGCACAATAAAGACTAATTGATTAGAAAGAATAATTTATCAAGAAATGTGAAAAAAGTAATTTTTAAGCAAGTGAAATATAAGAATGGAAAACATTCTCTTTTTCTTTGTATATTTGCTTGTTGGAATTTATTTTCAACATTTTTAATGTCCTAACATAAGTTTTTTTCTCTTTTTTTTTCTTTTTTAATATAAAAGGTTTTATATATAATGCACTCATAGTGTATAACCTTTATATACTGTCAATGCACTAAAAATTGATATTTAATTTACAAGCAAACTAAAAAATATGTCAAGTTCTTAAAAATAAATAAAATAAGTTTTTTTTTCTATTTGCTTATAAGAAATTAGTATTTTTTTAGTTTGATTATTAATGAGGTGTCAACCTATGCTATATTGACAATATATAAAGGTTACTACCAGTGCATCATATATAAACTCAACATAAAAAACAAACTTGAAAAGAAAATGCCTTTTAATACAAAAGTCAAACTTTAATGTGACAATTCCTTAAAATGTACCTTGTCTAAATGTACTTGTCGAACTAACAATTAATTTAAACTTATCCTTATCTTTTGGATAGATTTTGGAGAACATAGGTGTTCAGGTCACTTTAAAGAAATTCGGTAGAATTTTGAGACAGAATAAAAAGGAAAATTCTTAGTTTAAGACTTAATTCAATTCTTGAATTTTAGAAAATGGGAGTAATGAGACTTGGAAAAACTAAATAATAGGCTGGAATTATAAATATCATAATACTAGAAATATTAAATGTCATGAATATTGGGAATTTAATGATAAATGTTAGTAAATAAATAAATAGTTAGTGGGAAACATAAAGTCAATAATAATAATAACAATATTCAAGGCATAGGTTTGCATGTAACATTAATCTATGTGCTGAATAATAAATATATCTTGATAAATTAAATTAGTAGAATCAGTGGAAGTCAACATTTAACCTTGGGAAAAGTTTAATTCCTTAACCCATTAGACTACCAACCGTGAAACATCTCCCTCTCTTCTCTCATTTCGGCCCTCAACCAAAATTGAAAGAACCGCTCTCATATTTGGCCATAGAAGAGCCTAAGTGAACCGAACCCTTTTTGAATATTCATGCCATTTCATCCAAAGGTAAAGCTAATTGAGGGAATTCCATTGTTAAGGAGGCAGAGACGAAGCAAGGGAGGACAATGAATGTTGGTTTTGAGCTTGCCAGGTAAGAACTGAGAGTGAAAAGTGTAAGAAGGGTTGCTGTTTTCGACATCCGAGAAGAAGAGGCATTATCCCATACTGTTTTGCATCGAATGTAATTGAAAGTAGTGCTGCATACAATAATGGAGCTACAACAATTGGAAATAGAGTGTCATAGTCTGAATGCATAGTATTTTACACTTTTTCACACATTTTCATACACGTGAATTGGTTGGACTGTCTATGATGCCTTTATTTCCCACTTTCAAATCAACAGTGAACAGTAATTTTTGTAAATTACTTTAATTTACATAAGTAAAATATTTACAAAACAGTTGATGTGGACTAGGTCAATTATTACTGGGCTTTTCTATAAATCAAGTTGAAGACCATTGAGCCAAAAGATAATCTAAGCCCAAGAGGAAAGAGGACTCATAAGGCCCACAAATGATCCACTGGATTATTATTTAAGCTGTAGGGCTTAAAGGTAATTACGAGCAAAATAACTCCTATAAATAGGTCACAGGTATCATTCTTAAACCCTAAGCTCTCTTTGCCTACTTAAACCCTGTCAAAACCCTGTCTGACTTAAGCATCGGAGTGCGCATGCAGGGGAAAACCCTTGCGCCCCCTGATGGTTTTTTCTCTTGCAGAATTCTTGAAGACAAACTAACACGAAGATCGAGGATTTGACGTCAGCAAATATTTATTGTTGTTTTTGGCAACAACAATTGGCGCCGTCTGTGGGAACAAACAACAAAGCCATAACAATAGATGGTGAAAAGACAATCTGCGAAAGACAAGTACGTAGGCTGTGGCAGGGTGCACAAGTTACGCGACAAAATAGTCTGTCGCACGCAAAGTTTCACGCGACAGAATAGTCTGTCGCTCGAAAGGTGCATGCAACAGTCATTCGCTCGCCACAAACATGTGACAAACCTTGGCATGGCGAGAGAATAGCTCTCGCATTCGATGACATTGGGCGAGAGGCAATACTGGGCGAGACGTTAGCTCTCGCGCAAAACAGGCTCTGGCGACAGGCGGACGATATGTGCTACAGACCCTTGGCGAGAGACCTCTTTTCTGCTAGCACGAGCGATAGCCATCTCCTGCGCAAAATAGACCTTGGCGACAGGCTTGGACGATATGTGCGACAGACCTTAGGCGAGAGACCTCCTCCTGTTTAGCACAGGTGAGAGCTATCTCTCGCGCCGGACAGACCCCCTGGCGACAGGCCTTGGACGATATATGCGAAGAGCCTGCCAGCGAAAGGGTGTCTTCCGCATGAGATAGCTTTGGCGAGAGGGTGATTATCTTGTCGCACAAAGCCTGTCGGCGAGATAGACCTCTTTCTGCTAGCACGGGCGATAGCCATTCCACGCGCAAACAGGCTTTGGCGAGAGGTTGGATCTCGCGTGCAACGTGTGTTAGCGAGAGAGTGGCTCTCGTATGTTACGTCTCCCTTGGCGAGCAGGCTTGGGCGAGAGGGTGAATCTCGCATGCAACGTGTGTTAGCGAGAGAGTGGCTCTCGCATGTTACGTCTCCCTTGGCGAGCAGGCTTGGGCGAGAGGTTGGATCTCGCGTGCAACGTGTGTTAACGAGAGAGTGGCTCTAACAGTTGTGACTGAATTAGGTAGGTGATTTCAATTTTCTTGTCCACTCTAACAGTTGTGACTGAATTAGGCAGGTGTCCGAGACAGGCACTAGCCACTGTCGTGTAAGGCAACAAGCCAGGGAGAGCTTGGTTCGATATAGTTGGATCGAAAACAACTTGTGGCAAGCTCGTGAAGGTAGATTGCTGGTACCAAGGCACGACTTAGTGCACAATCCATGGTTGACAGCAAAACATCCCAGCACTCGTACTTTACAGATTTTCAAAGACAAAGACTTAGAATGGTACTGGTGGTAAACATTTGCTATTATTATTATTATTTTAACATTTGCTGCAATTATATTGAAAATACTACATTATGAAACGAAAGGCCAGTTATTTTTATCTGTACTATGATAATCCTCCATGTTTGATAGACATGTTGCAGGAATAGAAGAAAAAAACAGAAGCTGGTCGAAGACGCTAGAAGGGCAAAATAAGACCCCAAGCGGGCAAAATAAGACCCTAAACTGGCCGAAGACGCTAGAAGGGCAAAATAAGACCCCAAGCGGGCAAAATAAGACCCTAAGCATGACGAAGACGCTAGAAGGGCAAAATAAGACCCCAAGCGGGCAAAATAAGAACTTAAGCACGACGAAGACGCTAGAAGGGCAAAATAAGACCCCAAGCGGGCAAAATAAGACCCTAAGCACGACGAAGACGCTAGAAGGGCAAAATAAGACCCCAAGCGGGCAAAATAAGACCCTAAGCACGACGAAGACGCTAGAAGGGCAAAATAAGACCCCAGACGGGCAAAATAAGACCCTAAGCATGACGAAGATGCTAGAAGGGCAAAATAAGACCCCAGACGGGCAAACAATAAGTCCCTAAGCGAAAAATACGCGAGACGGGCAAAAATAAGTCCCTAAGCGAACAAAACAAAAAGTCCCTAAGCACAAAAGGGTGTGAAGATGGGCAAATATAAGTCTCTAAAAGAGGTACGTTACAATCTTATCAGATTACTTATAACGTATTATGTTGGCATAAACGATATTATATTCTAACAAGTCCTTAGGCGGATAGTACGCAAGACAGGACCAATACTCCAATAAAAGTTCTTCTTTGGACACAAAAAGTCGCAAAGAAAAGCTTGGGGAGCACACAGTATGCAGGTTGTAAGGTATGGCACGAGGCACGTTACAATTTTATCATTGAATATGTGCTACAATTGATAAACAAAATGCATTTAACGTATTATGCTATAGTCTTATCAATTCTATAAAGGCTCTATGCAAAAAATGCGCAAGATGGGCAATTCTCTAAAAGTCCCTAAACGAAAATGCGCAAGATAGGCAATTCTCTAAAAGTCCCTAAACGAAAATGCGTAAGATGGGCAATTCTCTAAAAGTCCCTAAACGAAAATGCGCGAGATGGGCAATTCTCTAAAAAGTCCCTAAGCGAAAATGTGCGAGATGGGCAATTCTATAAAGTCCCTAAGTGAAAAATGCGCGAGATGGGCAAATTGTGAAATCCTCAAGCAATAAAGTGTGCGGATAAATGCGATACCCAAGTACGAATTCTTCTTTAGATGTAAATGCTTCATAAGAAGAGCTGGGGAGCACTATGGATTAACTTCTGCATTAAAAGAAGTATCGAAGCACCCATGCATGTGCATCCTGAGGTGCTATAATGTCAAGAGCTTGAACCTTAGGAAAATTAGTCTCTAGATTATCTAAAAATTTTCGTCCAAGCTTGTGAGAACCTCGACCATCTCGAGTCGACAAAAAGGCTTCTAAGAGCTGGTAAGATCAGATAAATCTTTATAAGTGTCTATCCTTAGAAAAGGTTCTGAATTCTCAGCATCTGGATCGAGCTTCAACCAATCCAGAGCATGCCAAGTACAAATCACATATGATGAAACCAGATAAGAACATATGCTTGTGCTTATGGCACTTCTGGATGATGTGCTCTCATGGCCTTAACCCAGATTCGGTTTTCTTCCTCTTGGCTAATAGAAGGCACTTGACAAAAGATAATGATGACACGAAGTTGTTTTTGCTATAAATAATAATGAAGTTCACTAGTTAAAGCCTTCAAGTGAAGATGAAAAGATTCTTGTGATAATCCCAGGAAGAGGGCAGCAAAAGAATTTGAAAAACCCATTCTTTATATACTTTTTCACAAGGTAAACCTTGTAAAAGAGTGGGGAGCAATTGATGTGGACTAGGTCAATTATTACTGAGCTTTTCTATAAATCAAGTTGAAGACCATTGAGCCAAAAGATAATCTAAGCCCAAGAGGAAAGAGGACTCATAAGGCCCATAAATGATCCACTGGGTTATTATTTAAGCTGTGGGGGTTAAAGGTAATTACGCGCAAAATAACTCCTATAAATAGGTCACAGGTATCATTCTTAAACCCTAAGCTCTATTTGCCTACTGAAACCCTGTCAAAACCCTGTCTGACTTAAGCATCGGAGTGCGCGCGCAGGGGAAAACCCCTGCGCCCCCTGATGGTTTTCTCTCTTGCAGAATTCTTGAAGACAAACTAACACGAAGATCGAGGATTTGATGTCAGCAAATATTTATTGTTGTTTTTGGCAACAACAACAGTATTTATATCAATCATATATGTGAAGACCAAGAATTTTCTAAATAAATATAAGGTATTTGGAAAATTTAATTTGGACAAATTGAAATCCAAATTAAATAAGAATGAAATTTGGAGAAAATAAATTTGGATATAAAAAATCCAAATTTAATAAGAAATAAAGATATGTAATTTTATATATTTATATAAGGTTATTATATAAATACATTTTTAAATAAATATATGTACATATCATATGTTGAAATACTATTTTATATCATAGAATGAATACGTATGTATTTTATTATACATTACGTATATATGATATACATATACAAAATATGTGTATAGTATAAATATATATATATATATATACATACACAT
Source organism: Heritiera fomes (assembly GCA_032173925.1). Classification (NCBI taxonomy): domain Eukaryota; kingdom Viridiplantae; phylum Streptophyta; class Magnoliopsida; order Malvales; family Malvaceae; genus Heritiera; species Heritiera fomes. The sequence goes on along the minus strand of JAPDPM010000002.1, from coordinate 35,703,349 downwards.
ATATATGTATTTGATACAAAATATATATTTGAATACAAATTTTAAGTAAAAATATTTATAGATATATAATTATAATTATGTGTCTAATTATAATATATATTATTGGTAATATTTATATTTATAAATATTTATTTATAAATATAATATTATATATATGTTATAAAAAAATTATAAACTAAAGAAGCGGGAATCGGGATAACCCGATTCCCAGCTTCTTTCTCCTCTGTTACAAATAGAGGAGAAAGACAAGTAAATGGCCGCCCCCCTATCGGCCGAGAGGAAGGAGAAGGGAGAGAGAGAGTGATGCTGCCGGTGAACAGATGAGGAAGAAGAGAGAAGCCAGCCGACGACGAACGAAAAAAGGAAAGAAGGAAAACGGCGCGAAACGAAACAGAAAATCGAAAGGAAGAAAGGAAGAGGAGATCGGCGGTGCCGGCCGATCCGGGCACCGCCACTCCCCCCACGAGACCAGCGGGGACCAGGGGAAGGTGAGAGGAGCCACCGGCGAAGGGAAAACGACGGAGGAAGGAGAAAAGAGGAGGGAAAGGAGTTGAGAGCCACGGACTAGATCCGGTGCCGTTACCAGTGATGAGACGAAGCCAAGGCCAGATCCGGTGTCCCTGCAACCGTGGCTAGCTGTTGGGTGGCTGAACCGCCAGAATGGGTGGCCGCCGGTGACCGAACCGGCCAGCAAAAGTTTAACCGGTCAAGCCAAGCTGAACCGGCCCGAACCCGACCCGGTCTGACCCGACCCTACCCGACCCGGTTCAAAAAAAAAGAAGAAGGAAAAAAAGGAAAAAGAAAAAAAGAAAAGAAAAAGAGAAAGAAAGAGAAAAGAAAAAAAAAGAAGAAAAGAAAAGAAAAGAAAAGAAAAGAAAAGAAAGGATAAAGGAAAAGGAAGAAGAAGAAGAAGAAGAAATGGGTAAGAACAATTAAAAAGATTTCACTACATTTCTATGAAATTTATTAGGAATTGTTGGATTACTTTCTAAATGAAAATATATGTCAATTATTGAAATTGTAGCAAAACGGAAATGAGACGAATGGTGGAGTTCGGCAAGGCTCGAAAATTGAAAAGTGCACTAAGCTTTGGCGAATAGGTAAGATACTTTTATAAAACATTAATAGCATCATATTGTGTGTGGGATTTTATGATTTTTATATGATGCATTGATGGAATGAATTTTAATGGAATTGTGAATTTCTTTTATATGATGCATTAACTGAATTGATGTTAAAAATGCTAAGAGGACCCACAACTGATGCTGGGGGTCTTAGTAGAGACATAGGAATTGTGAGAAACAATGACTGTGATATAATTGTGTTTTCCTTGCAGGAGGTTTATTGGAAATTAAGTCGTTATGCTGCTGAAATTCCTAGGAAAACGTTGAGGAAAAAGGTTTAAGTTTCTCAAGTAAATGGAATTTTGGAAATAATTATTGAAAAACAAACATTGAAAGAACTTTATAGTATTACCGAAAAAAGTTTGATATTGACATCGATGAGAAGATAGATCGTTGAACAGGATAATGTGATGAATTATATGGTTAACCTTATAGAATCGATAAATCAAGTAAGTTTAATACCACAAATGGTATTAAGTGGAGATTGAGGTAGAATCATTTATTAGACGGATCACGGATAAAAGTGACGATGATTATAGGATATAACTTAAAAGAGAAAGATTGAAGTTGTGATTTAGATGGTCGAATGATAGAATTGCGGAATTATCAATCGAGTGATGATTATAGAATTGATAGATTCAAATAAATGGATCGTCTTAGTGGTATGAACTAAGATTTTTGCAATAATATGGATAGTCGCCAGACGACTTAAATGCTTGAAACACTGTGGATGGTAGAAATTGGCAAATTCTTTTAAGTGGGTAAATTGCCAATAAAAAATGATTGAATTGATGATGTTTTATAGATAATTCTAGCATGATATTACATTCTACAGACTATATGAAAAGTGAATTGAGCATTGTGATATGATTTTATGATAGTAAATGAAATTGAACCGCAAGTCGAAAATTCTGAAGGTGTACCAATAGGTCAAACTATAAATGAATTTGATAAGTGATTATTGATCTTGTGGTTTTATGATCCTCAATGTCGACTCTAGAATAGATATCGAATGAGGATATTAGTATTTCATAATTTCAGTATCATGATGGTTATATGGAAACATGATATTTAAATACTCATAGATACTAAGAGGATTCACACTGATGATGTGGTTCTAGTATCGATAATGAAATGTACAAATGATTATTATAGTCGATAATTATCGAAAAAGGATATTGAACACCGAATGGTTTGAATACCAAGTGATCTGATTATTAAATAATTAGAGTACTGAGCAATCTGAATACTGAATGAAATGAATCTTGAATGATTTGAATAGTGATTTATTGATTGGACATAAAGAAAGTTTTGAAATGGAATATTTGACGGTGATAAAGTTAAATGAATTGCTTCACTGTACTTAATGAGAATACTACTGAAGTTGCATACTGAAATGTTTTATAGCATCGCATTTAAGCATGCCTTCTTGCAACTTGAAACATTTTAATAATGTTTATATGAATACTTAAAAGTATTGATTTGTTTTGAAATGAAAGTATATGGTAGATATATATATTTTGATATATGAAGTCTCATACAGAATTTTACCATATGCTTTACATGATATTGAAAAGAAAGCTATAGATTTAAATGTTTTATGAGACTGTAGGCACCCTAAAAGAATGAAATTCAATAAAGCATAGTGGAAACCGCCTAATTGGAGCTTTGCTCATTAGGCAGAGATGCTTGTCTGACAATAGTCGCGGACAGGTCTCAGTCACGCCTGATTAGTTGGGCTGAGAGAGATGAGGTCTATGGCCATAGATAGCGCCCTAGTTGGTTTCCAGGGGACGATGACATGATTTTCACTGCTAGCTACAGTGATTTACGTTTTTATTGATAGAGTTGATAGGGATTTAGCCTAGTTTCTAACTGATATGATATGAAGTCTAGAGTATGATTTTATTGATATGAACTTTAGACTTGACATGATTTATACTGTACATGAAACAAGTTTGAAATGAAATATGTTTTGAAACAGTACATGTTTTAAACATGTTTTTAAAAGTCCATGAGATATGATTTCGACGCTTATATGATTTATATGTGATTTTGTGTCGAACATGGCATGATATGCAGTCTAGAGTATAGTTTGATTTGATATGAACTCTAGACTTGATATGATTTACAGTATATGTTTTAAAAGTACATGATAAATGATTTCGACACTTATATGATTTATATACGATTTTGTGTCGAATTTAAAATGATATGCGGTCTAGAGTATATATTGATTTGATATGAACTCTAGACCTGATATGACTTATAGTATATGAAAAATGTTTTAAAACCGCACATGTTTTAGACATGCTCTGAAAATGAATACATGAATTGAAATTGAACATGTTTCATCATGCCTCAAAGGCAAATTTGAAATGAATTGAAAATTCATATGTTGAGCATGTTCTAAAGTATATATGATATGATTTGAAATGATAGCGGTTTATACAGTAAAATTTCATACATTACATATTAAACCCAAACATGATAATATACCTAGTACATGAGAATTCCATGAGGAATGTCATGACTTGACGTTAATGATGTTTCATCTATACGATGACATGACTTGATATGATATGATATATGAACATATGATTGATATGAAGAGAATTCTGATCTTACTCCATCGTGATCATAAATTCCCAGACGATAAGTGATATGAATTGATGTAATACGGGAATATGATTGTTAAATGTAAAGTGAATTCGATAGGATATCTCAATTAAACACGAAGAATATATAAGGAGTATCATGACTCAGTGGTAGCGATATTTCATCTATATTATGTCATGATATGATATGAAACATGAATATAGAAATGCACGAAGAGAATTATGACTTCGTACCACCCTGATCATGATCCACAATATGAGAATTGATAAGAGATGATAGAATACAGAAGTATGATTATGAAATGAAAAGTAAATATGAGAATTGATATGAGATGATAGAATAAAAAAGTATGATTATGAAATGAAAAGTGAATATGAGAAGTGATAATGAGATGTTATCGATGAGAAAGGATTAACTGTAATTGCATCCTTGCAAGTTTTAAGCATTTGCGGTTAAGACAGTATAATCCTACTCTTGCATTTATATTAGTATTTTACTGAGCCGTGGTTTTGCTCACCCCACTAAATTTCATCTCTTTCAGACTATTGAAGTTAACATCTGCCATGTGAGCTGCTAAGTGGGCATCGGAGATGGTGTATGGACTTGGTACTAATCTTCTGAGGTATATGTTTCTTATAAAATACTTGTTTACATGTAAGACTTAAATTGATGCACAGTACATATTCTGTTTTAACAAGTCGGGATGTAACTAAGAACCGCTTCCTTGCTAGTTAACATTTAAATGAAATGACTATAGGTCACCTAGATAGTATAGTAACTACAGTGACATTGAATACAAACCTTAAAATGAAAAAGAAAAATTTAGTCCATAAATTTGTAGACTAAGAAAAGTATAGGTATTAAGTGAAAGTCGCGGCTTTCGGGTCGTGACAATATACATCCCCTGTATAATACAACACTGTAGTACTGTAAAAGTAAGTCTGAACATATAAAAGAAAATAAATATACCTCCAGGAGCTAAACAAGCTGCCTCGGGGTACTCAATACGTAGCCGATAATCCTTGGATGATGCATTTCTCAGTCATTGAAAATACTCTGGAGAGATGAAAATAAAGGGGTGAGCAAACCACGGCTCAGTAAGAGAGTTGTATGCGATTTTAATATCACGAAAACTGTATGCAGTAAAGTCCTTTAGTTTCCTATTGGTATGCTAGGCACATTAAAAGGAAGGATACTACAGTCGGTCAGGCAATCCAAATGGAGTATGGAAGGTATTTTGAAATACTTGTCTTGTCCTAGAATGTGAGGACCATAATTTTCTCATATTTGACATAAACTAAAGAGTGTAGAAATTCAAAATGAGAAATTTATTTTTAAATATTTAAATGAAGGGTCTGTTCGATAAGGTTCAGAAAGATACTCGGTGAGGGCCCCACCAGGACTTTCTCTGTCCAGATCGGAGTGAGACCCTAGAATGATGATATTTGAGATGAAATATGAATATAACAAGAATTTACATCTCAAAATCATCTCAATTGAATGTACTTTGAAAAACGAGAAACAAATTCGAAAATGACAATCGTGTCTATACCCTGGAAGAATTTTCCTGAATAATGGTCAAACCAATTTGACTTCAGACCCACATACTGTCATAGGTTAATCCTCGCATAAAGAAGTTTTATGTGATAACCGCGAATTCTTTCATTTTGGAATTAGAGTTCTGTAAATTGAACTTCCAATGTTAATAGATAAAATAATAATAAACAAATAAATTTATTAGGCGATTGGCAGATTGGAGTATGGTACTTGATTAATTGATGAATTATAGATTTAATATGTGAGAATTTAATTTGGGTATTAAAACACTTAAAAAAATTGAAATAAAATAATAATAATAATAATAATAAAATGTATATATATTATTATATATTTAGGTATGTATAAATATATTATTATATATTTATGTATGTACAATTATATATATACACACATACATGAGTAATAAATATTATTTTGAGCAATATATATATTAATAACTAATAAAATGGATAAATATAAGTTTTAAGGATTATATATAATATATAAATAATATTTAAATATGTTTTTAATATAAAATAATTATATTGTAAAATATAAATTTTAAACATATAGAAATATATATATTTTTATATATATATAGTATATGTTAAGAATATATTTATATATACAAAAGCGTTAATATAAGTGTGTGTGTGTATATATATATATATATATATATATATATATCTCTCTCTCTCTCTCTCTCTAATTGTTAATACAAAAAAAATTCATGATATATTGATATTATGTATTTCTAAATAAAATAAATAAACAAATAATCTGAAAATTTTGAATAAAAGATATTTCAAGTGGTTAAAGTGTAAATACAAAGACTTTTAAGGGGGATTTTGATATTATAACATGTGCTAACTTTCTATTGCATGGAAAAAAATGAAATAGGATAAAATGAGTCAAAAAAAATCAGCTGAAAAATCATCTTCCATCCCCGACTCACTCTGCTCATTTTTACTGCTGCCGTTTCTGTTCTTCTTCTTCATCCTTTCTCCTCACTTTAATCATCATTTTATTTCATGAAACACCCTAAGCTTTCTTCACCAACACTAATCCTTATCTGAAAGGCTGCATAAACCCAGAAAATTTCAGAGCAGAATCGAGGATTGAGGGCTGATGGGAAGGAAACGGAATGGGTTTTGAGGGTTGTGCTGATCGGCAATGGAGGAAGGTGAGGATTTGTGGTGTTCTTTTAATTTCTAGTTGTGGTTTATCATTGATTCATGCATGGGAAGCTTGCTTAAAACATTGGATTGAAAAAAAAATGTGATGTTGAAGAAACAGGGAGGTTCGGTTGGAGCAGCAAAGGTGAAGTGGTGAGGCTTTCTTCCCAATCTTAATTATGGTATTATATTGATTCATCTATGGAAACATGCTTTGTGATTGTTGAATGAAACAAAATTTGATGAAAGACTCCATGTTGGTTCGGCTGTGAAAAAAAAAAAGAAAAACAGAACCTGATGAAATTTGGATGTAATATGGGTGACGTGATGATGGGAATTCACTGGCCATAGTGTGGCTGAATAGGGGTGATTAATTCTAAATGTATTTAAGGTGTTTGTTAGAATTTCTAAGTGAATAGATTTGATAATTACAAGGATTTAATTGAATAAAGAAAGAAAAACCATCAAAATATGGCAATGGACGGCTCACGGGTAGGGGAGAAATGCAGTGGCGTTGGAGTTAATTGTGGCTAAGGAATAAGTTTAAAATTTATATTATAATGAATAAGGATTAGTAAAATAAAATAAAATAGATAAATAAATAAAATATTGATGAAAAATACTAATGAATGGAGGATTTTAAATAGAAATATAACCTTAATGAAGAGTATTATGAGTTAAATTTAAGAAAAGAATGAGTTAGGACAAATGCAAGAATTTGGCCAAGTTAAAAAGGAAGAAATTCCATACAAAATTTCATAAATTAATGAGTAGAGAATAATGAATTTAAGTTAACAAATTATTTGTGGATTTAGATTTGGAGAGAAGATAAATTAAAGTATGAGAATACATGAAGCTATGGAAGAGAAGAGATAATGTTGGAATAATTTGCATATAGATTAGTTATGGACTTAATATGAACCATGAACAAAGATTAACTATAAATTAGAATTTGAAATAACAAGTAAAATTTAATAAAGAATGTTGACTAAAACATAATGTATGGGATTTCCATATGGAATCTCATAGATCATAGTTAAGAATAAATAAAAAGGTTAATAAGCTTCTTTGTGAAATTAAATTGACAAAAAGAATTTAAATTTAAAAATACACATATTATAGCAATTAATAAAAAATTAAATAAATGAATTATTGAAATTAATAAAGTAGAAGGTAATGAATTTAGGATTAATAAAATTATTGGTGAAAAAAAATGGATTAGAAGAAGAATGTAATTTAATTGTAATTAATTGTTGAAATTAGTAATTGGAAATAAAACTTAATATAAGCAAATGGTAGAATTACTAGTAGAAATGAATAAAAATTAATTGGAAAATAATAAATATAATACAAGAAGAAAATATTGGATTTTAATAAATAATTAAAGATAAGAAAATTTTAATGAAATTAAAATTAGGGGAAATAAGTCAATTTAATTATAGTTAGAGTTTAATATTTAATAAGATATAAAATAAACTACACTAAAATTGATAAGTTAGGAAATAAAGATTAATCAAGTAATTGATTTATGGAATAATTATTAGAGTTGAAATATGAGTTATTAGTAGAAATTTAAAATTGGGACAGGATTTCAATGCAATTGTAGTTAAAGTATTTAATAGGAAATTAAATTGATAAAATTATTGGAAATTGACAAAATAGAAAATAGGAATTTATAGAATATCTATTATAGATATATATAAAATTTTAAATGCAATTGGGACTTTATTGATTTACATGAAATTTAAAGAAAATAATGGAATTTAAATTGAAACTATATGTTAGTAATTGAAAGGAAATGAAATAAATTAATTGTTGAGAATAATAAATAGAAAATAGAAATTAATGGAATATTTATTTGGATTCTAATATAGAATTTTAAATATAACTTAGCATTATTGTGCAGTGTGAAGTATGGAAAATAAAGAGGCATAATTGGTACTATCGGATTTTATTCTACACAGAAATAAAGGTAAGAGACATATATGGAATTTGCATAGAAATGAATTACATGAATTTTATTTCATGAAAGATTTACATGGGTTAATTTTACGAGAAATTGTTTACATGAACTGAATTACATGAAATGATTCATATGAACTGAATTACACAAATTGATTTACAAAAAAATGAGTTACATGAAATGCCTTACATGATTTGGAATTGTATGAAATGTTTTCCATGAAATGAAATTTCATGAAATGAATTACCCGAATTGAGTTATATGAAATGATTTACGAGTATATGAAGTGATTTCATAAAATTGAAGTCTCCCTGATGATCGTGCATACGAGATATTGATGATTAAGCTAGGAGATGTCCCAGAAATTCCCTTTACATGATATGACTGTGAGAGTCATGGTCAAACCCCATAGATTTACGCAGTGAGCACTTAACCAGTGCGAAATGTGAGTAATTGACAGTGGCCATTGTTACGAGGTTCCTTCGGGGATACGAGGTCCCTTTGGGGATACGAGATTGTGTGTGAATCTCTAGGAAATTATTTTCTATCGGTATGTGATATTTGACAAATGATTGAAGCATTGAATGATTTGGTTGACGAGCATAGTACATGATTTGATTGAAAAGTGATGAAAGAAGTTATATAAGTTTTACATGATATGTTTTTTTTGATATACATGCATTTATCTTATTTAATGATTTTAAATGAATCCCTTTACTGCATTGTACTTTGAATTGATTTATATAAATTGTTTACATAAAGCATTACTACATAAATTGATTTTTAATATTTTAATATTCACATTTAAATTATTTTTATAATGTGCACTTTTATATATATTTCTTACTAGGCTTTTCCAAAGCTCACCTCCTATTACTCACCATTCCAGATAGCTTATTAGAAAGTGTCTGACAATCGCTGTGTCAAGTTCGTTAAGGAAAACTTCTAGAAGTATGAAGAATCTAGTAACCAAGTACTTTAGAATTTTATATTTATATTCAGACTAGCTAATGCACAGTAGCTGTATTTATAATGGGATGTAAATAGTGATATGTGCATGTAATGAATTAATTATGAAGAATCTAGTAACCAAGTACTTTAGAATTTTATATTTATATTCAGACTAGCTAATGCACAGTAGCTGTATTTATAATGGGATGTAAATAGTGATATGTGCATGTAATGAATTAATGGGATGTAATTTATATTGAATTTTTATAAATAGCATAATAAATATTGTGTTATATATTTTATTTTAAATCTTTATTTAACTATTAGTAGATTAATTAATCTAATGGTATCGAGATTAAATGGTAATGAGAATTGTAAAATAAACTTACACTGACACCGAACGCAAACCAATTGATACCGAATAATCGAATAGGAAAGATAGAAGTAAAAAGAAAAAATTTGGTTTAGAATTTTCTAATTCCGGACGTTACACGGAAACCCAGAGCGACTATATGGAGTAGAAATTTAATTTAATGTAAAATTTATTTAAATATTCACTGAATACAAATATTTCACATACTTGAGTAAAATAATTCATATAATTCAACACTTGAAAACAATTTGATTTCCACCATTGAAATCATCACTTTCACACACTTTCACACGTGTAACAGTAAAATAAACTATTCAAGTATAATAACAATTCAGTGATAAAGTTATTTCAGTAATCAGTACAGTTTAGTAAATATCATTAAAATCAGTAATAACACGTGAAATAGCTGTGGAGACCAGGCAACACCCTAATAATATCATGCTATAAATCTCCGTAGGGAGCAGTAATAATAAACATGTGAGATCTATTGCCATAGTCTATAGGGGTCCTCGGTCATACACTGATCAGGTGTCAACCAAGATGTTGAAGATGGATCAATGTCAACAGTTTCATACAGTATTCACACAGTGATGGTACACGTGACACGTGAGCATGATATGGGGGCCTAATAATCTCAAAATAGTGTATATGAAATCTCATCACCTTTATGGAATTTAATAAAATAGATAATGTCATTCAAAAATCCATAAAGGTATAAATCACAGTGTTTCATATGGTAAAAACAATGTTATAAAATATTTACATTGTACTAATAAAATTCCGTAAATATTCCATATCACCGTAAAACACCTACACATGTGTTTCCATGCTTTCCTTTCAAAACTTTCAATTTCAAGATTATTGAAAATCATTTTTCGATAATTTCACACTTGATGAAAAATAGAAATATTTATTTTCCAAAATTAGTAGTAATTCCACATACACATTTCTCACTATAGAACACATGTAGAATATTTTAGTCTCAAAACAATATTCACAAGATAATATCACCTTTACGGAATCAGTAAAATAAGTAAAATCTTCAGTCAGTCCATAAAGGTTTTATTAAAGCATATGGTGAATATTTATGGAAAATAATTTATAAAATATTCACATTTCTACTTTTCACTTTACAAATCACATATTCCACTATAAAACACTTGGAATAAATTTTCGATAATTTAACTTTTATCGAAATTGGTAGCATGAATATCTAATAAATGTTTTTTTGGTAAATTCATAATTTATGAAAAATAATAAATATTTCACTTTTGAGGCTAAGAAAATATTTCACAATGCACTAAAATATTTCATGGCATTTTTAGAAATATTTCTAATAAATTCCGGCAACATAACAATTGCTAGTACCTTAACCTCTCTGCAAATTTCAGCACGGTACAAACCAGCCAAACAGCCACATTTTCACAACATTCGAGGCAAATTTACTTTCAAAATAATTTTATAAAATTAATAGCATGAAAACCATGCATTCAGGATATCCTTACAAATTACACATGCATCCCTTACCTGTCTAGCGAAATCGAACTTCTTAATCGCACCACATGAAAACCATAACTCCCAGGCTGCAATTAATTCCACCCAAATTATTAGCTTATTAAATACTTATTTTTAAGCTATTACTTATATTATTATGCGGCCATATTGGACATTGCAAATGCTATTGCAGTATAAATTCTACCGATAGTATAACGTAACTTCTTCGTTTTGCATTGGATTTTAAATCTGAGCATACCGGTAGACTTCTCGTAATTCCTACAGTCTAAATCTACTCTTAAATCATCAAGTACAACCATGATTCAAGGTCCCCTTGCCTTGACCGAATATGATTGGTAGTGAATTTGATGGAATTTCAACAATCTAATTTTACCATGTTATTCTACTATGCTTAACCATCATTTTGGCACCATTTTAAACTTGAAACCACATGAATTCACCATGTTCCCATGTTGGCTGAATGGTCCTCCAATGGCACATTTTCATTTTTCAATTTTTAAATGAAACCACGGCTATAGACATGTTAAGCATGCTTAGATGAATGAAACTACATTGGAATTAAAGAAAATGTAAGAAATAACATGGTACCTCACTTAGCTGAATGGTATTCCTCCTCTTTTCTCCTTGTTTTATGGTTTATTCAATGGGATATTGGTACAGAAATGTAGAGGAGAGAGAAGATCAATTTTGATGAAGAAATGTAGTTGAAATTTTAACTAGAAAATGAGATATAGCAAGCTAAAGTTTCTTTCTTCTTTTTCTTTGAAAATGGAGTGAGAGGTAAGTGGAACAGATGATGAATAGTTCCATCTCTCAGCAGAATTAAAGTGTGGAAAATTCTAGAAATGGGCAAAATTACCAAAATGCTCATAGTTATGAAAATTTTGAACAATTTTGCCCTTACAGTCCCGCTGGCATAAAAACTGTGTAAAAGCACTCCAAATTTTTAGATTATAGTACCAAATGGTCATATTAACTATAATTTGATGATTGGAAGTGATTTCGTCAATGCGCGGTGCACGGATAGTGAGAAATTACAATTTTACCCCCGCGACTCGCAAGTAAATTTTTCTATTTTAGTGAGCGATACAAGAAATCTATTAACACTGTGTTAAAGTGCCTTTTATGTAGAATATCATGATATTTTTATTTCATCCCAATTTATTTTGGTTTGGGTAAAATTTACGAAAATACGCTTGAGACGTATCCGTCATTTTCCAATTTGTTGGTCACACTTCCAAGAATGGTGCAAACAAAGTATTTTAAGTCTCAAATCTCCATAATATCACTTTTACACCATCACTACACTATTTCATCGATCGTATACACATCTGGGCTCGAGATTCCAAGTAGGGCCCACATTAGTATTTACTTAAAATTTACAAAATATTCCAAAAATTAAATTAATAATTGATTAATTTCACATGTACAGTACCATATAATCGGTTCTCAGGCAAAGGAGATTAGCTTTCGATTGAAGGTAAAGAGGTAAGCATTTAAGCAACGTTTAAACATTTGAAGTTCAAGTGTGGGTTAAAGAACTCAACATCTCGATTGCATGTTTGTTTAGTAGGGAGACTTGAATCAATATTTCAAGTGAGATTCTTCGCACTAAAGTGAAACCGAGAGCAAGAAACCACTAAGGGGTCCTCGGTTGGTAGCAAGGAATGCAAGTAAAGGAGAAAACCGTGAGCCAAAAGTGCAGAGCAGCCTTGGTTCAACAAAAATATGGTAAATTCTTGATTTCCTTGCATCAACTAACTTGGGAAGATGAATGATTTGTTTTTAATGTATGAAATGTGAGAAGTCTTGGTTGGGAATATGTTAGGAATCAAAAGGTAGAGTAAAGGAAATAAGAAAGGCTGTCCATGGTTAGAGGCTATGTGAATAGGGAGATTAAAACCGAAACTAAAGATAACTGATTTTGGGACTTTCGGCCAAGATAGCAAAGGTAATGAATTAAGGTAATTCATGATATTTTTTCTGAAAGTAAATTATTAAAACAGAATGCAATATGGTGATAGGATTGTCATCTATGTGCATAGGCATAAAAGCAAGGAAAGCCGAGAGGCAGTAGCTGGATACTTTCAATAAAATTCTTGGTTTTAATCAATTTAAGGGGTAAAGTTTTGACTTTATAAGGTTTGTTTGTTGAGTATGAATGTGGAATTGTGATGATTTGAAATGGAATTGAAGTGGTATGATTGAATTAGTGATAAATGCATATATATTACTTGAGTGCTTTGTTTTGGTTTGAGACTAAACTTTTCAGTTTAAAAGTTGTGGATTGAGTTAAATTCTGAAATTTTTATATAGATAACCTTGTAAGTTAGCTTTAATTCAGTTTTGCAATCACCTAATTTGGAGTCCTACAGCTAGAGAAATAATTTAGATAGTGCAAGGCACTCTGCCCAGAAAACATGGATTTCAGGCCTGTATTAAAAATGTTTAGTTTGGGAGTTTAGCATTTAGATAAATTCTGGAAAAAATGGTAAAAGGCCTTTTAAGATAGGATTAAGTTCGTTTTGGAATTTCTGGATTTGGAATCTTATAAGCTAAGATTTGATCAAATGAATACATTACACTCACTACAGTGAAGGAACTACTTAGTGTCAAATTTGAAATTGCATAGAAAATAGTTTAGATTGAATTTGGTTACAAGCCTTACATTTTCATAAAGTCAAATGAGTAAAAATTAATATGGTTCTGAGTTTGCATGAATTGGACATCCCTATAGTGAGATATGAGATAGTTTTTACACAAACGTCAGATGACATTCTATTTGAATGTACCTGCATATAGGGTAAATTTATGGAATTACTAGAAATGACTCAAAAATGATAATATTGCGAAGTTTACCTTTTTGAATAGGAAATTGAATTACGTTTCACATGATCTTGGATTTATAATTTTTGGACATTCCTATAAATATTAATGTAATTTTTAGTGCATAAAGGTCAGAAAATCACCCTACCTAACATGCTAGAAATGGACAGAACTTTGGAAAATTTGCTGGGAATAGCACAAAATGAATTAGAAAGTGAACCTTACACTTCTAAATAGGGAATTAAGTTAGTTTACATACAAAATTGATGGTGCATTAATTGGAATCCGATATTTTTGATTATAAGCAAAACAGCACCCGAAGGTTAAAATATTCTTGCAAACAAGGAGCAACTTATACAATGAATTGTGAAACTTGGTGTGCACTATTGTATGATACAATATTGATAAATCTCAGTAACTGCTGTGTATAGGTGGTGCGCTTACATAGCTAATTCGACTTGGCGTTGCTTTGAATTGGATTGAACAAGGGGCTTATATATAAAGGTGCAAGAGTGCAGCTTAGGCACCAAATTAGGAAGAGCTAGTGGGCTGAGTTGCGTACCAATAAGCTTTGGTTGCACACTTGCACTGCTTGGTGTAGTAAGTGGGAATATAATTGTTTTGAAAGTTATATAATTAAAATTGTTTTGGTTTGCTTACTTGAATGACATCCTGGTTTGAGTTGATCTCATTTGAATGAGTACATTTTGGTGCTTTGAAACTTATGTGCTTGGTTTGCTTTTGACTTGATGAATCTGGGTTTTGGTTACCTGTTTTGCATGATTTCAAAAACTGCAAACTTTTGCTAATTTTGAAAGAAAATGTTTTTTTTTAAAGATTTTATACCTCTCCATATATATTTATATATATATAAATGAAATTAACTTTATGTTGAAGTTTATAAATCAAAAATGAGATTTTAAAGGTTTGGAAAATAAATCAAACAACCAAGCATTATCTGGAATGATTAAGTTTATGTACTATGATATCTGATTGATGATTTATTGCACGGTATTATTCGATTTTTGAGACTAGGCAGCTAATTGTTGATCGTGCACCACTCTATGCTTTAAGGTTATTCGAGGCATTTTGGATTGTCCCGTATATTATGGTTGGATAGTTGTTGGTTTCATCTGATCAATTGGATCGGCTTTGTTAGCTTATATGCCATTGGTAGTGCCTTTTGAGGAGTTTGTACACTGATAGCTACAATGTTTTGTGTGGATTTGACTCTCATTGTTAAGCGTAAGGCCTAGATTCTCTTTGTATTCAAAGTTGTTATCTGGTTAGATTTACCACCTGTGCTTGCATGCTTACTGAATTTTGGATTGGAAATTAATACTATGTATATATCTTCTAATATATTATTTGTAAATACATTCTAAGCATGCAAGGTTTGATTATGATTTGAAATTGAATAAAATGGATTTCATAACTGTTTTTATTATATTTCCCTTATTAAGTTGACGACTCACCCATCGTCTCCCCCTCTTGCAGAATGAGATTCATGCTAAGACACCGCGAGAGGATTGTCCTGCCCTTTAGCACTTTTGAGTATACTGGAGGTATACTTTTGATTTGGGATGCATGCATATATATTTCAGACATGTTATGTGTGATAACCGTAAATTTTTCCATTTATTGGAAATTATAAATATTAAAAATAAATATCAGAGAAATTAAATAAGAGGAAATAAATAAAATTTTCGAGAACGGGATATTGGTGAAAATCCCGAGAATCGAGGAAGTGAAAGAATCGGAAAATTCATATAAAGGAAACTAAATTGGAAGTGAAATAAAAAATAATAGAGAGAGGAAAAAGAATTAATTTGGATAAATTAAAATCCAAATTTATTAAGGAAAATGAAAAAAATAAAATAAATAAAATAAAGTATGTTTAAATAATTATAAAATTTATAAATGTATATTATACAAATACATATGTATTTAAAATACTATATAGTATATATTAAATATAAGTTGGTATATATAAATATATATACTATTTGATAAATTTAAATAGTACATATGCATTATTTACAAACTTGTACGTATATATATAAGTATATACCTATTTGAGAAAATATAAATATTAAATTAGTTAATATTTGAATGTATATATATTGTAAATACGATATATATATGTGTGTGTGTGTGTGTGAAATTATTACACTTATATAAATATTTATATTAATGTTATTTAATTTTAAGTATGTAAATATACATATATATATACTCGACATATAATTTGTAAGATACAATATATGTATGTTATATGATATATATTGTATTGCATTATGTATGAAATAATGTATGTATAACATATAATATATATTATATGTATAAAAATTCATTGTATAATATATAGTATATTATATGCTAAATATGGAAGGGGAATAAACCAAAAAGGAAACAAAACAGAAAACAAAAGAAAGGCAAAATCGGGAAGGGCCCGATCCTTCCCCAGGCGGACCGCTGGTGGCGGAGCTGCCACTGCCGGCGAGGGGAAAACGAAGGCGAGACGCCACCGTCCAGAGAAAAGGAAGACGCTGTCGGCGGCGTGAAGAGACAGAAACATATTCGACGGAAAACAGAAGCAAACGCCGGAAGAGAAAAGGAAAATGGCCGACAGCGGTGCCGGTCGAATCGGTGGCTGCCACCACCACCAAAGCTTCACCGGAGGAAGAGGAAGCTGATGGAGGCCACCGGAGACGCAATGGACGGCGGAGGAACGCCGGCGAAGAGGAAGAAGAACCGAGGCAAAACCGCCTCGATCCGCTGATCCAGGGCAAACGGAGGGCACCGGCAAGTTCGTCGTGCAGCCGGCCAACTGAGGGACGCCTGAACCGCCGGAGAACCGGCCGCCGGCGAGGAACTGGCGAGGAAAGGAGTTGGACCGGTCTGAACCAGTCTGACCGGGAAAGGAAGAAGAAAAAAGAAAAAGAAAAAGAAAAGAAAAAGGAAAAAGAAAAAGAAAAAGAAAAAGAAAAGAAAGAAAGAAAAGAAAAAGAGGAAAAAGGAAGAAAAAGGAAGAAAAAGAGGAAAAAGGAGAATTTCGAGAATTCGAAAAATTCTCAAAAATTCGACAACCCGGGATTTTTCAAAGTTCGGTAAGAAATCTTCCTGAGATTTAATTTTCAGAAAAATTAAATAAATTATGAAAAATTCTAAAAAATTAGAATTTTATTTCCAGAAATTATTTTCAGCAATCGGGATAAGGAATCGGGAGAAATGGAGTGCGGGCGCGATCGATAAGCGGAAGTCACCGACCCGGAAAAAGGTAAGGGATGCATGTGCAGCACTGTAAGGATACTCAGTCTGCATAATTTAATTGAAATATTTTATGCAATTATTTTATGAAAATTATTATGATGCATGATTTGTTGAAAATAATTTGGGAAGAAGTACTGGCTGAAAGATTTTAAACTGTATTTTTCGTGCAGGAGGTTAGTAAATCGGCAGCTGTTATGCTGCTGAAAATTTTAGAAAAAAACTTTATAAAATCATATTAAATGATTTTATTTCCGAATTTCGATAGTAAATCACGAAACATGAGGAAGTTTCTAAATTTCATAAAATATGAATATAATGAAATGGAACCTTAGAATATTCATGTATTCGAGGATGGTGATAATGAAATCACCGAAAATTCTCGGAATAGATAAATTACACGAATTACGAGACGAAAGATGAAGTGAAATATAGTGAATATTTTTATGAATATTTTTATAAATATTCACAAAAGGATTATAACCCCTATGGTTTTAAATCATGGAATTATATATTTATATAAATTCCATAAAGGTGTATTTTGTGATGAAAAATACGGTTTTGAGACTGGTTGGTATTCTTATCATGTTGATGCATGATATGTGACATGTTTAGTCCCGGTCGACACCTGATCCGTGATCCACCCGGGATAATATAGATTATGGTCATAGATTTGACCGGTTTAGTCCTTTACCCTCTGGGGTTTATAGTACGACAAGATTAACGTCTATCTTAGACTCCATAAATGATAGGTGACATGTTAAAAAGGAAAATATTTTACATGACATGGAATAAGTCAAACGGAAAAGGCGATACTCGATGATTGAACCGTGGGAGCCACCTCTAGAGTCCTTCGGGAACTAAGTGCTACACGTGTTCTGATGTTTTGGTAAAGGCCAGACCGAGCAGAGACTCGATGATTGAACCGTGGGAGCCACCTCTAGAGTCCTTCAGGAACTAAGTGCTACACGTGTTTTGATGTTTTAGTAAAGGCCAGACCGAGCAGAGACTCGATGATTGAACCATGGGAGCCACCTCTAGAGTCCTTCGGGAACTAAATGCTACACGTGTTCTGATGTTTTAGTAAAGGCCAGACCGAGCAGAGACTCGATGATTGAACCGTGGGAGCCACCTCTAGAGTCCTTCGGGAAATAAATGCTACACGTGTTCTGATGTTTTAGTAAAGGCCAAACCTAGCAGAGACTCGATGATTGTACCGTGGGAGCCACCTCTAGAGTCCTTCGGGAACTAAGTGCTACACGAGTTCTGATGAGTAAGTAAGAAATTCTGTATCGTGGGAGCCACCTCTAAAGTCCTTCGGGAACTAAGTGCTACACGAGTTCCGAAGTGTTAGTATGAGAAATCGCAGGATATTGTGACGATAAGTAAGTGATTGTGATTCGTGAATTCGACAAAAGTCAAAGGATGAAATAGATCTTGTGCATATGACATATGATGTGTGTGATATATCGGATGAGTAAGGCACTGGGGTGGTAAATCCCTGGTTAACAGAGATCCAGCACTCCCGGTCCTTACAATAAGTTCGTTTCTTTCACACTTAATCAAACTAATAAAAAGAATGATGCTTAGTGAACTTAAGGAAGGAATGAAAGCAAGAATAAGTTTAAGACGTCTGGGTACATACGAAATGAGTTTTAAAGAAAAGAAAATGATGATGATTTAGCTAATATTCTTTTCAAAGAATATATAAATATTAGTTATTTTATTTAAATCCTTGATTTCGTGAAAGCATCATTCTGAAAAGAAACGAAAAGATTTTGGGATAAAAGGAAAAAAAGGATTTATTAATT
This sequence comes from Heritiera fomes, assembly GCA_032173925.1. Taxonomy (NCBI): domain Eukaryota; kingdom Viridiplantae; phylum Streptophyta; class Magnoliopsida; order Malvales; family Malvaceae; genus Heritiera; species Heritiera fomes. Next base: position 35,684,183 of record JAPDPM010000002.1, on the reverse strand, counting down.
CAAAATGAAATGAAAAATCTCTCTCTACAGTTGTTTCTAGGTTCCGGAACAAGTATGGTATTCTAAAATACCTACCTTACTCTAATCGGATCCCTAATCGACTGTAGTATCCTTCCTACATGCGAGCCTAGAGCCCATAGGAAAAAAAAGAAAAAGATTTTCAGCATATAGGAAGCTGAGTATCAAGTGAGCCATATAATTCTCTTACTGAGCCATGGTTTTGCTCACCCCTTAATTTTCAACATTTCAGGTTTTGATGAATGTGAGTTCAGTGGATTGTGGATCCTGGCTGTACACGAAGGACAATGTGTCAGACCGACTGATTATTTGAGGTATGATCATTTATTCTCTGTATTTAGACACGTCAACAGTACTACTTATCTGATTAGTTACGATAGGGGATGTGTATAATATAAACAATATTATGTAAAATTGTTTAGCAGTCAGTACAAGTGAAGTATCGCATATAGCCCAACCGGTTAAGTTGTGTATAAGAAGATGAAAAATGTGGTCACGGGTCGTGACAGATTTAATGGTATCAGAGCAATGGTTGGCCTGATGTCTGTGGATACTTTTGGAAGGATAAGAGTTAAACATCCCCGGTAGTACTGTGTCGTCTGAATACATAGAGAAAATAAATGATTGTAAATGGAGTAAAATGATTTAAAGGGAGTGAGAAAGTATAAACTGAGAATGTTAAAGAAGAAAATAGGCTCAGAAATTACCGAATTATTGGTGATTCTTCTAATCTAAATGAAGGTCTGTTCGATAAGGAACAGAAATGGACTTGGTGAGGGCCCCACCAGTACTTTTCTGTCCGAACTGAATTGAGACCTAAAAGTGATGGTATAAAGAAGGGGGATAAAATATCATCATTAGATAGACTTTAAGATCACCGATTGAGGGTAGTTTGAAGAGAGAAGAAATTTTAGCCAAAAATGACCAAAATACCCCTACCCCTAAAATTTTACCGGGAGTCAAAATAGATCACCAGAAGTTGGAATTGATCGATTTGACAGAGAAATTAATGATATAAAGCTAAATTACAAGCAAAATAATCCCATTGTGGATTTTAGTGAACTTCTCTGTCGAAAATCGAATGAGATCTAAATTGCTGTTATAAGTATAAGAAAGGATACTATCAACATATAGATGATCAGTTCATTGATTTAAATATATATTGAGGAGATAGAAATAAATGTCGAAATGATGAAAATGCCCCTATATTGGGCGATGTTCGAAATAGTGTTAAAACCGAGCTGAATTGGAATCCATTGATAGTAATGGAATTATTAATGGCATAGAAGATGTCATATGAATCTAACGATCCCTATTACTGATTCCACTAACACTTTGATTATGGACGCGAAAGAAAAACCCCGAGTGGACTGTGGGCCATAGGGGATAACAGTACGGTTGAGTGAGGCGGCCAGGGCTCCCCCACGAGTGGACTTTGGGCCATAGTGGTAAATCTTGGGCTTTACAATAAAACAATCTGTGAGGGACTAAGTGCCACGTCTGTGTGATGGGGGCCACCTCTAGAACCCAGAGCGGACAGTACTTATGAGTAAGATACTGGGTTGGTAAATCCCTGGTTAACGGAGATCCAGGCACTCCCGGTCCTTACAATAAAACGAGTACGGATGAGTGAAGTGGCTCGGTAAATCCCTGAAAGAAACGGTAAATCCGGAGCTTCACAATAAAATGGTAAGATGCGATCCAAAGAGTGTAGTGGAATGTCATCAGATGTTTGGCCCGGTTATTGACTGAAAGGGTCGAAAAATTAAGAGCGTACTGAACGGGATCGTTGAATACTATGAAAAGTGAAATGATTTCAGGAATTGACTGATGAGGTGAAAAGTACAGATAATGAAATACATACTGGTGTGGTTACTTATGGTTCTATACGTTTTACTATTTTGAAGTATCAAACTGATAATCTTATATAGAACCGACATATCTTGAAATATGTGCTACAGAATGATGTACTGTGTGGAGTACTGTAAGTTAGAGAATAATTATAAGAACAGTGAAGTGATAAAAAGAAGATGACAGCTAACCTAAGTTCTTCAGGACCCTTGATGACAGAATTGTGACGGGCGACTCAATGATAGACGACCCGTAGTGGATCATGTGTTGTGAGATACAAGTAAATTATATTATCGTCGACTCACTAGTAACGGTAAACCTGGGCGAAAGGATCGCCTAGGGGATGCTCGCCGACAGTCGATGTGAACGGGCGGGGCTCTTACAATTGTCTCAATGATAACACGAGTGTAAGAAACTAGGTACGTAAGAGGTGCCAAGGTTCAAACCTCGTGGAGAATATACTCAAGAGAACAAAACTTGAATTAGTAAATGGAAATGGTTTTAAAGTGAATAACTGAATTGAAACAGGTAGCTGTAAAGTCTGTTGAGAACCGTTGTACTTGATACAGCTTACCAGAATGAGTTTCGTAACGCTGTAAAGTATGACTAAGTAATGAAATCAAGGTAGAGTATGTATCAAAATGATTTAAATATTGAATGTCTCTGCCTTGAGAATACACTGTGAAATGATGGGACACAATGATGAAGGTCCAAAATGATAAAAGAAGTGTGGTTAAAAAAACTACCGGATGAGAATCCCGATAAATTTCAGAGTAACATAGATTGAGAAATCAGGTTAATGTTGACTCGATCGTGGATATGAAATTTATTCTTAAGCTTATATCGAAGAATATGGAAGAAATCCGACATGTTTAAGAAAAGAATTTTTGTAAAATATTGTGGATGATGAAATTCGCATGTATCGATGTAAAGGATGGAAATACAAATGATATGATTTGAAGATGAATTAAATGATGTATTAAAATTTTTGGTTATACACTAAAGTTCTTATGAAGAACAAATAAATATCATATGGAAGTGATGCCTTAAATATGATTTAATCGGAGATGTATAAGGAGCTTATAAGAGCAATCTTTGTAAAAGGCATCATCAGATGAAAAGTTGAAGAACGATGGTCACAAGATGATAAGAAATGAATGATTAAAGAAAGTATCAGATTTGATTTCCGATAAAACTTCCAGAGTTGTATAAATTAGAGGAATCGAGATAACATTGACTCGATTTTGAATATGAAGTTAAATTCTAAGTTTATATCGGAGGATGTAGAAAGAATCCGAAAAGCTTAAGAAAATAACTCTGAAAAATATGTGAATAATGAAATTTCACGTGTAAAGGTTTGAATGACGAAAATACAGATAATGAAAAATTGGGAATGATGAAATTGTTTGTATATGTATAAATGAGAGAAATACAAATGATATTGAGTTGTAGATGAATTAAAAAGGATGTATTAATTTCCTATCATTGATAAAGTTCTGGTGAGGAACAAGTATTCATTTACATGAAAACAGACGCTTTATGGAGCTGATTAAAGACATGTGAGGAGTTAATAAGACTAGCCTCGATATAAAGAGTCCTTAGACAAAAGATTGAAGATTGGTGTCTATAAGATGATGATTTGAACTCGGAGTGAATTTTACAAGTTCCTATTGAAGTTATAAGGGTAATGAGTTGCCTTGTGAAGTAGATAAGCCTAAAGAACGAGGCATCCTTACATGAGTAAATTGATGAAATACTGATGAGTCTAAAGTATAAATGGAACATGAGCAGCATTGTGATATGATCCTTAAACTCTTAAAGGCTGTGAAATTATGCTAAGATTAGCAACTAAGAAATTTGGCTAGACAGTATCTCCTCTTGAGATATATGATCTCGAGACGATAGGATGACAGTGAACCTGTCTATGATATAAAGATAATGATTGAGATACGAAAGTAATGAGTCTAGCTAAATACTACTGCCAGCCTATAAAAGAGTGATGAGACTAGCTGCTCTATAGATGAGATCCAATTAAAGAAATTAAAGTCGGTAGATGGCTAGTGTAAAGAAAAAGATGGTACGCAAGATTTTAAAAGATCTTAGCAGTATAGTACCATGCCAATTAAAAATATATATATATATATATGTATATATATATGTGTATATATATATATATATATGAGGAGATAAATAGTAGAAATATGAAAACGAAAATGAAAGTGGAATAAGGAAATAAATTGCATGATGAGAAGGGAACATCAATATGAAACAGTTCTCGAAGTTAAGACTGAAATTGAATTGTGTTGGTTATCACATAACTGTGGCAAGATGTAAAATCAAAGCCAGAATTGATGAGTGAAAGTAATGATACTCCAAGGAGTAAGATAATTGATATGTTTACTGCCAGTAAAATGTTTGTACATATAACCACCTCGAAATGATAGAGATGGTGGAATTGTATAGATAATGTGGTGCTTAAATGGATAACTCGAGGATTCAATCACAGAATCTAAATTATGAAAAGAGATTTAAAGACCATACTACATGAAGAAAATATGATAGTCTCATGAATTATGATCGTAAGAGATGATCTATAGTAAAATCGGCAAACGAGATGCAGCCTTGATGGAATAAGTGTGAAAATGAATATTGTGGACAATAAAGAGTCCAAAAGAGAAATGATGATATGGAAGTGATTAAAGACTGATGATCTAAATAGAATCACTTTCCATTATCAGACATCTAGATTCTCTAGTGACTTAGTCGAAGTATAAATGTTAAACGATGTGAATGTGTATGTACAGTTCCAGTGAGCCTTACATGTGATGGGAGTCTCTGAGTTGCCATATGCTAATGAGAAATAGCAAAAGGCCTTGAGATCCCAAGTATATTGTTAGCGCCGCTCCATACTGATATATATATATATATATATGAGCGTGAGATGTAGACGCTCCATGATATTGAGAGAGCGTGTGCATGAGATGTGAAAGCTACTGGGACACTTACATATAATTGATTGACATGAGTACATGATAGTACCAAATTATGTCGACTCGGCACTAAGTAAGAAGAATGGATGATGAACAGCATAGATCAGCTGTAATATTAAAATATTATGTAGGGCTCTTATATGAAAAGAGTAAAAGTGAATAACTCTCGATTTGAGAAAAGAAATTACATGAGCATAGACATATATGATGAAAGACAGCATGTAGTGGTCTAAAGTACTCTTGATGTTGGAAGTGTATTGGTAGTATTACTTGGAGGATGAACTAGAGGTCAGAAGTCGTAATTATACGGCATATACCCCCTTTGGACTTAAGTTAAATTTGGAGGACCGAATTTCTTAAGGTGGGGAGGATGTGATAACCGTAAATTTTTCTATTTATTGGAAATTATAAATATTGAAAATAAATATCGGAGAAATTAAATAAGAGGAAATAAATAAAATTTGCGAGAACGGGATATTAGTGAAAATCCCGAGAATCGAGGAAGTGAAAGAATCGGAAAATTCGTATAAAGGAAACTAAATTGGAAGTGAAATAAAAAATAATAGAGAGAGGAAAAAGAATTAATTTGGATAAATTAAAATCCAAATTTATTAAGGAAAATGAAAAAAATAAAATAAATAAAATAAAGTATGTTTAAATAATTATAAAATTTATAAATGTATATTATACAAATACATATGTATTTAAAATACTATATAGTATATATTAAATATACGTTGGTATATATAAATATATATACTATTTGATAAATTTAAATAGTACATATGCATTATTTACAAACTTGTACGTATATATATAAGTATATACCTATTTGAGAAAATATAAATATTAAATTAGTTAATATTTGAATGTATATATATATTGTAAATACGATATATATATATATATATATATATATATATGTGTGTGTGTGTGTGTGAAATTATTACACTTATATAAATATTTATATTAATGTTATTTAATTTTAAGTATGTAAATATACATATATATATATATATACATATATATATATATATATACTAGACATATAATTTGTAAGATACAATATATGTATGTTATATGATATATATTGTATTGCATTATGTATGAAATAATGTATGTATAACATATAATATATATTTTATGTATAAAAATTCATTGTATAATATATAGTATATTATATGCTAAATATGGAAGGGGAATAAACCAAAAAGGAAACAAAACAGAAAACAAAAGAAAGGCAAAATCGGGAAGGGCTCGATCCTTCCCCAGGCGGACCGCCGGTGGCGGAGCTGCCACTGCCAGCGAGGGGAAAACGAAGGCGAGACGCCACCGTCCAGAGAAAAGGAAGACGCTGCCGGCAGCGTGAAGAGACAGAAACAGATTCGACGGAAAACATAAGCAAACGCCGGAAGAGAAATGGAAAATGGCCGACGGCGGTGCCGGTCGAATCGGTTGCTGCCACCACCACCAAAGCTTCATCGGAGGAAGAGGAAGTTGATGGAGGCCACCGGAGACGCAATGGACGACGGAGGAACGCCGGCAAAGAGGAAGAAGAACCGAGGCAAAACCGCCTCGATCCGCCGCCGTGCCGCCGATCCAGGGCAAACAGAGGGCACCGGCAAGTTCGTCGTGCAGCCTGCCAATTGAGGGACGCCTAAACCGCCGGAGAACCGGCCACCGGCGAGGAACCGGAGAGGAAAGGAGCTGGACCAGTCTGAACCAGTCTGACCGGGAAAGGAAGAAGAAAAAAGAAAAGAAAAAGAAAGGAAAAAGAAAAAGAAAAAGAAAAGAAAGAAAGAAAAGAAAAAGAGGAAAAAGGAAGAAAAAGGAAGAAAAAGAGGAAAAAGGAGAATTTCGGGAATTCGGAAAATTCCCGAAAATTTGACAACCCGGGATTTTTTAAAGTTCGGTAAGAAATCTTCCTGAGATTTAATTTTCAGAAAAATTAAATAAATTATGAAAAATTCTAAAAAATTAGAATTTTATTTCCAGAAATTATTTTCAGCAATCGGGATAAGGAATCGGGAGAAATGGAGTGCGGGCGCGATCGATAAGCGGAAGTCGCCGACCCGAAAAAAGGTAAGGGATGCATGTGCAGCACTGTAAGGATACTCAGTCTGCATAATTTAATTGAATTATTTTATGCAATTATTTTATGAAAATTATTATGATGCATGATTTGCTGAAAATAATTTGGGAAGAAGTACTGGCTGAAAGATTTTAAACTGTATTTTCCGTGCAGGAGGTTAGTAAATCGACAGCTGTTATGTTGCCGAAAATTTTAGAAAAAAACTTTATAAAATCATATTAAATGATTTTATTTCCGAATTTCGATAGTAAATCACGAAACATGAGGAAGTTTCTACATTTCATAAAATATGAATATCATGAAATGGAACCTTAGAATATTCATATATTCGAGGATGGTGATAATGAAATCACCGAAAATTCTCGGAATAGATAAATTACACGAATTACAAGACGAAAGATGAAGTGAAATATAGTGAATATTTTTATGAATATTTTTATAAATATTCACTAAAGGATTATAACCCTTATGGTTTTAAATCATGGAATTATATATTTATATAAATTCCATAAAGGTGTATTTTATGATGAAAAATACGGTTTTGAGACTGGTTGGTATTCTTATCATGCTGATGCATGATATGTGATATGTTTAGTCCCGGTCGACACCTGATCCGTGATCAACCGGGGACAATATAGATTATGGTCATAGATTTGACCGGTTTAGTCCTTTACCCTCTGGGGTTTATAGTACGACAAGATTAACGTCTATCTTAGACTCCATAAATGATAGGTGACATGTTAAAAAGGGAAATATTTTACATGACATGGAATATGTCAAACGGAAAAGGCGATACTCGATGATTGAACCGTGGGAGCCACCTCTAGAGTCCTTCGGGAACTAAGTGCTACACGTGTTCTGATGTTTTAGTAAAGACCAGACCGAGCAGAGACTCGATGATTGAACCGTGGGAGCCACCTCTAGAGTCCTTCGGGAACTAAGTGCTACACGTGTTCTGATGTTTTAGTAAAGGCCAGACAGAGCAGAGACTCAATGATTGAACCTTGGGAGCCACCTCTAGAGTCCTTCGGGAACTAAGTGCTACACGTGTTCTGATGTTTTAGTAAAGGCCAAACCGAGCAGAGACTCGATGATTGTACCGTGGGAGCCACCTCTAGAGTCCTTCGGGAACTAAGTGCTACACGAGTTTTGATGAGTAAGTAAGAAATTCTGTACCGTGGGAGCCACCTCTAGAGTCCTTCGGGAACTAAGTCCTACACGAGTTCCGAAGTGTTAGTATGAGAAATCGTAGGATATTGTGACGATAAGTAAGTGATTGTGATTCATGAATTCGACAAAAGTCAAAGGATGAAATAGATCTTTTGCATATGACATATGATGTGTGTGATATATCGGATGAGTAAGGCACTGGGGTGGTAAATCCCTGGTTAACAGAGATCCAGGCACTCCCGGTCCTTACAATAAGTTCGTTTCTTTCACACTTAATCATACTAATAAAAAGAATGATGCTTGGTGAACTTAAGGAAGGAATGAAAGCAAGAATAAGTTTAAGATGTCTGGGTACATACGAAATGAATTTTAAAGAAAAGAAAATGATGATGATTTAGCTAATATTCTTTTCAAAGAATATATAAATATTAGTTATTTTATTTAAATCCTTTATTTCGTGAAAGCATCATTCTGAAAAAAATACGAAAAGATTTTGGGATAAAAGGAAAAAAAAGGATTTATTAATTCAAAATGAAATGAAAAATCTCTCTCTACAGTTGCTTCTAGGTTCCGGAACAAGTATGGTATTCTAAAATACCTACCTTACTCTAATCGGATCCCTAGCCGACTGTAGTATCCTTCCTACATGCGAGCCTAGAGCCCATAGGAAAAAAAAAGAAAAAGATTTTCAGCATATAGGAAGCTGAGTATCAAGTGAGGCATATAATTCTCTTACTGAGCCATGGTTTTGCTCACCCCTTAATTTTCAACATTTTAGGTTTTGATGAATGTGAGTTCAGTGGATTGTGGATCCTGGCTGTACACGAAGGACAATTTGTCAGACCGACTGATTATTTGAGGTATGATCATTTATTCTCTGTATTTAGACACGTCAACAGTACTACTTATCTGATTAGTTACGATAGGGGATGTGTATAATATAAACAATATTATGTAAAATTGTTTAGCAGTCAGTACAAGTGAAGTATCGCAGACAGCCCAACCGGTTAAGTTGTGTATAAGAAGATGAAAAATGTGGTCACGGGTCGTGACATTATGTTATATGGTATAGTGTAGACGGTATGTAGTCAGGGATGTAACACTATGATCAAACAAGACGATGAACTTGTTTTATATATATGTATATATATGAATTTCAAAGTTTGTCTATTGCACCTAGTAATAAATAATACGATGTACATAAGTGGTTGACAAGTTAATTCACTACGTGACCTATGGGTTGTGATTTAGTTGGCAACGCAGGTTGAGTTTGTGGAAAGAACTCTCGGATTCGATCCCTACTAAACACACCTTTGGAGAGGGGTGATGAGCCTTAACTATCATGAAGCCCCAAGCAGGATTAGTCTTAGATCGTTAAAATGGATAAGGATACCTGTGGTTTACACTAAAAAAAAAGTTGATTCACTATGTGGAAAGTGTTGGGACCTAAACTATTAATGAATTGTAACTGAATGTCGATAACTTACTTAACTTGATGTTGTTCGGACTTACTGTACACACACAAACATAGAAGGAAATTTGGAAAAGTGAAACATTAGCTGTAATTTTTTGCTGCTTGGAGTTAGGATGTGACATTTAAAATATATCTCCTTCAATACTAAAAGAAAGTTTAGATCCAATCTATCAAAAGAGTTCAAGTATGGAACATGTCATAACGATTTTTTCCTAGAATTTAATTGCTAAACACAAAGCTAAAAAGTTTTCACTAATCCTTTTTTTATCTAGAAGTGATTGATCACCTATTCAAACTTAAAAGTATATAATGGCTTTTATTTAAAGTTCTAGATTTGAGAATATAGTTATGCATAAGAAATTATTAGCACCTTTACAACGTCTAAAAAAGGTACCAATTAATTAGTTTTATCCTAATAACCTTTATTTAAATGTTCTTTATTTTCAATTTAAGTTATGTATATTATTTAATATTCAGTTATTTAAATATTGAAAGTTTCTTTAAGGTTTTCTCCAACACTTTGGTCAAATTGTTTAAGAGTGCATTTAGATGGAAAATTTTGAAATTTCGAAGCATTTTAAAATGAAGATATTTAAGAATGCATCAATTTAAAATACTACCATTTATAATTATTTTGTTTCGATAAATAATTTTGAGGAAGAATTTTTAAATGCTAGAATTGGATGAAATAAAAAAAATAATTATAAAAGAAAATATAAAAAATGCAATATGGTATTATTAGATTTGTAAAATGTATAAATATTATTAATATTTATTAATAATATAAAAAATATATTCTTTTTTAGATTTATATATAGTGGGCCATATGTAAAAAAATAAGGAAAGATTTAGAAGAATTTTGAAAAATCACCTTTTTAGATAGATTTTCAAAGAAGGGATTTGAGCATTTCAATTTCCCTCTTGTAATTCATTCTTAAATTTTAAATTCTTCAAATTTAAAACTTAAATTTTAAATTCTTAATTTCCCTCTTGAAAATTTAGTTTTGGACTTTTATATTTTGTGACTGAAATGAATTTCCATTTAAAAATCCCTTATCCAAACACACCTTATGAAAATTTCTCACTTCAAGAATATTCAATAAATAGTCAAATTATGCGAATAGTCCTTATGTTGTAGAAATTTTTGTAATTTAGTCATTTCAATATAATTTACTGGAATTTACCCATAAACCAATTCAAAATTTGCAATTAAATCCAACAATTTGTTTCTTTCGTTTGCAGCCATTTACTATACTAACTTGGAAAAAAATTGCATACATGGCAAAGAAAATTACACCCGTTTAATGACCTAGATTTTTAAAATCCACATGGTTATTCATTAAGTCACGTGGATTATTACTCCTCTTATTATAATAAAAAAACATATTTTTAATGAAAAATTTGAAATAAAACTGAAAAAAGTCATCTTCTCCGTATTCTTCTTCAATTTCGAATGAAAAAAAATTCTTCTTCTCCCTTGTTCTCCGATTTTTGTTCACTCCTTTTTGAAAAGCCATACTAAAAATGAAAACCCAAATTCCTTATCGAGTCAATCGTGGTTTAGGTTTAGGGTATTCACGCATTTTGTAATTTTATTTATTGAAAATCCAAAACTAAAGTTGGGAAAAAAATTCTTTTGCTTCTTCTTCAATTTAGGTTTAGGGTTTTCTAACATTTAGGGTTTTCATTTTGAATTGATTGAAATCAGTAAGTTGAATTTGAAGGTTTTGAAGTTAAAGAAAATCGCTTGGATGCTGAAGAAAATCCTAGGAGTTCAAAAATTTCGGTAAGTTATTCTGAATTATTTGTAAAATGTAAAGAAAAAAGCTCTAAATTTATTTGTTTGCATTAATGAAAACATGGCAACTGAATTTATTTCAAATGATTTATGCTTCAAGGAAAAGTAAGCTTCAATTGTGATTATGAAGGTGACCCAATTTATTGTTATTGCGAAAAAAAGGCACCACTAGTTACCTCAACAAGTGATGAGAATCCTAGAAGGAGATTTTTTGGTTGTAACAACTTTCAAGTATATGGGAGTGTGCTAAACCATGTTAACTTACTTCATTTACTCATTTTGGTTCTTTACTTTAAATACTAGTTTAGGTAGTGTAAAAAAAGGTGATTATGAATTTGTAAGATATAGGTTAATCAATGTAACTATTTTGTTTGGCATGATTAGCCAATAGAGAATGAACAATTAAAGGTATTGATACGTAATTTAATGGATGCCAATAGAGGTTTGACAAGATAGAATTCAATCTTAAAGGAGGAGAACAAAACATTGACAAGAATGAATGTAGAGTTGAAGGCTGAAAATGAATGTCGAAGAGCAATGACTTATAAAATAAATACTAATGACTTGTTTGATGAAACGGTTACATTGAAAGCTGAGAATGAGTTGGTGGAGGAAAGATTAAAGAATGTGACGATAAGTACAAGGATCAAAGCTAAGGCTAAGAGAAAGTACAAATTGCTTTTCATTATTACTTTCTTAATGTTATTGTATTTTGTACTTGTAGTGAGGAATGATGATTTGGGAAGGGATTTTATTTGTTGGCTTTGCCGTGAAAATATGTATGATGATGTTTTGGTGCAATTGAATTAATGTATAAATGATGAATTTTGTTTTGGTAATGAAATAGTATTATGTATATGTGGTGCAAGAATGTATGAATGATGAATATTGTTTTCAAAGTTGAGAATGAGTTGGTAATGAATGAATGATTGTTGGCTCTATAGGCTATACCAAGAGGGGGGTGAATCAGTTTTTAACTAACCTTAAGGTTGTTTTTCGATTCTTCTAAATTCACTAGTCTATATTGAAGTTTTCTAAGTTCTTTAGACTACTCAAGTAAGCAATATAAATTTATCACAATAAGCACAAATATAATTGCAAGTAAATAAAGAGAGAAGGGAAAGAGAAATATACGTAAGTGATTTATAGAGATTCGACAACCTTGCCTACGTCCTCTACCTTGAGACACTCCCAAGGATTTTCCCAAATTCACCAACTTGAATTTGTCTTTACAATCCCTCTTTTTCAAAGCTCAAGAGAAACCTTCCTCTTTTTCTATGGCTAAAGAGAAACCTCTCTTTTTTTTAAGGCTAAAGAGAAACCTCCCCTTTACAAGGTGTGTTTTTGTTTTCAATGGGTGTAACCAAAAAAAGTCTCTAGGTAGGCAAGTGATTACAATGATTAAGCTCTAGAAAAGATAATCTAAAAGATTTGTGCTATAAAGTACAAAGATGATGAGAGTAATAAAAGATATTGAATTCTAGCTCTTGAACTTTTTGAGATGCTTAGAGAAGATGAAGAATTTAAGGAATAATATGTCTTGGCTGCTCTCTTTACTTTCTTGAGCTTCCAAGCCTCTATTTATAGTCCCTTGGATGTATTCTTGACGTTGGTTGGAGCCAAAATAGAAACTAGCCGTTGGAGGCTTTCTACCATAAAGGGATCAATCCCTACCCTTACGGGATCGATCCCATGCTTCCTTTTCGCTTCCTGGGAGCATTCTGCCATTCTAGGATGGATCCCTCATCCTAGGGGATCGATCCCTCATGCTTTTCCTGCACTTTTCTGGGCTATTTTGGATTGAAAATGATGTAGACTTTGATTTTAATTCATCCCAAAACATTTATGAATTTTATGGGAGTTTTTTATGACTTTCTCAAATGAAAACATAGTGTAAAAACTCGTTAAGTAATTTTCTAAAGTTGTGTTCAATATGTTCTTGAGAAAATTACTTAATGAAGATATTCAAAATCATTTTATAAAATGTTAAGACCAATAATAATATGCTATTAAATCATGGTCTTAAACTTTGATATGTAAACTTAAAGTGGTTTGAGAAAATCATATGATTGGTAAAGCAAATTTACATTATGAGAGAAACATTAAAGCTTACTTAAGTTTTTGTCATTTCAAAATACATATGTCAATTTAAAGCTAACAATGATGAATGATGTTTTGGTTTATAATATGGAAGTTTATATTATTATAACAAAATGTAACTAAATTAATTGTAATATTCATACATCAAATTATTAATAAGACGAAAGTTGTGTACATAAATAAAATTGAAATTAACAAAGACTAATAACATACTTTCATAAAATGATATGTTTTATACATGTAACTTGAAGTTACCAAGGCATGAAACACAATGTTTCATACATTTATTTCCTTGTATAGCAAAACAAAAGTCATGCTCTATACAAAAATCAATATATCCTTGACTAGTAGAACATTTATACAATTCAAGCCCTATACAGTAAACAAAAAATATGAATTGAAACTGGTTCATCAGTCATGATTAGTGAGCATGCTCTTTCCTTTTCCTTCATTTAGGAACACACTTTGTTGTGTAGAATGTTGTTTAACAGAGGATTCACTTATTGCATTTCTTTTAGGTATCCTTTTGTTCCTTTCTGCTTACAAATCAGTAACTTTAAAACAAATGATAAAATTATGAACTAAACTATAGTGGATGTGTATACATGATAATTACCATCAATTGATTTCTGGTTATATATGATTTTGACATCATGCCTCCCTTTCCTATAATCAACTCACCAGGTCTGTCAGGCTGTTAAGAAGAAATAGGTTATAAAGTTTAAGGTTTAAAGTGTGGTTAGAGCTAAAATTAAAAAGGAATTATTTACATTGAATACTGAGATGCCACTATCAGGAGCTTGGTACAAACCAATACCTTCTTAATGTGGCCATGAGTTTTCTTTCCCTTTGTTTTTGATTGAACTCCTAAGTTTGCTCTTAAATACCAACACATATGTCAATAAAGAAAAATGATAACAATTGAATTCAATTATAATTGTTATGATGTATTTTCCTTGCTCAGATACCAACACAACACAAGTCAATTAAAGAAATTGATAACAACTGAATATAAATTTTAAATTACCTCTATTTGATTTCTGGTAACAACATCATCACAGTTAGAGTTAGAGTATGCTGCCTCATATGTGAGGGTAGTTCTCTTCTTTCTAGGCCTTAAAGTCTTAGATGTTGCTTACAGTAATCAATACACAAATATTAAAAATAAATACTTTAACAAATAATAATGTATATTAGAAATAATTTTAGAATTATTACATATTGTAATCTTTATGGACATGTTAACTTATTGTGGCCCTCTAAATGACAATAGCTACATGTCATTTTCCTTCCTTGCCTTGACAGTTTGGTTCTACCTTTTCCTTCATTTGCTTCCCTTCTTTTTTTTCTTACTAGGCATCCTCTTCATTAAAGGAGGCATAAGTGCTCCATGAATGCTTTTGGCCAATAGTGCATTTTTTTAACTGGGTTCAACATGCGCCTATATGCATATAAATACGTCTCCTTATTGAACCATGAACTAATTAAGAGGATCTTCTCCCTCATGCAGTATTGCACTTAAAGCATGTTCACAATGAATCCCACCAATATCCCACCTCTTATATGAATAAGAGTGTTGTTGCAAAATACCTGTGTAACTCTTCCTCTCTTGTTTCAGTATAGTATACCAAAAAACTTCGTGTTTGTCACTGCCATTCAATTCTATCTCCCACTTAGCATATAGCTTTCTTGACTTCTCAAGTTTTTCTACGATCCTTGGTTGATAGTCAGTTTTCCATTTGCTCACAAACTTCCTTTTCTGCATTAATTTCCTTCACACATATAATCTAATATCTTCTAGCATGCTGATGATTGGCTTGCACTTAGCTTCCAAAATCATACCATTAAAAGTAAAAGAAATTATTTACCTGTAAATAAAAGAAAATGAGATTATTAGCAATAACCAATAATATAAAAATTGAAACAATAAAATAGTTTAATTAGTATACCTTTTGCTTGTCAATTATAACTAACCACCGCCATCCATGTTCTACTCCCAAATTGAAACACGACTGCTCAATAAACCATGTCTAGCTGGCAATATTCTCCTTCTCCACCACTGCCCATGCAATTGGGAACATTTTATTGTTCCTATCCCTTCCTACAGCCATAAGTAATTGTCCCTTTACCAACCTTTTCAAAAAAAAAACGTGCATCAAGTTCAATAATATGTTTGCATTCCCCAAGAAATCCTTGCTTGAGAGCTTCAAAGCGAACATATATATTTTCAAAAACATAGGAATTAAATTAGGGGTTGGTCTCTTAAAGTTCAAAATAATAATGCTACTAGGATTTGTTGCCCTAAGCTCCTCCACATAGTCATTTAATACACTAAATTCTTCTTTGTTTTTCTCTTCAATCTTCTACATAACAACACATTTGGTTGCTTTACACATAACATATGACACATTCACCCTAAATCTTTTTTCACAAGTGCCCTCAAATACCTGGGCTTAATGAAGGGCATAACATTAATCTCTTCCCCATACTTTCTAGCAATCACATTTGCTATTACCCTTCCATTCTTTGTTGTGGGTGAGCATGAATGTTCTGACACATATGTTTTCACAATATATTCTTATTGGTGTTGCACCATAAGCTTAGAATCATACACTTGCAGCCATTGCCAGTACATATAGCTCTAACTCTTATAGAATCATTTTTTATGTACTTAAACTCAATTCTTTTCATTGTTGAAGCATCACACAAGACTTCTTTAAACACCTTCAAATTGCCAAATTTAATTCCAATCAATTAAAGGTTTGCTTGCATCATAATTAGTTTTGCTAGATGCATATCTTTGTGTATCATCTGCATTAGAGCCATCACTAGTGTCTTGAAAACTTTTAGGGTCTGATGAATCAAAACACTCACTCCTATTATCATCATCATGCCCATCATCATGCCTAACATCATGCCCCTCGTCATTAGCACCATCATAATTACCATCATGTAGTACAACCGTCAATGCATGAATCTTTTTTTCCTTCTCATCATAAACCCTCACATTCAACCTAGTGGCCTTCAATTCATCATCACCATCTGAATCATCATAACTAAAAAATTTCATATCCACCAAATTTTTGTTCACATTACTTTCAATCTCACTTGGTCCACCTAATTCTCTACCAATCACTTTCACATTTTCAGCATTCATAAGATTAACATTTACATCATTCAATTCATCCACATTACTTTCAAACTAACATTTACATCGTTCAATTCATTCACATTACTTTCAAACTCAACAGGTCAACCAAATTCTTTACCAATCACTCACATTTTTAGTATTCATAAGATTAAATTTTACATAATTCAACTCCTCCACATTACTTTCAAACTTAACATGTCCACCAAATTCTCTACTAATCACTTTCACATTTTTAGCATTTAGAAGATTCAGATTTACATCATTAAACTCATCCACATTATTTTCAAACTCAACATGCATCTAAGCATCAATATTAAAATAATTTATTTGATTCAACTCATCCACAGTAACATCATTTATTAGATTCAAATCCACAATACTTTTTTTTATCCTTAAAATCACATCCCTCAGAATCATTATCAAAATCACTCAAGATAGGTGTTGGCAACCTATCACAATTGTCAAATCACAACAACATCATCATCTTGGCAATTTACAGGTTCACTAACTTCAATTGGTTAAAGCAGAGCGTTTGGAATTCTAATATCAAATTTATCTTCAAAATGTTCTACATAAACATCTATAACATTATCCATCTTTAATTGTCTAGCAAGTTCTACCATATCTGCATCAACTTTTGCTAACATCTTCAAACCTATACTAAGTGTTTACCAGAATCTATATAGTAAACTTTAAGCCTATTTGACAAATCATACCCTAAAGACTTGACTATTCCTAATATTGTCTAGTAACACATTAAATTAGGTTATTTATCAAATTCATTTACTAATCCGTTTACATATCTCACTGTTCTACTACTCCTTTTGAAGCTTCCTCCTTGGTGGTACCTTACGTTGGCTAGTTCATATTATCAAATTTGATAACGCATGCTAAAATGAAATAATTAATGAAAAATTAATTAGTTAAATCAAAATGGTGCATAAAACAACTAAATTTTCCATTTTTTAATTCCTATAACAAACCGTATGGCCAACAAAGAGACCACAATCCAATAACAATTTCGTACCACAATCAAATTTATTTGTTAGGACCACACACATACCAACAGATGCTCATCATCATCAACCCTAAACAAAAACCCTAACATTTGTGCTTAAACCCTAAAACCCGATCACAACATAATACACCTCAATTTTGGAATCAATTTTCAATCGTTTCACCTTCAATCGACCTCTCATCATTAAATTCTTCCTAATATTAGTAGAAGCTTTCAGTTAAGGATCGATGATTTAAGGTTTAGGGTAAATGATTACATGGAAGGAACAGAGAAATTTAGGAATTTTTCGAGGGATTTTTTGGTTGAACAAAATAATAGTAAGAGTAATAATCCACATGGCTTAATGGATAGCCAAGTGGATCTTAAAAATCCAAGTCATTAAACAGGTGTAATTTTCATTGCCACGTGTGCAATTTTTTTTCCATGTTAGCATAGTAAACGGCTACAAACGGAAGAAACAAATGGCTGAATTTAATTGCAAAATTTTAATTAGTTTACAAACTAAATTCCAATAAACTATACTGAAAGGACTAAATTACAAAAATTTCTATAGTACAAGGACTATCTGCATAATTTGACCTTCAATAAACACACTCCTTCACTAACAAGTGGTTAGAAGAAGTGGAAGTGGTATTTCCCAAGCATTTAGACATGGTTCAAATCTTGGAGTCGCCACTGTTGGGAGGACTTTATTGTTTACTACTCTATTCTCGAATAAGATTAGTCTCAAATCGTAAAATGAACGATGATACTTGCGGTTACACCAAAAAAAAAATCTCCTCCTTATGAAAAGTCTCCATCATTGTATCACTTTTAATATTTATGAAAATCATTAAAAATTTTTTTGTATTTTTATTAATTTATTACAACTTTATTTATTTTTGAATTTAAAAGTAAATGTTGATATTTAAATTATTTTTTCCCAAAATTTTCAACATTTTGATCAAATTCAAAAATAATTGCAAAATCTAAGAATTTCAACCTTTGTTGAATTTCAACTCACTTCCAAGATTTATTGAAAGTTTTGATAAAGACAATTTTTTTATAATTATTTAGTCCTCACTTTTATTTTATTTAGATTTTTTTTAATTTTACGGATTTTATAATTTAGTTTATTTTATTTTTTCATTGTTATTATTTTGTACATTTTTTACAATAAATTTCACAATCATTTAATCTTCACAATTCACTATTTTCTTGATTTAGAATCCTAAAACTAATTCTCAATACATAAGAAAATAATAAGAAAAAAATAATAAACAAGTTTGCAGAATAATAAAAAAAAACTAGTACATAAACTATAACACATAATAAAGAAACAATAAATAAAATAAAAAATGCAAATTAAAACCTGGTCAATGAGTGCAAATGAATCTAGTCAGTCGATGGGTTAGCACATGGGCTTTTGTCTACTTGTAGGTGTGATAACCGACAATTATTCCCGCTCTTGGAAAATTAATTAATATGTTATTATAAATATTTTAATTATGAGGATCAATAAAATTGTGAGTTTGATGGATAATATGTATTAAATATTTTAAGAATTTTAATTTGATAAGAATTTAATGGATTTAAGTCTTACATGGAATGCTTTGTAGCAAAGTATATGAGTAATCGGTATTGTTTTAATTATAATTTTTAATCATAGAACCAAAATGGTATACCGTAAAATCAGTTGAGAAGCTAACTTAAATATATTTCCAGCCATATATGGCTTATATTTTAATTCATTATAGATTGATCTTGGTGAATTCTTTTTAAAGATCAATTATAAGTGTAGTGAGGTGATTGCAAAAGTGAGTTAAAATCATGGAGAAAAAATTGAGGATTTACCAAGGACAATTTCCATATTTTATTTATTAGCAAGAAAGTGTACTTAAATTGAATTAAAACAAGTTACCTTAGCCATATAAAATAGATATTCCTATTAGTATAAATTAAATTAAAATATGACTAAGTAAACATATAGGAAATTCTATAATGTTCATATTACCAAATGGAATTAATCACATATAATATATATATATATATAAATATATATATATATATATATATATATATATATATATATATATATATATATATATATATATATATCAAGTACATTGAGTGGGTTCCATAGGAAGCCAACCTAATCCCTCTAGTATGGGATACTATGGTCGGCTAAAGCAAGGAAAGGAAAGGTCCTTCATACACGTTGGAAACAGAGGATAGTAGTGGTAGAAGTGAAGGAGAATGCAACAAAGTTTAGGAGGAGTTTTAGGGGTCGAAAACGAGGGACAAAGAGTGAAGATAACGGTATTCAGTCGGGCATTTAAGTAGAGTGGGGAGGCTGAGCATTTTGCTGGCTGAAATGGAAAGCTAGTAAGGGAAAATAGGCTGAAACAGAACGGACAGCAAGTACTGGAAATTAAGAGAAAGGGGGAAAGATGGAAAAAAAAGGAAGAAGGAAAGAAAGAAGGGTTGAAGCACCTTCACACCACCCCATTTCCTATCCATCCTAATCTAGGAAAACCTCTAAATGGTTGCTGTTGGGGCTGAAATATTAGGCTGATCAGGAAAGGCTGGAACAGGGGCGTTAGGTGAGGCTCTCGGTTGAGGTAAGGGCTGCTCTGGAAGGCTGAGGAATGAAGCGAGACACCAACTGCAACAAGGTGGCGTGAAGCGTATTCGAGTGAAGTTTGGTTGCTGGTAGTGGCTGCATTCTTGGATGTTTTGAACTAGAAACAGAACACATGGGAGGAGAGGCAGAGTTGCAATGCAGCAATATGATTGGTATAAGGGGTTTCGGTGCTGAAATCTCGCTAGGCAGAGACGGAGTTTGAGGCTTGGTTTGAAAATTTTAAACGGGTAAGGCCATTTCCTTAGCTTGGAATTTATATGCGTGCATTGGGGTTAATGTTATGAGTGTTATGTTGGGAACTTGCTGTGAACTTATTGTCTAGGGGCTGTTTGAGGGAGTTCCTCTCGGCACCAGCAGAAAATGGAAGCTTGAAGAAAAAGATGAAGACAAGAGCCACAGGATGGACCTCTCGGTCCTAAAAAATGCAGTGTGTAGTTGCTGGCTTAGTGAGCAAACAGTAGCTCCAAGGAAGAAGAAAATAAAGGCAGTAACAGGGTGCCAGCCTCCTTGTGTCGCCAGCACTGATTCACAACAAGGTTGCTGTTTCGCCTCCATGCTTGGTTCCAAGACAGCCGCCGACCAGGGATAATCAAGGTTGAACCATTCGGCCATTTGCACAATAACTTGGGGGTAAGAAATCCATAGGCCTTGTACCAAAGTGTCCATATATGTGTATTATTGATATGATGAGGATGGGAGAAGTGTATCGGCACACATAACTATAAGTGTAGTTAGCATGACATTATTAATATATATATATATATATATGTATGTATGTGTATATGCCACGAGTAGGATATATATGTGTGTATATATATATATATAAACACATATGACTATATGTCATTTGTGTGATAATAAACAATAAATTATTGGTGTAGGAGTTAATTGGATACTCTGAGGAGAAAGGTGATTTGGAATTTAGTTAAGAAAAATTTTTCAAGAGTAAGAGACTATACATGGGGTAAGATTGATGCATGTATATATATGTATATATACACATATACTAAGAGAATATGACGACAAAAAGTTAATGTGTAAATATATAGATATATTATTGGTACAACAGTGAAGAGTTGATTATTGGTACGAAGATGAGCTTAAGTAATATTGGTTCTAAGATAGATGTTTTTATTAAGTGATTAAGCATAATGAGTACATGAAATTGAGATGCTAATTATTTGATTTGTAATGAATTGGAGCGGTATAGAAGTTGAGTTGTGGTTGGAAACTAAAAGAAATAAATTGCTAAGCATTGAGGTAAGTGGTTAAATAAATTCTTGCTAGTATCATCTCGTAGGAGATGCTTAATTTTTATTATCAATTTGTCTAGCTTTGAATTAAGCAACGCAATACTATTGGTTAGGCTATTGAGGTAAGTGAAGGTGAGATATAAGATACAATTGAATCATGATTTTGGACAATGCTTGGGTGGATCGAAACCTTGTTACCTGTCTCCTGTGTTGTGGCCAGCTAAACTTGCATGTTGAGTGAAGTGTATTGTGCATATGTCAAGTGAATTATATATAAACTTTATTTGTTATATATGCGAAAGTTAAGTGTACTGTGCATGGCTTGCATTAATTACACTAAGTAGCCATGCAAAGCATATAGTGGCATATTACTGATGCATACACGATTTCATGCATAGCATGTTTTGATTCAAGCTACTTTTATGCATAAGTTTTATAATGACTTGCATTATGTTTTACCTTGAAAGATTTTGATTTTGAGTTGACCTTTAAAATAAACAAAAAATCATGCATGTTTGAAACTCCTAACTGTTTTAATCTGTGCTTGATATTTGTAGAAGCCATCTCTAAGTCCTAAAGGACCCATGTGCTACACAAGTTCTTTTGAAATCGTGGAAGTCACTTCTAGGATCCCGAAGGAGGTAAGTGCTACACAAGAAATCTGTTTTTAGATCTGTTTTCAAGTGCAAGTAGTTCCATTGTGACATCCCTAAGCAAATCCCACATCGACAAAGTATGGGAGAGATATTGAATTTAAAGACTTAGCATGCCTCTACCCCTTGTGACATATTCTAAAACCAGGAGATGGCCCAATGGGTTGCACCAAAGACGACAATATCATGAGTGGGCCGAACTGCTACAATTGATATTAAAGCAGCTTCGCATTACCTCTTAAGTGATGGTCAAGCAAACCTCAATGAGTATATTGAGTCTTGAAAGGTGGTGTATGTGACACCTATAGGCAAATCTCACATCAACAGAGCACGGGAGAGATGTTAGGTATAGAGACTTAGCATGCTTCTACCCCATGTGAAACGTTTTAGAACCGTGAGATGGCCCAATGGCTTGCATCACAATGGACAATAGCACAAGTGGATTGAGCTGCTACATTAATTGACCTTCAGGTCACCCAAGCGTATCGAGCATTTCTTTAAGCTCAATTATCCATTTATCAAGCTCTGTGCTCTAGACCCTTACTATCATTATTTACGCCTCACGAGCCTTGAGTTCTAGGCATCTTAGGCTTGTATGGAAAACCAACAGACAAGTTTTAGCTCTCAACTAATTAGCGCGACTGGATCATTACTTTATGGCCATAGAAATTAAGTAGAAGCCACTTCTAGAGACCCCAAAGGACCTACATGTTACACGAGTACCTCCAAAACTGTGAGAGCCACTTCTAGAATCCTAAAGGAATTATGCTCTACATGGGTGAGTACTTGTGACATTTTATCCATCACTAGCCAGGATGGACATCAGTATCAGTATCAGTTATCATATATCCTTGTCTAAACTTTATCAATATATGTTTTGACTTTAGTTTTAGTTCAGTGATTTAAATTTCACGCCTAACCTTATTGATTTGCAATTTCGCATGATTATCTATTTTGAAATAAGTGCATTAGAAACCTGTTTAGTTATTAATATTGGTTTCCGTAGGAAACATAGTTTTCTTAAAATTAAATATGTGCTCAATGTTTAATATAAGTTAATATAATACAATAATGTAGTTTTGGGATTCCAAATATAAGATCATGGTTCGTATCATGGAAACAAAGTCTTTAAGAATAATGTGAAACATACACTTATGTGGTATAGGCAATGTACACTAAATGGATACAAAAGGAGTTGAAATTTTAAACATATATATGTGTTAGCTCTATAGGCTAAACCGAGAGGGGGGTGAATCAGTTTTGTGGGACTCTTAGGTTCTTTTTTTGATTCTTCTAAATTCTCTAGCCTATGTTGAAGTTTTCTAAGTGCTCTAGGCTACTCAAGTATGCAATATAAATTCAATTCAACAATCATAATATAAAAGCAAATATGTAAAGAGAGTAGGGAAAGAGAGATGTACACAATTGATTTATAGAGGTTCGGTAACCTTGCCTACGTTCTCTACCTTGAGACGCTCCTAAGGATTTTCCCAAATCTACTAACTTGAATTTGTATTACAATCCCTCTTTTTGCAGGCTTAAGGGAAACCTCTCTCTTTTTCTAAAGTTAAAGAGAAACCTCCTCTTTACAAGGTGTGTTTGTGTTTACAAGGAATGTAATCAAAGAGAGGCCTCTAGGTAGGCAAGTGATTACAATGGTTAAGCACAAGAGAAATCCTATACAATATTTGTGCTATGCTATACAATATTTGTGCTATGCTATACAAAGATGATGAGTATGATAAAATATGAAGACTTTGTAGCACTTGTGATTTGATAGGCTTGAGAAAGATGGAGAAGATGAAGAAAGATGTTGCTCAGCTGTTTCTCTTACTTCCTTGAGCTTCCAAGCCTTTATTTATAGCCCTTTGGATGGTTTCTGAATGTTGGTAGGAGCCAAAACTGAATGTAATTGTTGTATCTCACAAAAACTAGCTGTTGGAGTGCATTTTCAAGGTAGGGGATCGATCCTTTGACCTAGGGGATCGATCCTATGCTTCTTTGCAAGCTTCCAAGGCATTCTGTCGTGAAGGGATCGATCCCTTCCCTTAGGGGATCGATCCCATGCTTCCTTTTTGCTTTCTGGGAGCATTCTGCCATTCGTGGATTGATCCCTTAACACGGGGGATCGAACCCTCATGCTTTTCTTGCACTTTTCTGGGCTAATTTGGGTTAGAAATGATGTAGACTTTGATTTGAATTCATCCCAAAACATTTTAGAATTTTGTGGGAGTTTTTCTTGACTTTCTCAATTGAAAACTTAGTGTAAAAAATTTGTTAAGTAATTTTCTAAAGTTGTGTTCAATATGTTCTTGAGAAAGTTACTTAATGAAGATATACAAAATCATTTTGAAAAATGTTAAGACCAATAAGAATATGAAATTAAATCATGGTCTTAAACTTTGATATGTAGACTTAAAGTAGTTTGAGAAAATCATATGATTGGTAACACAAATTTACATTATAGAGTCAAACTGTGAGACTCAATTTTATAACACAGTACACCATATTTGTATATGATTGATAGTGGAAGTAAATGTTGTAGTGGAATTAAATAAATAGTGAATATGAATTTCCACTTTGAATTATGGAATTTTTGAAATTATAATTTATAATATGGTGTATATGAATTGAAATGAAAATTTAAAAGATGAATTAGAGGTATTGAATGAAGGAAGAAAATAAATCAGAAAATTTGGTTATGGAAGAGTTATTTCATGGCATAAAATGCCAATAAATGATTTATAAGAGAGGAAAAATTTTTATTGGACAAGTGATAAAATTTTATGGGTGGAATGCATTAAAAGAGGTAGCTTCCATGCCATTTATATGGCTGCTGTATGTTACATGGTTTACCATTGAATTGTGATACAATTTTTAGTATAACAATTGGATAAATAAAAATAGATAGAAAGGAATTTATTAAGTGGATATTTGGTTGAATTTTAGTGGTTGAAGTATACATCAAAAGAGGTAAAATAAAGCAAAAAACATGCAGCCAAGAAGGATGGACAGCACTGTCACTTGCTGCTGAGTTAATACCGATTTTCAGCTGAAAAAGTTGGCTGAAATTTAACCATATTTTATAGAATAAAATGCCAAATAAGTACTATAAAAGGAAGAAGAGTTAATGAATTAACATGTGAAGAAATCTTATTGGATGGAGCTTACAAGAAGAAGAAGAAGAAAGATGGTCAAACCGATCAGTTTGATGGCTTTTACGCCACTCACCATGGCTGCAATCTTTTTATTACTTGGCTGTAAATATTTAAAGAAAAGAATATGATGAAAGGACAAGGAAAATATCTTTTATTGGTTAAAGTAGACAACAAGAGAGGAAAATAAGTCAGCAAAAACGTGCAGCAAATTTCTCCATTGCTATAGTTTTTCTTCACAATTAAATGCTATGTAAGACATAAAATGATGAAGAAATGGATAAGTAAGAAAGGTGGCAAACTCCTATTGGTTATCATGAACAAATGGATAGTTAAAGTGAGCAAAACTCAGCAAATTTTTATTGTCTTCATCACCGATCCCCTGCTACTCCACGATGCATTCTGTTTGCTGCATTTGGTGACCGGTTTCCATTTATTTCTCCCATGAAATTATTAGTAAAACTTCATTCCTTTGTTAGTTAATCACCTAACCCTCTTCCTAAGCCTTACCTCCACCTTAGAACCAACTAAGAAAGCTAAAAAGAGGGGCTGAACGTGAGACAGAAATAAAATTCTGTTTGGAATTGTCATTTGGTCAAGGTAAGCTATTTGGATTCTCATGGTTTTTTTGATATTCAATGGTATATTTCTATGTTTTTGTGAGACCCGATTTTATAACACTGTACACCATATTTGTAAATGATTGATAGTGGAAATAAATTATTTAGTGGAATTAAATAAATATTAAATATGAATTCCACTTTAAATTATGAAATTATTGGATTTATAAACTATAATATGGTGTGTAAGAGTGGAAATGAATATTAAAGAATGAATTGGAAACATTGAATAAAGGAAGAAAACAAAATAAAAAATTTTAGAATGGAAATGATATCTTTCTACAATAATATGTAAATAAATAATATTTAAATGGAGGAACATTTCCATTTGGAAATATGGTTAATTTCCATCGGTTTGAACACACCTAAAAGGGTGAACTAAGTCAACAATTGTGCAGCCAAGAAAATTTGACATTCACGTCATTCTTGCTGCTGTCATGCTGTTTGGTTTCATTCATTTGGAGGCAATAGAAATGCAAAATTTTATGGTGTAAAAAGACAATATAAAGGAAGTGAGGTTTAAAATTATATGTGAGTAATTTTTATTGGTTAAAGCATATAAAAAAGAAGAGGAAACCAATCAAAATCGAACAGCAAAAGAAGGTAGCAGAAAAAAGAACCTTTGGACGTTGGTGTGCTGTTCGGTTCAGGCAGCAAAAAAAAATTTTTAAAGGCAAATTTTATGATATAAAATACAATGAAAAAGAAAGATTAAAGGAAGAGAATTTTAACATTTTATATGGAAATAATTTCGTTGGTTGGAGACTATAAGAGCGGACGGCACCAAGTCAAGAAATGTGCAGTAAAAACTTACTTCCTAGCCGTTCCTTTGCTGCAGTTTTTCTTCACAATTTATTGCATTATAAGACATGAAATGATGAGGAAAAAGAGATAGGAAGTTAGGTGGCAAAGTAGGATTGGCTAGCATAATTAAGGAAGACTAAATTGAACCAAACTTTCAGCCAACTTTCTTCCTCACCGATGCTATTCTGCTGCTTCTCGACTTTTTTGTTTTGATATAGGTTCATGCTCTGTTTCTTCCGTTTCTTCCATACTTGCTTAACAAAATTTCATCCTTTAGTTTGATAAACACTTCACTCTTCTTGCTAAATTTTTACCCCATTTTAAGAACCATCAAAGAACCAAGCAAAGTGAGGCTGACGTGAACAAGGAATTTGTTCTGTTTTTGGAAGTGTCATTCGGTCAAGATAAGCTATTTGAATTCTCATGGTTTTCTTGATATTCAATGGTATATTCTATGTTTTACAATATAATAAACATATATATAGCCTTGTTTTTGGTTAAATCCTTTTAGAATATGAGAATAGAATAAAAAGAGATTTTAATATGGATGAGAACAATCAAGAAAATTGGCTGGAAATTGTGTAAAGATGAGAAGAAATAGTTAAAGGAATATGAATAATATGAAGAGGAAGCATGGAATTATGAAAACGTTGAAAATCAAAGATTTAGCTAGTGAAGGAGGGTTTCGGTTTGGCATGAAAGAATAGGAAACTTAGTGGTTCATGCAGGAAAATAAGAGGGAAAAGTCACGTGGACAAACATTTACCAATTGGAAACAAGAAATTGAGGAAAAAGATTTAAAGTCAAAGAAATGGCCAAAGAAGGGTTTCGGCCATGACTTTGTTTAAGCATGAAAATATGCTAAATTTTGAGATTAATGGTAGAAAATGACCATACAAATTGAGAGAGAAAAATTGGTGGAATTAGAACCGAAAAAGGAGCTAAAAAGTGGAAGTTGAGTTTTAGCACCAGTATAATTTATACTGGTTGTGCTTATTTTATGACATTAGTGGCAGCATTTTATGAATACTAGTGGCTTAAAATTAAAAGGAAAAATATTAATAATTTTTTATAAAATTATTTTGCAACCCGAGTTGACGGATTTCAGTTAGCGTAACCGGGAAGCTCAGCTTCATAAGACTGGTAAGGGATGCGTGTGTGAATTTGTAGGGAAATCCGAATGCATGGTTTTCATGCTATGAATTTTTTAAGATTTATTGGATATTGAATTGCCTTGAAATGCTACGAAATTGTGGTTTCTAGCTGTTGAGACTGTGTTTGAAAGTGCAGGGAGGCTAGGACTCTGGCAGTCGTTACGCTGCCGAAATTTACTAAAGATATTTTCAAAAATATTATTAAATATTTTAGTGCATTATTGGTATTTTTCCTAGCCTCAAAATTGATAAATTAATTATTTTTCATAAACGATGAATTTGCTGAAAAGTATTTACTAAATATTCATGATACCGATTTCGGTAAAGATTAAACTACCGAAAATTCATTCTACGTGTTTTATAGGGAAATGTGTGATTGGTAAAGTGAAATGGTGAATAGTGAATATTTTATAAATAATTTTTAGTATAATATTCACTAATTTATTATGATTTTCCTTTATGGATTAAATAAATTTTATCACGTATAATGATTTCCATAAAGGCTTTATCACTGTATAACTATTGTTTTGAGACTAAAATGTCTCTGCACGTGTTTTATAGTAAAAAATGTGTTGGTGGAATTATTGTTAATTTTGAAAAATAAATATTTTTATTTTTCCATTAAGTATGAATATATTGGAATTGATTTCCAATAACTTTGAATTTCAAGTTTTGGAAAGAAAGTACGGAAGCATGTGTGTATGTATTCTATGGTGAAAAAGAATAGTTATGAAATTTTATTACTACTGTGTGATTATCTTATAAACTGTTTTTCATCGTACGAAATATTATAATTTATACCTTTATGGATTTTCTAGAAAACATCATTGATCTTACTAAATTCCACAAAGGTAATGAGATTTCTTATATACTATTTTGAGACTGATAGGCCCTGTATCATGCTCACGTGTCACGTGTTTTATGTGTTACTCATGTGTGAAGCTGTTGACACTGATCCTGTCTTCAGCGTCCTGGTTGATACCTGATCAGTGTACGACCGAGGACACCTATAGACTATGGCCATAGATCTCATGTGTTTATTATATTGTCCCTATAGGGATTTCATGTGTACCCTATTATTTCCTATGGGACTTATAGTATGATATCATTTGGGTGTTGCCTGGTCTTCATTATGATTTCACGTGTAATTATTGATTTTAGTGATATTTTCATAAAACTATGATAATTTTCTGAAGTGTTTTATTACTAAACTATTATTATAATTAAATAGTTATTATACTGTTACACGTGTGAAAGTAATGATTTCAGTGGTGGAAACTTTGTGATTATCAAGTGTATGAAATATTTATATGCAGTAATTTGAAATAAGTATATATGAAAAAAAAAATAAATTTCTACTCCCTATAGTCGCTCTGGGTTTTCAGGAAAAGATAAGTATTTCAAAATACCTTCCTTACTCTATCTGGAATATTTCCCGGTCGACTATAGTATCATTTCCTTATAGTGTGTCCAGCATACCGATAGTAAACTAAAAGGTTTTACTGCATATAATCTTCGTGATATCAAAATATGCATACAATTCTCTTACTAAACCGTGGTTTGCTCACTCCTTTACTTTCATCATCACAGATTTGATATAAAGAATAGCTAAAGTACCAAACCATGGATTAAATACGCTTGAGAAGCTCGAAGCGTCGTATATTGGATTCCCGAGGTATCACGTTTACATTTATATATTCAGACTCGTTTATACACTACTACTAGTTGGAAATTTTATTTCAAGGGGATGTAAACTAACTTTTACAGTTTGTGAATATTAATTTACCATAAATAAATATTGTCTAATTTATTTACTGTTGTAGATGAACAGTGTGTAAAGGCATCACAGACAGCCCAACCATATAAAATATGTGGAAAAACATGAAATAATGTAGTCTCAGGATGTGACAGTTTTACAACACAATAAATATAGATATGGCCTTGTTTTTAGTTAAATCTTTTTAGAATATGAGAATGGAACAAATTGAGATCTTGATATAGATGAGAACAAGCAAGAAAATTTGGTTGGAAATTGTGTAAAAGTGATAAGGAATGATTAATGGAATATAAATAAAATGAATAGAAAGCTTGGGAACTTGAGATGATTGAGAATCAAATTTGGGTAGTGAAAAAAGGGGGTTTCGATTTGGATATGAGAGAGTAGGAAATTTTATGAATCACGCAAGAAAATAAGAGGGAAAGGTTCACGTGGACAAGATCCTACCAATTGGGAAACAAGAAATTGAAGAAAGGATTGCAAGTCAAGGAAATGGCCATGATGAGGGTTTCAGAAAGGATTGAAAGTCAAGGAAATGGCCATGATGAGGGTTTCAGCCATGACCTTGTTTAAGCATGAAAATATGCTGAATTTTGGGCTGAGTGGTAGAAAATAATTATAGAAATTAAAATAGAAAGATTGGTGGAACTAGAACCGAAAATGGAACAAAAATGAAGAAATTGGGTTTTAGCACCAATATAATTTATACTGGTTATGCTTATGTTACGACATTAGTGGCTGCATGTTATGAAAGTTAGTGGCTTAAAAATAAGAAAAAAAATATTAATAATTTTTGATAAAATTATTTTGCAGCTTGAGTTGACGGATTTCGGTTAGCGTAACTGGGAAGATCGGCTTCATAAGACAAGTAAGGGATGCGTGTGTGAACCGTAGGGATACTGTAAATGCATAATTGGGTTCACACTATTTTTATAAAATAATTTGGATATAAATTGCCTTTGAAAGCGGTGAAATTTGGTGAAATTGTGGCTGCTGTTGAAATTATAAACTATAATTTCCGTGCAGGAAGGCTAAGTTAGAAATGGCTATCATTCTACCAAAAATTATAGAAATATTTAGAAAACATTTCTAGTATTTTTCTAAAGTGGAAATAAGTGGAATTTTGGGAAATTTCCATGAAATTCATTAAATTGCATAATTTTATAGTTTACTGAAAAACTATATTTAAAGATTCATGTTAAGGAATTTTAATTATATGGAAGTACTAGAATGTGATTTATACTGTTCTATAAATATTTAGAACATTTTCTAGAACGATTATTACAGTATGAATATTTTTATAAATTGTTTTTCATAAGATGAAAATATTTTCTTATGAATATTTATGGATTGATTTGAAGATATATTCAGTGAAATTGATTACATAAATGGTGTTTATATCACGTGTTTACTGTTTTGAGACTATTAGGCTCTATGTCATGCTCACGTGTCACGTGTTAGTGCTGATCGATACTGATCCTATTATCAGCGTCCCGATGGACACCTGATCAGTGCACACTGTGAACCTCATAGACTATGGCCATAGATCTCATGTGTTATTATTTTACCTATTCGAGATATTATTATAGCATGATTTATTTAGGGTGTTGCCTGGTCTCACTTACTGATGATTGTACTTTTCACTGAACCTTTTGCTGGTACTAAATTATTTACAGCTACTGAGCTTTTAATATACGACGTGTTGAACTAAATATTATACGGTGTTTTACAAGTGTAGAAATAAGTATTTGTGAAAGGAATATTAATTCCTTATTTACTTACTTAAGTGTTTTATCATGTGAATATTTAATGTTTTAGTTAGATTTGAATATCAAAAGAAAACGATTACTCTCTATAGTCACTTCTAAGAGCCAAGACACGTACGGTATTCTAAAATACCTCCTATACTCCATCTGGTATTCCTAGCCGGCTATAGTATCCATACTGTTTTGAGCTTAGTGAACTGTTAGGATGCAAATGCTTTTAGCATATAGATTTTATAGTATCAGTTTTACATACAATTCTCTTATTGAGCGCATTAGCTCACCCCTTCATTTTCTCACTCCTTAGACTATCTTCAGTGATTCCGTTCCATGGATCTGACTACGTTGTAGTTGACCCCGAGGCAGCACTTAGTGGACCCTGGAGGTAGTATTTCTTTTACATGTTTTTGACATAGTTGTACAATACTACATTTGTATAACTCATGTACCAGGGATGTAGAACACGTGTACATACTGTATATATATTGTAATAAATATTTTCATCAACTACTAATTTAATTTAAGTATAATAGTAGTTAATATTTTTCATAAGTGAGTGATAAAGGCATCGTAGACAGCCCAACCGTCAAGTGTGGTGTTATAATATGGTAAATACTGTACATTTTGGGATGTGACACAAACACTTAATATTACTTAAGTTTTTGTCATTTCAAAATACATATGTCAATTTAAAGCTAACAATCTCCTCCTTTTTGATATGACAAAACTTAAGATAAATTTGCTTTAAAAATTCTTTAAAGAAATACTCCCCTTTAAATAAAGTATGATTTTGTAAAGCTCCTCCTTAATATAAGCATGGTTTTCAAAAGAAATTTTCAAACCCCATTATTTCTCTCCCTTTATGCTCCATCCACCAAGAAATATGTTAGTACATGGACTCATAGCACAAATAAATAAGTCAATGTCCATAAAGAGTATGAAATGTTTGTGCATGCAAAGGACATTGCAAAGATTCTATACCAATTGTTTATAAATAATTGTGTAAAAAGTTCCCAATTGGTAAGTAATTAAGCAAGTTGTTTATAAATTTTCTACTAAGTTCTATAACTTGCTCATTTCAATCTTATCAAGCACCTAAGTAAATCAATTGTTCTCTAAGGTCCAACTAAGGTGCATGGCAATACATCATGATTATGAGCTGAAATTAGATGACATATCATATGCATGAGCTCATAAATCATTTTTAAGAAAGAGTGTGTATAGAATTAAATCATACATCAATTAACCACAAATTCCAGCACAATAGTGTCTCATGCAAAAGTGTCTTATATTAATTGTTCTTTTGTCATTTCAATCTAAAGAGCATGAGAAGAATTGTCAATTTAAAGCTCATACCGATTGTTACCAATGGTTGACTTAGCCATTTTGCATGATGTTAATTGTTATGTGTGGTGTGCT
The DNA here is from genome assembly GCA_032173925.1 of Heritiera fomes. Taxonomy (NCBI): domain Eukaryota; kingdom Viridiplantae; phylum Streptophyta; class Magnoliopsida; order Malvales; family Malvaceae; genus Heritiera; species Heritiera fomes. The sequence goes on along the minus strand of JAPDPM010000002.1, from coordinate 35,651,300 downwards.
TAGTGAATAATCAAGTCAAACACGTAAGCATACTATCACACACATCATTAAACATGGATATGGATTAATTAAACATTAACATACTATCATAAAGTAGTAATCCATATTCATAAGCACAACTCTAATTATATGGAAGATTTAAAGGTTCATGTCATTCAATTGCACACATTTTCTTCCATAAGACTAAAGAATCCTATGCTCAATTTTCCATTCAAGATCTTAACCAATTATGAGCAAGGAAGAATTCAAGATTTTCATCTTAATCATTTTAATAGCCATATCCCTAATTGTTATCATCATTTAAGGTTCTAGAGGGTATATGTTATTTTAACTAAAATGGTTGTACCTAAGTGAATCAATATTATCAAGATAAAATGTCTTTTATCATTAAGATTTTCAATCTATGAGTGAAGTCAAGTATAATTTCATGAAAAACTAATATTTTCATCTCATAGATATGATCATTGATTCAACTTAAGCAAACATGCAAGTTCAACATCAAAACAATAAAGATTCAATGCATGGATATCAATCAAAGTGTATTTGTTAAAGTTTACATTTATTCTTGAATGTTGATGTTGTCATTAAATCCTAAGTTCTTTAAAAATTTGGCAATAAGAAAAATTTAAGTTCATGGATGATTAATTTTCATGTATTTGAACATTTAAGATTCATTTATCAACACAAATTGTAAGCCAAGGATAATTATGACTTTAGGTAAAGCTTTTTGTATTTCATGTATTTCATTCACCTAAGTCATATTTGAATTTTATCATTAAGGTCAAGTTATGATCATTTTATCATTCAAGCATATATATATTGACCTTTAATTATTTATATTCCACCAAAAATATATCATGATGCCTAATGGGAATATGTGAGTCAAGCTATGAGATAAAATCCTCTAAGCATGCTTGACTAAGATGAACAAAAGGAGTGAACAATATCTATCATGCATAAGTTCATCAAATTCTCAAATATATACACAAATCATTGAAATAATTCTTGAAAATTATGTTTAAGTATTTATTGAAAATATATTTTAAGATTATTTCAAGATTTATGCAAATCATGAGTGGTTTTAACAGGAAAAAATGATTTTGCACTTGTGAGCTCAATGAAAATGATATTGATTGTTGAAAATAATACTAATTATTGAAGTTGAGGCATGATATCAATGAAAAATGATTTTTCATATTGAAAGGATCTTCGAAACGAGGTTAAGCTAATGAAATTTAAGTTGAGGAAAAAGAAGGTATTAAGAAAATTAAGAAAACTTCTCAATTTGTGCTTAAAACCCTGAAATAGGCATATTTTGCCTAGAGGGATGATCCCTAGAGTAAGGGGATCTATCCTTCAATTCCAGAATGCAGATTTTCTGCATTTTGTCCAAGGGGATCGATCCTATATATGGAGAGATTGATCCCTCATTCAATTTCTACAGGATTTTGATAGAAAATTCAACTTTTGAGATGCCAAAACTTTGTTTTTGAGTAATTTGAGTCCAAGTAAAAGTTTAAACATTTGTGAAACATGATTTTGGACTTGTATTAATGAAAAATATGAATAAAAAATATGAATGAAAAACCATTTATAAATAGATTTTGCAATTTTGGAACAATTTTCACCATAAAGTGCACTTTTGGTCTTAAAAAGGGTCATTTTAAGAGTTATGCATATTTTGTCAAAACCAAGACATTGGAAAACACAAATATGTCAAAACAAACATGTTCACATAGATTTTAAGCACATATTATCAAATCACCACATTTGTGAACATTATGCCATAGTTTTCATTTGCATATTTCTCATTGATGCTCATGACATGGCATTTTGCATACATGACATATTTGACAATTTTGGAGCAAATAAGTATATTATCAACACATTTCATACTTGTTCAAATCACACAATATCATTTCAAAATCATTAAACATGCTTTTCATTCAATGCATCAAGAATCATCTACAAAATGCCTCAAATAATTTTAGCAAATATGAGTTTTGAGAAGATAGAATTTAAGCTTACAAAACTCCTTTACTTGAGAATGCTTTGCCTTGATTTGTTGAATCCATCTTGAGCTATCCTTTGAGGAATTGTTGTGACCTTGCCAAGAATGGATTCTCAAGCTGTTTCTCTTTCTTATTGGCACAAGCAAACTCCATGGGATGTGTAGAGCATTTGAATTTCATTGTTTCATTGTAGCTTCATGCTCTAACACTCCTACAACAAACAAATTCAAGCATATTTTGATACCCAATTTTCTTGGGTCCAGGGAGTTAGTGCAAACAATTTTTGATCCTTTAGGGATCCATTTCAAACACAATTCATCATTATTTACAACATGCTTTGGCACACACATTTTTCTAACTACTTTTCCTCTAAATGTGGTTTTTCTATAAGTGCATGCTTGTGATGAGTGTCCTATTCTATTGCATAGTGAACATGTGAGAGATATATCATGCACAGAATTTTTGCATACAAGAAAATTCTTAAGATGAATTTCCTTTTTATTTGCATTATATCCTAACCCATCTTTATCAAAGAAAGCTCTTTGGGTCTCAAGCATGTGATCCAATTTTTATTGACCCATGTAAAATCTAGAAAATGAGTTTTGCAAATTTGTATTCTTTTTATTTAACTCATTTATCTCTAAGTTTGTTTCTTCTAATTTCTTTTCAAATTCAAGTTTGGCATTTAATAGCATTTCATTTTCTATTTTCAATTTAGCAATAATCTTTTTATATTTGGAGTTCATGCATTGAAATTCATTTGCTAGTTCATTAAAAGCATTTTGTAGTTCACCAAAGGTATAATCATTATCTTCACTAGAACTAGAACTAGAACTAGAACTAGAACTAGCCTGATTATCACTAATAGCCATAAAGCATGAGTAGGTTACCTCATCATTTACGTTTTCCTCATCGGAGCTATTATTATCGCTCAATGCATCGACAAATGCTTTCTTCTTAGGTTTCTTATCCTTTTCCTTCCTAAGTAAGGGGCAATCTAGCTTAATGTGACCTTGTTCATTACATTCATAGCATACTAAGAGGTCTTTTTCTTTCCTACTTGACTCTCCTCTTTTTACCCCTCTTCTTTGATGTCTCCTATCATTCTCTCTCTCCTTCATTCTCATAAATTTATTAAATCTTTTGGCAAACATTGCCATTTCCTTTTCTTCTTCATCTCCACTCTCATCACTATCATCTCCAATGATTTCACGAGTAGATGATTTAAGAGCTACCCCTACTTTCTTTGAAGTCATTTCATTTCTTTTTAATTTCATTTTATAAGTGAGTAGGGAGCCCATAAGCTCATCTAGAGACAAGGTATTAGGATCTTTAGATTCTTCTATTGCGGTTACCTTTACCTCCCAAGATTTTGGCAAGCTATTCAAAATTTTCTTAACCACTTCTACATTGGAATAGGTCTTGCCTAAAGCCTTAAGTCCATTGATTATGTCATTAAGCCTAGTAAACATATCACTCATGGACTCATCTTCTTTCATCCTAAAAAGTTCGTAATCATGTGTGAGCATACCTATTTTGGTTTCTTTAACTTGATTGGTCCCTTCATGTGTAATGGCTAATTTGTCCCATATTTGCTTGAAATTCTCACATAGGGAAACTCTATTATATTCATTAGGACCTAATGCACAAAAGAGAGTGTGCATAGCCTTGGCATTCAATTGTGCTAATCTCATGTCATTTGTATCCCACTCATCCTCACTCTTAGGGACATCCTTTCCATATACTTTTTTCATTGAAATTTTGGGACCATTAACTATCACTCTCCACACTTCATAGTCATTTGATTGCACAAACAACATCATCCTAATTTTTCAATATGAGTAATTCTCTCTATCAAAAAGTGAAAGTTTAACTAATGAGTGTCCCTCTTCTCCTAGGGGTGTGCCTACATTCAAGTGAGCCATTTATGATCGTTTTACTCGATGGGTGTTAATCCAAATTAATCTCAAGCCCAAGCTCTGATACCAATTTTTGGCTCTATAGGCTAAACCGAGAGGGGTGAATCAGTTTTGTGGTACTCTTAGGTTCGTTTTTCGATTCTTCTAAACTCTCTAGCTTATGTTGAAGTTTTCTAAGTGCTCTAGGCAACTCAAGTATGCAATATAAATTCAATTCAACAATCACAATATAAATGCAAATATGTAAAGAGAGTAGGGAAAGAGAGATGTACACAATCGATTTATAGAGGTTCAGTAACCTTGCCTACGTCCTCTACCTTGAGATGCTCCCAAGGATTTTCCCAAATCTACTAACTTGAATTTGTATTATAATCCCTCTTTTTGCAGGCTCAAGAGAAACCTCACTCTTTTTCTAGGGCTAAAGAGAAACCTCCCTTTACAAGGTATGTTTGTGTTTACAAGGAATGTAATCAAAGAGAGGCCTCTAGGTAGGCGAGTGATTACAATGGTTAAGCACAAGAGAAATCCTATACAATATTTGTGCTATGCTATACAAAGATGATGATTATGATAGAATATGAAGACTTTGTAGCACCTGTGATTTTGATAGGCTTGAGGAAGATGGAGAAGATGAAGAAAGATGTTGCTAAGCTGTTCCTCTTACTTCCTTGAGCTTTCAAGCCTTTATTTATAGTCCTTTGGATAGCTTCTGAACGTTGGTAGGAGCCAAAACTGAATGTAACCGTTGTATCTCACAAAAACTAGCCGTTGGAGTGCATTTTCGAGGTAGGGGATCGATCCTATGCTTCTTTGCAAGCTTCCAAGGCATTCTGCCATTAAGGGATTGATCCCTTCCCTTAGGGATCAATCCCATGCTTCCTTTTTGCTTCCTGAGAGCATTCTGTCATTCGTGGATTGATCCCTTAAAATGGGGGATCGAACCCTCATGCTTTTCCTGCACTTTTATGGGCTAATTTGGGTTAGAAATGATGTGGACTTTGATTTTAATTCATCTCAAAACATTTTAGAATTTTGTGAGAGTTTCTCTTGACTTTCTCAATTGAAAACTTAGTGTAAAAAATTTGTTAAGTAATTTTCTAAAGTTGTGTTCAATATGTTTTTGAGAAAGTTACTTAATGAAGATATACAAAATCATTTTGAAAAATGTTAAGACCAATAAGAATATGCAATTAAATCATGGTCTTAAACTTTGATATTTAGACTTAAAGTAGTTTGAGAAAATCATATGATTGGTAAAGCAAATTTACATTATAGAGTCAAACACTTAATATTACTTAAGTTTTTGTCATTTCAAAATACATATGTCAATTTAAAGCTAACAATATGATTACGTATTCTCATGAATCAAATGAAATGCATGCAACGTGCATGCGTATATATGTACGTACATAAATACATATGAATAATTAAATAAATATATATATGAATGATTAAATGAAGTAAAAATAATATAATTTACATGTGTACATGTATATATATAAGTTACATGCGTAAACATATATGCATATATTTAGAAATCTACATATATAAGTATAAACATATTTGAAAGAATAATGAATTTAAATATTTATAAATATAGATATATATATATATATATATAAAATTATATTTATATACAAAAGAATAAATATACGTGCATACAAAATAAATAAATAAATAAATAAACTAATTAATATATATGTATGAGTATAGTTTTATGTGTATTTATACATATATAATTTCAACTATACTTTAAACAACAAAAGAATTATAAATATATTTAGGTGTAAGAAAATATATATTATTAGTGTTGAAGAAAATATATTATATATATGCATATAAATGTACTATGAGACCCGTTTCTACTGTACTATACATGTCATATATAATTATTTATAAAGTGAAATTTAGTATATTATGTGATTTTAAGTGAGAGTGTAATATGGGCCTCACTTATTTGAATGTGTTCTGGTGGGCTCGAAACTGATAATAAAGTGTACAGTGCTGTAATAAAATTAATATGATGATTTTGAGGTTTAAAACCATTGAATTATATTATTTTAAATTATTTTGAATTATTTTGTGAAGTGTGGAAAATAAATTGGAAAATGATGTTTACGTCCCGAGGGTATTTTCGTAAATTGCACCCAAACTAAAAGGAATTAGAACGAAGTAAAAATACCATGATATTCTAGATGAAATTTAGGTTAAGATAGTGTCAAGAGATTTATTGAAACAATGGTGAAATTGGAGAAATTCATCAGCAGTCGCGAGGGTAAAATCGTAATTTCTCACTATTTGTGCACCGTGCGTCAACGAAACCACTTCCAATCGTCAAGATACATTAAATAAGATTAATTGGTGCTGGAATACAAAAATTTGGAGCATGATTATACAGTTTTTACGACAACAGAACCTTAAGGGCAAAATTGTCCGAAATTTACATAACTAGGGGCATTTTGGTCATTTTGCCCACTTCCAGAATTTTCTTTAAAACTCCATCAGCTGCTGGAAGTTACTATTCATCATCTTCCCAAGCCTCTCTCACGCCATTCTTGAAGAAAAGAAGAAAAGAAAAGAAACCAAGAAGAACACCCGTAAAACTTCATCTTCTCAACAAACTTTCAACTAGAAAAATATTCTACTCACTCCCCTCTTTCAATCTATACCCATAGATCATTGTATAAGTAGCAAAATAGGGAGAAAGAAGGCCTCAAAGTTTTTAGCCTAGGTGAGTCATATTGCCATTCCTTATGCTTCTTTTAATACCAATGGTGTAGAATGATTCCTTTAAGCTTGACAAGCATGATTATGGTCTTAGTTTCCATTAAAGCTTGCAAAATAAATTCTTGCCATTAAAGGAGCATTCAGCCAAGCATAGAACCTAAGGAATTCATGGTGTTTCATGCATAAAATGGATGCCAAAATAATGATTAAGCATGATAGAACATGAAGGTGGTGTTAGATTGTTGAAATTCCACCAATTCATCACCATTCCATATTCGGTCAACATAAAGGGACCATTATGCATGGCTGATTTTGATGATTTGAGGACATATTTAGATTGTAGAAATTACAAGGAGTTTACCGGTACACTCGGATTTAAAATCCGACGCAAAATGAAGAAGTTATGTTATACTACCTGTAGAATTTATACTGCGAAAATATTTGCAGTGTCCAATGTGGCTGCATATAGACATGAATAATAGCTCAAAAATAAGTATTAAATGAGCTAATAATTTTGGTGGAATTATCTGCAGCCCAAGAGTAAATTTACGGGTGGTGCACTCGAAGAGATCGGATAAGATAGACAGGTAAGGGATGCGTGTGTGATTTGTAAGGATATCTCGAATGTATAATTTCAATGCACTTAATTTATAAGAATAATTGTGATATGAAATGCTTTGGAAACTGTGGAATTGTGGCCGTTTGAGGATTTTGAAACTGTGTTGAAATTTTAGGAAGGCTAGGGTATTAGCAGTCGTGTTGAAATTTCTTGAAAAATTCTTTAAAAATATCATGAAATATTTTCATGCATATTTGAATGTTTTCCTAGCCTTGAAAATAATGAATTTAATAGTTTTCATAAAACATGAATATACCAAAAAATATTTTTTAAATATTCATGTGACCGAATCTAATGAAAGTGAGGTTATTGAAAATTCCTCCTACATGTTTTACAGTTTATGAAGTGGTTTATAAAGTGAACAGTGGAAAGCTGAATATTTTATAAATTATTTTCCATAAATATTCACCATATGATTTAATTTACCTTTATGGATTGACCAAAGATTTTACTCATTTTACTGATTTCCATAAAGGTAATGTTATCGTGTGAATATTGTTTGAGACTGAAATGTTTTCTAAATGTGTTCCATAGTGAAACAGTGTGTTTATGGAATTATTATTAGTTTTGGAAAATAAATATTATTATTTTCCATAAAGTGTGCCATTACTACGAAATGATTTTTCAAAAGTATTGAAATTGGAATTTCTGAAAGGATAGCAGGAAATATGAGTTTATGCGTTACGGTGAAATGAAATATGTATGAAATTATTACTACAGTGTAAATATTTTATAACATTGTTTTCACCGTACAAGACATTGTGATTTATACCTTTATTGATTTCTGAAAGATATTATCTATTTTATTTAATTCCACAAAGGTGATGAGATTTTGTATACACTGTTTTGAGACTGATAGGCCTCGTATCATGCTGATATGTGACATGTGATATGTGATATGTGAAGTGTTGACATTGATCTTGTCTGCAGCGTCCTGGTTGACACCTGATCAGTGTACTACCGAGGACAATTATAGACTATGGCCATAGATCTCATATGATACTGATATTGTTCCCTACGGGGATTATAGCATGATATATTGAGGGTGTTGCCTTAGTCTCCACCATTTTTATGATATGAAAATGATGATTTTCAAAGGGATGATGATATTAAATGATGAATGAAATTTTGTGAGCTTTAACTAAAATGAATAATGACTTTTACACAGTCAGTTTACTGTACTATATGAGTACGATACTGTTTATGAGATTTCAATGGTATATGTGATATGTTTTCAAAAAGAAAATGGAAAATTATTAATCTAATATTCTTTTATGATTTATTTGAATATTAGATTATGTGATTAAATGTTTTATATGTTGAAAGTATTGAATTGAAAGGAATATGAAATGTTATGAAAAAAAGTGATTTATTTCGAAATCAATGCTTACTCCCTATAGTGGCATCTAGGTTTCCGGGACAAGACATGTATTTCAAAATACATTCCTTACTTCATTCGGATCCCTACCTGACTATAGTATCCTTCCTATTAGGGTCCTTAGTGCACCTATAGGAAACTAAAAGATTTTATTGCATGTAGATTTCAAAATATCAATATTTGCATACAATTCTTTTACTAAGCTGTGGTTTGCTTACTCCTTTACTTTTGCCATCCACAAATTATTTTCAGAAATTGTGTGATTCACCTATTTGTGGATTAGCTGTGCTTTGTTGATCTCAAGAGAAGTTATTATGGATCCTGGAGGTACGGTGTTTACATTTATATGTTCAGACAGTTTTATACAGTACTACTTGTTGTAATTTAAATTCAAGGGATGTAAACTGATTCGTACAGTTATGAATATTAATTTTTAGTAAATGAATATTGTTTAAAGTGATTTACTATTGTAGATGAATAACGTTAAAGACATCACAAACAGCCCAATCAACTGTTGTGGATGTATGACATGCAGTAAATGTAAATGATTACGGTATATAACAAACTGTGACATGTACTATATATATACTAATAGATAATTAAGATATAATAGTTTAAAATAAAAGATATTATTAAATTAAAATAAAAATGAGAATAGATAGATATATATTATATATGAAAATTTTAATAAAATTTGATTTATAAAAACATAAAAAAATCAATAAAATTTGAAAGTGGGGTTTGAAGGGAAGCTTTCTCACCAAACTTGATGGAATGGTTTGCCTCATGGCAGACCATCCCATCACAAACTAAAAAAAAATAGAATAGAAAAGAAAGGAAATCAGAGAAGAAGGGAAGGAAAGTAAAGGTGGTTCGGGAGAGCGAATTTGAGTGCAAGAAAGGAGGGTTCGAGGTAGCTGAAGGAAACGAGAGGAGGAAAGCATGGGGAAGGTGACAAGGGACAGAAAAAAGGGTCACAATGCTACTGTTGGTTAAGAAAATAAGTTGAAATTGGAAGGGAAATGTGAGTGAATAAAGAAAGTGTGACAACCAAGAATTTTTCACTTATGGAATTAGAAATTTTGGAAATTTAATTTCAAATGTTAATCAACAAGTTAGAGTAAATAAATAAATTTATTTGCAGGATTGGAACATTTTGAATTATGGTACATGATTAACTGATGTATTGGATATTTAAAATTTGGGATTTAATTTTGGGAATTAAGAAATTTAAAATTTAAAGAAATATATATACAATTTATATATATATATATTGTATGTCATTCCTTATACCTAAATAAACATATATATATATATATATATATATATATATATATATATCAAGAAATAAGTATATATATATTATAGATAATAAAATATAATAATGTAAATATTATAAAGATTAGATATATTATTTATATATAAAATATGTATATTACATATATATATATATATAATGTATATATTATATTGAATATATAAAATATGTATATTTTATATATTTAATAATTAATAATAGATATTATAAAAAAACTAATAATTAAAAAAATTAATTAAAATAGGGCAAGCTTTCTTTTGGAAGCTTGTCGAGTTGTAAGGTTTGCCTTTGCACAAGGCAAAAAATTAAAAAAATAAAAAAGAAGAGGGGAAAGAAACGATCCAACTGGGAGAGATGCAACCGACGAGAAGAGAAAGAGGAACATAAGCTGCCGGTGCCCAGACCCCCTACGGTCAATGACAACGAAGAAAGAGAGAGAAGTGTCCGATGAAGGAGAAAGGAGGACAAAGAGGAGAAGAGGATAGGTTACGCCGCCGCTGTCTCTGCATCATCGTCACCCTCCCTGTTGGTGCCGTCGACGTCGATTCTGCTGCTGCCAGACGGAGTGGAACGAAGAGAAGCTGCTACCTTGAGCAGCAACAGTGGGCTTGGCCACAAAGGCCGAACTAGAAAAAAAAAGAAATAAAAAAATAGATCGGAAAGAAAAGAAAGGGGAGAGAGCCCGAGAGAGAGCAGCTACGGGAGAAGAAAAGAGAGCAGGAAAGAAAGAAGGGCAGCCATGGAAGTGGACAGAAGCTACTGCCCAAAACTGCGAGGCAGTCAGGGCTGGTTAGGGGAGGTTGGAACTAGAAGACTCACAACGAAATCTTGGTGTTGTTGGGGTCGAGTTAGGGAGAATGTTTTTGGGATAATTAGGAAGCAGCCACAGCTGCTCCCAGGGGACTAAAAACAAGGTTGGAAACAACCTGAACAGAGGCTGTACAGGTGTTGTGATGAGCTAAAATGGTGTTGAGCAAGAGGCTAGTGTTTAAGGATTGAATCGTGGTGGTTGCTGTCCAAACACTAGTGAACTAAGGATGAGTTGGGGGTTTCTTTTGGGGTGAAATTGGTTGCTGAAGATAGAAAGGAAATCAGGGAAAGTGAAGGGGGCCTTTCAGCCAAAACAAAAAAAAAGAGGTGTGAAAGACCAATCTAACTGAGGCTAGGGAGAGAGAGGATGGGACCTTCTCAGCCAAAGGAAGAAAAAGCGAAGTCAGAGGTCGTGTGGCCAAGATGGGCTGGTAAGGAACTTAGTGAGCTTGATGAAACATTGAGACCTTATTTTATATATTTTTTTATATTTAGTGAAATTGTTGTTTGTTGTTGAATTGTAGCAAGTCAGTGGTGGATCGTCGAGGTTTGGCTTAAGTGCTATCTGGCAAAGCTAAGGTAAGATATTTATATGAGTTAGATTTAGGATTATATTGTTAAAGATATTATTTATATGGAATAATATGAAATGATGCTTGAAGATTGTTGAATGATTTGTGAAAAGGTTATTGAGGTAATGTTAGAGAACTATGTTAGAGACTTGTTGGGTTGTTGTAAATTTGCTATTGGTAAAATGTTAGACTTGTGTGATTATAAATTAAAAGATTGATAGGACATTAATGAAATTATTAAATATGTTTGAGTATTTGCATGGAAATATTGAAGGAATGTTTGAAAATTATGGGAAATTATGATATGTTATTGAAGTCTTAATAGAGTATTGTTAGAACATCATGGAATATCGATTTAAAATTGTTGAAAGCTTGATATAACATTTTTGAAATATTGTTGGAGTATATTGAATGTTGATATAAATCGTTGGAGGAAAAGAGTTGGCTATAGTATTATGGGTGACTAGGAGTAATGTATTTGATTATGTGATATTAATGAATATTTTTAGGATGTTGTTGAAGTATGAATGGAATTTTGTGGAATATTACTAGACTATAAATAAAAGTTATGACTGTGAATTAATGAATTTATGTTTCTTTGTGAAAGATGAGTTAGTAGGAGCGGATGAGAAATCTTATAATTGTTATGTGTGATGATGAAATGATACGAATTCCAAATTTGGCCACTTAGATATTATAGAGTATGAATTATGGTATTATGTGAAAGTGGAGTGAATAACTTGAATGTGAATTTGAAACAGAAGTTATGTAGATTTCCCAGTTATATTATTAAGATATTGAGGCTCTAGAAAATAATATATGGTGTTAATGAAATGCAAATAATGGTCATGGAAACACTATCAAACTGTGGTGAATTGATTTAATAACTAATGAGGAATTGTTTTAGAATGTCTAAAGGACATAAGAAATGTGAATATGGGCCATGATTGATTGTTGGCCAAGTTAATGCGACCTTGATAATAATTATACAATTTAATACATTATGGATAGTGGTAGGACACATACTTGAATAAATATCCGGATATATTGAGATTTTGATGTGCTATAATCTCGAAGATAGAAAATCGGGAGTGTGAATTATGTTTGATATTGTGATATGGAATTGTGTTATTTGAATACTATGAGATGGAATTGCGAATGAATTGATGTGTAAATTGGGGTTACAACAAGAAAATATATAAATGTATAAATATGTGTACATATTGCGTGCTCCTACTGCATCATGAGGGCACGATAGCCTATTGTAGTACTTGTGATTGTTCGATATTGTTTTGGAATGGACAAATAATAATGGCACTTAGCATAATGTTTGATACCTCATTTGGTGTGATTGGGATAATGAGTGAGAGTAGCACCTATCATTGTGCTTTTGAAACTTATGACTTGGCTTTAAACATGCATAATGTGATACTTGATTTATTGAAACTGCGCTTTATTTCAAATGTATATGATTGAGCTTTGAACTATTTGAATTGTTTTGAAAAGAAATGAGTTTTTGGCATACTGCATGTGCATAAATGGGTTTCTAAGAAAGCATGATATAGCTTTCATGATTTTAGAAACTTTTGAATTTCAGTATATGTGAACAGTTTTAAAACTCGAACTTTCAGAACTTTTGAAATTCAGATTTTAGATTATGGCTAATACTTTAAGTCAATAAAGTACTATGGACACTTGTCTAACAATTGTCGTAGATAAGTCTCAGTCTCACTTGATCAATGCAACTAGGGTTTTCGAATCTATGGCCATAAATAGCTCCTTAGTCCAGGGATGTTCAACACACTAATCGGCTACAATGTGAATAGATAAGTCTTTATTGATGAGTTCGATAAGATTAGACTATAACTCTTTCTAAATTCGATTTCAAATATAAGATTGCTTGATTTGTATTGAACAACACGGAAGCTTTGTTTTCTTCGAACTTGGTCACGCATGATTTGTCTGAATGTTTTTCTTCTTTTTTAGATTTGTGGAAGGCTTGAGCAATGCTAAAGCCTTGTTATTAGAACGTGATCAAGTGTGATTTACTATTAGTTTTGGATTTGGTTTTGAGTCGTGCTGTACCATTGATTTCGAACTCGAGACAATAGTCCGAGTATTGTTTTGAAACATTGATTTCGAATTCATGACTATAATCTAAGTATTGTTTTAAACCATTGATATCGAACTCTAAACAATAGTTCGAGTATTGTTCTGAAACATTGATTTTAAACTCAAGATAATAGTTTAAGTATTGTTTTGAACAATTGATTTTGAACTTGAAACAATTGTTTGAGCATTGTTTTGAAACTACCAAACAAGCATGCACATTTGAATTGAAATTTAAACTTTGAATGGACTTTTATAATATATGAGACGTATTTGAGACTACGTGAACGCTTTGAAATCATTAGGTGTGTACTGTATTTGATTGATATCGGCTATGTAATCGATAAAGTGGTTTGATATTATGTTGTATTTGATTTATAGGACTAACTGATTTATAATGTGGATTGATATTAAGTTATATGTGATTGAAATTGGGTTAAGTGAATCAATATTGTGGATTGATTGTCTTATTGTTTAGGCATTGAGGATGGGGATGATGAGGTACTTCAAAGTACCCTTCCAACTTGACCCCAAAACTTTGGCACACCTAGGTCATGATCTATAACTGCTTATAGGAGTGTACTGCAATGAAATGATATGATATGTGTGCGAAATGAGTACTGAAATCAAAATATGTAGAACTCATGCATCTACATGTAGGACAGTATAATTCTACTTTTGCACTTATATGAGTAACTTACTGAGTCCTTGCTCAATAATTTATTTTTAAACCCTTCTATGGATTGAGCACAGAGTAGAGGGAGGTATTTCGGAGTTATCAGGAATAGATATAAGCTTGAAACACTGTATCAACTCTCGAGGCAACTCTTGTAATTTTTAGTATATGATTATTGTTTTGAACTTAATGATGATTTCAAAATTTTCTTGTACGGTATTATAGGATGAGATGTAGGCTGAATGGATAAACTAATGTTGTCTCTCTTAGATGTGTTACGATGTGTAGATATGTGCTAGATAGTAGGCTTACCTAATATGATGTGTATGTGATGAGTAGTTGTGGATATTAGGATTGTTGCATGATGTCTGTTGATGTATTTGAGCTAGACTATGGAAATGATTGCTGCAATTGGGACATAGTAAATGTTTTTATCTTGCAGGTGATTATCTAGGGAGATCTCCTATATTAAGGGAGATATTTTTAATTTGTTTTCTAGACAAAAAAATATTGAGTTAAAAATGATTATCACTTACCTTAAAAGTTAAATAAAATCAAGCATGGTTAAAATAAGGTTGGAGTAATAAGAAAATGTTAGTGAGTATTGTTTAGTGACTACATTGACACCAAATACAAACCATAATCGAAAAGGAAAAATTTAGTTCGTAAATTTGTAAGATAGTAAAAGTAAAAGTGTTAAGTGTATGTCACATCCTTTGGGTCATGAAAGAAGGAAGCAGTGATGATGTGAGGAAGTAGTGGTTGGCATCGATGAGGCTGAGCAAGGCGATCTTGGCTGCTGTTTAGTGGTGTACAGGCGTGAGGATGTTAGCTATTTCTAGGGTTGAGATAGGGGTAAACAAAGGAGAGCCATTTGGAGTTTAAAGTGGCTGTTCGAAGAAGGGAAAATAGAGGCAAGGGAGCTGACTCTGAGGGTTGAGAATGGTGAAGCTGGGGAGGTAGAAATTGAGCCTCAATGGGGGCTGTTGAAAGCTAGAACGAAACTAAAACAGTAAGGCTTTGCCTGATGCTCGTTTAGGCGAGAAGAGCAGGCCGTGCATGGCTTTTTCATAGTGGTTTTTGGCATGAAAATAGTAGCTAGTTAAGGGACGTTAAGGCCTGCTTGTAAGGTGGTTTAAGTAGGTGGAAAAGGTTTGAAACAAAGGTTGAAAGTGGTTGGAATTTGCACTAAAACCGACTGAAACAGAAGAGGAAAATTGAGGCAGAAATGTGAAAGGCTGGGCCAGCATTAGTGATCCGAACAGTTGGCTGAGAAAGGAGGAAGAGGAAGCTGAATGCTATCTCCTTGCTGTTATTGCTAGGCAAGAAAAGAGGCTGAAAAAGGGGTGGTGTTGCTACTGGAAATAGCAAAAATAGCAATTGAAGCAAGGGGTTCTCCTTAGGCTAGAAACAAAAAGCAGAAAAGGGAAAGAAAGAGGGGACCTCACGCCTGCATTAGCTGCTGTTGGGGGCTAGACAACTTGGCTGTTTTGGAGTTTTAAAGGCTGAAAATGGAGTGAGCAGGGGAGGACAGAGCATCCTTAAGGGTGCCAAAACAATGTCGAATTGGAGCTGAGAAAACAAAAGCTGAATGGTGAAGTTAGGTGCTGGACAGTAGTTTCTCGGCTAACACTCTGAGCCAAGTCTAAGGTTATTAAAAATGGGCTATTCTAAGGTTGTAATAAGGGATTGATAAGGCTGATTTATAAAGGTTGAAATGTGGTTTTAGTCTGTTGAAACGGCCTAGAATAAGGGCTGATTGCATGGTGGAAAACAGGTGCTGAACAAGGCTAAAAATTGCTTACTTTGATGCTAAATTGAAGCTGAAATGCAAGAACAAACGGGGAGAATAAGAGGTGTTGAATCGATGAGGAGCATGGCTGATACAAGGGAAATCGTGGCTGTTAAGTGAAGGGTCTAAAGGGTGGGGTTGAGGGCTGAAATGGGAGAAGATATATATTTATATATATGTAACCATAAAAGAAAAAGAAGAAATAAGAAGAATATGAGAAGGATTTATTAAATCCTTGTATGAAAATTGGTAAGTTAATAAATGAGCCTAGTAATATATTCATGAAGCTTTTATGAATATATTTAATTAATTCTTGAGTATGGTATATAATATGGAATTGTAAAAGAATCATAAGGTGGAGGCTTTGTGGAAGATTAAGTGACAAAAATGGATCAAGCTAAATTCGGGGCACTCGCCTAATGTGTTTTGATTTAAAGAAATTGGTAAGAGGGGTTGTGTAATACCGTACCACATATATATATATATATATATATATTTAGAATTTCATCGAGTTGATACTAAAGTGATTAACGATGTTTAAAAATGTAGTGCGACGCTGAAGCGACGAATACAAATCCGGTTATGCTCAGTGCTAGAGCACTAAGCATAGAAGTTGGTAAGATGTTTTTATAACGTAGAAATAGGGTTATATTGTATAAGTTGATCTATGATTGCTTGATGATTCGAGTACTTAGAGAAGTTGACTTAAATAAGAGTTTGGAATAGTATAATCAAGGCTGTTGATATGGTACAATATAATGGATGATATTATGAAATTATGATTTATCGATATGAATTGCAGGAATGACATGGAGCTTGATAAGTATCATAGTGATGCAATGTTATAAGGAAATGATCCAATGTGGTATTGACTTATAAGCATCACTAGGCCAAATGATAATGCATGGAAACTCATATGTTTAATTGCATCACCTTTAAACATGCTTCATTCATAAGTTGAGATTTGAAAAAATGCATCCCTTTAATATGCTTAGATGAATACTTTAGATTATTGAATTGTTTTGCAAGAAAGAGTATATGGTATTCATGTATGTATTTATAGATATATAAATGATTTTAAAGAAATGCATTATATTCTTTATACTATTTTATAAGGTTACAGGTCTAAACATTTTATGATTATGGATACCTTAAGAGAATAAAAATTCAATAAAGTATAGTGGAAACCGTTTAATTGGAGATTTCTCATTAGGCAAAGAGGTTTGTCCGACAGTAGTCGTAGACAGGGCTCAATCACACTTAATCAATAGGGCTGAGAGATATGAGGTTTATGATCATAGATATTGCCCTAGTTGGTTTCCAGGGGACGATGACATGATTTTTCACTACTAGCTATAGTGATCTAAGTCTTTATTGCTAAAGTATTAGGGATCTAGCTTAGTCTGAAACCGATATGATATGCAGTTTAGAGTATGAATTTATTTGATATGAACTCTGGACTTGATACGATTTTTTAAAGTATACGAGATATATTTTGAGACTGTACATGTTTTAAACATGCTTTAAAAGTACACATGATATGATTTGTAAATTGTACATGCGTTAGTCATGTTTTAAAAGTAAACATGAGATGATTGAGATTTTACATACTTTGAACATGCTTAAAGGTATATGTAATAAGATTTGAAGACTACTTATGTTTTATACATGATTATATACTAAACGTGATATGATTTGAAATGATAGCCGTTTTATACAATAATGTTGCATAATTTGCATACCAAATCATGATTTAACAATATGCTTTCTACATAAAGGATGTCTTGACTTTATACTGCACATGAATATGAGATTTATATGAAGAGTGTCATGATTATATATTACAAGTGATCATGTTTTTCCACATGAAAACTAATATGATTTAATACCATAATTTCTAAATGATAACAACCTTATTGATATTGTGTCTGATCATAGTTTACATCTAAGTGTGATATAGCATGAGATTGATATGAGAATGGTTTAATATAATCTGATGTCCGAATTACATATGGTACACTGTTGCATGATATATTGTGGTATAAGGACAAGATGATTGAAAAATGATTGAATTGATATGATTAAAGGTCTATGTGATAAACAAGTGCCAGGATGGAGATAACGAAGTACTTCAAAATATCCTTTCCATCGATACTTTAAACCGTTGCCCACTTAGAGTCCTTTAGGATATGATCTGAGATGTTCTGTTAAACGATTACATAGGGAATATGATTTGAGAATATATACCTAAAGGTTTCATGCATTTGCATTAGAACATTATAAGTCTAATTCTACACTTATATAAATGATTTATGGAGCCCTAGCTCATTAAATGAAATTAACTTCTTCCATAGATTGATCTCAAGTTAGAAAGGCACGTTTAGACAATACTAGCGGTTGAGTAGTGTCTCAACTTCCAAGGGCATTGCCTTGGGTATTCTAGTATTGTAATATTATCTTCTGTGTATGCTTTTACTTTTAGGCAATTTTGTACAATACTATAGGATGAGATATAAACTAGGATAATGAATAGTAGATATAATATCTTGATGCTACATGATATGTGTTTGATGATTAATTTTGAATATTGAAACTGTTGAAATGATACTTATTTGATGAGTATTATGCGGACTATGGGACAGATTGATGTGTTGTTTTGTGATAAATGAATCTGATTTGCAAGTGGTTAGTTAAGGAGAATCTCAAAATATAAAAGAAGATATTTTTAGTTTGTTTCTAAGCATAATTAAGTTATTGGCTAAAAATGATTACTACTTGCCTTAGAAAATAATTTAATTTACTTTTGAATTAATGAATAAATGAAAATTGTTTAGCAACTACACCGACTCTAAATACAAACTGTAAAACAAAAAGGAAACTTTAGTTTGTAAATTTGTTAAGTGGAATAAGTTTAAGTATCTAGTGCACGTCACGACCTTCAAGTTGTGATAGTTTTAGTGTTTTGAGGCTTTATGCCTAACCCTACGATCATCAGTGTTTTGAAATTCAAGGCATAGTAAATCCATTTTGAAATAAGTATAGTGTATTTGAATTGAACGAAGTACATTGTGAATCTGTTTGAAACAAAATATATAGTAAATCTGTTTTTAATTAAGTTTATAGTGAATATATTTTGAACAAGTGCATGGTAAATCTGTTTTGAACTAAATGCATAGTAAATCTGTTTTGAATTAAGTGCATAGTGAATTTATTTTGAAACTAAGTGTTTAAGAAATCTATTTTGAACTAAGTGTATACGGTTATCTGTAACGAAACGTATTCGAAATCAGTTTTGTTATTAATATCGATTTTAGTATTTTAAGGCGTTATGCCTAACTTTATCAATTATCAGTTTTTGTAAGACTACCTTTTTTGAATGGAGGGTATAAGAAATCTGTTTTATTATCAGTATCGAATTCAGAGTTTTAAGGCTTTATGCCTAACCTTATCGATTATCAGTTTTCGTACGATCTTCTGTTTTGAAACTATGTATAAGAAATTAGTTTTGAAACAATTACGTAAGGAATCTGTTTTGACACTAAACAAATTGACTATCGTAGTATTGTATACATTGTTGATATTGTAGTGTTGTGACATATGATTGTTTCTTTTAAGCATTTTTTGAGGCTTAGGGAAATAAGGCACTTAAGGTATTCTTCCGACTAAAACCGCGTACAATCTCAACCTTAAAGTGCGAGTCCATATCAGTACATCCAGCATCAGGACATAGTATCATCCAAACATGTCACTTTATTTTCTAATTCAGGCATACGCATGCATGTACATTGACATGAGCTTAGCATGCATTTACTTAAACTACTTACTTAGATGCGGATTGCTCACCCTTTTTTTCCACTTCTTCCAGACTAATTGAGCTAGGCTACAGTGTTGAGTTTCCATACAAGTCATCAAGGAACGTGCTTAGCCTAGGTACATTCCAGTGTCATTCAAGCCAGTTTTGCTATTTCCAAAGTATACAAATAATGTATCATTTTTTTACATGTACATTCTATATAGTTTACACAATACAGTTTATTTGTGTCATGGGATATAACTTCGGATAGTTTTAAAACTTTTTGTGAGTGATATGATGACCGAGTGCGACTTTGGAACCTGATTAGTTTAGAGATGTGAATAAATGTTATTTGATGTGAAATGATATGGAAATGATTGTTGTGATGGGGATATAATAGATGCTTATCTCTTGCAAGTGATTATATGAAGAAATCTCTCATTATAGAGGGAGATATTTTCAATCTATATTTTGGCATGGTTGTCCTGGAGTAAAAAAAGTTTTATAGCTCACCTTTGGAATAAAGAATAAGTTAAATTAAAATAAAAAAGATAAGCTAAAATCGTTTAGTGACTATATTGGCATAGAATTGTTTTGATTTTTTATTTTTAAGTTTTTAAAATTTAATTATTAATTGTATTAAAATATTAAAAATGTTTTCTTATAAATAATTGATAAATGTAATAAACAAAATGATAAGTTCAATATTTTAAACTAATTTCTAAATAAATGTTAATATTGCTTTTAGAAATCTAATAAATGAATAATAAATGCTCTAATATTTTAAATGCAAAATGAAATTACGATGAACTTCAATAAATTCTCGGAGGAACTTGAGATCTTCGGTACACCTTGACATATATCAAGCTTGGGTTCATAAATCGAAGTTCCTTTCAAAATCCAAACAAAAGCCATAAAAATGATAAGTCCAACTAATTAGATGCACATAAACAATATCCTAATATATGATAACACGGTTAGTCCTAGTGAAATTAATGGTGGCAGACCACAGATTAGTTCATTTATAATAAGTGAGGCTTTAATAATATTTGTATCATTAATTATGATTTTGTTTAACTATATCTACTTATTTTTATTTGGCATATGATTGTTATAGGTTTTTATTGCTCGATCATTCTAAGAAGTAATTCGGATTTAAGGTTATAGTTAAAAATCAACCCAAACCAAGTATATTTTTTCTTAAGGAGTTCCTGTGTAAAAGGTATTACAAATGTTGCCGTTAAACTATTGGCATTCATGTAATCAATAAATTACAATGAGCTTGTTAATTATTTTTTGCTTGTTATAACTTGTGTAATGAACTTAAACACATGAATAATAGATTAATATTTTTTGTAAATAATTATTTATTAATTATTGATATATAATAGAAAAAGACCACAGTTTTAAATAAAAAAATGTAGTCTAATTAATAGATAAAAAGACTATGGTTGCCCTTTAACTATAGTCTAACATCATAGATTATATCACAATCATACCCATACTCTAATACCATATGCTATACCATAATCATAACTGTAGTCTAATATCATAGATTATACCAGGATTATAACCATAGTCTAATATAATGTATTAGACTACGTAAAAAAAAAAAAGGTCAATGATATTTGAGAAAAGACTATACCAAAAAAGGCTATAGTTAGAAATACAGAGTCTTTTGTCTTAGACCAAGCATTTTAAACACAGTTTATGAGATATTTTTTTAGTAGAGGATGCATCCAACATGGAAGCTCAAAGAATAAGGTCATGAGCTTATTGGACTTGAGAAAGAAAGATACCATTGGAAAATGAGTCATTTCAATGCCAAGAAAACAATGAACTAAATTTAAGTCTTTAATAGCAAATTCTTTGCTTAGGCTCTTGATGATATCAAACAAAAGATGTTCATTACGTGTTTTAGCATCCATGTTATCTACATACAATAAAAGAATCATAGTGCCTTTTGAAGTATGAACAATGAACTAGGTAGGGACGGCAAAACTACAATGAAAGCCATCTTTAGGCGATAAAAAGTGAATCAATCAAGTCAAGCTTGAGGTGCTTGTTTTAAACCATAAATGGAACAATTAAGACGAGAGCCATAATCTAGATATTTAGAATTAATAAAACGAGAAAGTTGTGCCATGTAGATAGTTTCTTTGAGTAAACCATGAGGGAAAGGATTTTTAACATTGATTTGTCAAATTGGCCATGAAAACATAGTATGTCTAGCAAGTACTAATCAAAGAGTAGTAGGCTTCAAAAAAGTGTTGAAAGTTTCATCAAAATCCAAAGCAGGGACTTCATAGAGGTCTTTTGTAACCAATCTTGCCTTAAAACGTCCCACTGAACCATTAAAAATTTAGTTTTGAACATCTATTTTGAGCCTACATTACTAGAACCAGAAGGATATGGAATCAAGTCCCATGTGTTATTGAGTTTTAAAGTATTTAGTTCTTCATACAGGGGAAGATACCGGTAAGGGATACGAAGTGTGTACTTAACAGATTGAGGCTTTCAAATATCCAATATTACAACACGTTTGAAAGGAGAAGAAAATATCAATGTTTGAGTTTGAGTTTGAGTTAGAATCTGGTTTAGACATGTCTAGTTTGTTTTCTAGCATGAGCTTTGGTTTGCTTTAAATAAACAAAGACAAATTTGACATTATTAAAGGGTGGTGTAGCTCTAGCCTAGAGATATACGGACGAAGAGATGGTATCAAAAGATGATTCCAACTCTTTAGTTTGAAGGATAAAGTGGTGCAATAACCTTTTCTATTGCATGTTCAATGCTAGTGTTTGTTATGGAAGGAAGGACAGTGTGTTTCGGGTTCAGTTTCCTGCCTAGAAAACAAATTGAAAATATCCCATTTAAAATAAGAGATTTCCTCAATTCCAACTACCTGCAAAACACCTTCATTTCATAGATTCCAATCACAACAATCAGTTTACATCCAAGTACAGTTATTCACATCATTTCTTATCCAATATTATCTTTCATATTAGAATATAGTTTAGGTTTAGGATAGTACTTGATAATCATATCGCTCCTTTAATAATTTGGAACGATCCTAAGTCACGTCCCAATACATTACAAGTGAAAGTGTATTGTGCATTGCATAATGTTTGAACATGTATACAAAAGAACATACAACCTTTGTATACCTCATAAGCAACAAAAGTAAGACTCAAAGGACATTGGTGAGTACTAAGACTAGGTACAGTCCTCATTGGACCACACAAAAAGTTAGCACTATAGCCTAACTCAAATAGTCTATAAGGAGTGAAAAAAAGGGTGAGCAATCCACAACTCATTAAGTAGTTTAAGTAAATGCATGATATGCTCATATCGGTCTACATGCACGTGTAAGCATGAACAGTATATAAGGTAATATGCATACATGATACTATGTCTTGATGCTGGATGTACTGATATGGACTCACACTTTAAGGTTGAGGTTGTACGGAGTATTAGTCGAAAGGATACCTTAGGTACCTTATTTTCCCAAGCCTCAACACGATGCCTAAAAGTCACAGTCACTTGTCACAACACTACATTGCTAACAGTATACACAGCACTATGATGGTTGACGTGCTTAGTTCAAAAAAACTTCACTATGCACTTAATCCAAGACATTAACTATGCATTTCTTTCAAAACAAATTCACTATACACTTCGTTCAAACCAAATTTTCTATGCACTTTATTCAAAATAGATTTACTATACACTTCATTCCAAACAAATTCACTATGCACTTTGTTTAAAACAAATTCACTATGCATTTAGTTCAAAGCACGATCACTATGCACTTAGTTTAAAACGCAATCACTAAGCAATTAATTCAAAACACAATCACTATGCACTTAATTCAAAACAGATTCATGACGCACTTAAATCAAAACAAAAATCACTATGCACTTAGTTCACGGCACAATTACTATGTACTTAGTTCAAAACACAACCACCATACACTTACTTCAAAACAATCACTTGTCACAATACTATACTGCCAACAGTATACATAGCAATACGATGGTCGATGTTCTTAGTTCAAAACAACTTCACTATGCACTTAATCCAAGACAAATTAACTATGCATTTCTTTCAAAACAGATTCACTATACAATTCGTTCAAAACTGATTCACTATGCACTTCTTTCAAAAAAGATTCACAATGCACACTTCAAAACAGATTCACGATGCATTTAGTTAAAAGCATGATCACTATGTACTTAGTTCAAAATACAATCACTATGCACTTAGTTCAGAACACAATCACTATGCACTTAGTTTAAAATAGATTCATTATGCACCTAGTTAAAAACAATATCACCATGCACTTAACTTAAGGCACAATCACTATGTACTTAGTTCAAAACAGGTTTATGGTGCACCTACTTCAAGACATAATCACTATGTAGTTAGAAGGTCCCTCATGCATAGCTGGCTCCAAACCATGGCTTTGGATTGGATCCCTTTGAACCTCAAGCCTAGAACTCCTCCCATTATGTATACCTCTAGCCTCGGCATTGTCTCGCGAGCTTTGCCGTGGTTTTTGATTCTTCACAATTGTCCACGGGCCAAATTCTGGTGTATTGGCCTCCACGTTTTATGTTTGCAGTGCACCCTAATGGTTCCTTCCCCCTTCCCATTCACTGGCTACTTTGATCCTGCTCTTTCCACCATAGTTGCATCCTTCAACATCTCATTAGCAGGTTGGTATGGGCAAACCCCTTTATGGCCCATTCCTTCACAGTTAAAGCAAATCAAAGTTTAACCCCTTATACTCCACACACTGTCACTGACCATCCAAAAGGATATTTGCTACCAGTGGCTTTTTCAAGTCAACCTCAACACACCCTGGCAAATTTCCCTCTGCTCGCCATACGTGTACTACTATCTACTTTCATTGCCTTCCAAATGGGCAATGTGCATTGCTATCAACCGTACAACCGACTTTGATGGACCATCCAGCATGATGGCACCTTTCCAGCGCAGCGCCCCATATTTTTGACAAACTGGTTTCCTTTAGTCAATTTCTCAGTTCTCTCACATTATTTTTTCGGTTGGAAGTTAGGATCAATGATTTGAGCATGGCGGAAGTTGTCGGTCATAATTTTCCCGTTCAGGTGATATCGTGCACGAATATTATACTCAATTTTGCTTCACAATTTGTCAATGGCAATTTTTACAAGGCAGGCAAAGACTTATTACAAGATCTATGGTAACCGTTCCCCTGATGGTGTCATCATAAAACTTCTAGAGCTTAATTCTCTGCTGCAGAATCAAACAATACCACAAAATTGTGAATTTAGATTTTATCAGTCGGAAAGCTTTCATCGGCGATCAAAAAATAAATAAAAAAGTCAAAGAGCATGAAACTGAGATTTTGTTAGGTTGATAAAATTAAATACAAGAGCTATATATATATATATATATATATATATATATATATATATATATATATATCTCTCTCTCTCTCTCTCTCTCTCTCTCTATATATATATATATATATATATATATATATATATATAAAGAGCATGAAACTGAGATTTTGTTAGGTTGATAAAATTAAATACAAGAGCTATATATATATATATATATATATATATATATATATATATATATCATAAAGCTTCCTGCAGATGTTGAACTGTTAGGCAGAAATCTATTGAAGCTTGTGCTGTGTCCAAACTCTTTTCCAATCAATACGCATGCATCTCCCCTGGCAGTTGGCAGAACAATGTTTCTTTTCATTTTCTCAATTTCTTTTTCATTATTATAAGACAACGACTTAATAATTTTTTTCTTAATTATCCACATTGCTAGACTTCCCAGGTCGTTTTTTTTTTTCACTTAAAATCAGCTAAAGCTTGATGCAATTGACTAAAACATTTGATCTCAGTCAAGAAGTATTGCGGGAGCCACGCTTGACTAAATTACTAGCTTCCTCGAGCAAGATAATACCAATTACAAAGTCTGTGATATAGCAATTAACTGTAAGATAAACATACTGTTATTTTGTGTGACTTTTTTAAAATTTAAGAGAAGTTATTTTAATATGCCACTATTTTAAAATTTACGAACTACGTCCAATCACATAATGGATATGATTGAAAGTGATGGTTATTTAATTAAAATAAAATAGGTCTTTTATCTATCACAATGTACGGTACTACTCTATCTACACCATAAACTAGAGAAAACAGAACAAGAGAGAGAAACTTATTTTCTGCTATAAAATTGCAACAATAGCTGCTTCTTCTTCACTAATGTCAACAGCAGATAGAGGTAAATATATATATCATTATTATACTACGAAAAAGCATAAAATATCTAGTATTAGAAGATCCAAGATGAATGTTCATGTATATGAATAAATTTTACATGTAATATCTAAACTAGATACATTCTGCGAAAAATTTATGTCCTCTTCAATTTCTTTGGCCTAGTATGAAACCCATACCGTTGATATTCTTGTGATTGTTGTGCACCAATTAATTAGTCAAAAAAATTAAGTAATGAAAGTTTCATAAAACAAATAAGTTTTCAATTTGTTACGTTTCTGTGTAAGTAGAAAACTTAATAGCATGTTGATGATTGGTGAATTTTAATGATATAATGGGTGCTTTTTTTTCTTTTTTAAAAAAAAAATAAAGTGCGGCAACCATATTTGCCAGTAATGATGATGGTGTAAGAGTTAAGATGTTTAAAAATTAAAAACAAAATCATCATCAAGCTTGACGTTTCCATACAATATTATAAACAGTTTTGAACAGTAAAGTGCCTATACTCTTGTTTGCCCTTGGGTGTATATATATTTTAATGTTTACCGTGACATATATATTATAATATTAAGAATATATATATATATATATATATATATATATATATATATTAAGATGATACCCCTGTTTCACATGAACACTTTTCTTTTTTTAAAAAATAAATATATACACTCTAAATAGCATTAAAAATAATAATAATAAATCAAGATATTTATTTTAAAATTATTGTTTTATTAAATGAAATAAAAATATTTAACTTATCAATTAATCATTGTATTTATTTTTTATTTTTATTTTTTTAAAATAAAATAAAATTCTAATGCAAAGATAAAAAATTAAATGGACTAATAAAATATTTAAATTTTTATTCAGTTTAACCCTAATTTATTTGTCTTTAGATAAATTCATATTAGACTAATCACCCCAGCACTTTTTATTTTTATTTGTGGTAGTATTTAAGTGTTTAATATTAAAATTATTTATTTATTACTTTATTTTCCATTTTATAGCATTCGATTTTCATATTTAATTTATTACTTTATTTTCTCTTTCATAGCATTCGACTTTCATATTTAAAAAATTTTCTTTGAAAGTTTTTTATTCGTAGATTTATTTTTTAGATTTTTTGTCTATTTTTTAAGTTTTAAAAAATTATTTTGGAATTTTTTTGCTTTATACTGTAATTTTATGATTTTTTTGAATTTTTATATTATTTGTAATATTTTTAGTATTTTATTCAAATTTTTGCAAACCAAATTTTTTTTTTTGGGTTTTGATTTGAATTTGTAAAAATATTTTAATATGTGCTTTCGAATATTTGTTTTTTTAGGTGAATATTGGGTTTAGTCCCCTAAAAAAAATTCTTTGAATTTTAATTTTTTTTCTCTCTCTTCTTTTCACATCTTTCATTTTTTTAAAACTTTGAAAAAATAATAATAGTATTTATAAAAGAAAAAATTGTGAATATTTAATTTAATTCTTTTCAAATTTTTTTGTTTCAACTTTTTATTGTCTTTCTATTCTTTTCATAGTTCATTTTTTTTGTATTTTTAGTATTTTAACATTAACAAAAATTAAAAATAGATATTTTATTTCAATTAAAAACATTATATATGAAACTAAAAACTACCATATGACTAAATTTATTTTTAATATTTTAATTTTAATAATAAAATCAAAACTAATTATACATTTTAATCAAACCAAAACAATATAAAAATTGAAAAAAATATTTATAAAACCTACTCAAAATAGAAAAAAAATAGATGTCATATTCTTGCTAATGGGACTCCTTATATAAATATAAATATATATATATATATATATATATATATATATATATATATATATGCAATGATGAAAATTAATCATGATGATAAATTGATGATGATGTTGATTAATGATAATAATGATGATTATTGAAAATGGTGAACATGTATATTTAATTTTTTTCAATTTTTACAATTCTATGAGAAAATTAAATTGGTTGAGTAATAATTTATTTTGTATAATTTACTATTATGAGTAATTGCATGAATGTTAATAAATATTTTATGATTATCCATAATTATTTCGCTGCTATACATCAAGTTTTCAATAATATATACAATTTTGTATATGTAAATGTTTACACAAAAATATTCAAGTTTAATGTATAATTAGAGATATTATGAAAAATATTAATATTTAATTAGATCCTAAAGTTTTTAATCTAAGAATAATGAATTAAAAATTATGTTTTTCATTAATTACTAGAACTTAAGAAATTTATCCAAAGGTAAATTATTAGTCATTAAATTAATGGTAGTACAGGAGGTAAATTAATATTTTGGTTGAATATGTTAATTATCCAAAGATAAAAGATATGTTCAATTTTTAAATTTTTTTTACCTATTAAAGTTTATATATTTAACTCATTCAAAGAAAAATATATTGTAAAATTTACCCAAAGGTAATTTACTTTATATTTATGCTATGTTTATTAAAGCATGTATATTATAGCATCTACCCAAAGGGGAACTACTATATATCTTATTGTTTGTTTTACTAAATTCATTATAATTAAATGTGAGCTTTATTTGTTATGTTTTGCAGTTATTACAATTAACTTGCATGCGTAACATGTTGTTGTGTTTAATGGCGTGAACTTCTTAAAATGGCGAGAGGAAGTTGATTTCCACTTAGAGGTTTTGAATCTTGACTTAGCTCTCATTCACAAAAAACTTATTGCTATTAAGGATACAAGCAGTGAGGCAGAGAAGTCACATTATGCTGCATTGGAAAGAAGCAACACATTATGCTTAAAGTTTTTGCGAATGACAATTGCTAACAGCATTAAGATTACGATTCCACAAACTAAAAATGCTAAGGAATATATAAGTTTTGTGGAAGAAAGATTCTGTTCTGTAGATAAGTCTTTCGAGAGTACCTTAATTGCTGAGCTTATGACCATGAAGTACAATGGGTTGATAAGCATGCAACAACATATCATCAAGATGACAAACATTGTTGCAAGGCTTAAAACTTTGGGTTTAGCAGTAGAGGACTCCTTTTTAGTTCAGTTTGTTCTGAATTCCTTACCTCTTGAATATGGTCCTTTTCAAATTAACTATAACGTTATAAAGGATACGTGAAATGTTAATGAATTGGCTAGTAGTCTTGTACAAGTAGAAGCAAGACTCAAGAGTCAAAAGAGTTACTCTGCTAACCTAGTAGGAAAGGGAGCTGTGAAGATTCAAAGCCAAAAAAGTTTAAGAAGAAGAAATGGTCTGCTAATGATTCTTAGACAAAAAAAAGGAACAAATGACATAAAAGTTTCATTTTTGCAAGAAAGTTGGGCACTATCAGAAAAACTATCATAAATGAAAGGCTTGGTTAAAAAAGAAAGGTATTTTCAATTCTTTTGTATGTTTTGAATCAAATTTAAATGAACCTCCAAACAATACTTGGTGGCTTGATTCTGGTGCTACAACTCATGTTACCAATACTATGTAAGGATTCCTTACAATCAAAACCACAAATGCAAGAAATGATTTTTTGATTATGAGGAATCGCATGAAGGCTCATGTTGAAGGCATAGGGACTTACAGATTGGTCTTGGACACTGGATATCAGTTAGACCTTTATGATACATTTATGTACCTTTAATTTCTAGAAATCTTCTTTCGTTAGGAAAATTGGACAATTGTGGTTTTATGTTAATTTATGTTTTAGAAGTTTTAATCTATATAAAGACTCTATTCTTTATGGATCGGGCTTTCTTATTGATTGTTTATATAGAATAAAACTTGACAATATTTTTGCTGAATCTTTATATGTCACACATAATAGTATTGGTTCAAAACGTAGAATGCTTAATGAAAATTCTACTTATTTGTGACATAAATGTTTGGGTTATATATCCAAAGAAAGAATAGAAAGATTGGTAAAGAATGAGATTTTACAAAATCTAGATTTTACCGATCTGGGAACTTGTTTAGGTTGCATAAAGGGAAAGCAAACCAAACATACCAATAAAGGAGCCACAAGAAGCACACAGCATCTTGAAATAATACACACTAATATAAGTGAACCTTTTGATGTTCCATCCTTAAATGGAGAAAAGTATTTCATCACTTTCGTTGATGATTATTCATATTATGGATATATCTATCTACTTAAGGAAAAGTCTCAATCTGTATATATTCTAGCAATATTCCTAAATGAGTTTGAGAGACAATTAGGTAGAAAAGTGAAAATCATAAGATTTGATA
The DNA here is from genome assembly GCA_032173925.1 of Heritiera fomes. Classification (NCBI taxonomy): domain Eukaryota; kingdom Viridiplantae; phylum Streptophyta; class Magnoliopsida; order Malvales; family Malvaceae; genus Heritiera; species Heritiera fomes. The sequence goes on along the minus strand of JAPDPM010000002.1, from coordinate 35,621,032 downwards.
GAGGTGATGAATACTATGGGAAATATGATGAATCAAGATAATGTCCTGGTCCATTTGCTAAAGTCCTTGAAAAACGTGGCATATGTGCACAGTATACTATGCTAGGTACACCTCAACAAAATGGTGTAGTAGAAAGGCGAAATCAGACCTTAATGGATATGGTCAATGTGAGGGCTTGAGAATGCCTAGATTGGCCAAGGATTTGCCACCCTAGGATCCTCACGCACACGTACTGTCCGCTTTGGGTCCACTGACCCTCACGGTTTTGTTAGGTCATGCCTGGATTGGCCAGGGATTAACCATGCCCAATTCACTTTCGGACTGACACGTATTGTCCGCTTTGGGTCCACTGACCTTCACGATTTTGTCGAGTCGTGCCTGGATTGGCCAGGGATTAACCACAACCAATTTGCCTCTGAAAGGGTTCAAACACTTAACCTCATGTAAGAAAATTCATGTATGGGGTTTTGCGCATTTTATTGGGTCAGTGTGGTGTGCTAGTTGTGTAGGCCTGAAACTTAATATTCTTTTATGGGGGGATTATTAGGTTCAACTATAAATATAAGGCCAGGTCCCCTCTTCACTTCTCAACGTATTGGTATCTGCCCATTGAGAACCACCCTAAAGAGAGAAGTAGAAGAGGAAGATTTGCCTAATCATAGTCCTAGTGATTATGCTTTTGTTTTCGTTGATATTTGCCTCAACAGGTACGTCTAATTAAATGTTTATATCTCTTGTGTTCTAATTATTGCATAAGAAATTGTTTGATTGATCTTACATCTTCGCCCCCAAAAATGCGACTTAAGGGATCATCTATTGGACTCACCTAGGGAAAAATTGGGCTAGTCACAATAGGATCATTAAGGGGATGGACAGGACTATACACAGCTGGGTCACTAAGAGGAAGGACATGACTAGACATAGCCAATTCGAAGGTGAAGGATTAGGATCGGGGATAGGACCTGCAATACCCTAACTTGCGGCCTTTATGTTCCCTTGAGTAAGAATAGTGTGCAAGTCGGTTTCCCCTAGCACACAACAGCCCGATTTCTTGACTGTGAGATTTCCTAATAGAAACTATAGTAGGGTCCTTGGTGGCTTTACTCCTTAACATGTTCCTTCGAATTAGAAAATCTATGTCTTCAGGACACCCAACTATGAGCCAATCAGGCTCAAACGATCAAGTTTGCTAGGATGTTCTTTGAAAATCTTATTATTAAACCCATTATCCATCACCTTTTGAACAGAAAAGGGTATGAGCCCTGGAAACCTACGAACTCTATAGAATTCGCCAAACAAAACTAGCGAAGGCTCTACCCCATTTTGCTAGCAAAATATAGTAAAACCTACTATGGTATCCAAGCATGAGGATGGAGTTGAGTAATAGTCAGGTCCCTATCCCTAAGGAACTTAACCCCGAAATGGGACAGAGGGAATCTAACACCTAACTAAAGAGAAATCCTATGGACATACACCCCTGAAGAAACCTAAGCAAAGGACCTCTCTGTTTCATTGGGGAGCCTATAAGAGTTTCCCCCCGATATTGGGAATCTATCCTTAATATACGTAAAGTCTGACTCTGACAGATTAGAAGGAGGACCTAAATTAAGGTGCTTGCCACTACCATAAGAATCCATAGGAGATGCTACCTAAGGGGCAAAGAATAAGGATTGCGGATGGCTATGGCGGCTGAGTCTAGCAACTGAACAGAGTGGATGATGATGACGGATGACTTAGCGGGTGACTCCGGCGAATGCTTGGTGACTAAGATTGGGAGGCTAAGCAAGGAAGCTAGCTGATTGGTCGACAACTGGTGGCTAACTCTTCTTGGAAGGATTTCAGAGAAAACTTAAGAAAAGTATGAAAGTTTCTTAGCTTATATAGTGGCGGATGCAAAAGCTGAAAAGTCACCAACAATTAGATGGACAAATACAAACGCAAAAAACCCTAAAGAAACCCAGGGAGAAAATGGAAAATACAAAAGACCCCTATTTATACTCTCTCATATGCCTAACCATGTGAGAGAGTGGAGAGTAGTTGATATGGGTCAGATCAGATCTAATGGGCTCGAAAGATAACACATTAAAGCCTAAAGGGCATAAAGCCAAGAACACAAGGAGAAAGTAGGCCCATTTAGGGATGCAGACTACACGTGGTCTCATGAAGGAGTGTCATATGTCAAATTGCGGTTGACTCGGCAAATAAGGCGGTTGACCCCCAATCGCCAAAGTTCGCAGCTAACCCCCAGCAACCAAAGGCTACGATTGACTCAGCCACCTATTGGGCGGTGATCCAGTCGTCTAGATTAGATGGATTTGGGCCATCTGGTCTGTGACTTTCATAGAGGCCCGTTATCTACGAAGTCGGACTCACACGAAGATTACACAATTTACCACGATTAATGACAGTAATTACCCAACTTAATTCTTCTATAACTACCAACAGGTATGATTACTAATCCAAGTTCTATTATTTTGGCTTACTAAGACTCTGTCAATATCTCTTTTGACTAAAGCATTGAAGTGCTTACGCAAGGAAATACCCCTCATCCCTCTAACTTCTTGTCTTTTTGTAAAGCTCTTGGTGGCATGTGAAACGACCAACGTAGATTCTTACATCATCATTTCATTGTTGTTCTGTGCAACAACGCTTACGAAAAATAAAAGTAAACTAAAAATGAAAAAGATGGGTTAAAATCGACTTAAATTTGCATCTTTTGGGTTTCAAAAATTTAATGTATTAAAAATTAAAAGTCAATATGGGTAAAGTGCATTGCAACTGCTTACATCAATATATAACTTTATGGATTAATATCTAATACACCGTCATTGGAGTTTTTTTTTTACTCCGAAGCAGGATTAGAATGATAACACATAACCTAGTTTATTTATTTTTTTTAATATTTTTAAAGGACATGTGTCATCATCTTAATCTCGCTTGTAGAGTCAAAAAATTCTACTGATAATATATTGGATAATTATCTATAACTTTAAATTGCAAAACCAAAAATACCCCATTTACTTCAAATCTTTGTCACCCACAAATGTCATCATATTAAGTCACATAGATAACTTTCTTTTTATGTTAAATTTATTGGATTGATATAGTTCTCTTGGTGCATCCATGCATGGGTTTTTTTTTTAAAAGAAAAATTGATATAGAAAAATAAAAATGGGTGGAGGAAGGGAAGAAAATGCGACAAATTAGTTAAACTCAAAGACTGTAAGATTTAAATAGAGAAATTTGCCCTGCCTAAATAATGTTTTTCTCATACAGCTCAAAATGAGTATGGATTGTAGAGCTTTTGTGAATTTGTTTGTTTCTTTGCCTACATTTTGGCTATATCTCCCCAACTATACAGAAAATGACACCTTCCACCTCCAATTTTATGCGGAAATTCCATAATCGATTATCAAAATTTTCTACTTGTTGCTTGGTAAAGAAACCCCACTATTTCTTGATGCTACTTGCCTTGAAACTATATTGCACCATCGTTTTCATAACTAAATAAATGTAGCAATCATGCAATGGTTGGCGATCATGTTCACCCTACAACAACATCAATATTAATAATGCATTTGTGGAATGAAATTACCTGGAATTAGCATTCTCTTTCCAAGCCTTTCTATTTTCTCAGTTGAATCACGTTTTATTGGATTTGTATCGCCCATCTAAGGACCACAAGCTTGGTACACATTTCTTTCAATTATTGTTTAGAAAGGAAAAATCACGTCATGTTTATAAGAAATTATTTTATAATTTATTTTCACCATATCAATTATAGATTCAACAAAATAAAATATAATTAAAAATAATTTCATATGGTTTCACGAATTTTACTATTTGATGACAATGGTAAGATTAATGCAACCAAGCCACGTACAATGATAAATATTGACACGTATGACGTGAGTAAATTAATTGCATTTGTATTCAGAAAAGTTGATAAACTTTCTTCAAATACCCACTTGCCATCGTAACGTCTTGAACCTCATTCTCAGCTTTTAGTTAGCACCAAATTTCAATTCCAAGGGTATGAAAGTTAATTGGCACATCTCGATGGTCGAATAAATTTACTATTATCTTTTAGTGTCATGCCAAGAGAGTCTAGCCTAATAATTTTATAGCAACTATTGATTAATCACGTTGCTCTATAAAAATTCTAGTGCGAATTGGCAGTATTAGTAAGTTGAACGATTGAACAAAACCACCTCTTTTCTTCTCTAAGGTAACTCTAAGATAATGGTTTGCTTCGCGAAATAAATAAGGACAATACAATATATATTTTGAGAAAAAAATAATAAAATATAATAAAATATGTATTATAAGATTTAATTGACCGGAATGAAATAGAAGAATTAATATTAATATGTTTGGTTAGGTTGAAAAATATGATTGTGATATGGCAAAGTCTTTCGACATTGGACCAGGCCCAAAAAGCGTCAGAATCACCACGTGGAGGAGAATCATCGGGCCACGTGGTCCTTGGAGACAGAAGGCAAAGCTGCATCATTACGCCTGTCGCTGGGCGACAGACTCCAAGTCTATCGCCTGTAATCATAACGCGACACCTGGCGCGCATTGCACCTATCGCCTTGCGACATATTCCTAGTCTGTCGCCTGCAATCATAACGCGACACGTGGCGCGCTTTACACCTATCGTCGGGTAACAGACTCTCAGTCCGTCACATGCAGTCACAAGGCAACACGTGGCGCATGACTCCGGCGCTCGCTAACGACAGATCCCTGACGCCACAACGTGACACGCGGTATGAGTCTCTCGTAGGCGACAGGCTCCGAATGCTCCCGATTTTCGAGGAACTTGTGTTATATCGAGACACAAATTCTCAGTAAAATGATGGACTTATCCTTAAGCAATTAACCTAGAATATTGGCCTATAAATAGGCCCCCAAGTACAATTTTACTCCCTAATTTTTGACTACTGGCTTTTACGCTTCCCAATACTGAAGAACTTTTTGCTGACTTAAGCATCGAAGTGTCTACGCAGGGAACCACCCATGCATCTCTTTGACTTTTCTTGTTTTACAGAAGCTTCTTGGAGACACGTGGAGACTAAGTACGAACATTAACGTCAGCATACCTTTATTGTTGTTTTGTGCAACAACAATTGGCTCCGTCTATGGGAAACGTATAAAAAGCCAATCGAGATTTTCTAAGATGGTGAGAACAAGATCGACAAACGTAAGGACCGAAAGTGAGAAAAACTCTGTCAGCTCCTCTGAACAGGAGATTCGCCAGACGAACCTGGTGAACAGGGAGGAAGAAAGAATTACTGTTTCGGCGGTAGAATTCGAGGCTCTGAGGCAACAGAGTGAAGAAACTACCCAGGCGCTGCGAGCCATGGTGGATCTGTTCCAAGGAGTTCTCCCCACATTGGATCTGCCGCATGCCGTGCAGAACTTGGTAGGAGGAACAAGTAGAGGTGTCCCGCCGCAGGTGTTTGGGCGACAGGAGGACACGACAGCGGCAGACCCCTACCGTCGGCGAGAGGTTCTCCAGGTGGAAGAGCATGACATTCATCAAGGTGCGGCAGGACAGGGGAGCAAGAGGCCTGTCGCAGGTAACCAACGAGAGACTGAGGAAGTGGCAGGCCTAGACCCTGCGATAGGGGTCACACGACAGGTGTCTAGTGTCGGGCGACAAGTACCTGAGCGACATGGTGTCGACCGAGCGGCAGGGTCTTCCACCCCCAACCATGACTTGTCAAAATTTGCTAGTACCAACGCAGAACAAGGTATCGGAGGTGCTGGAAAGAACGGTGATGACGGCCAAAGCACTTGGGGAGCCGGATCGGAGTTTGACCCCACTTGGTGTACACAAATGGCACGAACAGATGCACCTCAAGGAAGGGATAAGGAAATAGTTGTCGAAGACCTGCCCGATTCGTCTCATGCCAGGAATCAACTCGCTCCCCCTGTGGACATGAAGAAGATGATAGAACAGGTACTGGACGAGAAAAAATTAGTGTCTGTAGAAGAGAGCCAGAGAAGAAGAGTACCGTTCTACACAACCATCATGCAAAAACCTCTGCCCCCAAAGTTCAAAATGCCGCAGATGGCCACATACACCAGAAAGATAGACCCCTACAACCATATGCAAAACTATGAGGCCCTAATGTTGCTACATGGATGGGAAGACGAGATAATGTGCAGGGCCTTTTCCTTAACTTTATCCGGACATGCGATGAAATGGTTCAATAACCTGCCTGAAGGGTCCATTATCTCTTTTGACCAACTGCGAAGTGAGTTTCTCAAGGCTTTTGCGGTGAATAGTCAGAGAAGGAAGGAACTGACCTATTTGTTCACTATTAAGCAGGGAGCTAAGGAGTCATTGAAGAGTTATGTGGATCGGTTCAGAGATGCTACTTTAAAGGTGCGAGATCTACAAGTTGGTATAGCCGTGGCAGCCATGTTACATGGGACAAGGTCTGAGAAATTGCAAGAATCCCTGTCGCTAGAACAGCCAACTACCATCTCAGACCTGCTTTCCCGTGCACATAAGTACGTAACCCAGGAGGAAGTAATGAAAATGGTGGTGATAGGAGAATCCAAGGATGGAAGGAAACGAGGAAGAAAGGTCACTGAAGCATCTTCTAGGCAACCGAGAAAGTTTGAGAAAGCTCCCGTACTAAAATACAATTCCTATACCCCACTCACTGAATCTCGGGCTTCAGTGTTGGCAGCTATTGAAGGATCAGGGCTTATACAGACTCCAAAGAAGGCGTCAGGGAATTTGGGCCGTGATCTAAGGTCGTACTGCGATTACCATTCAGCGCATGGGCACACGACCGAGAAGTGTAGGGAGTTGATGAATCAGCTAGAAAAGCTAGCGCGAGAGGGAAAAATAAACCGTTTCGTGTGGAGGGGTGACAGAAACAACTATCCTACGCGGAACAGAGGAAATCAATTTAGAGACAGAAGAGGTGAAAACAGGGAACCTGTAAAACAAAATGAAGGTGACAGGAGAGATAATGACAGAAGAACAGAAGCAAGGAATCGAAAGGAAGATAATGAACCCACAAGGCTAGCTATTAACGTAATATCCGGAGGTGAATCATTAGCTGGTACTTCTTCCTCATCTCGAAAATCTTACGCTCGACAGGCCCACCAAATCAACTCAGTAATGGAGGAAAAGCAGGATGAGGAACCCATTACTTTTACACCAGCCAATAGAGGAGATGTAGTGGTTCCTCATGATGACCCGACGGTAATTACAGCCGTGGTAGCAAAGCACCCAGTGAGTCGAATCTTGGTCGACAATGAGAGTTCAATGAACTTAATCTACTGGAACTGCTTCGAGAGGATGAATATCACGGAGGATAGGTTGAAGCCAGTACCCACACCCTTATACGGTTTCTTTAGAGAGAAGGTAAAGGTAGCAGGCGCCATTCAGCTACCTGTTACATTGGGGGAGAGCCCAAATGATGTCATCAGACAAGCGTTGTTTATGATGGTGAGATCAACATCTATGGCTTACAATATGATCTTCAGGCGGCCATTGTTAAATGACATGAGAGCGGTGGTACATCCCTGCTATTTGTTAATGAAGTTTCCAACTCCTCACGGTGTTGGACAAGTGAGGGGAGATCAAAGGAAAGCCAAGACGTGTAATGTCGCATCCACCACATGTAAGGGGATTTAGAGGAAGGAAACCCTTACAATTGAAGAAAAACCTAAGCCAAAACCTGATGGGGAGATGGAGGCAATTTGGTTGGATGAAAAAGATGGAGAAAGGATAGTGTATGTGGGGGGCCAGCTTCTTGAAGAAGTGAAAGGAGAAATAATCTGATGCCTAAAAAAGAATAGTGATGTGTTCGCATGGATCCCAGCCGATATGCGTGGAATTAATCCTGAAGTTGTTTGTCATTGGTTGAACGTAGTCTCAAGGGCAAGGCCGATAAAGCAAAAGAAGAGGAATTTTGCTCCAGAGAGGCAACAGGCAATAAACGAAGAAATTTCAAAGTTGTTACAGGCGAAATTCATTAGAGAAGTTAATTATCCAGAGTGGTTGGCCAACGTTGTGATGGTGAAGAAAGTCAACGGGAAATGGAGAATGTGTGTGGACTTCATGGATCTGAACAAAGCTTGCCCTAAGGATTCGTATCCACTACTTCGAATAGACAAGTTAGTAGATGAAACTTGTGGGTATGAATTGCATAGTTTCTTAGATGCCTTTTCAGGGTACCACCAAATCATGATGCATCTAGATGATGAGGAAAAGACTTCGTTCATTACCAATAGTGGGACATATTGCTATCGAGTAATGCCATTCGGTTTGAAAAACAAAGGGGCTACCTACCAGCGCATGGTAAATAAGGTGTTTCAAGACTTGTTGGGCAACACCATGGAAGCTTATGTTGATGATATGATCATCAAAAGCTAACAAGAGGGATAGAGACTAATCCCGAGAAAGTTCAAGCTATTTAGGACATGAGGCCACCCAATACTGTAAGAGAAGTTCAAAGGCTGACAGGGAGGATAGTAGCCTTGAGTCGTTTCTTGTCCAAATCATCTGAAAGAAGTCTACCATTTTTTAAGGCGATAAAGATAGGAAAGAACTTCAAATGGACGGAAGAATGCAACGACGCCTTTGAAAGGTTGAAAGACTACCTGAAAGAGTTGCCTCTATTATCTCGGCCACAGCCCGAAGACCACCTTCTCATGTACCTCGGTGTATGAGAGAAAGCTGTAAGTGCAGTCCTACTAAGGAAAGAAGGGGACAGGGATTGCCCGATCTATTATGTAAGCAAAGTCCTGTTGGATGCCGAGGCAACGTACCCCTTAGTTGAAAGAATAGCTTTATCCCTGGTGATGGCAGCTCGGAAGTTGCGGCCTTACTTCCAAGCTCACTCGGTGACTATCTTAACGGATCAGCCCTTGAGGCAAATACTGCAGAAACCAGAACACTCCGGGCATCTAATTAAATGGGCTATCGAATTGAGTGAATATGACATTCACTTCTAGCCTCGCCAAGCAATAAAAGAACAGGCATTGGCAGATTTCATTGTAGAATGCACTGGCCGAGAGGTCCAAGAGGAAATAGAGTTAGTCTGGTGGAAATTGTTTGTTGATGGAGCCCGTAACACGGATGGCAGTGGAGCCAGAATTGTGCTAATATCGCCTGAAGGGGAAACCTATGAGTATTCCCGACGTTTCGATTTTCCAAGTTCGAACAATATAGCCGAGTACGAAGCGTTGATAGTTGGGATGAAACTTGCTGAAAAACTAGGGGTTAGCAACTTAGTGACCCATAGCGATTCACAATTGGTGGTAAACCAGTTCTCGGGTGAGTATGAAGCACGAGAACCCATCTTAGTCCCTATCTGCAGAAGGTACAATTGTTGGCACTGTCATTTAAGCACTTCTAGCTGACTCAAATAAATCGATCAGAGAACAACCATGCAGATGCTCTTTCAAAATTGGCTTCTTCTAGAAGGGTCAAAGGGGGTATCGTCAAAGTGAAATCCCTCGCTAAGCCAAGTATCGAAGAAGGTGTCTGCGATATCGAGATCGGAGATGATTGGAGAGTCTCGATCAAAGACTATATATTAGGGAACACACTCCTAGCTAACAATGACAAGGCTTAAAGGTTGAAATTGAAAAGTGTCAGGTTTACCGTGGTAAATGGAGAACTCTATAAGCGAAGCTTCACAATGCCCTTGCTGAAATGCCTATGGCCCCAATAGGCTGAGTACACCTTAGCTGAAGTTCATGAGGGAATATGCGGTGAACACTTAGGGGCTCGTGCCTTGGCCTCGAAAATATTGCGCGCAGGGTTTTATTGGCCTACACTGAGGAAGGATGCCATAGACAAAGTGAGAAGATGCGAAAAGTGTCAGAAATTCGCTCCAATAACAACCACGCCTGTTTCGACCCTTCAAAACACTCTTCAGCCAACTCCATTCGTACAGTGGGGACTAGATATCCTAGGACCTTTTCCACTAGGCTCAGGACAACGGAAGTACTTACTTGTGGCCACAGATTACTTCACGAAGTGGATAAAGGCCGAGCCTTTGGCTACAATTTCTGAGAATAAGGTGGAAGCAATGGTGTGGAAGGACATAATTTGCCAATTTGGGATCCCCCGTGTGATAAATGCAGACCATGGGAAGCAGTTCGATTGTGATGCTTTCCGGGATTTCTACAAAGGCCTGAACATTCTCCTAAGAATATCTTCTGTGTCTTACCCGCAGGCTAATGGGCAGGCAGAGGTGAGTAATCGAACTATACTACATGGGTTGAAGACCAGACTGGACAAAGCAAAGGGAGCATGGGTAGACGAGCTCCCGAGTGTTCTATGGGCCTACAAATCGACAAGCAAGGTGTCGATAGGGGAAACACCGTTCAATTTGGTGTATGGGACTGAAGCCCTCATCCCAGTAGAAGTTGGAGCAGAGTCACCCCGGTTGGTCCCCTACATCGAGGAGCTCAATTCTCAAGGACTAAGGGAGAATCTAGACCTAATAGATGAGCTGAAAGACAAAGCAAAAATGAGATTGGCTGCTTACCAACAGAGGGTAGCCACTTATTACAATGCACGGGTGAAGAACAGAAAATTGCAAGAAGGAGACCTGGTATTGAGAAAGTCGGCAATTACAAACGCCCATAAGGAGGATGGAAAGCTTCGGGCTAATTGGGAAGGACCATACAGAATCAAAAAGATGGTCGGACCTAGCACATGTACCTTGAAAACCTTGCAAGGAAAGAAGATCTCAAAGACTTGGAATGCCAACCATCTTAAGCTGTATTGGCAGTAAATATTGTACTTTTTATTATTCTTGGCTTTACTTTTCCATCTATTGCTCCGTTACTATTGTTTTGCAATCATATGACTTATGAATAAAGGCCAGCCCATCATTTTCTCTATTCTCTAATACAATGTATGAGACAGATTATGTTTTACAGAAATTGAAATGAGGCAACAGCTGGCAAACTAAAGTCCCTAAGCAAAAAATGCGCGAGACGGGCAAATACAAAGTCCCTAAGCGAAAAATGTGCGAGACGGGCAAACTAAAGACCCTAAACGAAAAATGCGCGAGACGGGCAAACACAAAGTCCCTAAGCGAAAAATGCGCGAGGCGGGCAAACTAAAGTCCCTAAGCGAAAAATGCGTGAGACGGGCAAACTAAAGTCCCTAAGCGAAAAATGCACGAGACGGGCAAAATAAAGTCCCTAAGCAAAAAATGCGTGAGACGGGCAAAATAAAGTCCCTAAGCAAAAAATGCGTGAGACGGGCAAACACAAAGTCCCTAAGCGAAAAATGCGCGAGACGGGCAAACTAAAGACCCTAAGCGAAAAATGCGCGAGATGGGCAAACTAAAGTCCCTAAGCGAAAAATATGCGAGACGGGCAAACACAAAGTTGCTAAGCGAAAAATGCGTGAGACAGGCAAACACAAAAGTCTCTAAGCAAAAAATGCGCGAGACGGGAAAATACAAAAGTCCCTAAGCGAAAAATGCGCGAGACGGGCAAAATAAAGTCCTTAAGCAAACAATGCGCGAGACGGGCACATCTAAAAGTCCCTAAACACAAAAAAGGTGCGAAACGAGTAAAGACCAGTCCTTAAACACGAAAAGTGCGTGAGAAAGGCAAAACCGCGAAACCATCGAGCAACAAACGCGATATCCAGGTAACACAAAAGGTACAAAATAGCATGTAACGAGGTACGTTGAAATTTTCAGACTAATATATTGCAATAAGTTGGCAAATTATGGTTAACACCTTGACATTTTAGTCGTTATTCAATAAAGTCCTTAAGCAAAAGAAGCGCAAGATAGGCACAATGCTCGAGAAAAGTTCATCTTTGCACAGGAATAAAAATGCTGTCTCAAAGTAGAACTTGGGGAGCAATATGGTGTAAAGGTAAAGGTATGCTTTCGCTGCAAAAAATTGAATTATTTAATATCGCTTCAGAACTTTGTGATGTAACAGTTATACAAAGTATTATACTGAATTTACATAAACAGAAAGAAAGAGCTACAAAATGAAACGGTACTTTTCATTAAAAAAATGAATCTGTACATTGGAGTTAACAAACAAAACAAAAAATACTAAACTCTAATCTACGGCAATAACCGAGTCAGCCGGCTGAGAAGGCGCTACATCAGCACTAGCGTCTTGAGAAGCTTGAGGCTCAAGTACTGGAGGAGTCAAAGAATCAGGATCTTGGGGAGCCGAAGAAGCCATCCCAGAAGCAGGAACGTCACCTGAAGGCCCAACCACAGCCACAGAGTCTGGCACGGGATCAACGGCCGCAGAATCAGAAATTTGGAACTCATCGCCTTCCAACCCCAGTAGTGCCTCGATAGACTCAGGCTGATCGCCTGCCTCGACAGACTCAGGAACATCAAGCACTACTGAAGGCTCAGATCGATCAAGCACCTTAGAAGACTTAGGCTGACGTTGTAGCTGTCGAGGAGGCCAAGGACCCTTAAGATTGTCCAGTTGATCCGCGGCTCCCTCCGCTAAATAGACCTTTGGACTTTGCGAGTCGGGCTCATACTTGGTCCAAAAAGGAGCTTCGTAATACTTGGCCTCCTCAGTAAAAAGCAATTCAGGGAAAGCCTCACTAGGTCGATGCTTCTCCAGCCAAGAACGAGCTAAGTAGAAACCGTATTTAATGAATCCCGTCGCGAACTCTGTTTTCTTGTCAAAGCAATGCTGGGACAAGCGGTATTCACGAACGACCTCGATTCGAGCTTCTCTTTGACGATCCAGTACATTGTGCAGCTCCTCAATGGCCTTATCCCGTTGCTTCTCCATAGCTCTCCGATCATCGACGGCCTTATTGTAAGCTTCCTGGTACCCTTGAAGGGAAGCCACCTTCGACTGCTCTTCTCGGAGCCTTTGCTCGAGATCAGCATTCTTTTTACTCAACTCCTCCATCCTTTTGGGATAGGGGCGAAGCTAGACAACCTCATTCGTAAGCTCCATTCTCTGCTCTTGAAGCTCACGAATCTCTTTATCGGCTTGCTCCCTGAGGGCCCTATGTCGAGCATTGACCGCCGTAATTTGTTGAGCCGTCTAACAAGACATAAAACAGACGTCACTCAAAAAACTTGACGAAGAGCTTAAAAAGGGAGAATCTAATTACCAAACAAGCACAAAGCTCTCACCTTCATAGAGAAATAGTCAGAATTATCCTCCGCTTCGGTAAGGTTTGTGAAAAGGCTTGCCTCGTCACGAGGGAGGATGGTACTCCAGGCTAAACGAGACGCTATCCCGGCATCCTCGATGTTGTCGTTGTCATTCACTCCGAGATAGGTCTGGAAGTCTTCTCCACCTACAACGACCCCGCTATCAACTGGATAGCACCTTAAAGTCGGATCAGCTACCTTAGGCAAAATCGGTCTTGTAGGCATTGTGGCTTCAATAATCAGCCTCTTTTTGTATTTACGCCTAGGCTGGCGAGGGGCAGACGTATCATCAGCGACTCGAGAGCCACCTTCGTGACGGGCTGAATCACCCCTTTGGCATTCAGAGCTCTCGCGATCATCTGAACCACGATCAGGAATAAGAGGCCTCTTCCGTTTATTCCTTTCGGCCTCTTGTGAAGGATGGCCGGATTCACCAGTGACCAGAGGAGGAGGAGTAGGAGCACGAGCCGGTCCAAATGAGGGGGTTCCATCTTGTTATTGAGAAGGAGGAGCTGCCCGAGCAGCAGCACTGGCATCCCTCCTACACAGTAAATCTCGAAAGTTCATGCCTACACAATATAAATAGAAAGGATTAGCCGACCAAGTAAAACGCCATGCACATGCGTACAAAAAGTAAAAAAGGATTGAAAACCTAAAAAATCACCAAAGTCCTCTAGACTATCCAAATTTGAATCCAATGGAAAATCGACAAAAGGACTCCCAAAGGCGTCAGCCTGAGCCCACAGGAGTCTCGTCCTCCGAATCTGAAGAGGATTCATCTACAAGGCGGCCTACGGGGGTGGATGCTTCGGCTACAGGTACCGGGGTTGGCTGACTAGGACTAGTATCAGAAACGCACGAAGTTGTAGGCAGGTTTGATGGGGCGACCGAGGCCTCGAGAACGGTCCTGCTTACCCCCCAACCGGCAGCGACAATGTTCTCCGAGGTTAAGAGGGAAAATAAATTACGCTCCCCAGTAGAACAAATTCATCGAATAGGCTCACCAAATTTGTCTCTTAAAATTTCTATTTTGAATCTTCCCAAGTGCTGTGAATGGTCGGAAGTATCACGATTCCATATAGAGCAAATCCGCAGGTCACTTGGAATCTCAACAATGACCTACTCTCTCTCAAAGCCACGCAGTTTATTGGGGAGATCCGAGAAGATTTTATTATTAGGAAACTCGTCGACCGTTAACCGTTGAAGAGAGAACGTTATTAACCATTTCGGCCTACGAACTCTGAAAAAGGTGCTTAAGAGAGGAACTGTCAGAATAATACCCAGGTTATGACACACTATGGAAAACGCTACCAGTTGAGCCCACGGATGGGGATGGAGTTGACACGGGACGATGTCCTTATATCTAAGAAATGCTTCGCCAAACTCCGGAACAGGGAAGCGAAAACTGAAAGACAAAGAAGCCTTATGAACGGCTACACCATTTCTAACCAAGTCGGGTGTAATCTCCCCTTGCACTGGAAGTCTATAGCTATAACCCACGGGAAGAGGGAAACGAGTCTTGATATCCTCTAAGTCAGCATTTGTCAAAGAACACACGAGACCACCCGTTTTAAGTGTTTTACCCGGGCGTAGCAAAGACATGGCAAAAAGGCCAAAACTACTCGATGACAGACTCTACAGATGACAGACCCGATAGGTGACAGACCTATTAAGGCGACAGACCTTTTAGGCGGTAGACCTTTTGGGCGATAGATCTACTGAGCAAGATACTTGTGGGAGACCTAAACTCTACACGGAAGACCAAGATACTCGCGGGAGACCTAAACTCTACGCGAAAGACCAAGCCACCTACGGGAGACCTGAACCTAGTGCGATAGGTGAATAAATGAGGCGACAGATGTATACTTACTGTCGATGAGATAAGCGAGAGACTCCTGGTGTGAGAGCGAGAGACTCTTTTTGGCGAGAGAGTTGAAAATGGGTGACAGATGGTTGCTCAGAGGTTTCTCGTGCGTTCTCTCGTTGGGTCCCAGCAGTTTATATAGCTGCGACAGGGAATGCCAAACATTGCGCCTGATCACGCCTGTCGCAGAGTAGAATTTTTTCACCTGCAAAAATACCAAAAGAAATCGCAAAAAAAAAAGAAAACAAAAAGGACTATTCACGATCGGGCTAAAGCCCAAAAACACATATTTATACTCTCTTGGTTGGAGAAAATCCAACAAGAGAGTGGGGAGCAATTGATATGGCAAAGTCTACCGACATTGGGCCAGGCCCAAAAAGCGTCAGAATCACCACGTGGAGGAGAATCACCGGGCCATGTGGGCCTTGGCGACAGAAGGCAAAGCTGCATCATTACGCCTGTCGCTGGGCGACAGACTCCAAGTTTGTCGCCTGCAATCATAACGCGACACCTGGTACGCATTACACCTATCGCCTTACGACAGATTCCCAGTCCGTCGCCTGCAATCATAACACGACATGTGGCGCGCTTTACACCTATTGTCAGGCGACAGACTCTCAAGCCGTCGCATGCAGTCATAAGGCGATACGTGGCGCATGACTCAGGCTCCCACTAGGGACAGATCCCTGACGCCACAACGTGACACGCGGTATGAGTCTCTCGCAGGCGACAGGCTCCGAATGCTCCTGGTTTTCGAGGAACTTGTGTTATATCGGGACACAAACTCTCAGTAAAATGATGAACTTATCTTTAAGCAATTAACCCCAGGTACAATTTTACTCTCTAATTTTTGACTACTGGCTTTTACGCTTCCCAATACTGAAGAACTTTCTGCTGACTTAAGCATCGGAATGTCTACGCAGGGAACCACCCCTGCGTCTCTCTGACTTTTCTTGTTTTACAAAAGCTTCTTGGAGACACGTGGAGACTAAGTACGAACATTGACGTCAGCATACCTTTATTGTTGTTTTGTTCAACAACATATTGAAATAAATTTAACAAATTATTTTATCTTTGTATAAAATTATTTGCAATTTATTATAAAAAATGCAATCAAAATTAATTAATAAATAGTAATTAATTAACTTATTTTTATTATTAATTAATAAAAAATGAATTATTCATAGAAATTAATAAAAATTAAATTGTTACATAATTAATGAATAAAAATAAAAAATAAATAAAAAGTTATTTTTTTCTTTCTCTCTCCTATTTCTGCCTCATTTCTCTCCCTCCTCTCTCTAGATCGAGCTTCTCTCTCTAAAGAAGTTCTGATCGTCATTTGTCGCAGTTGATCAATGCTGACGACGCCATCCCCCGCTGTTGACCACATTGACCGACACTGTTTTCTTCTCAAATTCCATGTTTTTGTTAATTGCAATCTCCTTATTCCACTTTTTTAAGTTGGTTTTTTTAAAAAAAAATATACTTTGAAAATTCTAAATCTAAAATTTAAAAGTTCAAACCTTGCTGTCAGCAGCCACCACTATTTGCAGCTAGAAGTTTTTGTCTTTGTATGTTGATTCCTCATAGATTATGAGGTTTGATGCTTTTCTTTTTGGCAAAAGTCACTAATTTGCCAGTTCTGACAACTTCATCGTTGATCTGGCACTCCAAGTGACCAGATCTGGTCTCCAATGTGTTTTAAAATATATGTGAAATGAATTTGAGACTATGAGTTTCCTACATGATTATATATATTACACGTGACATGTTTTAAAATGGATGATTTAAATAGCAAAATTTTCATATTTTACATATTGAACCCTGTCACGATAGTACATCTTGCATTGATGTATATTATGCAATGATACAAGGGCACTAAGCGTCATTAGAGCATGATCAAATCAATACTCAAAAGATATCAATTTTCTAAATGATACTAGGATATATACTTACAGGATTCATGCATTTGCATCAAAGATGATATTATTCTAACTCTATTATTATATTAATAACTTATTAAGCCCTCGCTAATTAAATGAGATTAATTTTTCTTATAGATTGATCCAAGTTAAGAGACATGTTGGGTAATTCTGGTGATTTAATAGTGTCTTGACTCTTGAAGTCCTTGTTTTTGAATATTTTGGTGTAAAAATATTTCTTCCCTATGCTTTTATTTTCAAGTAATGTCTGTACAGTATTATAGGATGGGATGTAAACTAGAACAATGAATGATTGATATAATATTTTGATGTTATATGATATGTATGTGGTGAGAAGTTATGGATATTAGGACTGTTGAGATGATACTTAATTGATAAATATAATATGGATTGTGGGAAATATTATTGTGTTGCATTGCGATGATTTGTAGATGGTTAATTGGGAAAAATCTCAAAGTATAAAGGGGATATTTTCAATCTATTTCTAAGAAACAACAAGTTTTAGGCATAAATATGACTCTTGCCTCTTTTAGAGAGTAATTTAAATCGTATTTGAATTAAAGAATGAATAGAAATGGTTTAGTAACTACGCTAACACCGAATACAAACCATAAAATGAAAAAATTTAGTCCTTATATTTGTTAACTAGAATAAGTGTAGGTGTCAAGTAAATGTCACAGACTTCGAGTCGTGACAGGAAATGAACTTAAATTTCATTTAAATTCATAGATCAAAATAGGTATCCAACAATAGATCATGACCACCCAAATGTTAGAACAGTCAAATGGTTTGACTAACTCTTCAGTGTATAGTATTTCAATGTAATTCGGTTTTTTCATCATAAATATCTCAAAAATGCATAAAGCATGGTGTAATGTCAACTTTATGAAATTTTCATTTTTATCCAAGAGCTTCCGATATTAACTCCAAAACGTTTAGCTAGAGACTTATGAGCTAATATAAGCAATGATGAATGAGATATTATCCCCTAAAGTCATTTAGGGAGAAGGATCATCATTTTGACTACTCATTAATCTTCATCTTCTTCATAACACACTCATAATTACTCTTTTTAGGCATTTGGGACCCAAACCCATAGATGTGAAATCAAAGTGTGACAATTCACATATAAGATGACCTAACATCTCAATTTAAAGGACTATTTACACTATTGAGACATCAGAGTATTTCATCAACAGTCGAGTAACATTACCAAATGGAACTCTCATAGTGGGTCACGTTCAAAAAACCACGTGCTATCCTCAAATATCTCATATTTCAACCTATGAAATCAGTTGCTTACTTCAATGTAAGGAGTCTTATCGTGTACTAGTTTTAGAGCACTATTCCATGGGTTTCACTCATTTAATGACTAATGAATCCATTTTTGTCAATGATGATGGTGAAAGAAAACATTTATGTCACTTACCCTAAGTGATCACATGTTGCCATGGTACCATGCCTCATGCCAAGTAAGTTGGCCCTAAGGCATACACTAACAATTTATTCTTTATAGCGCATACAAATTTTCTTTTTTATGCTTGCATCATAATTTTTTCTTTGATTGAATTCAAGATTTGAAGAAAAACGAATGATGAAAGACCATAATCTGGTTCCAACTTAATCCATGAACAAGATTTGAAGATAAAATTTTTTAGACATTTTTTCATTTCATCATCACGAGGCTTGATTGCTAAATTTGCCTTCTTGATGTACTATCATTCTTAAATTGTTGCATCTCAAGTGTTGCAGGCAGACTAATGCAATCACCTTGAACTGGAAGAAACTTTGAAGAAGAACTTTGGTAGGCAAAACACTTCTACGAAACTATATTAAGAACAATAGTTTTTTCACACTAGTACAAATAATTTAAAAAATGTTGTTCGTAGGATACAATATCTATTCCTAAAATAATGCAGTTGCACTTTTAATTCTTCTTATGAATTCACTTGAATCATAAATTAAAAAAAAAAGAGTGCAAGGAGAGTTCAGAGATTTCAAAGTTTTAGAGAAAAATATGAAAGATTGTAAGAAAATAAATGTTTACGAAAATATTTATAAGCTTCAATCGGTGTTAGAAACACCTTTTTATGATTAGTCATCTTTTGGATGAAAAATCATATCATTTGGAATGAAAAGGCATGACCATCAAATCAATTTTTAAGTTTTTAAGGTAGACAGTTGAATGCTCGACAGCTCGAGCAAGGGAGTCAATTGCCTTGGTGTTTTTGACAAACAAAAAGAAACCATTTTGGTCTTGAGCAGTCGTCTTCCCTAGGCCATTTTCCATGTATATCACTTTTTAAGGCATACGGCTGCTATTTTGATAGTCTACTGCTCAAAGCTAATTTTTTGCAATTTTCCTGCAACTTTCTTGGGCAAAAAAAAAAAATCAGCAGTGTTATTTTTTCTCTTAGGACAATCAATTAACATGTATATTCTTATTTTAAACATAATTTTATACTTCCAAAATTTATTTTCTTAACATGCGTGCATGTATACTAAATAATTTTAAAACATTATTTTCTCTTGAAAAATCATTAACTTTGATGATATATACTACGTCCATCTCCCCCACTCCCAACTACACAGGCCATTAACTCCTCAAAGCATTAGACCATCACTACAGCCTTGCCCATTTTGAACCAGGGCAATGGGAACACGTAGAGGAATTAGACTTAAAGGATCATGATTGACGACCGCCCAGCCATCATTGCAACTACGGCTACAAACTACACCAGATGAACTTGATTAAGAGACTTAACTGCATTTTTTTTTCTTTTATCATCAGCATTTTTGTCTTTTCTTGGAGCAATAAGTAGGACATCCCAACACCGGAATTATAAGGATCTTAGCTGTTACCATATAATTGTCTAGTGTTTGTCCTTCTTCATCTTTTGGCTACCATATTGTCAAAATTTGTTTGAGCTGAGAGTCGAAACCTCTGTCAGCAAAAAATGGTTGCACCTCTGGCGGATTGGCCTTGGGAGAACTTGGGAATTTTCAAGGTACGAATTTAAATTTGTTAAATATATATTTGCCTTTTTCGTTTCATGCTTCCAAATGTGATATGTTGCTTCCTTTTGTTTCTTCACATACACTAGCTCTTTTTCAGGCTATAAATTTTCTACTTTACTGATATCGGTTTTTTCTTCCTTGAAACTTTTTTTTTCTCGTGTGCCTAGTATCTGCTGTACGGCCCTTTGGCTGCAAAAGTTTTGTATTCATGGATCTATGAGGATGGCCTCAAGGCTTTCTGGTGTCTCCATATACTTCTTATATGTGCTTTGAGAGGATTCATTCATCAGCTGTGGAGCTCTTACAACAACATGCTTTTCCTAGCTCGCAATCGGCGGATTAAGCATCAAGGGGTTGATTTCGAGCAGATTGACAGAGAATGGGACTGGTAAAATAAAACATATTTTCCAAGTAATATGATCATGCAGATTCTGCTCATAATAATTCCCACAAAAATGATCTGATCATGAATTGATTCTTTTTATGTTTTCGCACTCGTTCAGGGACAATTTCATAATTCTTCAAGCTCTTTTTGCTTCCGTGGCCTGCTTGATCTTCCCATCCTTGGATGGCCTTCCTCTATGGAACTCAAAAGGATATTTTACTTTGGTGTTACTGCATGTGACAGTTTCGGAGCCCATACACTATTGGGCGCATAGATTTTTCCATAAAAGCCACCTTTACACCCATTATCATTCACTTCACCATTCATCCTCCGTACCCCACCCCTTCACGGGTAAAATCACTGACATAAACCCACCTCCTTATTAAATATCTCTACTATAGCACTGTTTAATTTTTCTTCTAGTTTTGCACCATTTGTCCATTAGTTATTGGATGTCCATTTTCTTAGATACAAGATTTAATTTTTTTTAAGCTTTTCAATTTTTTTGATTAAATCCTCTTATTGATTTTTCAATTATTTTTGTTATAATTAAGCTCTCAATTTTTTTAAATTAAGTTCTTTAATATGTTTTCATTCAATTTTTTAATTAAAAAATTTAGATTTAATTTTTCTAAAATTTTAATTTTTTAATTGGATGTTCATCAACAAATTTAAAATTGTTATTCTTACAATTTTTGTAGCGTGCCGTAAAAAATTTACAGAATATAAAAAACAAATCTAAAGAGTTATTTGATTATCACGTAATGAGTTTTTTACATGTAGCATGATAATTTTTTAAAAATAGTTTTTATTAATGTTTATTAATCATAATAACAAATTTTAAAAGTATAAAAACAATCTTCAAAAATATTGATTAACTAACACGAATATTACATATTTAAGTAATTTTTGCAAACACATAAATTAGATATTTTTTAAAAATTCATGTAAATTTTACTTACAAGTACATTTGTATTATAAAATTTGTAAATGATTAAATTTTAAATATTTAATTTTGATAATTAAGAAATAAATATTTTATATGTACTAAAACAAAAATTAATTTATTTAGATAAATAATTTTTATTATTATTTAAATTAAAAAAATTGTCACTAGTGAAGTAGGGGCACAACTTTTTTCTTTTGAATAATACATTTTCATTCAAAATTATAATCATGATCAGTATATTACAATTCATGAACTGGTAACTTGACAAAGTGGTAAATACAAATTAAAATAACAAATTAAACAAATAATATAATAAACTAAACTCAATTTCACATTTGATGAACTTAAACCTGAGACCTCAAAGTCCAAGACCTACTTATTGCTACTAAACCAATGCCTCATTGGCAACTCTTGTATGTGTGTGTGTGTGTGTTTGTGTATTTATATATATATATATATATATATATATATATGTATATGTATAAATGTTTTTCTTGAGATTAATTACTTACAAGCTTACGGCTTATACTAAATTCAAGAAACTTACAGGCATCTCATTATCTACTTCATTTATTCACTTTAAATGTTTTATGCTGCAGCTGGACACGCAACATTTTTAGAGCACCTTATATTATCGATAGTGGTCGGAATTCCGGTGACGGGGTCTATTCTAATGGGATATGGATCAACAGGCATGATTTATGGTTATGTTTTGGCATTTGATTTTCTCAGATGCCTGGGGCATTCCAATGTCGAAGTTGTTCCCCATGAAATTTTCAACAATTTACCTTTCCTTCGATATTTGCTCTACACCCCCACGTATGTAATACCCCTTCTCTCATACTCATGCAATTATTGTGTTCAGAATTTTCATTCCCGAGATTAAAAAAAAAGTACTTTGAACCACATTAAAAAAAAATGTCCAGTTTCTGATACCAATTCTACATTTTTAGACATGGAAATTAGATGTTAAGAATTTAAGTGTAAAAGTTTAGGTTATTTGCAAACTCCAATTAATTGAGAAGGAAAGCCCCGTGCAGTTTTTCTCTGGAAACTACGTTTAGCTTTCGGAAACAAAGGAATGGAGTTAGATGTTTAGATATATTAACACTGACTACGGCTGCTACGTATTTCAACTATAACACACATTAGCCGATGAGGCCTTGAGACTTTAAGATCTCAAGTTTGAGTCTCATTAAATATGAGATTTATTTAGTTTGTTATTGTTTAGTTAATTTATTAAATATTGTTATTGTATTTACTAGATCATCAAGTTACTTGTTCATCGAATGTAATATTTGATTATGATTGTAACTTTAAATGAGATGTACCATTTAAAAAAAACTATAACACACATTAGTTCTTTTTAAATAAGGAGATTTTATTAGTTTAAATGAAAATCTTATGCCTAAAATAGTCGCTGTATTCAGTATCTTGGGTAACTATTAGACAAGGCATTTATTTTATATATTATAAATAAAATAGGGACCATATTTGATAGGCACCACTGCAACTTGCACATGCATTTTAAATGTTTTAAAAGAAAAGAGTACAAATTGTTTTCTCTTAAAAAGGAAATGTATTAATATGTGATGTTTGCCATTTTCTGAACGTTTGCAAATTGACAGGTACCATAGCCTGCACCACTCAGATCCGGGGACCAACTTCTGTCTCTTCATGCCGTTGTTTGATGCAATGGGGAATACACTTAACTGCAACTCGTGGCAGCTACACAGGAAAATTAGTTCAGATTCAGGTGGTTGCAGTTCTTTGTTTTGTTTTTGTCAAACCACGAAAACTTTTTTCCCATACATTATATTAGAAATTCAAGATCAATAAATAGTTGGAAGAAGTGAACGTGAATTCAAGATCAATAAATAGTTAGACATAATTTGAATTATAAAGTAGTTACGATTAAAAAAGATTTTATCGTTTACCATTCTTGATTTTAACGGAATTAATGTAAGACAGTAAAAAGTGATGATGTTGAAGAAATTAACTTGTAATTTACGTTAACGCAGCGAAAAATGGGAGGGTGCCAGATTTTGTATTCCTAGCACATGGGGTGGATATAACTTCGGCAATGCATGTTCCTTTCGTCTTCAGATCATTCGCATCAACACCATTCTCCACGAGGATCTTTTTTCTGCCTATTTGGCCTGTAACTTTTATGGTTATGCTAATGATGTGGGCTTGGTCTAAGACCTTCCTCCTTACTTTCTACAATCTTAGAGGCCATATGCACCAGACATGGTTGGTCCCTAGAGTCGGCTATCAGGTATGCTGTTATAACTTGAAAAATTAGAAGTTTGAGCAAATTTATTATTGCAAAGCGTAGGTGTAGATTTCATGAAGAGAGCCAATTAAGCATGTAGATCATTAAATGTTTGCAGTATTTCTTACCATTTGCGACGGATGGCATCAACAAGCTCATAGAGGAGGCCATTCTAAGGGCTGATAGGATGGGAGTCAAGGTCATTAGCCTTGCTGCATTAAATAAGGTTGGTTCCTTTTAAACTCGTAGACTTCAGGTCTTTTAACATTAAGGCTTTGTTTGGGGGACAAAAAGAAAAAACAAACGATAAAAATAATAAAAGATGAAAACATATTTTTTTCATTGATGTCATTTATAGGAAAATAGAAAAGGGGAAACAAAAAATAATTTTCTTACCATTGCTTGATAGAATTGAAAAATTAAAAAGAATGAAAATTAAATTATATTCTTTTCCTATTATACTATTAATTAATTACTATAACAAAATAAAATTTTCAAAATAAAAGATAATTTTATAAATATACATATTTAGTCACATCTCTTTTATTTTTCTTCCACTAATATTTTCAATTTTTAATAATTTGTTTTTGTCAATAAAAAATAAAACAACAGTCCTTTTTTTTTTTGCACTTTTCTCTCTTACCAAACATCAATAAAGCAAATTCTTTTTCTTTTTCACTTTTGTCACTCATTCTTATATTTTCACTTTTTCAGTCTACTAAACACACCCCGAAGTAGAACACTTATAGGAGAACTTACAAATGCCCCAAAAAATTAATCTTTATACTTCAACAATTATGAGACAAAATTGTCTTCGAATAAAAATACAATTTTATTCTTGCTGAAATTATTATTTTTGCATTTTTTTTCTTTTTTCTTCTATCGTCTTCCTCTTCTCTTTTTTCAATCCAATTAGATCCAAAATTTTCCTTTGTAAACTTGAAAAAGTCAAGAAAAAAAGAAAAGACTTGAAACCATTAATCTTGTTTCAAAGATTTCTTGTGAAACCCATTTGAGATCAAAAACCATTAATCCTAATTTAAATTCCCACCATTGCTATAAATCTCTCTTTTGTTCGTCTTTCTCTTTCAATCTTCCTCAGCCAAACAAATATTAACACATACAGAATGTATAACAAACACTATAGTTTAAAATTTTATTACTAAAAGATTTTCTGATTCAAATGCAATATTAAAATTACATATCTTTACTAATATTTTTTGTTAAGGAAAAAAAGCTAAATTAATTGGAAACATGGATTTACCAAATCATTTTTATCTATAAGAAATCATATCCTTACAAAATTTTACAATAGATATTTGCTTTGAAATACTTGTAAAATTTCATTCAATACATTTCAAATTAGACAAAAATCAACTAAAAGCAAAATATACCTGAAGATTTTTGTTGGTTTTGTAAGGAAATTTTGGGAATTTTTGGGCTTATGAAGTTAGGGTTTAGATTTGGGTATTTTGAAAAAAAAAAAAAGAAAAAGGACGAAGAGAGGAAAGAAGAACGTGAGAGAGAGGAGGAATTTTACTTTATTTAGTTTAGAAATAAGTTAACCATTTTGTGTAGTGGGAAGAGTATTTTTATTTTAAGATTGTAGTGCATTAGTATAAGGTTTAAAAATTAAAATTTGTAGTGTGTTTAAAATTTCTCCACATGTAATAGTATGTTTTCAATTGAACCCTGGAGTTATCAGATGATCGTAGTGGGGAGGAATAAACATCGTAAATGAATCAACTCGTCTCCTTCGTTTAACATTAGTACAGACCTTTTAATTGCTTCCTTGATACCTGTCGTAACGGCTTCGCGCTCGACGATTTTGAAAAATATTTAAAAACGAATGGAGTCACCACCAATCTTTTTTGACTAGGTATGATTGGTCACCTGAAAATATTTATCTTTTTAACAAAATCTCAAAATTAATTAAGTTTTATTAAAAAGACAAATTTTTGGTCTGCGAAAACAAAAATCGGGTTCGGGGGTACGGTTACGCGTAGGGAAGGATTAGCACCCCCACGACGCCCGTTAAAAAACGGTACCATAATAATCATGTGTTATCCTTTAGTTTTAATAAAATGATCTTGAATTAATATTTAAAATTAATTCCTTTTTATTCCATTCTTTTTATTCAAAATCATTTTTTATTTGTAAATTTATTTTGTTTTATTTTAAAAAGTTAAATTTTATTTTTCAAAAGTGAATGTGAACCTTTTTGTATTGAAAAATTAAATCAAATATCCCAATACTCTGGTAACATTTGAAATAATTTTCCTCACCTAGAGATTTCTCAAGAATCACTACTTGTGAGTTCTATAGAATCTCATCATCGGAAGATTCACATTTATTTGAAAATTATTATGAATGCATATGATGCAAACAGATTATGAATGGTGCAAATTAATTTTTTAATTTAATTTTTTTATTACTTTAAATAAAAATTTTTATTATTGAAAAATTACACTAAGTATCCCAATACTCTGGTAACACTTAGTGAACTTCTCTCACCTAGGGATTAGTCAAGAAATCACTACTTGTGAGTTTCATGACATCCCATAATCGGACGAATTTCATTTAATTATTAAAGTTCATTATTTATTTTTCTTTGTTTTTTTATAAAAAATAAATTATTTATTTTCATTTTTAATAAAAATTTAAATTATTGAAAAATCATACTAAATATCCCAATACTCTGGTAACATTTAGTAGACTTTTCTCACCTAGGGATCAGTCAAGAAATCACTACTTGTGACTTTCATGACATCCCATCATCGGAAGATTTGTTTACTTAAATTTAAGTTTTATTATTAATTTCCTTTTTCTATTTTCTTTTAAAAACTTATTTATTTTTATTTTAATAAAAATTTAAATTATTGAAAAATCATACTAAATATCCCAATACTCTGATAACATTTAGTACGACTCTTCTCACCTAAGGATCAGTCAAGAAATCAATAATTGTGAGTTTCATGACATCCCATCATCGGGCATTTATTATTAATTTCCTTTTTTCTATTATTTTTTTAAAACTTATTTATTTTTATTTTTAATAAAAAATAAATTATTGAAAAATCATACTAAGTATCCCAATACTCTGGTAACATTTAGTATGACTCTTCTCACCTAGGGATCAGTTAAGAAATCACTAGTTATGAGTTTCATAACATCTCATCATCGGGAGTTTATTTACTTATTTTGAAATTAAAATTTAATAATTCCTAAGACACATTTTTTCATAGTAAATTGTCCAAAAAGAATTTTATTTTATTTTAAAATTATATATTCTATATTTATTTATATATTTTATATATTTAATTATATATCTTTTAAAACCATATGTTTATTATTAAAACTAATTCTATGCTATTAAATTAATTGATCTTAAAATTATTATAAATTCTAGAAAATTTTGCATATAAAAAATGTTTTTTTTTATTTTTATTGTGGAAATATGTTAGAAAGATAACAAATAAATAATATGATAGGAAATATACCCAAATCAACTTGGGCTGGCTGCTGGGCCAAGAGTGTAGCAGGCCGACGTGGAAATGGGCCGGATCCACGGAGCAACTGTTGGCAGGCCGAATTGTGGACCGGGTTAACGTGCGGATCAGGTCGGGTCAACGCGGGTCAGCTGAGGCACGCGGATCTTCCTCCTCCTGTGGGTCGGGCGCGCGGATCCCGAGTCGGATCCGGGTCCACGCGCGGGTCGACCTCTCTTTATAAAATCTTCTGTTTTTTTTTTCTTTTCACTTTCCCTTTTTTCACAAAAAAAAACACAGAGCTTTCCAAAGCTCCCCCGGCCAGGTAATTTTCGGCCGTTGCCGGACCACCGTGCGCCACCGCCGGCCACCGCTGCCAGTTGCCGGAAATCAAAAATGAACCTACCTTCCGAAAGCTCTTCGATCCCTCTACCCGATTCTGATCTTGGTTTTAGCTAAAAAGCCCCCTAACCCTATAGATCTGGCTTAGACCGAAGCCCTTTCCCCATTTTTTTGTTCTGTTTCCCTTTTATTTTTTTTTTGTGATTGATGGTTTTTTGGTTGTGGCTATGGTTTGCTGCTGGTTGTTCGTTGTCGTTTTCTCTTTTGCAGGTACAAAAGGGACCTAGATCTCAGATCTGGGGTTCTCGGGTTCTAGGGTTTCTCGGGTTTTTAGATCTGGGTTAGGGGGCGATGGTTTTCTGGTGGTGAGGGTGAGGTTGGGGTCTCGGGTGGTGAGGATGATGTTGGGGTCTTGGGTGGTGAGGATGATGTTGGGGCCGGCCAAAGGGTTTCGGTTGGGTGGTTAGGCTCGGTCGTGATGGTGAGGAATGAGGCTAAGGGTGCCCCTCTTCTCCTCTCCGTGAGCTGGTTGAGGGTCTCTTTTTGTAGATTTTTTTGGGTTCCGGAAATATCGCTGGCAAAGGCGAGATGGACGGGTGATAGGCTGGTAGCCGGTGGAGATGGGACGGCCTGGCAGGATGGTGGGTGATGGACAGATTGGACTGCACAGAAAAAACAAAAAAAAACAACAAAAAGAAATAAAATAAAATAAAATAATAGTAATAATAAGAATATAAAAGTAATAATAATAATAATAATAAAATGATAATGCTAATAATAATAATAATAAAGCAAATAATAAAAACAAATATATAATAATAATAATAATAATAATAATAATAATAATAATAATAATAACAAAAATAGGACAAAATTAGTTATCAACAGCTGCCCCTCTTTGCTCATTGCTGAGAATCAGGAATAGAGCAAAGACAATAGACACTAATTTTGTCCGACTTATGACCTGATTTTTTCTTCTCTCTTTTTTTTTTCTTTCTTTCTTCTTTTTTCTTCTTTTTTTTCTTCTTTTTTTTCTTTTTCTTTTTTTCTTCTTTTTTTTGTATGCGCTCCTCTTGCAGCAGAGGCGATGAAACTTTAAATTTAAATCATCCATTTTTGTTTTTTTTGTTTTTGTTTTTTTGTTTTTTTTTTAAAATGTGCTCCTTTTGCAGCAGAGGCGATGAAACTTTAAATTCCTTTCTGAAAATGTTCTCCTCTTGTAACAGAGGTAATGAAACTTTAAATTTCTTTCTGAAAATGTGCTCCTCTTGCAACAGAGGCAATAAAACTTTAAATTTAAATTTGTTTTTTTTTCTTTTTTCGAGAAAGCTCCTCTTGCAGCAGAGGCAATGAAACTTTAACTTTCCTTTCTTTTTTTTTTCGAGAAAGCTCTTCTTGCAGCAGAGGCAATGAAACTTTAAAAAAAAAATTTGCCTGGAGGACTTAGAAATAGTGCCCGGGGGTCTTATGATTTGTGCCCGGAGGTCTTAGAATTATGCCCGGATGTCTTAAATTTGGTGCCCGGAGGACTTAAATTTCTTTTCTGAAAAGTGCTCCTCTTGCAGCAGAGGCATGAAACTTTAAAAATAATTTTGCCCGAAGGACTTATGATTTGTGCCCGGAGGACTTGAGATTTGTGTCCGGAGGACTTAGAATTGGTGCCCGGAGGACTTATGATTTGTGCCCGGAGGACTCAAATTTGGTGCTTGGAGGACTTAAATTTCTTTTCTGAAAAGTGCTCCTCTTGCAACAGAGGCATGAAACTTTAAAAATAATTTTGCCCGGAGGACTTATGATTTGTGCTCGGAGGACTTGAGATTTGTGCCCGGAGGACTTGAGATTTGTGCCCGGAGGACTTAGAATTGGTGCCCGGAGGACTTATGATTTGTGCCCACAGGACTTAAATTTTGTGCCCGGAGGTCTTAAATTCTTTTTCTGGGAAGTGCTCCTCTTACAGCAGAGGCATTGAAACTTTAAAAATTTTGCCCGGAGGACTTAGAATTTATGCCCGGAGGACTTATAATTTGTGCCCGGAGGACTTAAATTGTGCTCGGAGGTCTTAGAATTATGCCCGGAGGACTTAGAATTATGCCCGGAGGACTTAGAATTATGCCCAGAGGACTTAAATGCTTTTTCTGGAAAGTGCTCCTCTTACAGCAGAGGCATTGAAACTTTAAAAATTTTGCCCGGAGGACTTGAGATTTGTGCCCGGAGGACTTATGATTTGTGCCCGGAGGATTTAAATTCCTTTTCTGAAAAGTGCTCCTCTTGCAGCAGAGGCGATGAAACTTTAAAATTTTTGCCCGGAGGACTTACAATTTGTGCCCGGAGGACTTAAGATTTGTCTGAGGAATTTAAAATTAGTGCCCGGAGGACTTAGCATCTTTCCTGAAGAGTTTGAAATTGACGCCCGGAGGACTTAGACTTTACTTGAAAAATTTAAAATTGATGCCTGGAGGACTTGCATTAGTGCCCGGAGGACTTAAGATTATGCCCGGAGGACTTATAATTTGTGCCCGGAAGACTTGAAATAGGTGCCCAGAGGTCTTATGATTTTGTGCTTGCAGTGTTTGAAATTTGTGCCTGGAGGACTTGGAATTGGATTTGAAATTTTGCCTGGAGGACTTAAAATTTATCTGAAAAGTTCGAAATTCTTGCCCGGAGGTCTTAGAATTATACTTGAAGAGTTAAACTTTGTGCCCGGAGGACTTAAGATTTTTGAATTTGTGCCCGGAGGACTTGAAATTTGCTTATCTTCTGAAAAAAATCTTCAATCTTGATTAAACATGGCACTGGTCAAACTGGGTTTGAAATTTTTTTATCATGAGCAAACTTGCCCCTCTTTTTTTTCTCTCTCTGCTTTCTTCTCTCTTTTTCGTTCTTTCTCTCTTTTTTTTTCTCTTTTCTTTCTCTCTTCTCTCTTTTTTTCTTTTTCTCTCTTCTCCCTTTTTCTCTCTCTTCTCTTTTCTCTTCTTTTTCTCTCTTTTTTTCTTTTTTTTCTTTCTCTTTTTTCTTTTTTCTTCTCTTCTCTCTTCTTTCTTTCTCTCTTCTTTTCTCTTTTTTTTTCTTCTCTTTTCTCTTCTTTTTCCCTCTTCTCTTTTCTCTTCTTTCTTTCTCTTCTCTTCTTTCTTCTCTTTTCTCTTCTTTTTTTTTAATCTTGGAAAAGGTTGATAACCTTTAAAATCTAGATTAAATGGTGTTGAGTCTTCAGCTTGAGAAACATATTTTAATCTCAAAATTTTACACAAAAACTTTCAATGTTGATGCTGTATGATATTGCGTATGTATGCATGAATGCATGGCACTCAATCCTGTACATTTTCTGACTTCAAAACTCTTTCCTATCTTGCCAAAGAGGTACATCATTTGCCTTTTTTGTCTCCTTTGCCCCCAACATGATCATGAAAGCTCTTTTCTGTTTCCCATTTCTGCAGGGTTCTAGTGCTCATCATAGCCTTTTGACTTATTTATTTTTCTTTTTTTTTATAAAAAATAAATTATTTATTTTCATTTTTAATAAAAATTTAAATTATCGAAAAATCATACTAAATATCCCAATACTCTGGTAACATTTAGTAGACTCTTCTCACCTAGGGATCAGTCAAGAAATCATTACTTGTGAGTTTCATGACATCCCATCATCGGAAGATTTGTTTACTTAAATTTAAGTTTTATTATTAATTTCTTTTTTCTATTTTCTTTTAAAAACTTATTTATTTTTATTTTAATAAAAATTTAAATTATTGAAAAATCATACTAAATATCCCAATACTCTGGTAACATTTAGTACGACTCTTCTCACCTAAGGATCAGTCAAGAAATCACTACTTGTGAGTTTCATGACATCCCATCATCGGGCATTTATTATTAATTTCCTTTTTTCTATTATTTTTTTAAAACTTATTTTTTTTATTTTTAATAAAAAATAAATTATTGAAAAATCATACTAAGTATCCCAATACTCTGGTAACATTTAGTATGACTCTTCTCACCTAGGGATCAGTTAAGAAATCACTACTTGTGAGTTTCATAACATCCCATCATCGGGAGTTTATTTACTTATTTTGAAATTAAAATAATGATTCCTGAGACACATTTTTTCATTGTAAATTGTCCAAAAAGAATTTTGTTTTATTTTAAAATGATATATTCTATATTTATTTATATATTTTATATATTTAATTATATATCTTTTAAAACCATATGTTTATTATTAAAACTAATTCTATGCTATTAAATTAATTGATCTTAAAATTATTATAAATTCTAGAAAATTTTGCATATAAAAAATGTTTTTTTATTTTTATTGTGGAAATATGTTAGAAAGATAACAAATAAATAATATGATAGGAAATATACCCAAATCAACTTGGGCTGGCTGCTGGGCCAAGGAGTGTAGCAGGCCGGCGTGGAAGTGGGCCGGATCCACGGAGCAACTGTTGGCAGGCTAAATGGTGGACCGGGTTAACGTGCGGATCGGGTCGGGTCAATGCGTGTCGGCTGAGGCACACGGATCTTCCTCCTCCCGTGGGTCGGGCGCGCGGATCCAGGGTCGGATTCGGGTCCACGCGCGGGTCGACCTCTCTTTATAAAATCTTCTGTTTTTTTTTCTTTTCACTTTCCCTTTTTTCACAAAAAAAAAAACACAGAGCTTTCCAAAGCTCCCCCAGCCAGGCGATTTCCGGCCGTTGCCGGGCCACCGTGCGCCACCGCCGGCCGCCGCTGCCGGTTGCCGGAAATAAAAAATGAACCTACCTTCCGAAAGCTCTTCGATCCCTCTACCCGATTCTGATCTTGGTTTTAGCTAAAAAGCCCCCTAACCCTATAGATCTGGCTTAGACCAAAGCCCTTTCCCCATTTTTTTGTTTTTGTTTCCCTTTTATTTTTTTTTGTGATTGATGGTTTTTTGGTTGTGGCTATGGTTTGCTGTTGGTTGTTCGTTGTCGTTTTCTCTTTTACAGGTACGAAAGGGACCTAGATCTCAGATCTGGGGTCCGGGGTTCTCGGGTTCTAGGGTTTCTCGGGTTTTTAGATCTGGGTTAGGGGGCGATGGTTTTCTGGTGGTGAGGGTGAGGTTGGGGTCTCGGGTGGTGAGGATGATGTTGGGGTCTCGGGTGGTGAGGATGATGTTGGGGCCGACCAAAGGGTTTCGGTTCGGTGGTTAGGCTTGGTCGTGATGGTGAGGAATGAGGCTAAGGGTGCCCCCCTTCTCCTCTCCGTGAGCTGGTTGAGGGTCTCCTTTTGTAGATTTTTTTGGGTTCCGGAAATATCGTTGGCAAAGGCGAGATGGACGAGTGATAGGCTGGTAGCCGGTGGAGATGGGACGGCCTGGCAGGATGGTGGGTGATGGACAGATTGGACTAGACAGAAAAAACAAAAAAAAACAACGAAAAGAAATAAAATAAAATAAAATAAAATAAAATAAAATAAAATAATAATAATAATAATAAAATGATAATGCTAATAATAATAAAATGATAATGCTAATAATAATAATAATAATAATAAAGCAAATAATAAAAACAAATATATATAAAATAATAATAATAATAATAACAAAAATAGGATAAAATTAGAAGAACTGCTAAATATACTCCCATTTTTACTCTTTGTACCCCATCTGTCTCAGCAATAAACAGTGATTAATGAAGAGAAATGGGGTATGGAGAGTAAAAATAGGGGTATAGATAGAAATTCTCTAAAATTAGGTGTCAACAATACCATTCTTAGCAGTGTACTTTCTGTTTAGCATCTGTCAAAACATCTCACTATCATTTGCGTTTCAGACAGTCGAAAAAAACCAATTGATCGATTAAAAAATTGTCTTGATATATTCCGGTGAGGCCACACATAAAGTTTTGCATCATGCATTTATGATTAGATATGTTTAAAAGTCTGGCTATTTGTACAAATCTAAAAGTCCTTCTGATATTTTGTGGGATTTGGGTAAGATATTAATTCTATTAAAATGGGTTTGGGCAAATAAAATAGCCCAACGGTATTTGATCTTACTTTTAAAAGCTCAGGCTCAACTCGACAAATTTTATATATTTTTTAAATATCCTAATATATTTTTACATAAATTCATTAAAAATGTCAAAATCAATAAAATCCAATAAAATTGAGCCCAATAAATAAAACTCATTAAATCCATTATATATGCCAATTTATTAATAATTAAAGAAACCAATATTAAATGGTCCAATTAAAGAAACCAACCTAATAATAAAATCAATTTTATGTTTTTTTTTTGGAAAAAAATTGATTTATTTGGGTGAACCTTTTTTCTAGTTATTTGAAAAAAAGAAAAAGAAAAAGAGGTCCGGACAGAAAACTTGAGCCAAAACATCTGGCCAAGCCGATCTTGGTTACATAAAATTTGTTAATATATTGTTTAGACTCGACTGAAACTTGGTCTGACCCAACACATAATTAGGTTTTTTCATGAGCCAACTCAATCTTGTGCTCATTTTTTAAAAAAACTCAAGAACATCTTTTTCGTGATTCTGTCTCAACTAGAAATTTAGTGTCCTCTCTCTTATTTTAACCTTACAATCTTCTCCAAGAAGCCAATATTTTATAATGTCTTTCCTTTTCCAGTAGTTTGATTTTTAGATTATTTAGAATTCAAGTCATCTAGTTTGAATCATTTTGGATATAATTTATTGAGTTTTAAAATCAAATTAATTAGATCATTTCAAATTAATTTTTTGAATTATTCGAATATAGATAATTTCATATCCGAATTAATTTAAATTTAAATCCTTTCAAATTTAAATTAGATGAATTTGGATTGATTAGATAAATTTTTCAATTTTCTTAGAGGTGGCAAACGGACCAGTTCGGACGGGTTCGGTCCGGGTTATCTTTGAGTTTAGGTTATTTCGGGTTCGAGTTTTTTTGGGTTCGGGTTTTTTCAGATTCGATTTTTTCAATTTTGGGTACATTCAGTTTCGGGCATTTTCAAGTTTGGTTATTTTCGGATTCAGTCCAGTTTCGAGTTCGATCCGGTTCTAACCGGGTGAGTTTAGCCAGCTTAGTCAAATTAGTTTTGAAATTTTATAAGTTATGAATATTTTTATAATTTTGAATATAATAATTAATTTAATTTTTATATAGTTAAATAAAAATATAATAGAATTGCTAAAGTAAAGTTAAAATTTAGTAAATATTCATATAGATATAAATGTTTACATTTTAATATTTTTATTACTTGATAATGATTATTTAGTTTTTTTAATTTCTTACGATATTCACATTTATCTGTCACTATTAAAATCAAATCAGTGTGTAATTAATAGATGACGATATAAAACCATTTAAATTTGTTAGAAGAGAAATTTATTTTTAATTAAATAAAAATTAATAAAATAAAAAATAATAATTTAAAGAGAAAATTATTGGTGATATATTTGATGTGTCACAAAAATTATCATATCACAAAATATTAATTATGTATATTTAATACATTTAATATATAATTTTTGTTTATAATACTATTATTGTAATATGTAAAACAATTTATTTTACATTTTCAATGACGAAAGATAGATAAGAAAAATCATTTGTTTGATTATAATTTTGTATACTTGTCTTTTATTATTTACACTACTAAGAGTAGGCTTTTAGCAATTATAAATTGCAAAAGCTCACGATATTGTTGCAAATTCTCATCACATTTGCAACTATTTTTCATAGTTACTTATTGGATTTTTTTTATTTTATGCAATTATATTCTTTGTTGTTGTGAATTCCTACCAATTTAGTAACAAGAAATAAAAAGTGTTACAATATTTTATTATTTTTGCAACGATTTTTTATTGTCGTTGTCTAATTAAAATTTTAAATATTATATACAATGATACTTTTTATTGTTGCAAAATCCTATCAAATTGTAAAAAAATAAAATAAAATAAAATAAAAGAGAGTTATCTTATTGTGTCTGTAACAACTTTTTATTGTCTTTGCTTAATTAACTTCTTAAATACTTTATACAATGAAAAGAAAATTTGTTATAATATCCATATCAGATTTACAACGAATTTTCATAGTCATTGTCAAACTAACATTTTCTTAATATTGTGTATATAAAACGATCAAAATAATTGTTACAAAATATCATTGGGAATATTTATTATAATAAAAAATAAATTCAAAAAATAAAATTTGAGAATATAAAATAAAAATAATCATAAATGCAATTTTCTCTTAAACTATATTATATTTACTTGAAAATTTAATTTTTATCAATGTTAGATCTTATAAAATCAATTTTTTTATCTATATTATTTGAAAACTTATTATTTTTCATTATTTTCAAAATCTCATTGTTTGAAATTTATTGTACTTTTTCTTTATATATTTATTACTTACATATTGCTATATTTAATGTATAAACATATTATATTATCCGAGCTTGTTCATTCTTGTTTTATATAATTATTTCAATTTAAAAAAAAACACAAAATTATAGTTTGCTTGGATTAAAACTCCTAGTTATTATTCAATTAAAACTCATATTGATTCTAGGATTAACTAATCCCTATAAAAATAAGCCTATGATCAATCATATGTAGGAATATAATTAGAGAAATAGAAATTTAGAGTAAAATTATTAAGAATGTTGAAACGTTTTAATAATAAAAATTATAACATGTTAACGTTATTAAAAATGACAGAAAGAACGTTTAAATGATATAATAATTGAATTGTTTTAACCTTTTTTATACTTAATACTAGCTACCTATTTGTGTTTCAAAAGTTTAACACTGCAAATCTATTTTCTATCTTTTAAAATGCTAGTTATTTATATATTCAATTGGCCGGTTACTTTTTGATAGATATTAAATTCTCTTACAAAGTAAATTATTTATAAATTACTTTTTAACAAAATTATTTATAAATTAATTGCATATGAAAATTTATTCAAAATTTCATTTAAAATAAACCATTTTAGTTAATTTAATTGATTTCCCTCTATTTAATTTATTTCTCTCTCAAATTTTCATATTTTCATTTTCCTCTATTTAATTGATTTTCCTGTCAAATTTTCATGTTAAAAAAACCATTTTAGTTAATTTAATTGATTTCCCTCACAAATTTTCATATTTTCATTTCCTTCTATTTAATTGATTTCCCTCTCAAATTTTCTTTTAAAAAGAAACCATTTTAGTTAATTTAAAGGCACAAAGGTGACTAAAGTTGAAGACCCAATGTCCCCTTTCTTCATTCTTCTTCGTTTTTCTTCTTTTCCATTGTTCAAAATCCCCTGCTTTAATTCAATTTTCTAGTTTTTCTTCCCCATCTAAGTAGCCATTTCCTTTCCTTATCACACAACAAACCCAGCCACATTTGTTGTAGTGAATTAATTAATATAATGCTAATTATTTAAATATAATTAATCATAATATTAATAAAGTATAAAAAACAAATTTTATTAAAATTATCGCTTACACAATAATACTATTATAGTATATTATTAAATTACGCTTTAATTTACAATTAGAAATATTATTTTTATTTACACTTTAATTTTATATTTAATAGATAATAAATCAATTATTTTTAATAAATAATTAATTCTATCAGAATAATACTTACGCATTAAAGAAATTACATAATTTATTCTTAAAAGATTGTTATAATAAAATATAATATATAAATCATTGTTATAAGATACCAAATTAGAATCTTGTTAATATAAAAAATAATTAATTACTAATAGCTTGATTTATTAATGTATTTTATTAAAATTACCGCTTACACAATAATACTACTATAATATTTTTTAAATTACAATTTACTATTAGAAATAATTATTTTTATCCAAAATTTAATTTTATAATTAAAAAGTGTATCAATTATTTATTTATTTTAAAATAATAATCATATAATTATAATTCGGGTTTTTACAAGTTTCAGATGGGATCAATCTCGATTTCGGATCATATCGGATTCGAGTTTTGTCGAGTTCGGGTTGTGTCGGGTTTGTGCTTTCTGGGGTTCGAATTTTTTCG
Source organism: Heritiera fomes (assembly GCA_032173925.1). Lineage (NCBI taxonomy): Eukaryota > Viridiplantae > Streptophyta > Magnoliopsida > Malvales > Malvaceae > Heritiera > Heritiera fomes. The sequence continues at coordinate 35,583,592 of JAPDPM010000002.1, read as the reverse complement.
GTTTCGAGCCTTTGACTTTTTTGGTTAATTCGAGTTGGTCCGAGTTCGGTCTCGGGCGAGTTCGGGTGGGTTTTTGGGCTCAGACCAGCTTTTGCCACCTTTAATTTTTCTAGTTCAAATCAACTTTGATAACTAAAAAAAAAAATGATAACTAAGACGTTGTAGCCATTTATAGCAAAAAGAGTAACATGAGGCATAGGCCTACTATGATTATAATCATTAATTTTTTTTTTTACAATTATAATCATTAATTCTTGTCACAATTAACTTTCGAATTTAGACTTGTTCCCATTCTTGTAAGTCATATTTTGCAAATCTCTAAACATTCTGTAACAGAAAAGGCATTAATGCATGTGACGGAGCACGATTTTTTGTGAAACACAAAATCCTCAGTCAATAGCCCGAACAGGATTTTATGTCTAATTAAGGGGTTCGGTCTTAAAAATCTAAATATTAAATTAATTGATTTCACTTGATATAATTGATGGAAACGAATCGAACTAAAATAATTAATCGAAATGATCGAAACATAATTAAATAGATTAGTTATTTTGATTTTAACTATTAAGAAATATATAATTTATATTTTTGCATTAAAATTGTTATATTTATATTATAGATAGTATAAATTATAAATTATATAAAATAATAATATATTATATTATATATGATTTTAAAATATCATGTAAATTAAGCTTTATTTATATTATATATAATCATCATCATCAAATCCTTTCTCAGAATAACTAATACTTAATCTAACGGTTGTTACTCTTTTTAGGAAAGATTAAGTCTAAGGTTTGATTTCCTACTCTTTTCTTGTACCACCTATGAACCAAAGAAAAATAGCCTTTATCACAACATGTTGGAATAAACTATATGAATTAATATATAAAATTATATTAAATCATCCGCATAAATTTTCTTTTTTCACACATTCCTATCTAAGACAATGTGTTCATCTAACTCTAATACTTCCATATTTTTTCAAATATTTTTTGGCATTCCTCTAACCTTGACCATTCTCATCTTTGTTTTTTTATATGTATCACTCCAACTTTCTTGTGAATGTCTTCATTTCTCATTCTATTCTTTCTTGTATATCCGCACATTCATCGTAACATTTACATTTATGCTACACTCATATTTTGTGCATGCAATCTCTTAGTCTCCCGGTATTCACTACCATATAACTATGTTAGTCTAATAACTATTTTGTAAAACTTGTCTTTCAATGATATAGAAATTCTTTTATTATACAACACACTTGTAGCTCTTCTTTACTTATTTCATCCAACTTAGATCATATGGATCATATCATTATCAATCTCTTCATCCATTTGTACTATCAAACCCAAATATCGAAAATAATCTTGCTTAAATATCGTCATCTCATCTAACATCTATATCTTCTGATCTTTCTCTTCTTTGAATCTATATTATATATAATACAGTTTAAAAAAAATTAATTAATAAGGTTCATTAATTCGAGTATTAAGTTTGAAAATCGATAGTCGACCGAATTAATTGATTATACAAATCTCATAAATCAATTTTTGATCGAAATTGAATAAATGAATCGAATTGTTAAATCGATTCGAACCTATTTCTGCATACTCCTATTTATGTTTGAATGTTTGTAAAATAAATGATAATTATTGCTTGGCTTACTCAAGCAGTACTGCTAAGAATAATCTTAAAAAAAAAAAATTCGATTCAATTTACCGATATAACATTCATAACCGGGCCAGTACTCATGGCATTATCCCAATTTAATAAATAGGAGGTTTAGGGTTTGAGTTTTATATATTTTGTATATATAATTCATGTTTGTATTATGTAAAATCGTATTCGTATTTTGTAAAACATAAAAATTTTATGTAAAAATTCGTCGACAAATCAACACAAATTTTTTAAAAACTTTTATCACATTTATATACAAATTTTACCAAATTTTAACTTGTATTATTTTATAATCTTTTATTTTTATCGTTTTCATGTTATCTAAGATTATCATATCATTATTAAGACTTAGAAATAGTTAAAGACTGGGCATTTAACTGTTATTTAAATGTTTTATTATTGTCATTGGCATAATGATGTCGGCAATAAATTGTAAAATGGTAAATAAGACACAAAATTGGTCAAACTTGGTTTGCAGAATGAAGCTCTGAATGGAGGAGGAACACTCTTCGTTAACAAGCATCCAGACCTTAAAGTCAGAGTTGTCCATGGCAATACCTTGACCGCTGCAGTTATTCTAAATGAAATTCCTAAAGATGTGAAAGAAGTGATTTTAACAGGAGCTACTTCCAAGCTCGGTAGAGCGATTGCCCTCTACCTCTGTGAAAGGAGAGTACGCGTTCTCGTAAGTCTTTTAAAGTTTGATCAGGATCTACCTATATTAACTTTGTTCATTCACCATTACTAGTTGTTTAATGCTGCACTGCATGATTGAAATATTGATAGCATGGCACGTGATTCAAGTATATCTTTCTAAATAGCTAGTAACATTTTATATAGGTTTGCTAAATTGATATTTTATATTCATATGTGATTCCCATAAATGCGGACTAGATCTGCTTATCTTTTTCGTTTTCCAAATTAATTTTTTTTTGAAAGGCAATATGAATTTATTAAAAATATCAAATGACCTAGTCCATCTGACAAGGACAGGGCAAAACAGAGCAACAGATGCTATAGGATTACAAGCCTCAAAAGCAAAAAACACACAAAGCAAACTGCCTCCAATTAACTCAGACTTGGTACCCAACAAACCCAGTAAATCGATACGTCTAAAAGCAACAGTTGGGCATCACTCAATAAAATCGAAGCCGGGAAAAGTCACCATCAATTTCGTCCCCTTATCCAGCAACTTGGTTTGAACTGCTTACCAACTTTTTAAGATACTCACCAGCATTTATTTAAGGATAATTATCCAATACACTGTCATTAGAGTTTTTGACTCCACAAGTAGAATTAAGATAGTTACATATGTCTTATTTTATTTATTTTTTATTTTTAAATAATTTTAAAGGACATGTGAAATTATTCTAATCTCGTTTATGGAGTAAAAAAATTTCACTGATGGTATATTAGATATTAATCATTTATTTAAACAGAACATGTTTTATCATTTTAATATCATCTGCCAAGTCAAAAAATTCCACTGAAAATGTATTGAATAATTATCTTTATTTATTTCAATACTTACCGATTGTACAATTGTTTTGTTGGGGTTTGCCTTGAATCCCATATCAAATGTATAGAAGAAGTTGTAAGGGCTTTTCTCTTATAAATAATGTGCTAGGCTTGATTTGTAAAATATCCCAAAAAGTTATAGAGTTTGGGCTACTATAAAAGGATATAGTTGAGTTCTTTGGGTAGTTAGGTTTTGGGCTTATTAGGAGTTTGCAATTTTTTTCTTCTAAAAATTGCACAGTTGTAATTGTTTGATTGATTATTAAATTGGTTGGGTGATTATAGGTCAAATTGGTTGGGCCAAACCACATTAAAAATTGTTGTGTTTATTCTTGCTTTTTTCTGTTTTTGTGGGTATTTGGTTTGAGAGATATTTTTCTCAACAAGTGGTATCAGAGTTAAAGGTTTGTGATCCTACAAGAGGAGGAAAGCTATGGCTGAAGCTATATCTAGATGTATGCCTAAGTTTGAGATTCCCTTATTTGATGGTAAAAGTAATTTTATGTTATGACAAAGTACAATTCAGGATCTTCTAGTGCAACAAGGTCTAGATTTGGTATTAGAAGAAAATAAGCCAGATGGAATGTCTAATAAAGATTGGGTTGGAATTCAGAAGAGGGTTGTGAGCACAATTAGATTGGCGCTTACTCCAGAGATTAAGTATAATGTATTGACTGAGATGACACCAACCTGATTGTGGAAGAAGCTAGAAGACATCTATGCATCAAAGTCGCTAATGAATAAATTGTGTTTGAAGATGGATTTATATTCTCTGAAGATTGATGAAAGTTCGAGTCTCCATGATCACTTAAATGAATTTAATAGACTAGTTTCACATTTATTAGTTATTGATTCCAAAGAGTTGAAAGAAGAAGATAAGGCATTGCTGCTGTTGTCATCTTTGCTTAAGTCCTATAGACCTTTAGTTCAGACTTTATTGATAGGTAAAACTACTTTAATGTTGGATGATGTGATTGCTGTGTTGCATGAGAATGAAAGATTTATGGGTAAAGAAGATTCTTCATCTGCGGGAGGTGTACTAGCTGCTGTGGAATGTTCTACTCAAGAGAGGACAAATGAGAGACATGGTGGATCAAGAGGGAGATCAAGATCAAGATTCAGAGATTATAGTGAGGTGAAATGTTATTATTATGGAGAGAAGGGTCATATCCAAACACGCTGCAAGACATTGAGGGAGGATATAGCTGCATTCAAGAAGGCCCAGCAAAAGAGTGATGATGAAAAGAAGAATGAGACATGTGTTGCTCTGACTGATTCAAATGATGATGTATTAGCAACTTGTTTAAATGAGTCCCATACTTATGAGAAAGGTTGGGTTTTGGATTCAGTTGCATCGATGCATATTTGCAATGATAAAGATCGGTTTGATGAATTGAAAGAGGTTGAAAGTTTAAGCAATATTGCCGTGGGGAATGGTAATCAAGTGAAGATTGAAGGTATTGGGAGTGTTCAACTCAAGCTTCATGATGGTGGTGTCAGGACTCTTCGTAATGTGAGGTATGTACCCATTTTTAACTACAATTTGATTTCTTTGGGTGAGTTAGCTTCACGTGGGTACACATATGTTGGTAATAATGATCGTTGCAAAGTATACAAGAATGGAGATTAAGTTTTGCAAGGAAAGAGGAATGAGAAACAATTATATTTGCTTGATGATGCGAAGGATAGAGTTGTTTCCAAGAGTAAGAAGATTCAGAGGCATGTTAGTTTTTCAGATGTTGTTAAGCAGTTTAGGGAGTTTGAGGATTCAAATCAAGGGAGGATTTGTTGGGGTTTGCTTTGAATCCCATATCGAAAGTATAGGAAAAGTTATAAGGGCTTTTTCCTTATAAATAATGTGCTAGACTTGATTTGTAAAATATCCTAGAGAGTTATAGAATTTGGGCTATTATAAAAGGAAGTAGTTGTGCTCTTTGGGTAGTTGGGCTTTAGGCTTGTTAGGAGTTTGTAATTTTTCTCTTCTAAAAATTGCACAGTTGTAATTATTTGATTGATTATTAAATTGGTTGGGTAGTTATAGGGCAAATTGGTTGGGCTAAACCATATTAAAAATTATTGTGTTTATTCTTGCTTTCTTCCGTTTTTGTGGGTGTTTGGTTTGAAGGATATTTTTCCCAACATGTTTCATCTAGGCCCTAATTAGTGAGGGTATAGAAATAGAGTTTGGAACTACGAATTTATTTTCTTTCGAGGAATGAATTTAATTACTATACTCCAAATCAATTGTTTATGGCTTACACTTGCATACTGCATAGATGTTGACTTCATCAACCGAGAGATTTCAAAAAATACAAGAGGAAGCCCCTGCGGATTGCCAAAACTACCTCGTCCAAGTTAACGAATACCAAGCCGCTCAAAATTGTAAGGTACAATGTTTCAATGCCATTCTCAATTGTTGAATTATTTCATTGTGAAAAGCATGGTAAGATTTTAATAGTATTTGATAATGTGTTAGGTTTTTAATTTTAAAGATAGTTTAACTGTTGCATGTTACTATGAAATAGACATGGATCGTGGGCAAATGGATAACACCAAGGGAGCAAAGTTGGGCTCCATCCGGAACACATTTTCATCAATTTGTGGTCCCACCAATTCTAGCCTTTAGAAGAGACTGCACATACGGTGATCTAGCGGCCATGAGGCTGCCTAATGATGTTAAGGGCCTTGGGAATTGTGAGGTGAGTAACCTTCTCATTAATCATCTCTTAATTATGAGCAAAATATGATAATCATATGGCTTCTCACAAGTTAACTTATTATACTTTTGTTATTATGTAGAAAAATTCAATGTACAATTTCAGTTTAAAAAATAGATTTAAATCACTTTTCCTCTTACATCGGATAAAAAGTAAACGGAAAAAAAAGGAAAAAATATGATGCTATAAAAAGAGCTTTTAAAAATGAAAAAGGAAAAAAAATAATCATAATTAAATTGAAATTTACATAATTAATTATGATTTTATTATGTTCAATTGCATGAAAATAGCAACCATTGTTTTATTTGTACAATATATAATGATAATAAGTTATATCACGAATTAGAAACATACCAAAATAAATGAAATAATATATAAAATACATCATTAAATATGATTGGAACCCACATTTACCTAGGAATAAGGCTAAATTAAATGAGAGGTGAGATTGATTTTGGTTAAATTAAAAATAATAAAAAAACAGTTAAAGATATATATTTTTTAATAAAATAATAAAAAATTAAAAATAAAGTAGAAAGTAAATTTTATCCTCTTGTTATTTTATATTGAAAAATTATCCTATACACTGTCAGTGAAGTTTTTTAATTTCACAAGCGGGGTTAGGATGATGACATGTGTTCTATTTTATTTATTTTTTATTTTCTTAACATTTTTAAAGGACACATGTCATCATCTTAATCCCGTTTGTGAAGTTAAAAAACTCCACTGACAGTGGATAGGATAATAATCCTTTTATATTTTAGTCATTCACTGCACGTCACTGGAGTTCTACTGGACTCCCAAACTAATCCTAAATTTACCCAGGAATTTGTACACTAGAGAAAAGATAAACTTCCAATTACCTTCCCTATAATCTTTCTTTGATAATATATTTGCGTAAGTTTTGGTGGATGCTGGGACAGTACACAATGGAGAGAGGAGTTGTGCACGCATGCCATGCAGGAGGCGTGGTTCATCAGCTAGAAGGCTGGACTCATCACGAAGTTGGGGCGATTGACGTTGATAGAATCGATCTCGTCTGGGAAGCTGCTCTCAAGCATGGTTTAAGGCCAGTCTCAACTGTAAACAACTAAGATATTAGTTGTGATATATAATGCGTGAAAAAGAAAAAAAAAATTGACTTTGAAAATTGAACCATATTTGGTTGTAAGACGTCTTTTTTATCTTTTTTTTTTGGTTCTTTTGTGATGCAGTATTTGAGCAAAACAAAATATGGATTAAGTAGTGTCATGTAATATGTACTCGATAAAATATCGATTTCTATCTTAATTAAGCAAAGGTATAATTATATGTTTGATTTGCTAATTGCAATTGTATGTATTAATTTTACAAGGAGTTTTGTTATTCCAGATTAAAGAAATGTTGATATGAATTAGTGCTAATTTTTTGCAATGCTGCTACTTTCTTTTAGATGTAATTACAAATATTTTTATCTATTTTATAATTTAAAATTAATATTATTCAAATAAAAAATAATAAACAATAAAACTCTTCTTATAATAATAACTTTTAAGACATCGTATCCAAAAAATTTCACTTTTATCTTTACCAATTACTTGTTTATACGAGCAGCAATAGCTGCAAAGCGGATACAGATAAACGGTGGTCGCCAAATATCATCTTGCCACATGTCAAATAAACATTAAGGTTCGAGGACATGTAGCATTTTTGCAGCTCGACAGTTGTCCCATTCCAACAGCTATTACGTTCACTGCCACTGGTCTAATGCTCTCTCCAACTTCTATAGCTAGAAAGGGCGAAAAAACAAAAAGATCTGCTTCTCGAAACACTGTTTCTCGTTTTCCTTACAGCTGCTAAATCCAACAAAAAAAAGGGAGAAAAAAAAAGGAATGTCGTTTGGAGTTCAAAAGAAGACCAAACCCACTAAGCAAAACAAGAAAAGGTTCCTCAACAATGCTTTAAGCTACCTCAAACCGGACTATTACATGTTTGCTTCTCTTATTCCTCCCCCACTGTCTCAATGATTGCTCTTAATTGGTGTAAAAACTGTGACTGTCGTCCTTGGAAGCTCTGGTATCTGTTCCTGGAGATTGATAATCTTATTGACAGATGTGAAGTCTTATGGAGTAAGATCTTTAGAGAGGCAAATGGTATCGCTAATTCCTTGGCAAAAGCTGGGGTGGACAGATCAGCTTGGCTGAAAGCATGGTGGTAATCCGTTTTGAAAGTTCTTTGCTGCAGGATTTTCTTTCTAGCTTTTCTCTGTTCCTCACAGCCTGGGCTGTCGATGAACCTTTTTGGTGGCTTTGATCAGATGTTATATTTAACTATGTTCAAATGTTGGCAATTTTTTACTGTGCTGTGAACTCTTGCGCTTTATATTCATCTAATAATATGAGCTTGAATTACCAAAAAAAAAAAATCCTCCCCCACTGTCTGGTAACCGTTTTTTCTTATAATGTACCAATTTGTTTTTCAATAATTTTCTACTTTTTTTTTGCATCATTGGGTTCTTTTTTTTTTTTTGGTTATCAGGAGTGAAAATGAAAGAACCCATTAATGGAAACAAGGGGGTGTTAAAAAAGGTTGGCTAGTATATGAATTCTGACATTTACGTGTATGCGCCATTGGTTTCTTCTCAGCTAATTAATTGGTTCCCCTCCTTCAGGTGTTATTTCCTTATTTATTATTTGATTATTTTAAGTAGATGATTTTTTTTATTAGAATGTTTTGCTCTGAACTGATTTTACATGCACAAGTTCCTGTTCTATGTTAAAATATTTAAATTCTTCTTACGTGGTATAACAATGTAAACAAGAGCTGCGTGTTGATTGGCAATTTGATTTTAAATCTTTTTTTGGCTCAAAAACTCTAGCTCTTTCATTTCGATTTGCCATTGGGGTCATGAGACAGTCACCTACAGAACAACTAGTTCATGGGATAAATTTTTTTTTGTCTTTTTTGCTCCCACTGGACTGGAGTGCAGTGACATCCAAACGGAGCCTAAGGTAGTTATTCAAAAGAAAGTAGATCATACTAATTGAACATGTAAATTAAGAGAAGGAAAGCATACATGTTTTGGTCATACATCATTTCTAGGTGATATGTCAAAGTCTACCTACGTTGGGCCAGGCCCAACGAGCGTCAGAAATCATCATGTGGCAGAGAATCGCCGGGCCACGTGGTCTTAGGCGATAGAATGCAAAGCTGCATCCTTACGCCTGTCGTTGGGCGACAGACTCCAAGTCTATCACCTGCAATCATAACGCGACACATGACGCGCATTACACCTATCGCCGGGCGACAGACTCCCACTCCGTCGCCTGCAGTCATAAGGCGACATGTGGCGCCTGACTTCGGCTCCTGATAGCGACAGATCCTTGACGCCACAACGTGCCACGTGGTATGAGTCTCTCGCCGGCAACAGGCTCCGAATGCTCCCAGTTTTCGAGGAACTTGTATTATATTGGGACACAAACTCTCAGCAAGATGATGGACTTATCGTCAAGCAATTAACCTAAAATATTGGCCTATAAATAGGCTTCCAGGTACAATTTTATTCCCTAATTTTTGACTACTGGCTTTTACGCTTCCCAATACTTAAGAACTTTCTGCTGACTTAAGCATCCCTGCGTCTCTCTGACTTTTCTTGTTTTACAGAAGCTTCTTGGAGAAACGTGAAGACTAAGTACGAACATCGACGTCAGCATACCTTTATTGTTGTTTTGTGCAACAATACTAGGGATACTTTGATTACTTTGACATAGCTCTACGTAAAGCAAAATGGAGGAAACCGCTTTATTGAATTCTTATTTTTTAGTTTAACCTTTTTAAATAAATTGCTAGGTAAAAATATTAAAGACGGAGAAGAAAATGATATGAATTATGTCATAAGAATTTAAAAACGTTCTGTTTTGCAATCATGGGAAAGAAAATCTTCCACAATTTGAGAATTGAACATCGATTAGAAAACCTTCTTCATAGTTTATTCTCTTGATGGAATAATTTATGTCGGCAAGTAATACTCTGCCAAGCCAAGAGAATACTTTTCTCCCTATCCTTCCTTCCCTTTCTGCTGTCTGGTCATTATCATTCACAGTCATGTTCCCCTTGCTGCGCGGTCTGTTGTATTTGTTTTGTGTTACTTTTGACTTTATCATCTGAGCTGAGCATTCTTCTAGAGTTCAGTTTCGTCTTTGCTTACCTTACCACAGCTTTATACATTTCTAGATTGAAAATTCTCTTGTGCCTTAGAAAAGGGTTCTATTGGCTAGTTCACCCCTGGCTGACATTCATTTTGTGTTTGATGATGCATTTGAGAGGAGGATCTATAATCCAAAAACAAGTTTGAGAATGTGAGGATTACATTGAACTGAATAATGATGAGTTTTAAGTGTTAAAAAAAAATCCATGGTAGTTATGAGTTCAAATAGTCTTCTCTATTGATAATGAAGGAAAAAGATGTTATGCAATGAATTTGAGTTCAAACAGACGCGTGTGCACCCGTGTATACAAACACATACATATGAATTTATTCTGCTGCAGTGCTGGAAGGATTGTGATGTAAATTACAAGCAAAACGATGGATGAATCATCCCCATTAAGTTTAACACTGATTATGATGGGCCTTATCTAATTTAGTAGTCTAGAACTGGGGTGACTCCGGTAGTCTGCCCATGTTTTAGCATCAGATGTAGAAGGGTAATTAGCTAGCCTCATCAGATGGGCCTTATCTAATTTAGTAGTCTAGGTAGCCTGCCCATGTTATAGAATTAGAAGTTAGATGGCTAATCAAATCAATATGAAGTGCAAAATATTTGTTATCGAACCACTCAAAAAGAGGTCGTTTGCCTATTGCAAATACAAAGTATATTGAGCCATCTATAAAAAGTCCTCTTTTGATCTTCTCCTACTTCTCCTGCTTTTATATATATTTCTTCTTTTTAGTCAGGCCAAATTCATTTTTAAGCCATTCTCAATTAGTTATTTGGCTTGTGGCTTCTGTCTCGTAGCGGTTTGCTAAAACATTTAACAAAACTATCAAGGCTTATTAGAGGTGACTTTCATACCTTGTTGAGGTAACAGAACTTTAATCCCTTTTAATTATCAGTACATTGAATTGCTCTCCTTGGGGAACAAGTAATAATGATCATCAGATGAGTTATGATTGTAGTCTTAGGTCATCAAGTTTCAGGTTACCACACAAAATGGTACTTATATTCAAGAGAGAGACTTTTAAGCTGATGTGGCAGGATGCTATTTGTTGGGTGAGAATTACCTTTTGTTTTTTTTTTGGTGAAAGGGTGAAAATTACTTGGAAACGTAATAAGCAATAAATTAAGCAGCCTCTTTTATTTATCTTGCGGGGGGAGTTAAATTTTATGGTGCAATCAATTAAAGTTTGATCTAATAATTATTATTTTTTTAAAAAAAAAATTAAATCCAAGATTCCATCCCCTTTCCTTGGACCTCTCTTTGAACCAAAAAAATAAAGTAAAATTTACAGTGCTAATTAACAACAATCAAGTTTGTCTACTTTCTCAATTATTGGCAGGGTCATTGAAGCATTTGTGATTCATTGGCAGTACAGCTAGGCGTCCAATCTCCTTTGATACATCTATTTTGCTGATTGACAGGAGATTTTTGCAATTTTTTGGCGCTCACTCTCCTTATTGTGTATCTTGTCTTATTGCTTTGTGGAGGCTAATCACTTTGAATTAACATCCGTATAATATCGATATGGGTTGAAATTCTACTTGCTGTTTATTACTTGTACACTAGTGTTTGAACTCGTCGTCCTAGGAGGGATAATTTTAATATTTAAAAATTAGTATAAAAAAAATGAAATATTCAAATAAATTTTATATAGAAAAAGTGTAAGTTAATTATTAGGAAATTATATAAAAAAATTAAATAATAAACACAAACCATGAATAAGAAAAAGGAAAAAAATTGTCAAAGCCTTGAGATCTTCAATTAGAATATTGAACAAAAGAACAAAATAATAGAAAATTAAGATTGTTATATTCTGCTTGTTTAATGTCACTCCATTAGGCTTTTTGATTGTAGCGATTTCTTGTTAAAGCAATCATTTTAATATATTTGTTTATAATCAAGAAAGTTATAGCGAATCGATCCAAAAATGAGGTTTTATAGCCCTTCAAGTTACCAAGCTTTAAGGTTGTGCTTGTTACAGCTGAAAATTGAAAGGAAAAAAAATAGAGGAAGGAAAATTGGAAAGAAAATAAAATTTGACATTGCTTTGTAGAACAAAAAATATAAAGGAAAGAAAAGAAGAGAGAAATATGTTTTTTGTCCTCCAAAGAAATATAATGACATAAAATAAGAGAGAAAATATGAGCATGTGAATAAATTAAGAAAAATACGAAAATACTCCTAAAAAAATTTTAAATCATTAATTTTGCTTTTCTTTTTTCTTCCTGAACCTCACTATCTCACTCTCACCATACTCTCTCAATCTCTCCTTCGATCTTTTCTGTCACCGATGTCGTCTCTCCTACCACCATTTGTGCCGTCGTTCAAATTGCCTTTTGCAATGGACTAGATGATTGGAACTTGAGCTTGGACTCAGGGTTGCCATTCAGACCCCCTTTCATTTCATTGTAATTGCATCAGGTATGTTTTGATCCATCCTTATTTTACTATGTTCAATTTCTTTTGATTTTTTAACGATTGTCGATCCCTTCTTCGTTTTTCCAATTCCTTCATTTTGTTCTAATGATATATTTAATTTTTTTTGTTACTTAAACCTTGCCATAGCCCGTTAATTAGTCGGCGATGATGCTCTTTGTTTCCATTTTTATACTTCTAATTACTTGGCTTTCTCTTAATTAGACTTCTAAATGATTTATCAAAAGTACTTGGGTTAGCAGCTTCTATCCTCCGACTATGGGTGGTATAAGAGGATATATTAACCATGCTTTGAAATTTATCAAAAGTACTTGGGAGCATCTTCCAGCAATTCAACAGGATAGTTGACTACTGTGTAATTCTCCAAGTCCTGTTTGATTCATTGCTTTGTTACCACAAATAATTTATTGTTATCCATTAATTTTTGCCACTTAGAAAGCAAATACTATAGGTTTATTTTTTACCAAAAGAAAGTTAGCATTTCCATTGTTTTTGTTTAAAATTGCATTAAATGGCATATTTGTATTTTTGAAAAGAAAAATGGCACTTGTCCAGTATATATATATATATATATATATATATATATATATATATATATATATATATATATGTATGTTTATATATATGTATATATATGTATGTATATATATATGTATATATATGTATGTATATATATATGTATATATATACATATATATGAGGAAGGATTCAGTTACACATGTGTAAAACAAATTTAGTTTTACACACTTTCATATCTTTTTATATAATTTATAATTTTTTAATCCGACCGTTGAATTTTATGTATTATTCATATAGATCATGCATGACAAATTTCAAATTAATCGAATATGTGTAACTATTTATTTCAAAAAAAAAATTTCAACTGTTGATATATATTGAAAAATACTATTCTCGATTAAAATGATAGAAATAGCAGATTGATTCAAAAATTTACATACATTATAAATATGAGTAGGTTGTTAAATCCAACGGTTGATTTGCAAAAATATTAATCCTATATGAAAATATAAAACTGTGTAAAACAAATTTGTTTTACACATGTGTAAGTGGATCACTACTATATATATTATTATTATTATTACAAGGTACATAACAAATATGAAAAGATGTCTACATGGATGTTTACTTGGACATTATCTTTGAATTACGAGTAAGCATCCTTTGACTTATGTGTAAGTCAAAACAAATAATAAATGTTTTCCTACCTTTCTACTTTCCTAAAATTTTTCTAATTCCTACAATTTCTTAATCTTTTTAATAAAATTATCTTAAAGTAATTCTAAATACTATCTAATCCAAAAAAATTCAAAAAAATATATAATTTTAATATTATCTTTTTGAAAAACTAAATAAAATATTGATTGATATTTATTTATATTGTAAATTAAATAATTTTAATTTTAATTTATTTAAAAATTATTTTATTAACTAAACTAAAAAGTATAAAAGTAATCTATCAATATCATGTATATTTTTTAAATATTTAAAATTATTATTTTTCTAAATAAACAAAATTCATGTATAAAACATATAAATTTACAAAAATATATGTTAACATGCATATTTAATAGATAAAATTAATTATATAAATATGTTATAATCATTCTTATATATATAAGAATAAGAATGTATATGTATATTATAGGTATATAAAATGCATATTTATAATTATAATTATTTAGGTCAATAATAAAAATCTACCTCAAAATGTTGCTCTAACACTTGAAATTTTTTAAAATATACTTTTAATTTTTAAAAATTTTAAAATATACTTTCAATTTTTATTTTAACATTTTTTTGATGTGCTTAATAATATTATTTATAATGTTTTCGTTTTTGATTTTTCCCAATATTTGTTTATCTTGTGTTTTGAATTTTATAATTTTATAATTAAATATTTAATTCTTTTATGATTGGATATCTTTGTTATATTATATGTAATTTCTATAGTATTATTATCTAATACACTATTAGTTAAGTTTTTAAACTCTACAAACAGCGCTACTATATATTCTTTATGAATATTAAAAAAATGAAAAATAAATAAAAGAAAGGTATGTATCATCATTTTAACATTGTTTGTAAAGTTTAAAATTTTCACTAACAATATATTGAATAATAATCATTTTATATATGCTTTAAATATATAAATTAAATAATATTATTTTATATATTTACAAATTTAAATAATTAAATTAATTCGTCCATCGCATGAGTAAAAGCTAGTTTACTTATATAGCAGAACTTCTATACATTTTATAAAGTTACTAGTAAGGTGAGTTACAATGGTGAGACCATCAATGACCGTGAGAAAGACCATAGTCTGGAAGTTGCTTGAGGGGGACAACCAGTTTAGTTAAAATATCTTAGATTAAATTTTTTTACTTTAATAATATTTTTGCTTAGTTAGTTGTTTACTTTATAAAATATAGAAAAAATGAAATTCATTATGAAATAAACATGAAAAATATCATGTTAGAAGGCTTAAAGCCTACTATCTAGGAAGTTAGAAGATGACTGTATTGATATGAAGTAGTTCATTTAATCAATGAATATTGAGACTGTCATTGGTTATTAAATGGCAAGGAGATGATTGACATGAAGGCCTATTTTGGTGCCAAGCAACAATAAAAACTCTTTTTTTTTGTTACATGAGAAAAATAAAAAACTCTTTAGATACCGGCACCTTTGCCCTTTTATTCTCAATGGCAGACCCATTTTTTCCCTTTGCCATTCCAGTTGAGACTTTAATATGTTCACAAAGAAAAGTAGTTTTTCCTTAATTAAGGAAGGGGCTCTGTTATTTGAGCTGATAACTTTTCTTTTGACTGTAGAGATTAGTTATTTGAGCTGATGACTCTGTTGCCACTACATTTTATCTTGAGGGGTTAGCTAGAAATATTCACCCGTGGAGCATGTATTTTGTCTACGTCATGTAGGCTTTCTTAGGTACAAAAATAGATGAAAAACTGCTTTTGTGTGCTGATTCTATAACTTTTCACTCTCTTTACTTATCATACCAAATTACGAATGAATGACCTTAGCAAGTTGTATTATTCATGTTTAAATTATGTTCTATGATGATATGATAGTTGACCTTGGGAAGGATTTGAGTAGCTAATATAATAGTTGAACTTTAACTGGGTAATTTCTTTTAGATCTAAGTAGTCTAATGGGTAGAATTAGCTAACAAAAGTTGAAGTGAAATGTCTCAAGCAGGTGATTTAGTTTAACAATGTAAGAGCCTCGCTCGTCTCATCAGCCATCGGCGAGCATCCCTTAGGAGTTTCACACGCCTCAAGTTTACTCTTACATCGTCAAGGCCTCGCCCGTTCTAGTGGGCTGTCGACGAGCATCTCCTAGGCTTCCTCATTGCCCCAGGTTTTCATTAACAGCGAGGGTAGGCGATCGCCCAACACTCACTATACACCGTATTTTCTGCTTTGGTGGTCGCCCACCTCACGGCTTTGTTCTAAGGCTCTTGAAGAACTCAGGACTAATGCTAACATGAGTGTAAGGCTCGGGTCCTAAGGCGTTTTCTGAGACTCAAACCCCGATACACTTAAGTACCCGAGCCTTACACTCATGTTACCATTGAGACAACTTGTCTCAAAGCCGTGAGTTCTTCAGGAGCCTTAGGACAAAGCCGTGAGGTGGGCGACCACCAAAGCGGACAATACGTTGTGTAGTGAGTGTTGGGCGATCGCCTACTCTCGCTTTAAGGCAAACCTGAGGCAATGAGGAAGTCTAGGGGATGCTCGCCGATGGCTCATTGGAATGGGCGAGGCCTTGACAATGTAAGAGTAAACTTGGGGTGTGTGGAGATTGCCTAGGAGATGCTCGCCGACGGCCTGGTGAGATGGGCGAGGCTCTTACAAACAAAAAATAAAACAATTTGCTAGAATTAGCTTTATATAGAATTAGCTATGGTAATTGCATCATCAATTAATACCAAAGCTATTGTAATTTACCTTGTCTTTTTCTTTTTTAATTTATGTTTTTATGTTATTGGATGTTGATAAAGCTCCATTATAAGGGTTGATGAATTTTAACAAACATGAAAGTACTCAAAAATAATGCAAGCTTACACAAAATGTCTTCATTTCAGTTTTTTCATATTATTTTTGGAAGACGTATGTCTTTAATTTGTGATGATAAATTCTTAGAATGTGTTAATATGGTATTATGTGTTTCTTTCAATAAGTTGGGAATTTATGGATGTTGGATGTAGACTATTGAAGGACAAAATCGAAAGCTGGAGGAAAGTGAGCAATTGCTAAATCAAAGGAGGTAAATAGTTAGTCCTGATTTGTGTGTTTACCAAAATAAATTAGTCTAGTCTAAACATTTACAAAAATAAATAAGTAGTACTAGACATTTACGAAAGTAAATAAGTAGTACTAAACATTTGCCAAAATAAAGAAGTCTCTTCTAATCTTAATAAAATGTGGTATGGGTTGAAAAAGCAAAAGACCCATGCAATTAAACTAATAAGAACAGTACCGTTAAGTCATTCCAATAACCTAAAACTAGATAAATAATAAAGGACAATGACTGCTAGGCTAACGGCTAAGACATATTTGAGGTCAACAAATTATGTATACAATAGACAAAGACATAGGCATTAAAGGCATAAAGTTAGGATTCTATGTCTCAAGTTCTTCCATAATATACTCTAGTTAATGAATGCTAATGATGTTTATTTTGTATGCAATGATTTGTATACTAATATATTGTTTCCATCTCCATTGACTAATAATGTGATTGACCACAATTTTTTGAATTTGGTGAGAAAATCTATTTACTTAGACTCTTATAATTAACATGGAATATTTAAGAGTCATGATAATTAATTTAATTAAATGATAATTAAATTTAAGAACGTAATTAAATTGAAAATGGAGCATTTAAAATTAAAGAAATATATATATATATATGTGTGTGTGTGTGTGTGTGTATACATATATACACATAATAAAGATTATTAAAAAAATGAGAAAAAATATATAAATAATAAATAATAAAATATATATTGTAAGGATTTTATATACAATATTTATATATATAAAATATATGTATGTAAATTATATATATTCAGCATACGTGTATATACATGTAAAATATATAATAATAATAATAATAATAATAATAATAATAATAATAATAATAATAATGTCACGGCAAGCTTCCAAAGGAAGCTTGCTACAACAGTAAAGTCTGCAATGCAGACTTCGAAAAAAAAAAGAAAAAGAGAGAAAGAAAAGTGGGGAGTCAGATCGGAGTAAGGAGTCGACTTCGGCTAGAAAGGGAGAGGAAAAGGAGCTGCCGACGTCGACATCTCTTATGGGTTGTGAGAGAGAGAGAGAGAGAGAGAGAGAGAGAGAGAGAGAGAGAGAGAGAGAGAGAGAGAGAGAGAGAGTGAAACGAAGGAAAAGAAAGGGAACAGAAAGAAGAGAAAAGAGAAAAGAGGGTCGGCATTGGAGCTGCTACCGATATCGCGCTTACTGATAAGGCCAAATCCTGCCACGGAAGGGAAGAGAGAAGGATGAACTAGCTGAGGAAAGGAAGATCTGGTGAAAAAAAAAATAAAATCGCCCTAGCCTTTGTCGCATCGCCGGAATTTTGTCGGAGCCGTCGAAAACACCACTGCTACTGCCGATCAGTGTGGAACGATGGAGAAGCTACCATTATGAGCAGTAATGGTAGGTTCGACCACCTTGGTCGAACCAGGAAAAAAAAAGAGAAAGAAAAGAAAGAAAAAAAGAAGACAGAAAAGAAGGGTAAAGAAATTTTGTATATTTTATTGTTGTTTATTTATTTAATAAATTGTTGAATAATTCATGAAATTTTCTAAGTGTGTATATGATTTGGAGATTGTAGAGAATTGTACAAGTGGTGAAATTCGGTTAAGCTCGGATATCGCTAAGTGTTAAGTGTCAATAAGATGGGTAAGATTTTCCTATATGTTAGTTATGAAATTTTACTATGGAGTTAGGGTTATAAATTGTTGATACTGCGATAACGTTGAAATTATATTAGAACGCTAAGATTACCAGGTGGTGGGGGTCTTAATGAAATCATCGCGATGTGAATTGAGTTATGTGTGTAGTGCGTGGTAGTGTAGATTGATTAGTGTTGGTATGAGGTTAAGGTGATGATAAGGTGCTGCTTTAGGGAGAAACTCTAGTGAAAGAATTTATTTAAAGTAAATCTATAAAGTTTTAATGTTGGAGATGCTATAAGTAAACTTTTAGGGTATGTGATTGTAATAAAAATTAATTAAGATCAGATTTAAGTGTTTTAAATATTATGTGAAGGAAGAATTGATATTGAATTGAATTTTAATTGATCTTTGCAGCTTTGGATAGATTTGGTGACTTTTTGGAGATAGGCAAATATATACTTGCCTATCGGATTGTTGATGTTACAAACGGGACTGTAAGAAAGGGCGTAGACATTGAATTGGTAAAGGACATATATAGAAGAATTAGGATAATATCATGTTTGCATGTAACACTAGTTTAGTTGTTTAGTGGAAATGAATAAAACCTACATGAGCCAAACTTAAAGTTTAAAGAATACTTATATATAGAAATGCATGTTTGAGAATTAAATAAATTTATAAATTGGTGATTGTAATAATTATAGTTAAAGAATGACGATTACATGATTGAGATTGAAAGGTGATAAATAAATAATAGTGTGATCGTTTAACATATGATTTAAGAAAATAATTATTATGGTTTGCATGGAAAAATCTAGGTTTTCGTGGATTGAGGTTTCTTAAGTGGAATTTAAACTGCCTATGTGTAACGATCTGAGTATACAGTAATTGCTCATTTTTATACACATTTATCGGTTAGGCTATCTGTGATGTTTTACTGTCAGTTAACTATTACAGTAATAAACAGTACTTTCATTCACAATACAAATTCAGAAATGTGAATATTACACTATTTCTTTTCATATCTACATCCCTTGTATTCAACTTAGACTTTAAGTAGTACTGTACATAATTTTTGAATATATAAAAGAAAATAATATACCTTCGATATCGTATATTTGCTAACTCGAGTAAATGATGTAGTAGCCTATAACTCAGGATGGTACGTATCTTAACTAATACAATAACCTGTGGAGTGGAATTAAAGGGGTGAGCGACAACGTGCTCAGTAAATGAGTTGTATGTTACTTGATACGATGAAATCTATATGTTGAAAAATATTTATTTTTTCGTAAACATAAATGGAATAAAACATTTAATTTCTATCACTTCAGTAACAGTTTAAAACATGTGATAGTACAGTAATAAAACAGTTCAATAAGCAGTAGGTATATAACCTTAAAAACAGTAAACAGTCACTTCAGTACAGTATATTATCAAGAAAATTAGTGGATAATTAGTTCAATAATTATTTCTAAATTTAGAAATAATTTTCATAATATTCTTTTCCATCAACCAGTAGTTCTCAGTTCAGTTTAGTAAACAGAAATCAGTAAGATATCGTTTAGTAAACCATATTTCTCAGTACAGTACAATACATTAAATAGTATTCAGTAAAATCCAGTTCAATAAACGGTAATCAGTAGGTTGAGACTAGGCATCACCCTAAATCATATCATGCTATCATTAGCCCTAAGGGACACAATAACAGTATACAGTAAGATCTATTGCCATAGTCTATAGGGCGTCCTCGGTGTACACTTGCCAGGTGACTCTGGGACTGTTGATGACTTGGCAGGTCAATCAGCCACATGACAGTAACAGTAATCAGTAAGCACGAAATTGGGGCCTAAAGTCTCAAAATCATTTATTTCCCATAGAAAATACTTTTAAGGAATTTTAATGAATTAATTCGTTTATTTAATAAATACTCCAAAAGGTATTTATTTCATATCTCTAAATACAGAGAAAACAGTCGATAAATATTCATGTATTTAGTGAGAATTCTAATAAATATTCCTTTTTGAATATTTAATTTTATATAGAATATAGTTTTATTCTCAGTTTAAATAATATTCAAAACATGAATATTTAACTTAAACATTTTTCTCACAATTTCCCATTTATGGAAAATCTAGGAAATAATTTCCAAAATTCATAATTTATTCCATTTATGCATCTAAAATATTTCATGATATTTTAGAATATTTTCAGTAAATTTTTCGGCAGCATAACGGTTGCGAATTTCTAGCCTCCTGCACGAAAATTTAAGTCTATACACCAGCTTTCAACCACAATTTGCATGACTTTCAAAACAAATCAAGCTTTCAATAATTTCATAAAATTAAACTTGATAAATCATGCAATTCAGTGTATCCTTAAAACTCACACACTTCTCCCTTACCTGTCTAACAATAGTCAGCTTGTCGGTAGTACCCACTAAAGTCCGAATTTCCCGGTTGCAAAATAATTTTATCAACAATTATCAATAATTTTTTTCTTAATTTTAAGTCACTAACTTTCATAAAATGCAGCCACTAATAATACAACATGTGTACAACCAGTATAAATTACACTAGTGCTAGAACTAAACTTTCTCGTTTTAGCTCCTTTTTCTGTTCCGATTTCACCAACCTTCCTCTTTGGATTGCTACATTAATTTTCTACTATCAAACCATGGAATCCAGCATGAATTCATGCCCAAAAATGCCCTCTTGAACACATTCCATGATTTTTCAATCTTTTTCATGTTTTATTGTTTCTATGTTTCTTAATCCATTTTAAGCTTCCATTTTCTACTAGTTTCATGCAACAAAATGCAAGATTTCTCCATATTCTCAAGTTGACCGAAACCCATTTGATACCATTTTTAATTTTCAACCTTCTTCCATAATTTAATGTTTCCAACTTTACATCTTTACTCACTTGATCATTTCCTATTATTTTCTTGCATGAAATTACAAAGTATTACTACATTCTCATGTCAACCGAAACCCCTCTTCCATGGCAAATTTTTATCTAGCCAATATCATGGAAAGCTAACTTCATAAACTTTCTCTACACCTTAAACTAAGCTAGAACATAACTTTAGATTTAATTAAAACAATAGAACATGATATCTCCTCACCTTAACTAAACCAACAACTCTAATACTGTGTTGTTTCCTTTCACGTCAGCCCTTCCTTTCTTGGTTCTTAGATGGTCTTAAGGTAGAGGAAAGGTGTGTGGAGGAGGGTAAATGATTAGATAGCAAAAGGATGAAATTTTGCTAAGTAATTCATGGAAGAAACAGGAGCAAAACAGAACAAACTTGCAGCCAAAACAGCAAAGTCGACGTGCAGTAGAGTAAGTCGGCAAGATGTAGAAAATTTGCTGAAGTTTTGTTCCACTTAGTCTTCTATTTATTGATATTATCCAATAAGAGTTTGCCATCTAGCTACTTGTCCCATTTCTTTCATCGTTTCATGTCTTGTAGTGCATTAAAAAGTGTAGCAAACAGCAGCAAAAGGAACGGCGGTGAAGACTGATTTTGCTACTCGGTTTGACTTAATTTCCTCTCCTTTTTGGTAGGCTCTAACCAATAGAAATTAACTATAATTCCAAATATAAAAATTTCCCTCCATTTGAATATCATTTATTTGCATATCATACTATGAAAATATCACTTCCATTCATAAATTTCAGATTTGTTTTCTTTATTTATTCTATACCTTCAATTCATCATTTAATATTTAGTTCACCTCTTATACACCATATTATAAATCATAAATCCAATAAATCCAAAATCCAAAGTGAAAATCCACATTCAATATTTATTTAATTTCACTAAATACTTTATTTCCACTATCAAAGATTTACAAAAAATATTGTGTACAATATTATAAAATCGAGTCTCACATTTTCTCCCCACCTTAGGAAATTTGGTCCTCCAAATTTCACCTGGATCTATCACTGAAAAAGCTCTAGATACTTTTCATGCATAAGTCTCTCTAACTCCCTAGTAGCCTCTTCCTCAGTGTGATATTGCCAGAGCACCTTAACCAACAGAATAGTCTTAGATCGCAGTACTTTATCCTTCCTATCTAAGATCCGTATCGACCTCTCAACGTAACTCATGTCCTCTGTAATCTCCAGTGGCTCATGTCAAATTACGTGAGAAAGATCTGGATCGTGCTTTCTTAACATCGAGACGTGGAATACATTATGCACTCCTAACAGCTCTGGTGGTAGTGCTAACCGATATGCCACATCTCCCACGCAATCTAAGATCTCAAAAGGTCCAATGTATTGAGGACTCAACTTTCCTCTCTTCTCGAATCTCATTATGCCTTTGGACGGTGAGACCTTAAAAAATACATAATCACCCGTTTGAAAACTGTAGTGATCGGCGTCTAATGTCTGCATAACTTTTCTGCCAACTCTAAGCCATCTTTAGCCTCTCACAAATCACCTGTACATCATGGGAAGCGTGCTCAACCAAGTCGGGACCTAATAACTTACGGTCTCCCACTTCTTCCCATTCTATCGAGAATCTACATCATCTGCCATATAAAGCCTCATAAGGTGCCATACCGATGCTCGCATGATAGATATTATTATAAGCAAACTTTACTATAGGTAGGTGATCGTCCCAAGAGCCTCTAAAGTCCAGTACACACGCTCTCAACATATCCTTGAGCGTCTGTATTGTATGCTCGGACTGTCCATTAGTCTGTAGATGAAAAGCGGTGCTAAAATTTAGTTGGGATCCCATAGCCTCTTGAAATCTCTCCCATAAATGAGATGTGAAGTAGGAGTCCCTATCTGATGTGATACTCACTGGAACACCATGTAACCTCACTATCTCCTTGACATACAAACCGGCTAAGGCACTGATTGAATCAGTAGATCTCATAGCCAAGAAATGAGCAGACTTAGTCAGTCTATCCACAATCACCCAGATAGCATCATAACCTCTTCGGGTCTGTGATAAACCCATAATAAAATCCATAGTCACGTGCTCCCATTTCCTAGTAGGAATCGATAAGGGTCAAAGCATACCTGCTGGTTTTTTATGCTCAATCTTAACTTGTTGGCATGTCAGACATCTCGCAACATACTCAACAATGTCCTTCTTCATCTTAGGTATGCCCTCTGGAGATTCTGGTAATCTTAGTACTACCCGAATGTAGTGTATACCTGGAGATATGGGTCTTTGACAATATTAACTCTCTAATCTGTTGATCACTGGGAACACATACTCTGCCTCTGAACCTCAGTGTCCTATCGGTGCCAATCTCAAAATCTGACTCTACTGCCATCTAATCTGACTAGTAACCTCGATGCAATAATCATCTCTCCTCTAAGCTTCCCTGATCCGATCTATCGAATCTGGCTTTACATGAAAACTACCCGTAAATCCATACTAGTCAGAGGAAATAACCGTCAGGTTGAGGCTAGAGAACTGCTCTATCAAATCATGCTCCTTGATTATCATGTAAGATACCATGCCAACATGTTTACGGCTCAGTGCATCTGCCACTACATTAGCCTTACCCGGGTGATACAAAATCTCACAGTCGTAATCCTTTAGCAGTTCCATCCATCGTCGCTGCCTCATATTCAACCCTTGTTGCGAGAATAAATACTTCAGACTCTTATGGTTTGTATATACCTAAAATTTCTCCCCGAAAAAGTAATGCCGCCAAATCTTCAATGCAAAAACTACTGCGGGTAGCTTTAAATCATGTGTCGGGTAATTCCTCTCGTGATCCTTTAACTGTCGAGAACTATAGGCTATAACCTGACCATGCTGCAGAAGTACAAACAGTAATCCCTGAGTGGAAGCATCAGTATACACCATAAATCAACCCAATCCGTTAGGAAGGGCTAGTACGGGGCAGTAGTCAATCTCCGCTTAAGTTCTAGAAAACTGCGCTCACATGCATCATTCCACTCAAACTTCACATCTTTACATGTGAGTCGTGTCAATGGAGCAACAAGTCTGGAAAATCCCTCCACGAACCTGTGATAATATCCGACAAGACCCAAGAAGCTCCGTATCTTAGTAACAATGTTAGGCCTCTCCCACTGTGCAATGGCCTCAATCTTGGACGGATCAACTGACACCTCGTCTTTTAACACTACGTGTCCCAGAAAGATGATATGGTCGAGCCAGAACTTGCACTTATTGAACTTGGCATATAACCTCCGGTCCCTGAGGGTTTGTAATACCATATACAGATGCTGCTCATGCTCCTCTTGAGTCTTAGAATAAACCAAAATATCGTCGATGAATACTATGACAAACTTATCCAAAAATGGCTTAAATACCTCGTTCATCAAACTCATAAAAGCTGTAGGGGCATTTGTCAACCCAAAAGGCATCACCAGAAACTCGTAGTGACCATACCGAGTTTGAAATGTTGTCTTATGAACATCCGACTACTTAATCTTTAACTAGTGGTAGCCTGATCGAAGATCTATCTTGGAAAATATATGTGCACCCCTGAACTGATCAAATAAGTTGTCAATTCTGGGCAGGGGATACTTATTCTTAATGGTAGCCCGATTCAACATCCGATAATCTATACACAACCGAGGACTATCATCCTTCTTCCGAACAAATAATACTGGAGCTCCCCACGGTGACACACTGGGATGTATGAATCCCTTATCCAGTAACTCTTGGAGCTGCTTCTTAAGCTCCTCTAACTCAGTCAATGCCATCTGATATGGGGGTCTGGAAATCGGCTCCGTATTGAGTACCAAATCAATTGTAAACTCCGTTTCTCGATCCGGTGGTAACCTTGGTAATATCTCTGGAAATTCGTTCGGGAAGTCCCTGACCACAGGAATCTCCTATATCTTTAGACGTTTCCTTTTTTACGTCCTCCACACTGGCAATATAACCTTCACAGATATTCATACACAATCACAAAATTTAGTAGACATGTCATTTCATAAACATATACTTACATCACTTTCATTAATTTACAAATAACTTTATAATGTACTTTTTCGAATGAGAGAAGGTAATGAACTTAGTATAACAGTCCAAACTAACATGATTTGCAGCTAACCAATCCATACCCAAAATTATATCAAAATCATACATATTTAACACAATTAGGTTAGCTGTTGTATCCTTCTCTCCTATAATTATTTTACAATTTCTATATATAGTATCTGTCATATGTGATTCTTTGAAAGGAGTATTTACTTGCAAAGTAAATCCTAACATCTCCGGTTCTATTGGGGTCCTGTTAGCACATGTAGGCGATAAGAATGAATGACTAGAACTTGGATCAAATAAGGCAATTATTGGAATATCAAAAAGATATACTTCACCTTTAATCACATTGACTGAAGCGTCGATAGTTTCCTGGTCTAACGCATACACCCGTCCCTATGTCGTAACCTTTACCCCCTTCTTTGCTGCTGTAAATCACCTCGGCTGTGAGGGTGTAGCCTTCTCCGACTCACTCGGAGCTGCCAGTGCTGGTATCGAGGAACTGCGAGAGGAACAGTGGAAGCAGCTGACTCCTTGATCATCGGGCAATCTCTAAACATATGCCCCATTTGTCCACATCGAAAACATGCCTTAGACAATAAATAACAGGGGCGTGAACCATGCGACCTACCATAATGTCTACATATGGTCGTAGTACTCCTCTGAGTAGAGGTGGGGCCAGTAGCAGGGGTAGAAGCTGCTGATCTCGTAAATTGCCCCTTAGTAATCTGTATACCTGAAGTCCTAGCCCTCTTAGGCTGCTCCTTACCATGTCTGTCCTCTAAAAATCTCTTAGCCTTGCCTTTACCTTTACTCTTACTCTTAACACTAGCCTCTGCATGGTATTGCTCGAAGTCCCTCTCACATAGCTGAGCCCGCCGTACTACCTCATCATACATCTGAATATCAAATGGGGCTAGCTTCAATCTAATGGAGGGTCTCAAACCAGCCTTAAATCTCTCTATCTTATGTCTCTCGTCAACACTGGTCTGTGAATCAAACCTGCTCAAGGTGGTGAACCTAGCCTCATACTCATCCACTAACAGACTCCCCTGAACTAAATCCATAAACTTCTGCTGTAATCTCTGTTGAGTAGTGTCATAGATATACTGTCGCTTGACTGACTCTATTGGCTCTATAGGCTACACTGAGAGGGGGGTGAATCGGTTTTTAACCTTAAGGTCGTTTTTCTGTTCCTCTAAATTCGCTAGCCTATATTAATGTTTTCTAAGTTCTCTAGGCTATGCAAGCATGTAATCTAAATTCAATACAATAACCATAAATATAATTGCAAGTAAATAAACAGAGAAGGGAAAAAGAAATGTACGCAAGCGATTTATAGAGGTTCGGTAACCTTGCCTACGTCCTCTACCTTGAGACGCTCCCAAGGATTTTTCCCAAATTCACTAACTTGAATTTGTATTACAATCCCTCTTTTTCAAGGCTTAAGAGAAACCTCCCTCTTTTTCTAAGGCTAAAGAGAAACCTCCCCCTTTTTCTAAGGCTAAAAAGAAACCTCCCTTTTACAAGATGTGTTTGTGTTTACAATGGGTGTAACCAAAGAAGGCCTTTAGGTAGGCAAATGATTACAAAGATTAAGCACAAAGAAAAGCCTATACAATATTTGTGCTATGCTATACAAGGAATATGAGAGTGATGGAAGATGAAGACTTTGTAGCATTTGAATTGTTGTTGAGGCTCGAGGAAGATGAAGAAGATGATGAAAAATGTTGCTCAGTTATTCCTCTTACTTCCTTGATCTTCCAAGCCTTTGTTTATAGTCCTTTGGATGGTTTCCAAACGTTTGTAGGAGCCAAAACCGAATGTAGCCGTTTATCTCACAGAAAGTAGCTGTTGGGCACTGTTTTCGTGAAAAGGGATCGATCCTTTGCCATAAGGGATCGATCCAAATCTTCCCGAATGCCTTCCAATGCATTCTGCCATGAAGGGATCGATCCAAATCTTCCCGAATGCCTTCCAATGCATTCTGCCATGAAGGGATCGATCACTTTCCTTAAGGGATCGATCCCATGCTTCCAGAGAGCATTTCTTACACTTTTCTAGACCTTTTTGGGTTAGAAATAATGTAGACTTTGATTTTAATTCAACCCAAAATATTTTAGAATTTTGTAGGAGTTTTTCTTGATTTTCTCAAATGAAAACATAGTCCAAAAAACTCATTAAGTAATTTATAAAGGTTGTGTTCAAATATATTCTTGAAATCATTACTTAATGAAAATATTCAAAACCATTTTATAAAGTATTAAGACCAATAAGAATATATCATTAAATCATGATCTTAGACTTAAAATGGTTTGAGAAAATCCTGTGTGATAAAGCAAATTTACAATATGAATCAAAACATAAAAGATTACTTAAGTTTTTATCATTTCAAAATACATGTGTCAATTTAAAGCTAACAATCTCCCCCTTTTTGATATGACAAAACTTAAGGTAAATTTTCTTTGAAAATTCTTTGATGAAATACTCCCCCTCAAATAAAGCATGATTTTGTAAAGCTACCCCTTAATATAAGCATAGTTTTCAAAAGAAGTTTTCAAACCCATTATTTCTCCCTCTTTTTGTCATAGCAAAAAGAAAGAAAAATAAAAATTATGCTCCCCTAAAATTATGGCTTAATGAATGTGAGAATGAAAAGATATGCTCCATCCAACAAGAAACATGTTAGTACATGGGACTCTTAGCATAAATAAATAAGTCAATATCCATAAAAAATTATGAAATGTGTGTTCATGCAAAGGACATTGCTTATGATCCTATACCAATTGTTTATAAATAATTTTGCAAGAAGGTCCCAATTGGTAAATAATGAAGCAACTTGTTTATAAATTATCTACTAAGTCCAATAACTTGCTAATTTCAATTCTATCAAGCACCTAAGTATATCAATTGTTCTCTAAAGTCCAACTAAGGTTGTGCATAGAATTATGAGCTGAAATTATATAACATATCATATGCATGAGCTCATAAATCATTTTCAAGAAAGATTGTGCATAGAATTAAATCATACATCAATTAACCACAAATTCTAGCACAATAGTGTCCCATGCAAAAGAATTGTCAATTTAAAGCTTATACCAATTGTTACCAATGGTTGACTTAATCATTTTGCATGATGTTAATTGTTATGTGTGGTGTGCTTAGTGAATAATCAAGTCAAGCATGTAAGCATACAATCACACACACCATCAAATATGCATATAGATTAATTTAACATTAGCATACTATCATAAAGTATTAATCCATATTCATAAGCACAAATCTAATTATATGGAAGAATAAAAAATTTAAAACAATTAAACACACACATTTTCTTCCATAGTTATAAACACAAAAATCCTATGCTCATTTTCCTATTCAAATCTTTAACCAATTATGAGTAAGGAAAGATTTCAATATCACCATTTTATTCATTTAATAGCCATATCCCTAGTTGTTTTATCATTTAAGATTCTAAGGGGTATATGCTATTTTAACTAAAATGGATTTGCCTCAATATCATGCTTAAGTATATTTGAACAATAAAGTCCATAATCTATGAGTGAGGTTAAGTATAATTTCATGAAAAACTAATATTTTCATCTCATAGACGTGATTATTTATTCAACTTAAGTGAACATGCAAGTTCAACATCAAAACAATCAAGATTCAATGCACGTATATCAATCAAATTGCATTTGTTCAAGTTTGCATTTATCTTTGAATGTTGATGTTGTCATTAGAGCCTAAGTTCTTTAAAGATTTGGCCATAAGAAAAATCTAAGTTCATGGATGACAAATTTTCATACATTTGAACATTTAAGATCCATTTATCATCACAAATTATAGGCCAAGGACAATTATGACTTTAAGTAAGACTTTTTGTATCTCAAATATTTTATTTACCTAAGTCATATTTGAATTCTATCATTAAGGTCAAGTTTTGATCATTTTATCATTTAAGTATATATATTGACCTTAACTATTCATATTCCACTAGATGTATAGTTATCATGAAACCTAGAGTGGAATAGTTGTGTCAAGCTAAGAGACATAATCCTATAAGCATGCTTGACTAAGATGAAATAAAGTATGAAAAACGTCTATTATGCACAAGTTCATCAAATTCTCACAAATCATTGAAATAATTCTTAAAATTATGTTTAAGAATTTATTGAAAATATGATTCAAGATTATTTCAAGATTTATGCAATTCATAAATGTCTTCAACAAGAAAATGGCTTTGTACTTGCGAGTTCAATGAAAAAGCTATTGATTGTTGAAAATAATGCCAATTGTTGAAGTTGGGGCACGAATCCAATGAAAAATGATTTTTTTTATATTGAAGAGATCATCAAAAAGAAGTTAAAATACTGAATTTTAAGTTGAGAATAAAGAAGTATCAAGAAAATTAAGAAAACTTCTCAAATTTTGCTTAAAAACCCTGAAATAGGCATATTTTGCCTAGAGGGATCGATCTCAAGAGAAAGGGGATCGATCCTTTAATTCCAGAATGCAGATTTTCTGCATTTTGTCCAAGGGGGTCGATCCTACATGTGGAGGGTTCGATCCCTCATCCAGTTTCTGCAGAATTTTGACAGAAAATTCAACTTGTGAGGTGCCGAAACTTAGTTTTTGAGTATTTTAAGTCCAAATAAAAGTTTAAACATTTGTGTAATATGATTTTGGACTTGTATGAATGAAAAATATGAATGAAAAACCATTTAACAATAGATTTTGCAATTTTGGAACAATTTGCACCATAAAATGCATTTTTGGTCTCAAAAGAGGTCATTTTGAAAGTTATGCATATTTTGGCAAAAACAAAGCATTTGAAAACACAAATATGCCAAAACAAACATGTTCACATAGATTTTAAGCACATATATCATTAAATCATCCAACATGTGAACATCATGCCATAATTTCTAATATGCATATTTCTCATTGATGCTTAGACATGGCATTTTGCATGAATGACATATTTGACATTTTTAGAGCAAGAGAATATATTATCATCACATTGAAAACTTTTATAGAAATCATTTCAAAATCATTTAAACATGTTTTTCATTCAATCATTCAATGCCTCAAGAACTCTCTATCGAACAAACAATTTTAACAAATATGAGTTTTGAAAAGATAGAATTCAAGCTTACAAAACTCTTTGCTTGAGAATGTTTTACCTTGAATTGTTGAATCCACCTTGAGTCATTCTTTCAAGAATTGTTGTGACCTTGCCAAGGATAGATTCCTAAGCTCTTTCCTCTTTTTCATTGGCACAAGCAAACTCCATGAGGATGTGTTGAGCATTCAAACTCCATTGTTCCATTATATTCCCATGCTCTAACACTCTTACAACAAACAAATTTATACATGTTTTGGTACCCAAATTTTCTTGGGTCCATGAGAGGTAGTGTAAACAATTTTTGATCCTTTAGGGATCCATTTTAAACACAATTCATCATTGTTTACAGCATGTTTTGGCACCCACATTTTTCTAACTACTCTTCCTCTAAATGTGATTTTTCTATATGTGCATGCTTGAGAGGTGTGGCCTATCCTATTGCATAGTGAGCATATGAGAGATGTATCATGCATAGAATTTTTGCTCACTAGAAAATTCTTAAGATGAGTTTCTTTTTGTTTAGCATTATAGCCTAACTCATCTTTGTCAAAGAAAGCTCTTTAGGTCTCTAACATATGATCTAACTTTTGTTGACCCATGTAGAATCTAGAAAATGAATTATGCAAATTTGTATTCTTTTTATTCAACTCATTTATATCTAAGTTGACCTCTTCTAATTTCTTCTCAAATTCAAGTTTGGCATTTAATATCATTTCATTTTCTATTTTCAATCTAGCAATAATCTTTTTATATTTGGAGTTCATGCATTGAAACTCATTTGCTAATTCATTAAAAGTATTTTGTAGTTCATCAAATGTATAAATATTATCTTCAGTAGAACTACAACTAGCCTCATCATCACTAATAGCCATAAAGTATGAGTAGGCTACCTCATCATCTATGTTTTCCTCATCAGAGCTATCACTATCGCTACATGCAGTCACAAATGCTTTCTTCTTAGGTTTCCTATCCTTTTCTTTCCTAAGTAAGGGGCAATCTAGCTTAGTGTGACCCGATTCATTACATTCATAACACACTAAGAGGTCCTTTTCTCTTCTACTTGATTCTCCTCTCATTACCCCTCTTCTTTGATGTCTCCTATCATTCTCTCTCTCCTTCATTCTCATAAATCTATTAAATCTTTTGGCAAACATTGCCATTTCCTTTTCTTCCTCATTTCCACTCTCATCACTATCATCTCCAATGATTTCATGAGTGGATGATTTAAGAGCTACCTCTACTTTCTTTGAAGGCACTCAATTTCTTTTTAATTTCATTTCATATGTAAGTAGGGAGCCCATAAGTTCATCTAGAGATAAAGTGTTAGGATCCTTAGATTCTTCTATTGCGGTCACTTTTGCCTCCCAAGATTTTGGCAAGCTATTCAAAATTTTCTTAGCCATTTCAACATTGGAATAGGTTTGGCCTAATGCCTTAAGTCCATTGATTATGTCATTAAACCTAGTAAACATATCACTCATGAACTCATCTTCTTTCATCCTAAAAAGTTCATAATCATGTGTGAGCATACCTACTTTGGTTTCTTTAACTTGATTGGTCCCTTTATGTGTAATGGCTAATTTGTGCATATTTGCTTGGCATTCTCACATAGGGAGACTCTATTATATTCATTGGGACCTAATGCACAAAAGAGAGTGTGCATAGCCTTGGCATTCATTGTGCTAATCTCATGTCATTTGTGTCCCACTCATCCTCACCTTTAGGAACATCTTTTCCATCAACTTTCTTCATTGGGATTTTAGGACCATTTACTATTACTCTCCACACTTCATAGTCATTTGATTGCACAAACAACATCATCCTAATTTTCTAATATGAGTAATTCTCTCCATTGAAGAGTGGACGTCTAATTAATGAGTGTCCCTCTTCTCCTAGGGGTGTGCCTACATTCAAGTGAGCCATTTATGATCGCTTTACTCAATAGATGTTAATCTAATCAATCTCGAGCCCAAGCTCTGATACCAATTGTTGGCTCTATAGGCTATATCGAGAAGGGGTGAATCAGTTTTTAACTAACCTTAAGGTCGTTTTTCAGTTCCTCCAAATTCGCTAGCCTATATTAATGTTTTCTAAGTTATCTAGGCTATGCAAGTATGCAATCCAAATTCAATACAATAAATATAATTGAAAGTAAATAAAAAGATAAGGGAAAGAGAAATGTACGCAAGCGATTTATAGAGGTTCAGCAACCTCGCCTACGTCTTCTACCTTGAGACGCTCCCAAGGTTTTTTCCCAAATTCACTAACTTGAACAATCCCTCTTTTTCAAGGCTAAAGAGAAACCTCCCTCTTTTTCTAAGGCTAAAAAGAAACCTCCCTTTTTTTTAAGGCTAAAGAGAAACCTCCCCTTTACAAGGTGTGTTTGTGTTTACAATGGGTGTAACCAAAGAAGGCCTTTAGGTAGGCAAATGATTACAGAGATTAAGCATAAAGAAAAGCTTATATAATATTTGTGCTATGCTATACAAGGAATATGAGTGATAGAAGATGAAGACTTTGTAGCACTTGAATTGTTGTTGCGGCTTGAAGAAGATGATGAAAAATGTTACTCAGCTATTCCTCTTACTTGAGCTTCCAAGCC
Source organism: Heritiera fomes (assembly GCA_032173925.1). Taxonomy (NCBI): domain Eukaryota; kingdom Viridiplantae; phylum Streptophyta; class Magnoliopsida; order Malvales; family Malvaceae; genus Heritiera; species Heritiera fomes. The sequence continues at coordinate 35,550,355 of JAPDPM010000002.1, read as the reverse complement.
TTTATTTATAGTCCCTTGGATGGTTTCTAAACGTTGGTAGGAGCCAAAACTGAATGTAGCCATTGTATCTCACAGAAATTAGATGTTGGGCACTGTTTTCGTGAAAATGGATCGATCCTTTGCCGTAGAGGATCGATTCGAATCTTCTTGAATGCCTTCCAATGCATTCTGCCATGAAGGGATCGATCCCTTCCTTTAGGGGATCGATCCCATGCTTCCAGAGAGCATTTCCTGCACTTTTCTAGACCATTTTGGGTTAGAAATGATGTAGACTTTGATTTTAATTCAACCCAAAATATTTTAGATTTTTGTGGGAGTTTTTCTTGATTTTCTCAAATGAAAACATAGTCCAAAAAACTCATTAAGTAATTTATAAAGGTTGTGTTCAAATATATTCTTAAAATCATTACTTAATGAAAATATTCAAAACCATTTTATAAAGTATTAAGACCAATAAGAATATATCATTAAATCATGATCTTAGACTTAAAATGGTTTGAGAAAATCATGTGTGATAAAGCAAATTTACAATATGAATCAAAACATAAAAGATTACTTAAGTTTTTGTCATTTCAAAATACATGTGTCAATTTAAAGCTAACAAACTCCACAAAGATGTCCCATGTCACCACTTGATGCTGGACGAGCAATACTGTCTGAGTAGCCTTCCACCAATGCTCCGCGTCACCTATCAACTAGAACGCTGCCAGATGCACTCTCTCGGTCTCTGTGCATCTCATATATTTGAATAACTTCTCTACAGCAATAATCCATTCCTTTGCCACCAACGGATCCCTAGTACCTTTAAACTTAGGCTGATCCAACTTTCTAAATGACCGCACCATAGTCACATCACAATACGACTCTACATCTTGGAGCGGTTGAACTGGTGGCTGTGGTGGAACTTGTGACGTCCTCGTCACTACCCAAATATCCACTAACTTTTTCCTCACATAGACTTTGGTTAGACTCGTTTGTCAATGTCATCCTTTCTTCTTCTTACGTTTTATACTTTATCACCTATAACGTGATATACATTTTCCACAAGAATATAAATTTTCATATATTCACATAAGTCAAATACATCAGGATCTCACATAACTTACATATCTTATATCCCCATAACATACACGAATGTAATATTGTACTGTACAATAGCCGAAGTACACGGCCAATAGAGTATACCTTCAAGGAATAGTTGGGAAGCATGTCTCGAAGGTATACTAAAAATCCTAAAGGTAAACTCCTCTATCTGGAGCGGGATTTACTTCAAGTAATTTGTATGAAAAATAGTTGTAAAGAAGTGAGTTTACGCTTAGTAAGAAACATATGTAAAAGAGCGTACTATGCCTCTATATGCAGTTTTCCTGCTTGGCTCTATAATGTCATGTAAAATCATTATAAAGCATATGTCAAGTAATTTCTTCAAATATCATATACCCGTAATTTCTCATGTACAAATACAAATACTTCAAATACAAGTAACTTCATATACTTTCAATTAAGTGGGAGACAATTAACTTCCAATAGAATCATGCACCAAATAACTCTCATAAGGATATAGCAAATATATCCCGTAAGGGATAATCCATGAGAGATCTCATAAGGGATACCACAAATATATCCATAAAGGATAATCCCGAGAGATGTCAAATAATTGGCGTACCCACGCATGTGCCAGGGATCCTCCCCAAAGCCGAATACAAATAAGAGACATATGGCCATCGTCTATATACCATAGTGAACACTAGTCAGGTGACATCTATGGCACTAAGGACTGGACTAAGGTTCCTCAACCAAGTACAAATACAAGTAATGTGCATGATTGTCAAAGAAATCCAAGGTCTCCAAAACCTTTGTCATATAGCTTTAACAAATATAATTATTCTCTCTTGAAATAGGCTTTAAGGCCTCTTTTTTCAAATAGGGCAGTCGACTGGTCATATAGGGCAGTCGGCTGCTATAACATATATTGCTTTATTGAATTTCTTTTTCTTTAAAATTCAAATATTTTATTTTTCGAAAAACACATAGGGCAGTCGACTGGCCCCGTATAGCAGTCGACTGGTTTTGAAACAAAATGCTTCTGAAAATAGGGCAGTCGACTAGCTCCATAGGCAGTCGACTAGTTTTGAAACAGAATACTTTCTAGAAAATTGCAGTCGACTGCTATATAGGGCAGTCGATTGGTTTGAGTCGATTTCGAAAAAGTTTACGTCTCGTCTGTCTCAAGGCAGTCGGCTGCTACATAAGGCAATCAGCTGCTCCTAACTTTTTGGTAATTAGGAGACAAATCCGAATTTGATTTTTTCTGCACTTAAACAGCTTGTACTTCATCCCAAGACATTTAAAATATGTTCAAACATACGGACATAGCCACCCTACGTCCGTTACATAGATTCCTTATCTCAATAGCCAATAATCCTTAAGCTTGGTTGCACCAAATTCTTTTCCTTCCAACTCTTCAAGGTTGTAAACATCATAAAGGATCAAACCCTTAAGAAATCTTTATAAATATACTCTACCAACTCTACACAATTCCAAACCATGGACATAATTGAATAAAATCACTTCATCTCTTACCTTTGTCAATAACCAAAATTGACAGAAATCTGATCTCCTCAAGGACTTTATTTCAGCCTTTCATAGTAAAGGTATGGCTTGAGCTAGTGACAAGGATCGTTTTTTTTTACAAACGCTTAATGATTCAATGACAGAATGTAGGAGTTTGTCAAGGTTGCTAAGAGGGAAAACTTGGAAAAAATTGGAGAGGAAGAACGAGATGGCTGCTGACTTGGTGATGGGAGAAGATGATGACTCATGCAAATTTCATTTAATGCTTCTTTATCCCATAATCACCTCAGCCATTGACCACTTTTGACCTCTTGACTTTTTGACCATCAATTGCTCTAATTCCATTCATGTCCCATATATCATTTATGTATCAATTTCTCTATATTTATTCAATTCTTTTCAGCTGAAATACTATACAAATATGGGAAAATTATAGGAAATTGGGGATTTCACATTCTCCCACCTTTAGAAATTTGGTCCTCTAAATTTGAATTGGGTTAGGTCTCATATAACTCTGGGTACTTTTCTTTCATCAAGCTCTCTAGCTCCCATGTAGCTTCTTCCATAGTGTGATGTTACCAGAGGACTTTAACTAATGGGATCGTCTTAGACCTCAACACCTTGTCTTTCTTGTCCAAGATCCTAACCGGCTTCTCCACATAACTCATGTCTTCTCGAATCTCCAAAGGCTCATATGCTATGACATGAGATGGATCCGGATTATATTTCTGAAGCATAGACACATGAAATACATTATGCACTCCTGATAACTCCGGAGGTAATGCCAATCTATAATCAACATCTCCAACTTGATCTAAGATCTCAAATGGCCCTATGTAGCGAGGATAAGCTTACTTCTTTGGCCAAATCTCATGATCCCTTTAGATGGAGAGACTTTCAAAAACACATAATCTCCAACCAAAATCTCAAGTGGCCTTCGTCGAGCATTTGCATAACTCTTTTGTCGACTCTGAGCTGTCTTAAGTCTTTGACAAATCATCTTAACATCCTCAGAGGCTTGCTCGACTAACTTTGGAGCCAACAATTTGCGTTCGCCCACTTCTTCCCACCTAATCGGAGATCGACACCTTCTACCATATAAAGCTTCATATGGTGCCATCTCGATACTTGCATGATAGCTATTGTTGTATGCAAACTTGGCCAATGGTAGATGGTCATCCTAGGAGCCTTTAAAGTCCAAAGCACAAGCTCTCAACATATCCTCGAGCGTCTGAATGGTGCGCTCGGACTGACCATCAGTATGTGGATGAAAAGCTGTGCTAAAATTCAACTGAGATCCCATGGCCTCTTGGAAATGTTCCCACAAATGAGAAGTAAACCTGGAATCTCTATCAGATGTTATGCTCACTGGGACTCCATGTAGTTTGACAACTTCTCGCACATACAAATCTGCCAAAGCACTAAGTGTATCTATGACTTCATAGGTAGGAAGTGAGCTGACTTAGTTAACCTATCTACGATCACCCAAATACCGTTATGATTCCTCTTGGTCCTGGGTAATCCCATAATGAAAGCCATCATAATGTGTTCCCACTTCCACATAGGTATAAGTAGAGGATGTAACAAACCTGCTGGTTTTTGGTACTCTACCTTAAGTTGTTGACACGTGAGACACTTCGCCACAAATTCTGCTATGTCTCTTTTCATGCCAGTCCACCAATACACCTTGCGAAGATTGTGATACATCTTCGTATTTCTCAGATGCAACGTGTATCTAGTGGCATGTGCTTCCGTTAAGATTAACCTTTTTAACTCTTCATCATTAGGAACACATATACGGTTATTAAACCTTAAAATTCCATCGCTACCAATATCGAACTCAAAAAGCATATCTGATTGCATCCGATCTATAGCCTCAATACACTGAACATCTACCCTTTGAGCAACCCGAATTCTATCCATCAACTCCGGCTCCATCATCAAGCTAGCTATCATCCCGAATTGCTCATAAGGCACAACATTGAGATTGAGGCTTGCAAACTGCTCAAGTAATTCATACTCTCTTACCATCATGTAAGATATCCTTCCCATATGTTTTTGGCTCAGAGCATCCGCCACCACATTGGCTTTTTCCGGGTGGTACAAGATCTCACAATCATAATCCTTTAGAAGGTCGAGCCATCTCCTTTGCCTCATATTCAACTCCCTCTGAGAGAACAAGTATTTCAGACTTTTATGATCCGTAAAAATTTGAAAGTTCTCAACATATAAGTAATGCCTCCAAATCTTTAGAGCAAATACCACTGCAGCTAACTCCAAATCATGAGTTGGGTAGTTCTTCTCATGGTCTTTTAATTGTCGAGAACCATATGCTACTACCTTACCATGTTGCATTAGTACACATCCCAAACCTTGTCCTGAGGCATCACTATACACCGAAAATCCTCCAGAACCACTAGGAATGGTGAGAATAAGTGTGGTTGTTAGCCTACGTTTCAACTGTTGAAAACTACGCTCGCAGGCATCAATCCATTCAAACCTCACCTCTTTGCGCATCAAGCACGTCAAGGGAGCAGCTAACCTTGAGAAACCCTCTACAAATCTTCGATAGTAGCTAGCTAGACCGAAGAAACTCCTAATCTCTATCACCATTTTCGGTCTTTCCCATTGAACCACCAGCTTCAATCTTCGATGGATCGACCGAAACTCCACCTTTGTTGATTATATGACCCAAAAATGAGATTTGATCTAGCCAGAAATCACACTTACTTAGCTTGGCATACAATCCTTGATCTCTGAGGGTTTGCAGGACTATCCGTAAATGCTGCTCATGCTATTCTCGGGATCTTGAATATACCAATATGTCATCAATAAAGCAATGACAAACTGGTCCAAATATTGTTTGAACACGTCGTTCATCAAGTTCATGAACGCTGCGGGTGCATTGGTTAAACCAAACGGCATCACCAAAAATTCATAGTGGCCATACCGTGTCTTGAATGCAGTCTTAGGGATATCTTCTGTAACACCCCGAATCTACAGTAAATCACATATTTTACTCTTATTCACACATTTAATCCGGTTGGGCTGTCTGTGATGCTTAACACTCTATTAACTTTTTAAGAAATAATGTGATAACCGCTAATTTTCTAAACTTTATATTAAATAATTGTAAATTTAATATTAAAACAAATAAATAAGTTAAAGAAAATAAATGAATTTATTTAAGAGATAGAAATATTTGGAAATTCGAAAGTTGATGAAATGATAAGATAAAGGAAATTTAATTTGGATAAATGGAAATCCAAATTAAATAAAAAAAATAAAAGTGGAGAAATATAAATTGGATATTAGGAAATCTAAAATTTAATAAAATAAAAATGCGTATAAAAATATATTTATATAATTAGATTATATAAATATATTTGCAAATGTTTTTATATAATACATATGTATATATATATATATATATATATATATATATATATATATGAGATATAGTATATATTATAAAATGAAAATATACTATTTTATATTAAATAAGAAAATGTGTATATTTTTATATACAATTATGTATATAAATAAAATATATATATGAAATATATATTATTTTATTTTAAAGTGATGTGTATAGATATATATATATATATAAATAAATGAGTTATATAAATATATATATCTATAATTATATATATAATTAAAAGAAATAATTATATATATAAAAAAATTTAAAACAGATTCGGGATCGGGACCCCGTTTCTGTCTTAAAACCAAGGGAAGCAAAATAAAACAGAAGGGAAATGTGCGGGAGAGGCCGGCCACCGTCGGTCGACCGGCCAAAGGAAGAAGAAGAGGACGTTGCCGGCGAAGGAGAAGGAAGAGGAGGGTGCTCCGGTGACGGAAGAAGGAAGCGACAAAGCGAAACAGAAATAGAATCGAAACCGGCGAAGCCAGGAAAAAAAGGAAAAATGGAAAGTGGCGGTGCCAGCCGATCCAGGCACTGCCATTGTCATCGAAGCACCGCCGGAGGGAGAGGAAGAGGATGGAGGCCACCCGAGGTGCGGTGAACGGCAGAGGAGGGCCGGTGAAGAGGCGAAAGAAACCGAAGGTAAATCAACTCGATCCGCCACTGTGCCATCGATCCAGGCCGAACGGAGACCACCAGCAAACTCGCCGTGCCGTCGGCCAGCTGAAGGGCGCTTGAACCACCGGAGAACCGACCGCCGACGAGGAACCGGTGAGGAAGGAGGCAGACCGGTCTGAACTGTTCTGATCGAAAAAGAAGAGGAAAAAGAAAAAGAAAAAGAAAAAGGAAAAAGGAAAAAGAAAAAGAAAAAGAAAGAGAAAGAGAAAGAAAAGAAAAGAGAAAAAGGAAGAAAGAAAAGAGGAAAAGAAGAAAGAGAGAGAAAAAGGAGAATTTCGGGAATTCGAAAGATTCTCTGGAATTCGGCAACTCGAAAATTACAAAAATTCGGTAAGAATTCCGAATAATGATTTCGAGTAAAAATTTAATAAATTATTTAATAAAAAATCTAAAATTTAGAATTTTAATTTTCAGAAATTATTCTCGGTGATCGAGATGAGGATCGAGAGAGATGGAGTACAGGTGCGACTGATAAGAGGAAGTCGCCTACCCAGAAAAGGTAAGGGAGGCATGTGCAGCACTGTAAGGATATTCAGTCTGCATGATTTTAATTATTTATGAAAATATTGCGATGAATGATTGGTTGGAAAATTGGAGTGAAGTACCAGTTGAAATTATAAACTGTATTTTCCGTGCAGGAGGTTAGCCAATCGGTAGCCTTTATATTGCCGAAAAATTATCGAAAATTTGTAGAAAATTTCATAAAATCATAATAAATGATTTTATTTCACGAGAAATTATTTTCAACCATGAAAATCGAGAAAATGAATATTTTCCATAAAACATGAATAAAATGAAAGTGATTTTAAAATATTCATGTTTTCGAGAATGATGATAATGAAATCACCGAAAATTCTCCTGATATGTAAATTACACGTAATACGAGATGGAAAATAAAAAGAAATAAAGTGAATATTTTTATATATATTTCTTAAATATTCACTAAATGATTTTATAATCCTTATGGTTTTAAATTATGAAATTATATATTTTTATAAATTCCATAAAGGTTATTTTATGATGAAAAATACGGTTTTGGGACTAGATGGCATCCTATCATGCTGATATGTGACATGTGATATGTAATATGTGATATGAAATATGTAGTCTCGGCCGACACCTGATCAGTGATCTGCCGAGGACAATTATAGACTATGGCCATAGATCTGACATGATTATTTATACCCTTCGGGGTCTATAGCATGATATGAGTAATGACCCAGTGGACGGGCTGGGCGTGCATGCCTAAGTCTCCATATATGAGAAATGTTTTATATGATATGTTATATGTTAAATGTAAACGTTTTACATGATATGTGATAAGTTAAATGAAAGTGATTTACAGCATTTTACATAATGCTTATTTCAGTACTGATTTTAGTACTACGAGATGATCTTTATATGACATGTGATATGAACATGTAATATGTTTTCAAAAGGAAAAAGAGTTTATAAGTCTAATATTCTTACTATGATTTTAAATTGAATATTAGACTATATGTGACATGAATATGTGATATGTTTTCCAAAAAAAAAGGAAAGAGGAGGAAAATAAATCTAATATTCTTATTTTAATTTTTAAATTGAATATTAGATTTAAATGATATATATGTTATACGAAAAGGATTTAATAGCTGATTTTGCTATTTAAAGTACTGTACTAATTATGGTTGTACAGTAAAACATGAAATAAGTTTTAAATGAGAATGATGAGAATTTAAGTAATATTCTTTTCAAAGAATATATGAATATTAGTTACTTTATTTAAATGCTTTATTTTATAAAAGCATTATTTTGAAAAGAATATGATAATGTTATGGAATAAAAAGGTAAAAAGGATTAAAATTCCAAACGAAAAGGAAATTATTCTCTACAGTTGCTTCTAAGTTCTGAAACAAGATAGGTATTTCAAAACACCTACCTTACTCCATCCAGATCCCTAGCCGACTATAGTATCCTTCCTACATGCGAGCCTAGAGCCCATAGAAAAAAACAGAAAAAGTTTTTCAGCATATAGATAGCTGAGTATCAAGTGAGGCATATAATTCCCTTACTGAGCCGTGGTTTGCTCACCCCTTAATTTTAACATTTCAGGTTTTCGAAGACTGAGAGTCTGACACCCAAAGGATTTCGGCTGCGCATTTGGGGACGATGCGACAGCTTGATTTATTTAATAAGGTATGATCATTTATTTTCTGTATTTAGACTTACTTACAGTACTACTTTTTTATGATTTAAGATAGGGGATGTAATTTATATTATTATTTTATATGAAATTGTTTAGATGTAAAAGAAAAGTAAAGTATCGCAGACAGTCCAACCAAATAAGATGTATAGAATAAGGTGAAAATAGGGTCACGGGCTGTGACAAATAAATGGTACTTTCATTTTAGTACCAAAATAGAACTATGAACACCTCAAAATTTTTTTGAGATAACCTACATTCGCTTTTTAATCAAAGTAATACTGTACAATTTTACTGAACATATAAAAGAATACAATGTACCTTCGATATCATATATCTGCTGACTCCAGCAGCCGATAACTCTGGAAGGTAAACCTTTTAATCCAAATCAATAACCTGTGGAGTGAAAATAAGGGGGTGAGCGACAATGTGCTCAGTAAAGAAGTTGTATGCTGCTTTATGAAACCAAAACTATATACCACAAAATGTTTATTTTTCCTAACAGCATACCCAATAGGAAAACAGTGGATATAATGAACAGTCTTTCATATTCAAATCACTGGCTATACAGTTTACAATAAAATATAGTAAACAGTAAACATGATTCAGTAAATCCTTTCAGTAAACAGAATCAGCAAGTTGAGACTAGGCATCACCCTACAAATAAATCATGCTATCATCGTTCCCCCAGGAACATAAGTCGTTCACTTTGGGGTGCACCCGTAGGCCATCGCCCCTCACGGCTTTCTTGGAGAGTGCCCTTAGGCCAAAACTCCAATTCGTATCGTCCGCTTTGGGGTGCACTCATAGGCCATCGCCCCTCACGGCTTCCTCGGAGTGTGCCCTTAGGCCAAAACTCCAATTCGCATCCCCACTAGGACACAACTAGCTCTATGGCACTAATCAGCCAAGTGAATAGCAACGCATGAAACTCGAGGCCTAAAGTCTCAAAAATCAATTTATATCTTATACAGAACCTTTAAGGAATATTTCACACATTTCATCATTTCTTTAAAATGATTGTTTTCCAAAAAGGTGTTATATTTTTTGTTTACAAAACACAGTAAAAACAGCCAATAATCTCACCATTTTTTCGTGTGAAAAAAATACAAGTTAAACTGGCTCGCCCCTTATCAGCTCGACCATTACAGCTTGCCCTTCATAGTGGATTGAGCTCGCATGTTTTCATTCGCCCATGTGGCAAACTAACATCGCCAACTGTGGCTCTTACATCGAGCTGAACTGGGGGGTCGCCCATAAAATATTTTTCCTTAAAAAAAGTACAAGGGATCGCCTATCTAGCTTTCTGAATATCACAAAAGGGGTCGCCTATTTTTGGCTCACCCGGATTTTATTAAAACAGGGGTCGCCTTTCTTTGGTTTGCCCAGAAAACAACATAGGGGTCGGCTTTATAGCTAGCTCAAATCATAGTCTGTGAAAATAGTTTATCAAACTAATGCATGTCTCAAACCGAATCATTTTCTCAATATTTTTATAACATTTTACTTCACAGGACATGCATTTTACTTCACATACTACTCCCTTACCTGGTCTTACGAAACCGAGCTTCCCGGTTGCGTCTACCGAAATCATACTTCTCGGCTGCAAAATAATTTTATCGAAAATCATTGATAATTTTATTCTTATTTTTAAACCACTAAAATTCATAAAATTCAGCCACTAACTTCATGTTATGAATACAACCAGTATAAATTATACTGGTATTTAAAATCAATTTCTTCGTTCCACTCCTTTTTCGGTTTTAATTGTACCGAAAATTCTCTTTTAATTTCTATAATTATTCTTTACCAAAACCCCTAAATTTCAACATAATTTTCCTTTTTCAAAGTCATGGCCGAATACCTCTCATGGCCATTTTTATTGACTTTTCCCCATTTGCTTCTATTTGGTTCTTGTCTACATGAACCCCTTGGTGCCATTTTTCTTGCATGAAGCCTCAAATGCTTTCACACTTCCATATTCAACCGTAGGTCTCCGCAATAGTTAAAGTTCTCTTTTCAACCTACTTCAATTTCTAAGCTTCTCTTTCATTTTATGTAGTTTCCTTTAATGATTTTCCATCATTATACTACAATTTCAATTTAGTTTCATTTTATTCTTCATCTACTTCAAGATATGAATTTATTCCATTTCTATAATCTAACAAGAATAAATTAAAAGCAAGACTATAATCATGCTTCTCATGCTAGAAATCATAGAATTATATCATTCAATCTCAAGAAACCATTAAATCTCACCTTGACAAATTTGTGCTTCCAAAACAGAATTTGTTTCCTGTTTTGTTTCTTCTCACGTCAGCCTCTTTGGCTTGTTTCTTGATGGATTCTAAGATGTAGCTAAGGTTTAAGTATTAAGCTTAAGTATTTAGGCTTCCAATATATGAAATTTGCTAAATTTCTTTCTTGGTTGGACTTAACTGAAACAGAATCGAAATGTGGGAATTCACTTTTGCCTCTCATATACATCAGTATTTAAAAGGTGTTTTGCCGAGCCTTCTTGCTTCTTTGGTCTTCTCTTTATCCATATTAACCACTAGTAATGATCCACACAACATCTTATCATATTTCTTCATCATTTCATGTATCAACATTCATTTAATGCATGAAGAAAAACTGCAGCTCAAGGTGGCGAGAAAGTCTCCCTTCCACATGTCTTTTGCTTCTTCTATTGGCTTTGTTTTATATTTCAACAAATAAAATTCCAGCCATGTCAACCTTTAATTAATTTCTTGTCTAATTTACACTTAACAAGTAGTTTTGATCAGCCTTTAACAGATTAAAGAAAACAAACGTGTAGCAGCAGCAAAGTGATGTTAAAGTCCACTTTGCTACATCTTTTGTGGACTTTCCCATCCCTCTTGTCAAAGCTTCAACCAATAACCATTTAGTCATGTGTGTTAGCTTTTTAATTACTTTTTCTTCAAGCCTTTTTGCACCTTAGACATTAAGTTTTTCTTCTTTCTTTCAAATTCTTCCAGTCGGTCACAACCAAGGAAATTGTTGGCGTGACTGGCTGCCTCTTTTTTTGACTTTTCTTGTTCTCCCTTTACATAATCTTTAGCCATGGAATTCCCCTATATTGTACTTATATTATATTATATTTTATGCTTCCAATTGGTGTTTGATTTCCTTTGTAATTTTTCCAATTTGGAGCAGTAAAATCGGCAGCAAGGTGGCATGTGCTGTCCAATTTCCTAACTGTTTTTGTTGACTCTTTTTGTTTCCATTTTACGCATATCTCAGCCAATAAATTATGCATACATCCACCAATAACGTCATCTTCATGTATTATTATTTATTCCATGAACTAACTTCCTTTTCCTTGCAATTGTTTCCAATCGAATTCAACAAAGTAGCAGAATTCTTTGTTGGCGTGTAATCCATGTTTTCTTAACTCTTCTTACCACCTTCATACCATTTCAACCAATCACCATTAATCCCATGTGAAATCATTTAATAGCATTTTATCCTGAAATTTCTATTTTTACACCTCTTTGAGGAGTAAACCGAACACCACAATGCAACCTTGTAGTTGGTGTGGTTCACCATTTCTTGTCTTCTTTTGGTTAGCTATTTCCACCAATTAAATTCCTTCATGTTTGTATATTAACACCCATTCATCTAATACTCTTTGTCACTTATTTTTCATCAATAATTAAATCAATTTCAAATGCAATATCGAGTACATGTAGCAGCCATGTAAATGGCGTGGAAGTTCCCCCCTCTTTGCTGCATGATTCAAGTTTGATTTCTCTTTTCTTTGTATCTTCCATACACCCAAAATACATCACATGTGATATAAAATTCTCTTTTCTCTTATTAATATTTTTGTTGATATTTTATGCCATGGAATAATTCTTCCATGCATAATTTTTCTGATTCTTTTTCTTTTCATATTCTATGCTCTTTAATTCATCTTTCCATATTTGTTTCAATTTTATACACTATACTAAAATTCATGAATCCCAAAATTCCAAATTGAGAATGGAAATTCACTCCATCTTTATTTAAATTCCACTAAATAACTAAATTTCACTATCAATAATTCACAAGTATAGTGTACAGTGTAATAAAATCGGGTCTCACGTCTTCACTCCTAATCTTCAATTGATGATATCTTGATCTCAAGTCTATTTTGGAAAAGACTTGTGCACGCTTGAGTTGATAAAAAAGATCGTCAATCTTGGGAAGAGGATACTTGTTCTTGATCGTCACCTTATTGAACCATCGATAGTCGATACACAGCCTCATATTGCCATCTTCTTTCGGACAAAAAGCATAGGAGCACCCCAAGGGGATATGTTGGGTCGTATGAACCCTTTATCTAGTAACTCCTGAAGCTACTTCTTCAATTCCTCAAGCTCAACTAAGGCCATTCGATAGGGAGGTCTAGAGATAGGTTCCGTTCCTAGCACCAAGTCAATAGTAAATTTAATTTCCCTATCCTGAGGAATTCTTGGGAGTTCGTCCGGAAACACTTCGGGAAAATCCTTGACTACTAAAATCTCATGAAGTTCAGGACGTTTCTGATCTACGTCCACCACATAAGCTATAAATCTTTCACATAACAAATATATTCTATCAATTTAATCTCAATCAAACTAAACAAGCACATATGCTTTTGCATTAAACACTTCCAAAATTTACAACATAGCTAACGGGAGAAGAGAAGATCACACTCTTAGCATGACAATCTAATATAACATGATTCTTAGCTAACCAATCCATTCCTAATATGACATCAAATCCATACATATTTAGTAGGATTAGGTCAACTATCGACCCCTACCCGTAGCTTACAACCACGATACACTATATCTGTCATTTGTGATTCCCTAAATGGAGTACTTATTTGCAATAATTGTTCTAAGGATTTAGGCTCAATAGGAAATTTCATAGCAATTTCAGGTGAAATAAAAGAGTGCATAGAGCTGGATCAAATAATGCAAGGACATATGTATCATAAAGGTAAATCTTACCCTATATCAACTTAGATAAAGCATCAGCGGATTCCTTATCTATGGCAAATACCTAACCTTGAGTCACGGGTGTCTTTCCCTTCTCTACAGCCATGGCCTTACACTGAGGCTGGGTGGCCTTCTCCGATTCCTCAGGCACCCTTTGCTTTATCTTGGGACAATCTTTAATTCTATGTCCCTGTTCACCACACCAATAACAAGCCCCACTTGCCAACCGGCAAGGCTGTGACCCTTGAAATTTCCCGCATTGCTCACATCCTTGCATTGTACTCCTCGGTGAGCTAGCGGTACTACCAGCTGAATATCGAGATCTTTCATCACTTATCTTGATCCCGGTGGGTCTAGGAGTCCCTGTTTCATAACCATTGTAACTCCTAATTTCAGGATGTTTCCATGTAACCATTTAATTAAAACAAAAGTCATTTTCTTATAATTTATTTGCTTACCTATCGAAGCTTTGTCATAAGGCCTACTTCTCCTAGATGCATATCTATCACTCAAGGCTCTCTTGTCTGACTTCCGTTTCATCGGTTCTTTGTTTTTACTCTTAGCTTGAAAGTGAGCCTCATGAAATTCATAGCCTTGCTCACACAGTTGAGCCTTACGGACTACCTCTCCATATGTAGTGATATCCATGGGATATAACGTAGACCTGATGGAAGGTCTTAATCCCTCCATAAATCTGTAGGTCTTATGCTCTTCTCTCCTCAACACTTTCGGATCAAATTTGCTCAATGTGGTGAACTTTGACTCGTATTGGCTAACCGTCATATTCCCCTAACTCAAGTTCAGAAATTCTACCTGCAACCTCCTCTGAGTAGTGCATGGGATGTATTGTTCATTGAATGCTTCTAAAAATATATCCCACGTCACTTCTGATGTCTAGCCTCTAACACCGTCTGAGTGGCCTACTGCCTCATCCACTAACAAATAGGCGGCCAATCCCACCATTTCTTTCTCGATACATGTCATATATCCGAATGATTTAGTGACTGCTTTCACCCAATTCTCCGTGGCCAATGGATCACTATCCTCCTTAAACTTAGGCAGATCCAGCTTCTTGATCTCCTTAATTAAAGCAACGCTACAATAAGCTTTAGGATCCCGCCTTTCAATAGTTGGGACAGGTGGGGGTTGTACCGTAAGAGTAGGAGGAACAGTAGGGGTAACTACTGGTGCACTAGTGGCCATGTTCGGGAAGTTCGCCATAAATTGCGTGAACATCGCGACCATATTCTCCATATGCTTCTTCATTTTCGCTAACCTAGTGTTTGGGCTATGCAGTGGAGATGGAGGAGGAGACTGTGTTGGGGGCGGTTCTGTTCAACCCCCTCCTTATCCTCTACTAGTACCCCTTCTACGGGAGCTCATTCTGTTAATAAAATCACAAAATTAAGCTATTTAGTATAACTATAAACAGTTATACTATTTATATGTATTCAGACAAGTACAGTACTTTGGGGATATCCACTATTTCTAGCCTAATGACATTGACAAACATCAGTCTAATCTGCTCTAATACCAATCTGTGACATCTTCGTCACTACCCAAATATCAACTAACTTTTTTCTCACATACACTTTGGTTAGACTTGTTTGTCAATGTCATCCTTCTTTCTTCTTATGTTTTATACTTTATCACCGATAACGTGATATACATTTTCCACAAGAATATAAATTTTCATATATTCACATAAGTCAAATACATCAGGATCTCACATAACTTACATATCCTATATCCCCATAACATACACGGATTTAATATCGTACTGTACAATAGCCGAAGTACACGACCAATGGAGTATACCTTCAAGGAATAGTTGGGAAGCGTGTCTCGAAGGTATACTAAAAATCTCAAAGGTAAACTCCTTTATCTGGAGTGGGATTTACTTCAAGTAATCTGTATGAAAAATAGTTGTAAAGAAGTGAGTTTACGCTTTGTAAGAAACATATGTAAAAAAGCGTACTATGCCTCATATGCAGTTTTCCTGCTTGGCTATATAATGTCATGTAAAATCATTATAAAGCATATGTCAAGTAATTCTTCAAATATCATATACCCGTAATTTCTCATGTACAAATACAAATACTTCAAATACAAGTAACTTCATATACTTTCAATTAAGTGGGAGACAATTAACTTCCAATAGAATCATGCACAAAATAACTCTCATAAGGATACAACAAATATATCCTGTAAGGGATAATCCATGAGAGATCTTATAAGGGATACCGCAAATATATCCATAAAGGATAATCCTGAGAGATGTCAAATAAGTGGCATACCCACGCATGGGCCAGGGATCCTCCTCAAAAGCCGAATACAAATAAGAGACATATGGCCATCGTCTATAGACCATAGTGAACAATAGTCAGGTGACATCTGTGGCACTGAAGACTGGACTAAGGTTCCTCAGTCAAATACAAATACAAGTAATGTGCATGATCGTCAAAGAAATCAAAGGTCTCCAAAACCTTTGTCATATAGTTTTAACAAATATAATTATTCTCTCTTGAAATAGGCTTTAAGGCCTCCTTTTTCAAATAGGGCAGTCGACTGCTCATATAGGGCAGTCGGCTGCTATAACATATATTGCTTTGTTGAATTTCTTTTCCTTTAAAATTCAAATATTTTATTTTTCGTAAAACACATAGGGCAGTCGACTGGTCCCATATAGCAGTCGACTGGTTTTGAAACAGAATGCTTCCGAAAATAGGGCAGTCGACTGGCTCCATAGGCAGTCGACTGGTTTTGAAACAGAATATTTTTTGGAAAGTACCAGTCGACTGGTTTGAGTCAATTTCGAAAAATTTTACGTCTTGTCTGTCTTTAGGTGGTCAGCTGCTACTTAAGGCAGTCGGTTGCTCCTAACATTTTGGTAATTAGGAGACAAATCCGAATTTGACATTTTTTGCACTTAAACAGCTTGTACTTCATCCCAAGACATTTAAAATATGTTCAAACATGCGGAGATAGCCACCCTACGTCCGTTACGTAGTTTCCTTACTCAATAGCCAATAATCCTCGAGCTTGGTCGCACCAAATTCTTTTCCTTCCAACTCTTCAAGGCTATAAACATCATAAGGGATCAAACCCTTAAGAAATCTTTATAAATATACTCTACCAACTCTACACAATTCCAAACCATAGACATAATTGAATAAAATCACTTCATCTTTTATCTTTGTCAATAACCAAAATTGACAGAATCCTGATCTCCTTAAGGACTTTGTTTCAACCTTTCATATTAAAGGTATGGCTTGTGCTAGTGACAAGGATCGTTTTTTTTTTGTTACAAACGCTTAATGATCGTCTATAGACCATAGTGAACAATAGTCAGGTGACATCTGTGGCACTGAAGACTGGACTAAGGTTCCTCAGTCAAATACAAATACAAGTAATGTGCATGATCGTCAAAGAAATCAAAGGTCTCCAAAACCTTTGTCATATAGTTTTAACAAATATAATTATTCTCTCTTGAAATAGGCTTTAAGGCCTCCTTTTTCAAATAGGGCAGTCGACTGCTCATATAGGGCAGTCGGCTGCTATAACATATATTGCTTTGTTGAATTTCTTTTCCTTTAAAATTCAAATATTTTATTTTTCGTAAAACACATAGGGCAGTCGACTGGTCCCATATAGCAGTCGACTGGTTTTGAAACAGAATGCTTCCGAAAATAGGGCAGTCGACTGGCTCCATAGGCAGTCGACTGGTTTTGAAACAGAATATTTTTTGGAAAGTACCAGTCGACTGGTTTGAGTCAATTTCGAAAAATTTTACGTCTTGTCTGTCTTTAGGTGGTCAGCTGCTACTTAAGGCAGTCGGTTGCTCCTAACATTTTGGTAATTAGGAGACAAATCCGAATTTGACATTTTTTGCACTTAAACAGCTTGTACTTCATCCCAAGACATTTAAAATATGTTCAAACATGCGGAGATAGCCACCCTACGTCCGTTACGTAGTTTCCTTACTCAATAGCCAATAATCCTCGAGCTTGGTCGCACCAAATTCTTTTCCTTCCAACTCTTCAAGGCTATAAACATCATAAGGGATCAAACCCTTAAGAAATCTTTATAAATATACTCTACCAACTCTACACAATTCCAAACCATAGACATAATTGAATAAAATCACTTCATCTTTTATCTTTGTCAATAACCAAAATTGACAGAATCCTGATCTCCTTAAGGACTTTGTTTCAACCTTTCATATTAAAGGTATGGCTTGTGCTAGTGACAAGGATCGTTTTTTTTTTGTTACAAACGCTTAATGATTCAATGTGATAACCGTAAATTTTTCAATTATTGAAAATAATAAATATTGAAAATAAATATTAAAGAAAATAGATAAGAGGAAATAAATAAATAAAAGTAAATAAATAAAATTTATTTATGAGATGGGAATATCGTTGAAATTCCCGAAATTTAAGGAAAGTGAGGAATTTAAAATTTGATAAATTGGAAATAAGGGAAGGATAAAATTATGGGAAATAATGAAGAGAAAAATTTAATTTAGAGAATGAAAGTCCAAAATTTAATAAGAGAATAAGAAAATAAATGAAATATATTTATATAATTATATATTATATAAATGTATTTTTATACCAATACATATGTATTCAAAATATTATATAGTACATTTTGAAATGCGTTGTTATATATATAGAAATATATATATATATATACTATTTCATAAATTTAAATAATACATATGTATATAAATATAATGTTTTATGTGTATATATAATTATGTAAATACATTTAGAAGAAAAGTAAGTATGGTTTTATATTAAAGTTTATATGTATAAATATTTTATTATAGCATTTATATAATTTATATATATAAATGTTACTTAATTTTAAATATATATATATATATAAATATACACATATATACTAGACATGTATTTTGTAATGTACAATATGTATTTTGTATATAATATATATTGTATAATATTATGTATGAAATAATGTATGTATAACATATAATATATATTATATGTATAAAATATATTGTATAATATATAGTACATAGTATACTAAAAATAGAAAGAAGACAAAAAACTAAAAAGGAAACTAAAAACAGAAAAAGGAAAAAGAGGATCGGGACAGAGCCCCATCCCTCCCAGCCAAACCGACGGTGGCGGAGCCGCCACCACCGGCGAGAGGGGAAAAGGAAAGCGTGATGCCACCGGCCAGAGAAAAGAAGGAAGCTACCGACGGCGTGAAGAAATGGAGAAAAATCAAAGGGAAAACAGAAGCAAACGCCGGAAGAGAAAAGAAAATGGCCGACGGCGGTGCCGGCCGAATCGGTGGCCGCCACTATCACCGAAGCTTCACTGGAGGAAGAGGAAGCCGATGGAGGCCACCGGAGGTGCAATGGACGGCGGAGGAACGCCGGTGAAGAGGAAGAAGAAACCGAGGCAAAACCACCTCGATCCGCCGCCGTGCCACCAATCCAGGGCAAACGGAGGGCACTGGCAAGTTTGTCGTGCAGCCGGCCAGCTGAGGGACGCCTGAACCGCCGGAGAATCGGCTGCTGGATCGGTCTGACCGGGAAAGGAAGAAGAAAAAAGAAAAGAAAAAGAAAAGAAAAAGGAAAAAGAAAAAGAAAAAGAAAAAGAAAAAGAAAATGAAAATGAAAAGAAAGAAAGAAAAGAAAGAGGAAAAAGGAAGAAAAAGGAAGAAAAAGAGGAAAAAGGAGAATTTCGGGAATTCGAAAAATTCCCGGAAATTCAACAACCCGGGATTTTACAAAGTTCGGTAAGAAATCTTCCTGAGATTTAATTTTCAGAAAAATTAAATAAATTATGAAAAATTCTAAAAAATTAGAATTTTATTTCCAGAAATTATTTTCAGCAATCGGGATAAGGAATCAAGAGAAATGGAGGGCGGGCGCGATCGATAAGCGGAAGTCGTCAACCCGAAAAAAGGTAAGGGATGCATATGCAGCACTGTAAGGATACTCGGTCTGCATATTTTAAATGGAAATATTTTATGCAAATATTTTATGAAAATTATTATGATGCATGATTTGCTGAAAATAATTTGGGAAGAAGTACTGGCTGAAAGATTTAAAACTGTATTTTTCCGTGCAGAAGGTTAGTAAATCGGCAGCCGTTATGCTGCCGAAAATTTTAGAAAAACTTTATAAAATCATATTAAATGATTTTATTTCCGAAATTCAATAGTAAATCACGAAACATGAGGAAATTACTAAATTTCATAAAACATGAATATAATGAGATGGAATTTTAAAATATTCATGTATTCGAGAATGGTGATAACAAAATCACCAAAAATTCTCGAAATAGATAAATTACACGAAATACGAGACGAAAGATGAAGTGAATATTTTGAATATTTTTATGAATATTTTTATAAATATTCACTAAAAGATTTTAATCCTTATGGTTTTAAATTATGGAATTTTATATTTATATAAATTCCATAAAAGTTTATTTTATGATGAAAACTACGGTTTTGAGATTGGTTTAATATTCCTATCATGCTGATGCATGATATGTGATATGTTTAGTCCCGGTCGACACCTGATCCGCGACCCACAGAGGATAATATAGATTATGGTCATAGATTTGACCGGTTTATTTCTGTACCCTTCGAGGTTTATAGTACGATAAGACTGATGTCTATCTTAGACTCCATAAATGATAGGTGATATGTCAAAAAGGAAAGTGTTTTACATGATAGGAAATCTTGTTTATGACTTGCATGTTATATGTTATAGTTTGGTTGTGGTTATGGAAGGTATAAATTGTATACTTTTTAGTGCTTGCATTTTGAGGAATGCATTATGCATAGGAATTAATTGAATTTCAAACCATGGGAGCGACCTCTAGAATCCTTTAGGAACTAAGTGCTACACGAGCTTAGATGTGCTAAAGGCCAAACCGAGCAAAGACTCGATGATTTTACCGTGTGAGCCACCTCTAGAATCCTTCGAGAACTAAGTTCTGCACGTGTTCTGATATGTTAGTAATCAGTCTAAGTTCTGATGGGGATGCGACAAATGTCGAAGGATGAAATAGATCTTGTGTATATGACATATGATGTGTGTGATATATCGGATTATGTTTATATATGCCACTCAAACATGTGCTGCTGGAATGTTCGTCTCTTTCACACTTAATCATACTGATAAAAAGAATGATGCCTTGTGAACTTAAGAATGGAATAGATTTTAATAGCTTATTTTGCTTTTTAAAGGACGATACTAATTAAGAGAGTACATTAAAATATGAAATGAGTTTTAAAGAAATAAGATGATGATTTAACTAATATTCTTTTCAAGGAATATACGAATATTAATTATTTTATTTAAATGCTTTATTTCGTAGAAGTATTATTTTGAAAAGAATATGAAAAAGGTTATGAAAGATTGAAAAGGAAAAGGATTTATTAATTCAAAAGAAAAAAAAAAGAAAAATTTCTCTCTACAGTTGCTTCTAGGTTCCGTAACAAGTATGGTATTCTAAAATACCTACCTTACTCCATTCGGATCCCTAGCCGATTGTAGTATCCTTCCTACATGCGAGCCTAGAGCCCATAGGAAAAAAAAGAAAAAGATTTTCAGCATATAGGAAGCTGAGTATCAAGTGAGACATATAATTCTCTTACTGAGCCGTGGTTTTGCTCACCCCTTAATTTTCAACATTTCAGGTTTTGATGAATGTGAGTTCAGTGGATTGTGGATCCTGGCTGTACATGAAGGACAATGTGTCAGACCGACTAATTATTTGAGGTATGATCATTTATTCTCTATATTTAGACACGTCAACAGTATTACTTATCTGATTAATTACGATAGGGGATGTGTATAATATAAACAATATTATGTAAAATTGTTTAACAGTCAGTACAAGTGAAGTATCGTAGACAGCCCAACCGGTTAAGTTGTGTACAATAAGGTAAGAAATGTGGTCACAGGTCGTGACAGATTTAATGGTATTAGAGCAATGGTTGGCCTGATGTCTGTGGATACTTTTGGAAAGAAAAGAGTTAAACATCCCCGGTAGTACTGTGTCGTCTGAATACATAGAGAAAATAAATGATTGTAAATGGAGTAAAATGATTTAAAGGGAGTGAGAAAGTCTAAACTAAGAATGTTAAAGAAGAAAATAGGCTCAGAAATTACCGAATTATTGGTAATTCTTCTAGTCTAAATGAAGGCCTGTTCGGTAAGGAATAGAAATGGACTCGGTGAGGGCTCCACTAGTACTTTTCTGTCCGAACCGAACTGAGACCTGAAAGTGATGGTATAAAGAAGGGAAATAAAATATCATCATTAAATAGATTTTGAGATCATCGATTGAGGGTAATTTGAAGAGAGAGAAAATTTTTAGCCAAAAATGACCAAAATACCCCTACCCCCAAAATTTTACCGGGAGTCAAAATAGATCACCAGAAGTTGGAATTGACCGATTTGACAAAGAAATTAATGATATAATGCTAAATTGCAAGCAAAATAATCCCATTGTGGATTTTAGTGAACTTCTCTGTCGAAAATCGAATGAGATCTAAATTGCTGTTATAAGTATCAGAAAGGATGATCAGTTCATTGCTTTAAATGTATATTGAGGAGATATAAATAAATGTCGAAATGATGAAAATGCCCCTATATTGGGCGATGTTCGGAATAGTGTTAAAACCGAGCTGAATTGGAATCCATTGATAGTAATGGAATTATTAATGGCATAGAAGATGTCATATGAATCTAAAGATCCCTATTACTGATTCCACTAACACTTAGATTACGGACGCGAAAGAAAAACCTCGAGTGGACTGTGGGCCATAGGGGATAACAGTACGGTTGAGTAAGGCGGCCAGGGCTCCCCCACGAGTGGACTTTGGGCCATAGTGGTAAATCCTGGGGTTTACAATAAAACAATCCGTGAGGGACTAAGTGCCACGTTTGTGTGACGGTGGCCACCTCTAGAACCCAGAGCGGACAATACGGATTAGTAAGGCACTGGGGTGGTAAATCCCTGGTTAACGAAGATCCAGGCCGGGAGGGTGGTAAATCCTTGGTTAACGGAGATCCAGGCACTCCCGGTCCTTACAATAAAATGAGTACGGATGAGTGAAGTGGCTCGGTAAATCCCTGAAAGAAACGGTAAATCCGGGGCTTCACAATAAAATGGTAAGATGCGATCCAAAGAGTAGTGGAATGTCATCAGATGTTTAGCCCGGTTATTAACTGAAAGGGTCGAAAAATTAAGAGTGTACTGAACGGGATCGTTGAATATTATGAAAAGTGAAATGATTACAGGAATTGACTGATAAGGTGAATAGTACCAATAATGAAATACATACTGGTGTGGTTACTTATGGTTCTATACGTTTTCACTACTTTGAGGTGTCAAACAGATAATCTTATATAGAACCGACATATCTTGAAATATGTGCTACAGAATGAGGTACTGTGTTGAGTACTGTAAATTAGAGAATAATTATAAGAACAGAGAAGTGATAAAAAGAAGATGACAATGAACCTAAATTATTCAGGACCCTTGAGACAGAACTGTGATTGGCGACCCAATGATGGGCGACCTGTAGTGGATCATGTGTTATGAGATACAGGCGAACTATGTCATCGCTGACTCACTAGTAAGGGTAAACCTGGGGCGAAAGGAATTGCCTAGGGAATGCTCGCCAACGGTCGATTCGAACAGACGGGGCTCTTACAATTATCTCAATGGTAACACGAGAGTAAGGAACTAGGTACGTAAGGGTGCCAAGGTTCAAGCCTTGTGGATAATATACTCAAGGGAATTAAGCTTGAATTCAGTAAATGGAAATGGTTTTAAAGTGAATAACTGAATTGAAACGAGTAGCTGTAAAGTGTGTTGATAACCATTGTACTTGATACAGCTTACCAGAGTGAGATTCGTAACGCTGTAAAGTATGACTAGGTAATAAAATCAAGGTAGAGTATGTATCAAAATGATTTGAATATTGAATCTCTGCCTTGAGAATACACTGTGAAATGATGGGACACAATGATGAAGGTCCAAAATGATAAAAGAAGTGTGGTTAAAGAAACTACCGGATGAGAATCCCGATAAATTTCAGAGTAACATAGATTGAGAAATCAGGTTAATGTTGACTCGATCGTGGATATGAAATTTATTCTTAAGCTTATATCGAAGAATATGGAAGAAATCCGACAAGTTTAAGAAAAGAATTTTTGTAAAATATTGTGGATGATGAAATTCGCATGTATCGATGTAAAGGATGGAAATACAAATGATATGATTTGAGGATGAATTAAATGATGTATTAAAATTTTTGGTTATACACTAAAGTTCTTATGAAGAACAAATAAATATCATATGGAAGTGATGCCTTAAATATGATTTAATCGGAGATGTATAAGGAGCTTATAAGAGCAATCTTTGTAAAAGGCATAATCAGATGAAAAGTTGAAGAACGATGATCATAAGATGATAAGAAATGTATGATTAAAGAAAGTATCAGATTAGATTTCCGATAGGACTTCCAGGGTTATATAAATTAGAGGAATCGAGATAACATTGACTCGATTTGAATATGAAGTTAAATTCTAAGTTTATATCGGAGGATGCAGAAAGAATCCGAAAAGCTTAAGAAAATAACTCTGAAAATTGTGTGAATAATGAAATTCACGTGTAAAGGTCTGGATGACGAAAATACAGATAATGAAAAATTGAGAATAATGAAATTGTCTGTATCAGTATAAATGAGAGAAATACAAATGATATTGAGTTGTAGATGAATTAAAAAGGATGTATTAATTTCCTATCATTGATAAAGTTCTGGTGAAGAACAAGTATTCATCTACATGAAAACAGATGCTTTATGGAACTGATTAGGGATATGTGAGGAGTTAATAAGACTAGCCTCAGTATAAAGAGTCCTTAGATAAAAGATTGAAGATTGGTGTCCATAAGATAATGATTCGAACTCGGAGTGAATTTTACGAGTTCCTATTGAAGTTACAAGGGTAATGAGTTGCCTTGTAAAGTATATAAGCCTAAAGAATGAGGCATCCTTACAAGAGAAAATTGCTGAAATACTGATAGAGTCTAAAGTATAAATGGAACATGAGCAGCATTGTGATATGATCCTTAAACTTTTAAAGGCTGTGGAATTGTGCTAAGATTAACAACTAAGAAATTTGGCTAGATAGTAACCCCTCTTGAGATATATGATCTTGAGACAACAGGGTGACAGTGAACCTGTCTTTGATATAGAGATAATGATTGAGATACGAAAGTAATGAGTCTACCTAAATACTAATGCCAGCCTATAAAAGAGTGATGAGACTAGCTGCTCTATAAATGAGATCCAATTAAAGAAATTAAAGTCGGTAGATGGCTAGTGTAAAGAAAAAGATGGTACGCAAGATTTTAAAAGATCTTAGCAGTATAGTACCATGCCAATTAAAAATATATAATGTATATATATATGAAGAGATAAATAGTAGAAATATGAAAACGAAAATGAAAGTGGAATAAGGAAATAAATTGCATGATGAGAAGGGAACATCAATATGAAACAGTTCCCGAAGTTAAGACTGGAATTGAATTGTGTTGGTTATCACATAACTGTGGCAAGATGTAAAATCAAAGCCAGAATTGATGAGTGAAAGTAATGATACTCCAAGGAGTAAGATAATTGATATGTTTACTGCCAGTAAAATGTTTGCACATATAACCACCTCGAAATGATAGAGATGGTGGAATTATATAGATAATGTGGTACTTAAATGGATAATTCGAGGATTCAATCACAGAATCTAAATTACGAAAAGAGTATATTCCTGGGTATATTCTAAAATTTAAATGATATTGAATATACCATAAGCGTAAGAGATGTAAAGACCATACTACATGAAGAGAATATGATAGTCTCATGAATTATGATCGTAAGAGATAATCTATAGTAAAATCGGCAAATGAGATGCAGCTTTGATGGAATAAATGTGAAAATGAATATTGTGGACAATAAAGAGTCCAAAAGAGAAATGATGATATGGAAGTGATTAAAGACTGATGATTTAAATAGAATCACTTTCCATTATCAGACTTCTAGATTCTCTAGTGCCTTAGTCGCAGTATAAGTGTTAAACGGTGTGAATGTGTATGTACAGTTCAGTGAGCCTTACATGTGATGGGAGTCTCTGTGTTGCCATATGCTAATGAGAGATAGCAAAAGGCTTTGAGATCCTAAGTGTATTGATAGCACCGCTCCATACTGATATATATATTTATATATATGAGCATGAGATGTAACCGCTCCATGATATTGAGAGAGCGTGTGCATGAGATGTGAAAACTACTGGGACACTTACATATAATTGATTGACATGAGTACATGATAGTACCAAATTATGTCGACTCGGCACTAAGTGAGAAGAATGGATGATGAACAACATAGATCAGCTGTAATATTAAAAATATTATGTATAGCTCTTATATGAAAAGAGTAAAAGTCAATAACTCTCGATTTGAGAGAATGAAATTTCATGAGCATAGACATATATGATGAAAGACAGCATGTAGTGGTCTAAAGTATTGTTGATGTTGAAAGTGTGCCGGCAGTATTACTTGGACGATGAACTAGAGGTCAGAAGTCGTATGTATACGGCATATACCTCCCTTTGAACTTAAGTTAAATTCGGAGGACCGAATTTCTTAAGGTGGGGAGGATGTGATAACCGTAAATTTTCCAATTATTGGAAATAATAAATATTGAAAATAAATATTAAAGAAAATAGATAAGAGGAAATAAATAAATAAAAGTAAATAAATAAAATTTATTTATGAGATGGGAATATCATTGAAATTCCCGAAATTTAAGGAAAGTGAGGAATTTAAAATTTGATAAATTGGAAATAAGGGAAGGATAAAATTATGGGAAATAATGAAGAGAAAAATTTAATTTAGAGAATAAAAGTCCAAAATTTAATAAGAGAATAAGAAAATAAATGAAATATATTTATATAATTATATATATTATATAAATGTATTTTTATACCAATACATATGTATTCAAAATATTATATAGTATATTTTGAAATACGTTGTTATATATATAGAAATATATATATACTATTTCATAAATTCAAATAATACATATGTATATAAATATAATGTTTTATATGTATATATAATTATGTAAATACATTTAGAAGAAAAGTAAGTATGGTTTTATATTAAAGTTTATATGTATAAATATTTTATTATAGCATTTATATAATTTATATAGATAAATGTTACTTAATTTTAAATATATATATATATATATAAATATACATATATATACTAGACATGTATTTTGTAATGTACAATATGAATTTTGTATATAATATATATTGTATAATATTATGTATGAAATAATGTATGTATAACATATAATATATATATTATATGTATAAAATATATTGCATAATATATAGTATATAGTATACTAAAAATAGAAAGAAGACAAAAAACCAAAAAGGAAACTAAAAACAGAAAAAGGAAAAGGAGGATCGGGACAGAGCCCCATCCCTCCCAGCCAAACCGACGGTGGCGGAGCCGTCACCACCGGTGAGAGGGGAAAAGGAAAGCGAGACGCCACTGGCCAGAGAAAAGGAAGCTACCGGCGGCGTGAAGAAATGGAGAAAAAGCGAAGGGAAAACAGAAGCAAACGCCGGAAGAGAAAAGAAAATGGCCGATGGCGGTGCCGGTCGAATCGGTGGCTGCCACTACCACCGAAGCTTCACCGGAGGAAGAGGAAGCTGATGGAGGCCACCGGAGGTGCAATGGACGGTGGAGGAACGCCAGCGAAGAGGAAGAAGAAACCGAGGTAAAACCGTCTCGATCCGCCGCCGTGCCGCCGATCCAGGGCAAACGGAGGGCACCGGCAAGTTCGTCGTGCAGCCAGCCAGCTGAGGGACGCCTGAACCGCCGGAGAACCGGCCGCCGGCGAGGAACCAGCGAGGAAAGGAGCTGGACCGGTCTGAACGGGAAAGGAAGAAGAAAAAGAAAAAGAAAAAGAAAAAGAAAAAGAAAAGAAAGAAAGAAAAGAAAAAGAGGAAAAAAGAAGAAAAAGGAAGAAAAAGAGGAAAAAGGAGAATTTTGGAAATTCGAAAAATTCCCGGAAATTCAACAACCCAGGATTTTACAAAGTTCGGTAAGAAATCTTCTTGAGATTTAATTTTCAGAAAAATTAAATAAATTATGAAAAATTCTAAAAAATTAGAATTTTATTTTCAGAAATTATTTTCAGGAATCGGGAGAAATGGAGTGCGAGCGCGATCGATAAGCGGAAGTCACCGACCCGAAAAAGGTAAGGGATGCATGTGCAGCACTGTAAGGATACTCAGTCTGCATATTTTAAATTGAAATATTTTATGCAAATATTTTATGAAAATTATTATGATGCATGATTTGCTGAAAATAATTTGGGAAGAAGTACTAGCTGAAAGATTTAAAACTGTATTTTTTCGTGCAGGAGGTTAGTAAATCGGCAGCCGTTATGCTACCGAAAATTTTAGAAAAACTTTATAAAATCATATTAAATGATTTTATTTCCGAATTTTGATAGTAAATCACGAAACATGAGGAAATTACTAAATTTCATAAAACATGAATATAATGAGATGGAATTTTAAAATATTCATGTATTCGAGAATGGTGACAACGAAATCACCAAAAATTCTCGAAATAGATAAATTACACGAAATACGAGATGAAAGATGAAGTGAAATATAGTGAATATTTTTATGAATATTTTTATAAATATTCACTAAAGGATTTTAATCCTTATGGTTTTAAATTATGGAATTTTATATTTATATAAATTCCATAAAAGTTTATTTTATGATGAAAACTACGGTTTTGAGATTGGTTGGCATTCCTATCATGCTGATGCATGATATGTGATATGTTTAGTCCCGGTCGACACCTGATCCGCGACCCACAGAGGACAATATAGATTATGGTCATAGATTTGACCGGTTTATTTCTGTACCCTTCGAGGTTTATAGTAAGATAAGATTGATGTTTATCTTAGACTCCATAAATGATAGGTGATATGTTAAAAAGGAAAGTGTTTTACATGATAGGAAATTTTGTTTATGACTTACATGTTATATGTTATAGTTTGGTTGTGGTTATTGAAGGTATAAATTGTATACTTTTTAGTGCTTGCATTTTGAGGAATGCATTATGCATAGGAATTAATTGAATTCCGAACCGTGGGAGCCACCTCTAGAATCCTTCGGGAACTAAGTGCTACACGAGCTTCAATGTGCTAAAGGCCAAACCGAGCAAAGACTCGATGATTTTACCATGTGAGCCACCTCTAGAATCCTTCGGGAACTAAGTGCTGCACGTGTTTTGATGTGTTAGTAAAGGCCAAACCGAGCAAAGACTCGATGATTTTACCGTGTGAGCCACCTCTAGAATCCTTCGGGAACTAAGTGCTGCACGTGTTCTGATGTGTTAGTAAAGGCCAAACCGAGCAAAGACTCGATGATTTTACCGTGTGAGCCACCTCTAGAATCCTTCGGGAACTAAGTGCTGCACGAGTTCTGATGTGTTAGTAATCAGTCTAAGTTCTGATGGGGATGCGACAAATGTCGAAGGATGAAATAGATCTTGTGCACATGACATATGATGTGTGTGATATATCGGATTATGTTTATATATGCCACTCAAACATGTGCTACTTGAATGTTCGTCTCTTTCACACTTAATCATACTGATAAAAAGAATGATGCCTTGTGAACTTAAGAATGGAATAGATTTTAATAGCTTATTTTGCTTTTTAAAGGACGGTACTAATTAAGAGAGTACATTAAAACATGAAATGAGTTTTAAAGAAATAAGATTATAATTTAACTAATATTCTTTTCAAGGAATATACGAATATTAATTATTTTATTTAAATGCTTTATTTCGTAGAAGTATTATTTTGAAAAGAATATGAAAAAGGTTATGAAAGATTGAAAAGGAAAAGGATTTATTAATTCAAAACAAAAAAAAAAGAAAACTTTCTCTCTGCAGTTGCTTCTAGGTTCCGTAACAAGTATGGTATTCTAAAATACCTACCTTACTCCATTCGGATCCCTAGCCGACTATAGTATCCTTCCTACATGTGAGCCTAGAGCCCATAGGAAAAAAAAAAGAAAAAGATTTTCAGCATATGGCAAGCTGAGTATCAAGTGAGGCATATAATTCTCTTACTGAGCCGTGGTTTTGCTCACCCCTTAATTTTCAACATTTCAGGTTTTGATGAATGTGAGTTCAGTGGATTGTGGATCCTGGCTATACATGAAGGACAATGTCTCAGACCGACTAATTATTTGATGTATGATCATTTATTCTATATATTTAGACACGTCAACATTACTACTTATCTGATTAATTACGATAGGGGATGTGTATAATATAAACAATATTATGTAAAATTATTTAACAGTCAGTACAAGTGAAGTATCGCAGACAGCCCAACCGGTTAAGTTGTGTACAATAAGGTAAGAAATGTGGTCACGGGTCGTGACATTCAATGATAGAATCTAGGAGTTTGTCAAGGTAGCTAAGAGGGAAAACTTGGAAAAATTGGAGAGGAAGAACGAGATGGCTACCGACTTGGTGATGGGAGAAGATGATGACTCATGCAAATTTCATTTAATGCTTCTTTATGCCATAATCACCTCAGCCAGTAACCCTTTTTGACCTCTTGACTTTTTGACCATCAATGGCTCTAATTCCATTCATGTCCCATATATCATTTATATATCAATTTCTTTATATTTATTCAATTCTTTTCAGCTGAAATACTATACAAATATGGGAAAATTACAAGAAATTAGGGATTTCACAGAACTGCTCATGGCTAAGGTGCCGGTGGTGGAATAGGCTGTGTCTCGGGTATAACTGGTGTCGGCTGTGGTGGGGGTGCAGCTGCAGTGGCTGTGGGAGCTGCTGCTGTCACATCCTAAGTACACAGTATTTTACACTTTTTTACAAAAATATAGATAGGTTGGGCTATCTACGATATCTTATTTTACACATTTTATTCACTTGAACACAATATTCGTAACTCAATATAGGTAATGGAAATAAATATTCACAAATTTTATTTGTAATCAATACTTACATCCCCATAATTAATATAACATCGTAGTACTGTAAATCATAAGTCTGAACAAAAAAAATAATATAATTATACCTCTGAGATCTATAAACGCTGCCTCGGGGTGCTAAATATGCAGCCTCGAATCCCCAAATAACATACCTCAAATGGTCACTACAAAATATCTGGGGAGATAAAATATTGGAGTGAGCAAAACTACCGCTCAGTAAGAGATTTGTATGCAAATTTTGATACCTCGAAGACTACATGCAGTAAAACCTTTAATTTCCTATTTGTAAACTGGCACTTTACAAGGGAGTGATACTATAGTCGGTCGAAAAATCCAGATGGAGCATGGAAAGTATTTTGAAATACCTATCTTGTCTCGAAAACCCAGAGCGACTATAGGGAGTAAATATCGTTGTTGAGATAACTCATCTTTCATATCATTTCATATCCTTTTCAAAATAATGCTTTTATAAAATAAAGCATTTAAGTAAAGTAAACTAATATTCATATATTCTTTAAAAAGAATATTAGTTTAAATAAATCATATTTCTCATTTAAAATGTCATATCACCTATCACATATACATTGCAAACATTACAGTACTATGTGTAGTACAAAAAAAAACTGTTTAAAAATCATTCTTTTTTCGTATAAAACATATTCATATTCATTTTCCATGTAATCACATCTTTTCGTATCACATATCATTTCATATTTCATAAAAGTGGAGACTAAGGCATCACCCAGAATATCATGCTAGAGAGAAAGTACCCCGTAGGGCAATAATAATCATGTTAGATCTATGGCCATATTCTGTACTGTCCTCGGTGGATTACTGATCAGGTGTCGACCGGGACTATCACATATCACATGTCACATATCACGTATCACATATCAGCATGATATGGGGCCTATTAGTCTCAAAACAGTATATGTGAAATCTCATTACCTTTATGAAATTCATTAAAATCAATAGCATCTTTCAAAAGATCCATAAAGGTATAAATCACATTTTCTCGTACGGTGAAAACAGTTTATAAAATAATCACATTATAAAAATAAAATTTTATAACTGTTTCTTTTTCACCGTGAAGCATATACGCACGTGTTTCCATGCTTTCTTTCCAAAACACGAATTTCAAAGTTATTGGAAATCAATTCCCATATTTTCATAATTTATGGAAAAAGAAAATATTTTATTCTCCAAATTCAATAATTCTACCACCATATTTTCCTCTATAAACACATGTAGAGATATTCTAGTCTCAAAATAATATTTTAACAGTGATTAAACCTTTATGGAAATCGTTTTATGTAATAATATTTTATTTATTCCATAAAGGAAATCATAATTAAAATATTGAATATCATACTGATAATAATTATAAGATATTCACTAGTTACTTTTTCATTTCACCAATCATACAATTCACTGTAAAACATATGGGATGAATTTTTTAGTAATGACACCTTCCCAAAATTTGTGTCAGGAATATTTAATAACTATTTTTCGTATGATAACTATTTATGAAAAATATTTAATTCATCCCTTTCGAGGTTAGGAAAATATCAATAATGCATCAAAATATTTTCTAACACTTTTTGAAATATTTTGAATAAATTTCGACAGTATAATGACTGCCCGAATCCTAGCATCCTGTACTTATAAACACAGTTTACCAATCATAAAACCACAGATTTCATGTTAGTCGAGGTAAACCAATATTCCATCATTCTTATAAAACTCATAGTATGTAAATCATGCATTCAGATATCCCTACAAATTTACACACGCGTCTCTTACCTGTGTATCGAGATCGCGCTATTTCGTGCTCCACACGAACGCCGAACTTCCGACTGCAATTTAATTCATCAAAATCATTAGCTTTAAGCTATGATTTATGTTGAAACCATAAATATAAGTAGATTCTCATAATTAAAAACGGCTATTTTTAATGCCATTTTTCTTCCTTTTTCCTTTATGGTCGAATGGCCTTTATCTAATTAAAATTCATTGTTTTCATTTTTAGTCAACATCCCATTTAAATGTGCCGCCATTTCCCAGTAAATTTCCATCATTTACGGAATAATATGTACTATTTTATTCCTTTTATTTCCTCCATAATCGGCAGCCCTCTTATGTTGGCTATCCATGTGTTTTAGTCTCTTTTATTGACCATCTTGTTTCTTGGTCATTTCTCATAAATTCACTCTTTATTTCTTTCTCATTTACACACAACCATAGCCTCCTTTCTTGACTTTCTTGCCACTCTTTGTCAAGGCCGGTCACTACACTAATTCAGTCCCCCTTGTTCTGTTCGGTTTCAACCTTGATTTCCTATTTAGTTTTCAGGCTTTTTAAACACCATGTTTATCTCTTAATTTATCAAAGTCAACAGGCAACATGGTCCCATATATATATATATATATATATATATATATATATATATTCCCCATATTCAATCTTGTTTCTCATCATTCATGGCACACACTTAACAGAATTTATCTCATTATTCCCGTTACCAACCTACAACCACGTTTTCAGCTTTCTTTCTCCTTCACTATTCACGTCAACAATCCCCTGATTTCCATATTCGAAACCCTCATGGCTGATTCTATAATTTCCTATTAGCTTAAATCTTTACTTCGTTAATTTCATGGCTACTCAAGGCTACGTATATCTCTTTTGTTTTAACCATTTCTGTTCGTTTTCGGTTAGCAACTATCATCGTCATCATTTTAACATTTCATGACAGATTACCATAGCATGATATCTCTAAAGGTTTCGTTCAATTCATGCTCATACTCATAATCAACTTATTTAACACACATCCATACCAAAACTGAAATTACATAAACTGAAACATCACCATACCTGGGTAGAATGGGTTCTGCCAGCAGTAGAGGGAATCACATATGACAGCTTTGGTTGAACTTTTTGGAAGTATTGAGAAGCTCCTGTAGCCTAGAATAATTTCTTTGTGATAGAGCTTAGTGATTTAATCCAAGAAGAAGGGGGTTTCTACAAGGAGAATCGGGTGAGCACTTGGAAATTCAACAGAAACGAAAGGAGAAGTGCAGCAGAACAGGGGCGGTGGAAAGAATCAACTAGAAAAAACTTGAGTGGCCATGTTGTCTCACTTTAATTGGCTATAATTAAATTTTAATTTATAAAATTCTGATTACATTTATTTAATGTCCAAAATGTCCTCTCAAATCTCTTTATTTACTCATGTTGCCACTGCATAATACCTTTTCTGTTCCAGCCCATTTTTCCATTTAAAATTTTATTTATTTTAATTATTTCTTAAGCCAAATCATGACTTATTTGGTCCACTTTGACCACTCCTTGAGAAAAACTAATTTTGCCTTTATATAGGTTCGAAATTTCGATTTTAGCCTGACTCCATTTCAACATTTAGAAAATTTTTTTTCAATTAATTAATTAATTAATTAATTTGTAATTCCGTACATGTACAGTATAAAATAGTGAGTTCTCATATTCTTCCTACCTTAAGAAATTCGGTCATTCGAATTTTATTCGAACCACTCACTGGAATAGTTTTGGATACTTTTCCCTCATTAGGCTTTTCAATTTCCATGTAGCCTCTCTGTCGTGGTGGTACTGCCAGAGCACTTTTACTAAAAGAATCGTCTTAGATCACAATACTTTATCCTTCCAATCCAGAATCCTAATAGATTGTTCCACATAACTCATATCTTCCCATATCTCTAATGGTTCATACCGAATTACGTGGGATGGATCTGGATGGTACTTCCGAAGCATCGAAACATGGAATACATTGTGCACACCTGATAACTCGCGTGGTAGTGCCAATTTGTACGCCATGTTCCTTACGCAATCCAAGATCTCGAATGGTCCGATGTATCAAGGACTCAGTTTTCCTTTTCTACCAAATCTCATAATGCCTTTAGATGGGGAAACTTTTAAAATACATAATCACCTGGTGAGAACTCAAGTGGTCAGCATCTCATGTCTGCGTAGCTTTTTGCCTACTTTGTACTATACGGGGTCTCTCACATATCAACTGTACATCTTGTGAGGCTCTCTCTACCAATTCGGGAGCTAATAACTTTTGATCTCCCACTTCTTCCCATGCGATCGGAGATCTACATCATTTACCGTATAACACCTCGTATCGTGCCATGCCGATGTAAGTCTGGTAATTGCTATTATATGTAAACTCGGATAACGGCAAATGATCGTCTCAAGAGCCTTTAAAATCCAACGCACATGCTTATAACATATCCTCGAGCATCTGTATCACTCGCTCGGACTACCCATCAGTCTGCAGATGATAGGCAGTGCTAAAGTTCAACTGGGATCCTATGGTCTCTTAACATCTCTCTCCCAGAAATGGGATGTAAACCGAGAATCCCTATCCGAGATAATGCTCACTGGAACTCCGTGTAGCCTCACTAGTTCCCGTACATATAGATCGGCAAGGCATTGAGAGGATTGGTATATCTGATAGCTAGGAAGTGGGCGAACTTCGTCAATCTATCAACTATTATCCAAATTGCATCATGTTGTCTCTGGGTCCTTGGTAACCCATGATGAAGTCCATCGTGGTGTGCTCCCATTTCCAATTAGTAATTGGTAGAGGCTGTCATAATCTTGCAGGTTTTTGATGCTCGATTTTCACCTGCTGACCCATGAGACATCTCGCTACAAACTCTGCGATGTCTCTTCTTCATCTTAGGCCATCAGTAAATCCTCTGTAGATTTTGGTAAATTTTAATATTGCCAAGATGCAAAGTGTATCTGGAGGTGTAGGCCTCAATTAAAATCAAGTCTTTGAGTTGCTTATTATCGGGAACACAACTTCTGCCTTGGAACCTTAGAATCCCATCGGTGCCAATCTCAAAATCAAATTGTACTCCCACCTGTACCTAACTGGCGACCGATATAGTAATCATCTGTCCTCTGAGCTTCCGTGATTTGCCTTATCAAGTCAGGCTCGATCCTAAAGCTAGTAGTAAACCTATAACTCTCAGAGGATACCACACTAATGCTAAGGTTAGAGAACTGCTCTAATAGTTTATGTTCCCTAACCATCATATAGAACATCATCGCTACATGCTTTCGGCTCAGAGTGTCTATTCACTCTAAATTCACATCCTTTCATACATGACATACATAATTACTTTTATTATTACTTATTATAAACCTTTACAATATCTTTCTTGAGTTGGGAGAAGGTTACAAATTTAGAGTAATAATCTTCAGTTATATAGTTCGCATCTAACCAGTCTATACCCAATATCACATTGAAATCATACATCACTAATAAAATTTGGTTACTTGTAATTTCCTTCTCGCCTTTTCTTATTTTACAGTTTCTATATACAACATCTATAACTTGCGATTCTTTAAAAAGAGTATTTATGTGTATTATATACCCTAACTGCTCCGGCTCTACTAAAGCCTTTTAATGAAGTCTGCGGATGCATCAACAGTCTCCTAATCCAATGCGTACACCCATCCTTAAGTCATAGGCTTCTTACCTTTCTTCACTGCTGTCGCCCGTCTAGGCTGAGAGGGTGTCGCTCTCTCTGATTCTATCAGAGCTGCTGGTGCCGGAGTCGGTAATGGAAGTACTGGGGCTGGTATGGTAGATGCAACTGCCTTTCGGAGCATGGGGCAGTCTCTCACCAAATGTCATGCCCGCCCACATCTAAAACAAGCCCTCGTCGATATGTGCCAAGGTCAGGTACCATGCGACCGTTCACATCGATCACATCTGGTCGCAGTACCTCTCGGCATAGAAGCAGGACTAGTAACAGTGGGGGTTGCAGCAGTCGATCTCATGGATCGCCCCTCTGAGACCTAAATACCTGTGATAACCGTAAATTTTCCATTTATTGGAAATTATAAATATTGAAAATAAATATTGGAGAAAATAAATCAGTGGAAATAAATAAAATTGTGAGAACGAGATATTGGTGAAAATCTCAAGAATTGAGAAAGGAACGGATGATGGAAATCCGAGTGAAGGAAAAAAAATAAATCGAAAAAATAAGATGAAAAATTATGGAAAAAAATGAAGAGAAGAAAAGTTTAATTTTGATAAATGGAAATCCAAATTAAATAAGAAATTGAGGAAGAAAATATATATTGTAAATACAATATATATGATATTATAACATATACATAAATAAATATACAAAATATATATATTAGATATATATATTTTCAATATAATATGTATAATATATATATATCTTTATATATATAGTATGTATATAGTATGAAATTATACTATATATAAAATGACATATAGTATAATATATATAGTATACTATATATAGAATTAAAAAAAAAGAAGAAGGAAACAGAAAGGAAAATAGAAGGAGGAATCGAGGAAGAAACTCGATCCTTCTCAGCTAGTGAGGCCGATCACTGTCAGCGAGGGAGAGAGAGGAAGAGATGGCATCGGCGAGGAGAGGAGAAGACGTCGGTGACCGGAAGAGAAAAAGAAATAGTGGAAAAGAGGGAAAATCGAAACAGAAACCGGTGGAAGCCGGGAAGGAAAAGGAAAATGGGAACCGACGGTACTGATCGAATTGGCCGCCACCACTACAGCCACACCACCGTCGGAGGAAGAGGAAACGGTAGGAGGCCACCGGTGAGGCCACCAACGGCGGAGGAAGGCCAACGGAAGAAGAGAGAAATCGAGGCAAAACCGAGTAGATCTGCCACCGTGCCGCCGATCCAGGCTGAACGGAGGCCACCGGTAGCTTCGCCTCAACGCCGGCCAGCTAGGGGGCCACTGAACCGCCGGAGAACCGATCGCCGAAGAAGAATCGGCGGTGAAGGGAAGGCAACCGATTTGAAAGGCTTGAACCAGCCAGGAAAGAAAGGAAAAGAAAAGAAAAAAGAAAAAAGAAAAAGAAAAGAAAAGAAAAAAAAAGAATTTCGGGAATTTGAAAAATTCCCAAGAATTCAAAAATTACGAGAAATCCCTGGAATTACGGGAATCGGTAAGAAATCCCGAGAAGTGTTAAATTATTTAAATAATTTATTTATTTAAATAATTATGGAAAATTCTAAATTTTAGAATTTAATTTCCAGAAAATTCCCTCGATAACCGAGCTGATGGAATCGGACTAGGTGAACACGGGCGCGACCTTCGAGAGGCAGTCGTCGACCCGAAACAGGTAAGGGAGACATGTGCCGCCTGTAAGGATATTCGGCCACATGTTTTAAATTATGCATTTAATTTATAAATGCAATTTATAAATGATTAGTTTTGAAAATTGTGGTGATTTATAGGTTTCAAATTGTAGTGAAATACCAGTTGAGAAATATAAACTGTATTTTTCGTACAGAAGGCTAGCCAAATCGGCAGCCGTTATACTGCCGAAAAATTATCAAAAAATTACTGAAATTTATCGAAAATCACCGAAAACCAAAATAAATGATTTGATTTCACGTGAATCGATTTTCGGGTACGAAAATCGAAAAATTAAGTAAATTTCATAAAACATGAATATAGTGATATTTAATTTCAAAATATTCATGTTTTCAAGAATGGTGAAAAGGAAATCACCGAAAATTCACCCGGTAGGTGATATTTCACGTGAAATAAGATGAAAATGAAAAAAAGACTAAAGTGAATATTTTTATAAAAATTCTTAAATATTCACTTGATTTTACATAAAACCTTTATGATTTTAATTATGGAAATAATTAATTATGAAAATTCCATAAAGGTTAAGAAATGAAGAAAAACTATGATTTCGAGACTAGAGGTCTCTACACGTGTTTTTAAAAGAAAACATGGTGATGGGAATTTAAAGTTAGAAAATAAATAATTTATTTTCATAAATTATAAAAATGATTTGTTTGAAATTTCGATAATTATAAAACCATGTTTTCGATTGAATGCACGGAAAAATGTGCATATGTGTTTTACTGTGGAAAAAGACAGTTTTGCCCTTCTATACTTTCAGTGATGATTTTGCAAACTGTCTTCATCGTATGAAAAACATGATATATACCTTTATGAAATAATTTGAAAAATGTTATTTATTTTATAAATTTCATAAAGGTGATTATATTTACATGTGAGCCTTATGAATATTTGATTTACTGTGTTTGAAATCCATAAAGGCTAAGGTACGGTTTTTACACTGTTTTGAGACTTAGGCTCCGAGCTTCATGCATCACATATACTGTTACTGTCACATGGCTGATTGACCAGCTAGACATCAGCGTCCCGGATTGTCGCCTAGCAAGCGTACACCGAGGACATATTGTAGATCATGGCCATAGATCTCATTACTGTTTACTATGTCCCTAGTGGACGAGATAGCATGATTTGATTGTAGGGAGATGCCTAGTCTCACTTACTATTTACTGAAAGGATTTACGAAATCCAGTTTACTGTACTAAACCACTGTTCACTGTTTACTGATCAAAGACCGTACCAAAACACTGTGTTACTGAACTGTACTGTTTACTGAAATGGTAGCCATTGATTATTGTTTTACTGAACTGAAAGCTACCATTTACTGTTTATTGAACTGAAAGCTACCTTATACTATTTACTGAATTGGTAGTTACTGTTTACTGTTACTGATTGAACCGTATCGAATTATTGTTTTATTGAATATATTGTTTTACTGAACTGTACGATACGATTACTGATTTGAAAAGAGAAATAAATGTTTATTCTAAAAGAATAACATAAGAATTATTTCTAAGATAGAAATAATCGAAGAAGTAATTATCCAATGATTGGATATTTACAAATCACTGTACTGTACTGAAGAGAAGAAAAGAGAAGTAAACTATTGTTTTATTACTGAACTGCCACGTGTTTTAAAGTATACTGAAGTGAAAAGAAATAAGTGGTTTACTCTGTGAAAAAACGAAAATTATATCGTTTTGAAAGCAACGAAATTAGTACTCTCTACAGTTGCTTCTAGGTTCCGGAACAAGTCAGGTATTTTAAAATACCTGCCTTACTCTATCTGGATCCCTAGCCGACTGTAGTATCCTTCCTACATGTGAGCCTAGAGCCAGCTAGGAAGATTTTAAAGAAAATGAAAA
Organism: Heritiera fomes; assembly: GCA_032173925.1. Taxonomy (NCBI): domain Eukaryota; kingdom Viridiplantae; phylum Streptophyta; class Magnoliopsida; order Malvales; family Malvaceae; genus Heritiera; species Heritiera fomes. Next base: position 35,510,276 of record JAPDPM010000002.1, on the reverse strand, counting down.
AAAAATATTTTCAGCATATAAATAGCTGAATATCAAGTGTGACATATAACTCTCTTACTGAGCCGTGGTTTGCTCACTCCCAAATTTTAACATTTCAGGTTTGGATGATGGTGAGATCCAATATTTGTGGATTACGGCTGCACATAATGGACAATGTGACAGATCGACTAAGATATATGAGGTATGATCATTTATTTTCTGTATTTAGACATGTATACAGTACTACATATTTGTAAATAAGATAAGAGATGTGTATAACGTTAACAATATTTTATTAAATTGTTTAACATCAAGTGTAAAGTGAAGTATCACAGACAGCCCAACCGGATAAATTGTGTAAAATAAGGTGAAAAATGTGATAACGGGTCATTACAGATTTAATGGTATCAGAGCATGGTTGGCTTGATGTCTGTGGATAATTTGGAAGGAAAAGTGTTAAACATCTCGGGTAATACTGTGTCGTCTGAATACATAAAGAAAATAAATGATTGTAAATTGAGAAAAATAAATTAAATTAAGTGAGAAAGTATAAATTTAGAATGTTAAAGAAATAATGGGCTCAGAAATTACCAAAAAATTGGTGATTCTTATAATCTAAATGAAGGCCTGTTCATTAAGGAACTGAAAGGAATAGGTGAGGGCCCCACCAGTACTTTCTGTCCGAACTGAACTGAGACTTGAAAATGATGGTATGAATGAGGGGAATGACATATCATCATTAAATAGACTTTAAGATCACTGATTGAGGGTAATTTGAAGAGAGAGAAAATTTTTGGCTAAAAATGACCAAAATACCCCTACCTTCAAAATTTTACTGAGAGTCAGAATAGACCAACAGAAGTTGGAATTGAGTGATTTGATAGAGAAATTGATGATGTAAAGCTAAATTACAAGCAGAATAATCCAATTATGGATTTTAGTGAACTTCTATGTCGAAATTGAACAAGATCTTAATGGTTGATATTAGTATGAGAAATGATACTATCAACACATAGATAATGAGATCATTGATTCAAAAGTATACTGAGGAGAAAGGAATAAATGTTAAAATGACAAAAATGCCCCTATGTTGGGTAAAGTCTGAATTGTGATAAAACTAAGTAGATCTTGAATCCATTGATGATAATGGAGTTACTAATGGCATAGAGGCTGTCGTATGGATATATCGATCCCTATTACCGATTCCACTAACACTTAGATTACGGACGCGACTGTAAGTGACCTAGTGAACGGGCTGGGCATTCTCAAAGAGGACAGTACACATATGTAAAGGCAGACGGTGGACGGGCCGAGGCCTTATATAATGTAATCCGATAAAAATGTAGTGGAATGTCATCAGATGATTGGCCCGAATATTGACTGTAAGGGCCTGAATTATGAGTGTATCAACTCGGATAATTATTATGGGATAGTTGAATATTATGAGAAGTGAAATAATTACAGAAAATGACTGAAAAGGTGAATAGTACAGATAATGAAATCCATAACAGTACTGTTGACTGAGGTTCTATATATTTATATTAATTCTGAAGTATTAAAAGAATAATTAATTATAGAACCGGAGCATTTGAGATATGCCTTGCAAATTAATGTACTGTATGGAGTACTGTGAATTGGTGAATATATATAAGAACAGTAAAGTGATAAAAAGAAGATGACAGCTAACCTAAGTTCTTCAAGACCCTTGAGACAGAACTGTGATAGGGGACCCAATGATGGTCGACCCGTAGTGGATCATGTGTTGTGAGATGTGGGCGAACAATGTTATCGCCAACTCACTAGTAAGGGTAAACCTGGGGCGAAAGGATCGCCTAGGGGATGCTTACCGACGGTCGATTCGAACGGGCGGGACTCTTACAAGGAGCTTAATGATAACATGTGTGTAAGGAACTAGGTACGTAAGGGTGTCAGGGTTCAAACCTTATGGATAATATGCTCAAGGGAGTTCAACCTGAATTTATTAAATGAACTTGATTCCAAAGTAAATTACAATGGTAATAAATTGGTTAGCTGTAACATGTGTTGATAATTGTTGTACTTACTACAGCTTACTGGAATGAGATTTGTAAGGCTGTAAAGTATGAGCAAACAATGAAATCAAGGTAGAGTATGAGTCGAAATGAATTGAATAGTAAATGTCTCTGCCTTGAGAATACACAGTGTAAATGATAGGACATGAGGATGAAATGTCCGAATTAATAAGAAATGTGTGATTAAAGAAAGTATCGAATTTGATTTCCAATAGAACTTGCAGAGTTATATAAATTGGAGGAATTGAGATAACATTGACTCGATTTTGAATATGAAATCTGATTCTAAGCTTATATAGGAGAACTTAAGAAAATCCGAAAGCTTAAGAAATCCACTCTGGAAAATGTGAGAATAATGAAATGCATGTGTATAAGGTGTGATTGAGGGAAACACAGATAATGTAAATTGAGGATAAGAAAGTTATCTGTATAAGTGTAAGTGAGAGAAGCACAAAGGACTTTAATAAGTAGATGAATTGACATGATATAGTAAATGGTTACTATGTAATAAAGTTTTGTGAAGAACAAATATTCATCTACATGATGAAATAGACGCTTTATGGATCTGATTCGATATGCATGAGGAGTTTATAAGACTAGCCTCGGTATAAAGCGTACTTAGATAAAAGATGGGAGATTGATGCCCATAAGATGATGATTAGAACTCGGAGTGAATTTTACGAGTTCCTATTGAGGTTACAAGGTTAATGATTTGCCTTGTGAGGTATATAAGCCTAAAGAATGAGGCATCCATACATGAGTAAATTGATGAAATGCTGATAGAGCCTAAAGTACAAATGAAACATGAGCAGCATTGTGGTATAACCTTAAACTCTTAAAGACTGTGGAATTGTGCTAAGATTGGCAACTAAGATGTTTGGTTAGATAGTGTCTCCTTATGAGGGATATATGATCTCGAGATGATAGAGTGACAGTGAATCTGTCTATGATAGAGAGATAATGATTGAGATACGAAAGTAATGAGTCCAGCAAGATACTACTGCCAGTCTATAAAAAGAGTGATGAGACTAGCTGCTCTATAGATGAGACCTAATTAAAGAAATTAAAGTCGGTAGATGGATAAGTATAAAGAAAAGATGGTATGCAAGATTTTAAAAAATCTTAGCAGTATAGTACCATACCAATTGAGAAAACTGACTAAAAGGATGAGAGTAAAAACATGAAAAGATAAAAGTGGAAATATGAAAACGAAAATGAAAGTGGAATAAGGAAATAAGTTGCATGATGAGAAGGGAACATTAATATGAAACAGTTCCCGAAGGTAAAACTGAAAGTGATTTGTGTTGGTTATCACGTAACTGTGGCAAGATAAAAAAAATCAGGCCAGATTTGATAGTGAAAGTAATGATACTCAAAGGAGTAAAATGAATGACACATGTTATTTTACTGTCGGTATATAAATGAAAAATGATTATACATATAACCACCGTAACATGATAAATGGTGGAACTATATGGATAATGTGGTGATTAAATGGATAATTGATGATTCAATAATCAAATGACCATACTACATGAAGAGAACATGATAGTCTCATGATCTATGGCTGTAAGAGATGATCAATAATAAAGTCTGCAAGTGCGATGCAACCTTAATGAAATAAAAGAGAAAATGAATATTGTGGACAATAACGAGTTCAAAAGAGAAATGATGATATGGAAGTGATTAAAGACTAATGATCTGAATAGAATCACTTTCCATTATCAGACTCTTAGATTCTCTAGTGCCTTAGTCGTAGTATGAGTGAGAAACAGTGGAGATGTATATGTACAGTTCCAGTGAGCATTACATGTGATGGGAGTCTCTGAGATGCCATATGCTTAATGAGAAATAGCAAAAGGCAGTGAGATCCCAATGGTATTGATAGCATCGCTCCGTACTGATGTAAATATCTTAGCGTAATATGGAAACGCTTGAAGATACATTGAAAGAGCAGATGCATGAGATGTGAAAGCTACTGGAACACTTACATATAATTGATTGACATGAGTACATGATTGTACCAAATTATGTCGACTTGGCACAAAGTGAGAAAATGGATGATGAACAGCATAGATCGGCTGTGATATGAAAAATACTGTGCATGGACTCTTATGTGAAAAGAGTAGAAATGAATAACTCCCCATTTGAGAAATGAACTTACGGGAGTATAGACATATATGATGAAAGACAGCATGTAGTGGTCTAAAATACTTTTGATGCTGAAAGTGTACTGGAAGTATTACTTGGAGGATGACCTAGAGTCAGAAGTCGTAAGTATACGGCATGTACCACCTTTGGACTTAAGTTAAATTCGGAGGACTGAATTTCTTAAGGTGGGGAGAATGTGATAACCGTAAATTTTTCATTTATTGGAAATTATAAATATTGGAAATAAATATTAGAGAAAAAAAATCAGTGGAAATAAATAAAATTGTGAGAACGGGATTGGTGAAAATCCCAAGAATTGAGAAAGGAACGGATGATGGAAATCCAAGTGAAGGAAAAAAAATTAAATCGGAAAAATAAGATGAGAAATTATGGAAAATAATGAAGAGAAGAAAAGTTTAATTTGGATAAATGAAAATCCAAATTAAATAAGAAATTGAGGAAGAAAATATATATTGTAAATACAATATTATATGGTATTATAACATATACATAAATAAATATAAATGTAAAGGTAATTAATTTTAAAGTATATAAATATACAAAATATATATATTAGATATATATTTTCAACATAATATGTATATATATATATCTTTATATATATAGTATGTACATAGTATGAAATTATACTATATAAAAAATGACATATAGTATAATATATATAGTATACTATATATAGAATTAAAAAAAAAAGAAGGAAACAGAAAGGAAAATAGAAGGAGCAATTGGGGAAGAAACCCGATCCTTCCCAGCCAGTGAGGTCGACCACTGTCGGTGAAGGAGAGAGAGGAAGAGACGGCATCGGCGAGGAGAGGAGAAGACGCCGGTGACCGGAAGACAAAAAGAAATAGCGGAAAAGAGGGAAAATCAAAACAGAAACCGGTGGAAGCCGGGAAAGAAAAGGAAAATGGGAACCGGCGGTACCAACTGAATTGGCCACCGCCACTGCAGCCACACCACCGCCGGAGGAAGAGAAAACGGTAGAAGGCCACCGCTGAGGCCACCAACGGCGGAGGAAGGCCAACGGAAGAAGAGAGAAACCAAGGCAAAACCGAGTAGATCCACCGCCGTGCCGCCGATCCAGGCTGAACGGAGGCCACCGGTAGCTTCACCTCGACGTCGGCCAGCTACGGAGCCACCAAACCGCCAGAGAACTGGTCGTTGGAGAAGAACCGGCGAAGAAGGGAAGGCAACTTGTCTGAAAGGCCTGAACCGGCCAAGAAAGAAAGGAAAAGAAAAGAAAAAGGAAAAAAGAAAAAGAAAAGAAAAAAAAGAAAAGAAAAGAAAAAAAGGAATTCCGGGAATTTGGAAAATTCCCGAGAATTCGAAAATTATGGGAAATCTCAGGAATTACGAGAATCGGTAAGAAATCTCGAGAAGTGTTAAATTATTTAAATAATTTATTTATTTAAATAATTATGGAAAAATTCTAAATTTTAGAATTTAATTTCCAGAAAATTCTCTTGATAACCGAGCCGATAGAATCGGGCGAGGAGAACACGGGCGTGACCTTCGAGAGGCAGTCGTCGACCCGAAACAGGTAAGGGAGACATGTGCCGCCTGTAAGGATATTCGGCCACATGTTTTAAATTATGCATTTAATTTATAAATGCAATTTATAATGATTAGTTTTGAAAATTGTGGTGATTTATCAGTTTCAAATTGTAGTGAAATACCAGTTGAGAAATATAAACTATATTTTTTGTGCAAGAGGCTAGCCAAATCGGCAGCCGTTATACTGCCGAAAAATTATCAAAAAATTACTGAAATTTACCAAAAATCATCAAAAACCAAAATAAAAGATTTGATTTCACGTGAATCGATTTTCGGATACGAAAATCGAGAAATTAAGTAAATATCATAAAACATGAATGTAGTGATATTTAATTTTAAAATATTCATGTTTTCGAGAATGGTGAAAAGGAAATCACCGAAAATTCACCCGGTAGGTGATATTTCACGTGAAATGAGATGAAAATGAAAAAGAGACTGAAGTGAATATTTTTATAAATATTCTTAAATATTCACTTGATTTTACATAAAACCTTTATGATTTTAATTATGGAAATAATTAATTATGAAAATTCCATAAAGGTTAAGAAATGAAGAAAAACTATGATTTTGAAACTAGAGGTCTCTACACGTGTTTTTAGAAGAAAACATGGTGATTGGAATTTAAAGTTAGAAAATAAATAATTTATTTTCATAAATTATAAAAATGATTTGTTTGAAATTTCGATAATTATAAAACCATGTTTTCGATTGAATGCACGGAAAAACGTGCATATGTGTTTTTCTGTGGAAAAAGATAGTTTTGCCCTTCTATAGTTTCAGTGATGATTTTGCAAACTGTCTTCATCGTATGGAAAACATGATATATACCTTTATGAAATAATTTGAAAAATGTTATTTATTTTATAAATTTTATAAAGGTGATTATATTTACATGTGAGCCTTATGGATATTTGATTTACTGTGTTTGAAATCCATAAAGGCTAAGGTACGGTTTTTACACTGTTTTGAGACTTAGGCCCCGAGCTTCATGCATCACATATACTGTTACTGTCACGTGGCTGATTGACCAGCTAGTCATCAGTGTCCTGGATTGTCGCCTAGCAAGCATACACCAAGGACATATTGTAGATCATGGTCATAGATCTCATTACTGTTTATTGTGTCCCTAGTGGACGAGATAGCATGATTTGATTGTAGGGAGATGCCTAGTCTTACTTACTGTTTACTGAAAGGATTTACAGAATCCTGTTTACTGTACTGAACCACTGTTCACTGTTTCTGATGAAAGACCATACCAAAACACTGTGTTACTAAACTGTACTGTTTACTAATATGGTAGCCATTGATTACTGTTTTACTGAACTGAAAGCTACCATTTACTGTTTACTGAACTGAAAGCTAACTTATACTATTTACTGAATTGGTAGTTATTGTTTACTGTTACTGATTGAACCGTATCGAATTACTGTTTTACTGATTATACTGTTTTACTGAACTGTATGATACGGTTACTGATTTGAAAAGAGAAATAAATGTTTATTCTAAAAGAATAACATAAGAATTATTTCTAAGATAGAAATAATCGAAGAAGTAATTATCCAATGATTGGATATTTACAAATCACTGTACTGTACTGTTTTTACTATACTGAAGAGAAGAGAAGAGAAGTAAACCACTGTTTTATTACTGAACTGCCACGTGTTTTAAAGTATACTGAAGTGAAAAGAAATAAGTGGTTTACTCTATGGAAAAACAAAAATTATATCGTTTTGAAAGCAACGAAATTAGTACTCTCTATAGTTGCTTCTAGGTTCCAGAACAAGTCAGGTATTTTAAAATACCTGCCTTACTCTATCTGGATCCCTAGCCGACTGTAGTATCCTTCCTACATGTGAGCCTAGAGCCAGCTAGGAAGATTTTAAAGAAAATGAAAAAAACTATTTTCAGCATATAGATAGCTGAATATTAAGTGTGACATATAACTCTCTTACTGAGCCGTGGTTTGCTCGCTCCCCAATTTTAACATTTCAGGTTTGGATGATGGTGAGATCCAATATTTGTGGATTACGGCTGCACAAAATGGACAATGTGACAGATCGACTAAGATATATGAGGTACGATCATTTATTTTCTGTATTTAGACATGTCTACAGTACTACATATTTGTAAATAAGATAGGGGATGTGTATAACGTTAACAATATTTTATTAAATTGTTTAACATCAAGTGTAAAGTGAAGTATCACAGACAACCCAACCAGATAAATTGTGTAAAATAAGGTGAAAAATGTGGTAACGGGTCGTTACAATACCAGAAGATCTGGCTCTCTTATGCTGCTCTCTACCATATCTGTCATCTGTGCCCCTCTTCGCTTTACCTTTACCCTTACTGACGGACTCTGTATGATACTATTCAATATTTGGCTCACAGAGCTATGCACGTCGGATCACCTCATCATATGTCCATATATCGAAAGGAGACAACTTGGGCCAAATAAACGGTCTCAACCCAACCTTAAACCTGACAATCTTATGCCGCTTGTCAATCTTAGTCAGTGCGTCAAATCTACTAAGTGTAGTAAATCAAAACTCATATTGGTTCACTGACATGTTCCCCTAAATCAAATCCATGAACTCTTGTTGAAGCTTTTTCCAGTGAAGTATCGGGGATGTACTGACGGTAGAAAGCCTCAATAAAATGTCCCATGTGATCATTGGGTGCTGGGCAAGGAGTGCCGTCTGAGTGGACTTCCACCAGTGTTCCGCATCATAACTCATCTGAAACACTACAAGTCCGACTCACTCCGTGTCAGAACATCTCTTATACTTAAACAGTTCCTTCACAGCTATATTCCATTGCTCTGCCACCAGTAGTTTTCTTTCATCCTTAAACCTTGACGAATTTAGCTTAGTGAACTGCCGCACTAAAGTCACGTCATAATAGGACTCAACGTCACATGGCGGCTGTGCTGGTGGCAGTGGAACAAACTGAGCCTATGGTACTGACTGTACTAAAGGTGGTGTAAGTGGTGCAACAAATGGAATAGCTGGAGTCACAGGTGGAGCGATTGGAGCTGCACGCTCTCTTTCTGCTCGGTCGACAGCTCTATCAGTATGGTACATGGCGATAAAATCAGCCAACATGCTCTCCATCCTAGACATCCAGGTATCTAGACTCTCGGACTACAAAGGGTGAGCCGATCCTAGGGCGGGCTCTGATCTAGGCTCTTGTGTCTAAGGCTCCGAAATCTGCCCCGCCCTACCTCGACCTCTACCCCTATATGCACGAGTCACCCGTCATCCACTCATATCTGCACCACACCACGATTTATCAGACTTTGGTCAGTGACCCATTTATATATCCAGACTTTGCAGTACTACGGGAATGTAATCACTTTACTTATCACTTTACTTATCACTTATATATCCAGACTTTGCAGTACAACGGGGATATCCCTACAAATTTACACATGCATCTCTTACATGTGTATTGAGATAGCGCTATTTCGTGCTCCACATGAACGCCGAACTTCCAACTGCAATTTAATTCATCAAAATCATTAGCTTTAAGCTATGATTTATGTTGAAACCATAAATATAAGTAGATTCTCATAATTAAAAATGGTTATTCTTAATGCCATTTTTCTTTCTTTTTCCTTTATGGCCGAATGGCCTTTATCTAATTAAAATTTATTGTTTTCATTTTTAGTCAACATCCCACTTAAATGTTTTGCGATTTCCCTCGTAAATTTCCATCATTTAAGGAATAATATGTACTATTTATTCCTTTTATTTCCTCCATAATCGGCAGCCCTCTTATGTTGGCTATCCATGTGTTTTAGTCTCTTTTATTGACCATCTTGTTTCTTGGTCATTTCTCATAAATTCACTCTTTATTTCTTTCTCATTTACACACCACCATAGCCTCTTTTCTTGACTTTCTTGCCACTCTTTGTCAAGGCCGGTCACTACACTAATTCAGTCCCCCTTATTCTGTTCGGTTTCAGCCTTGATTTCCTATTCAGTTTTCAAGCTTTTTAAACACCATGTTTATCTCTTAATTTATCAAAGTCAACAGGCAACATGATCCCATATATATATATATATATATATATATATATATATATAGATATATATATATATATATATATATATATATATATATATTACCCATATTCAATCTTGTTTCTCATCATTCACAGCACACACTTAACAGAATTTATCTCATTATTCCCGTTACCAACCTATAGCCACGTTTTCAGCTTTCTTTCTTCTTCACCATTCACGTCAACAATCCCCTGATTTCCATATTCGAAACCCTCATGGCTGATTCTATAATATCCTATTAGCTTAAATCTTTACTTCATTAATTTCATGGCTACTCAAGGCTACGTATATCTCCTTTGTTTTAACCATTTCTGTTCCTTTTCGGTCAGCAACTATTATCATCATCATTTTAACATTTTATGACAGATTAACATAGCATGATATCTCTAAAGGTTTCGTTCAATTCATGCTCATACTCATCATCAACTTATTCAACACACATCCATACCAAAACTGAAATTACATAAATTGAAACATCACCATACCTGGGTAGAATCAGTTCTTCCAGCAGTAGAGAGAATCACGTATGACAGCTTTGGTTGAACTTTTTGGAAGTATTGAGAAGCTCTTGTAGCCTAGAATAATTTCTTTATGATAGAGTTTAGTGATTTAATACAAGATGAAGGGGGTTTCTACAAGGAGAATCGGGTGAGCACTTGGAAATTCAGCAGAAACGAAAGGAGAAGTGCAGCAGAACAGAGGTGGTGTAAAGAATCAACTAGAAAAAACTTGAGTGGCCATGTTGTCTCACTTTAATTGGCTATAATTAAATTTTAATTTATAAATTCTGATTACATTTATTTAATGTCCAAAATGTCCTCTCAAGTCTCTTTATTTACTCATGTTGCCACTGCATAATACCTTTACTGTTCCAGCCCATTTTTCCATTTAAAATTTTATTTATTTTACTTATTTCTTAAGCCAAATCATGACTTATTTGGTCCACTTTGACCATTCCTTGAGAAAAACTAATTTTGCCTTTATATAGGTTCAAATTCTCGATTTTAGCCCGACTCATTTCAACATTTAGAAAATTTTTTTTCAGTTAATTAATTAATTAATTAATTTGTAATTCCATATATGTGCAGTATAAAATAGCGAGTTCTTACAGCTGCTCTCTCTCTCCGCCCTATTTGCAACTCTATCCGCCTGATACATAGCCATGAAATCGGCTAACATCCTCTCCATCTTGGTCATGCGAGTATTCGGACTCTTCGACTGTTGAAGATAAATAGGTCCTAGGGAGGGCTCCAGTGCTGGCTCAGGCATAAGTGGCTCCAGAATCTGTGCCGCCCTACCTCTTCCTCTAGCTCTTACTAAGCGTGTCACCTTCCTTCCACTCATATCTACACCACAAAGATCATTAATTTCACATTCCGTTAGTGTTTCGTTATACATTCAAATTATACAGTACTATAGGAAATGTTTACTATTCACTTTTTATTTTAAGTATCACTAGACATCAGGCCAACCCTGCTATGATACCATTAAATCTGTAACTATTTGAGTATACAGTAATTACTCATTTTTATACACATTTATCGGTTCGGCTATCTGTGATACTTTACAATCAGTTAACTGTTACAGTAATAAACAGTACTTTCATTCACAGTACAAATTCAGAAATGTGAATATTACACTATTTCTTTTCGTATCTACATCCCCTGTATTCAACTTAGACTTTAAGTAGTACTGTACATAATTTCTGAATATATAAAAGAAAATAATATACCTTCGATATCGTATATCTGCTGACTCGGGTAACCGATGTAGCAGCCTATAACTCAGGATGGTACGTCTCTTAACCGATACAATAACCTATGGAGTGAAATTAAAGGGGTGAGCGACAACGTGCTTAGTAAATGAGTCATATGCTGCTTGATACGATGAAATCTATATGCTTGAAAATATTTATTTTTTCGTAAACATAAATGGAATAAAACATTTAATTTCCATCACTTCATGAACAGTTCAAAACACGTGATAGTACAGTAATAAAACAGTTCAGTAAGTATTAGGTATATAACCTTAAAAACAGTAAAAAACAATCACTTCAGTACAGTATATTATCCAAAAAATCAGTGGATAATCAATTCAGTAATTATTTCTAAATTTAGAAATATTTTCATAATATTCTTTTCCATCAACCAATAGTTCTCAGTTCAATTCAATAAACAGAAATCAGTAAGATGCTGTTCAGTAAACAGTATTTATCAGTACAGTATAGTACAGTAAACAGTATTAAGTAAAATCCAGTTCAGTAAACAGTAATCATTAGGTTGAGACTAGGCATCACCCCAAATCATATCTTTCTATCATCATCCCCTAATGGACACAGTAACAATATACAGTAAGATTTATGGCCATAGTCTATAGGGCGTCCTCGGTGTACACTTGCAGGTGACTCCGAAACTGTTGATGACTTGGCGGGTCAATCAGCCACGTGACAGTAACAATAATTAGTAAGCATGAAATTGAGGCCTAAAGTCTCAAAATCATTTATTTCCCATAGAAAATACCTTTAAGGAATTTTAATGAATTAATTCATTTATTTAATAAATACTCCAAAAGGTATTTATTTCATATCTCCAAATACAGAGAAAACAGTCGATAAATATTTATGTATTTAGTGAGAATTCTCATAAATATTCCTTTTTGCATATTTAATTTTATATAGAATATAGTTTTATTCTCACTTTAAATAATATTCAAAACATGAATATTTAACTTAAAAATGTTTCTCACAATTTCCCATGTAACATCCCGTTACCACATTTTTCACGTATTTCCATCAATCTTTACCGGTTGGGCTGTCTGTGATGCCATTAACATTCAACAATGACCGTAATAATTGATAACATTTATTTATCAAATTCAGAATATAAAAATTCTTTTCTGGGTTTCTCATATCCAACATCCCCTATTGACTCATTTCACTAAAGTAGTACTGTATACTTATGTCTGAAATGTAAAAGAGAAGAGACTGTACCTGTCACGTTTAGCATAACATGCCTTAGTGCTTTAACATAGTTAGATCCATCTGAGAGCTAACTCTCTAACTCCTTGTCTTTTATCTGTGGAGTTAAAACAAAGGGGTGAGCGATTCATACGCTCAGTAAAGGAAACATATGCTGCTTTAAATAAAGCAAAACTATATATATCATAACAGATTTGTTCTTTTCTTAACAATAACCCAGTAGAAAAGACAGTGGACATATATAGTAAACAACTCTCTTGAAACACCATTCAAATCACTGGCTAAACAGTTTACTTTAAAATGCAGTAAACAACACATAAGATTCAATAAATCTTATCAGTAAACAGAAATCAACACGTTGAGACTAGGCAACAAATAAATCATGCTATCATCGTTCCCCCTCCCCCTTGCGAGAACGGAATCTGCCGCTATTGGGGTGCACCCGTAGGCCATCGCCCCTTACGGCTATCTCAGATCTATGGCCATAATCTATAGTGGTCCTCGGGTCCACTTGCCAAGTGACCTCGAGACCCCTGATGACTTGGCGGGTCCATCAGCCCTGTGACGCCCTGAGGTGCACTCATTGGTCTATTGACCGAGCCATCGCCCCAGGCGGGTCACGCAATAGTAATGCATGAACTAGAGGCCTAACGTCTCAAAATCAAATTATATCACACGAAAACCTTTAAGGGCTTATCTCACCTACATTATCATTTACTCAAATGATTTAATTCTCGAAAAGGTTTTAGGTTTCTGTTTACAAAACACTTTGAAAACTTTCCAAAATTCTCAACTTTTAAAACTTGCCAGCCCATGGTCAGCTCGCCCGTTATGGCTTGCCCATGGCAGCTCGCCCATGGCGGAGAACATGTGTTCGCCCGCCCTCTTGCTTTTAAAATCCGAAAGCAAACTGGCTCGCCCTCAGTGGCTCGCCCAATAATCAACTCGCCAAAAGGTCTCAAATTTCTATTTTGAAAATATTTAAAACGTCTCATTTTTTTCGTTTGAGAAAATGTACTCTAAACCAGTTCGCCAGGGTCAGCTCGCCCATAGCTTTCAAAACAAAAGGGGTCGCCCGCCCCATTTTTATAAGAGATTTGGCTCGCCCGCCAATACCAAGAATTTATATTTTCCATTTTTAAAATGTTAAAATGGCTAATTTTTCCTCAAGAAAAATACCACCGAAAATCTCTTCGCCATGGTCACTCCAAAACAGGTTAACATATAGTCGTCCGCCAATTCTTTCTTATAAAACATTAAGTAAAACCGGCTCGCCTTCAATGGCTTGCCAACAACTTTCTCAACTTAGGGGTCGTCCGCCCCAAATAAAATGAAAAAGGGTTCGCCCAACTTTGGCTTACCCGTATTTCTCCTTAAAACAAGGGCACTCGCCCAGTTTCATAGAAGGACTCACCCGTCTAAAACAATATAGCAAGTTTGGCTCGCCCGCCAATGCCATTTTGCCCAAATATCATAGGGACGGTTTTGTAGCCCGCCCAAAATCAAAGAAATTTATTAAAAACAATGCATGTCAGAAAATAAAGCATTTAGCTTAATATTTTCATAAAATTTACTCCACAGGACATGCATTCTCTTCACACACATCTCCCTTACCTGTTAGAAACGAAGCCTTGCTTCGCCCTGCTCTCTGTTCGCCCACAACTATTCCCCATTCTCGGCTGCAAATTATATAAATTCCGTTAATATTTTCTTTATATAATATATATAATTTTCCATTACTTGGGCGAAATTAAAATAACTCAATCACTACTCGCCCAAATAGAGCTTCACTAGTTCGCCAGACGAGCTCGCCATTCACCATATGGCTACCACGTGTCATCTCGCCCGCCAGGCAACTCACGAGACCTTCATTGGCCTAATTGTGGGAGTTCACCCACAATCCTATTCGCCCAACGCTTCTGCATTAGAGCTCGCCCATGAATTCATTTCACTACAATTGGGCGTTCTCGCCCCTTGAACACAGCCTTACCTTGGCGAGTTCCTTATTATCTACTCGCCTCATTGGCGATTACTAGTTTTCAACATGGGAAATCACTGTAGTCGCCATTGTCGTCACTTATTCCATTATTTTCCTTGTTTTCATGTTCTCTAAGGATCTAACTAAAACAAGGTTGTGTTCTACGTTGTAAACATATAAGTCTATCCTTGAATATCAAGAACACTACAAAAATATGAAACTCACCTCAATCAACTGCACTTCCAGAACAGATTGCTTTCCATCTCATGTTGACCTTCCTTTGCCTATTCTTTTAGCTCAACCAACTAAGAAAGAAAGGTTTGCAAGCTGTTTTGCTTGTTTAGCCAGCTTAAGGGTGAAGCTTATTCGATCAACCATAGCAGAAATGGAAGAAGCAGAGAAATGGTTTTCGTAAAGAAGATCAAATTGGCTAACTCGGTTTTCCTCTATTGTTTCTTCTTATATAGCCATGCTATCCAATCAGAATTCATCACTTGGCCTTATCCCTTCTTCTTGCATTTATTTCACGTCTTTCATGCATTTAATGCATGAAGAAAACTGCAGCAAAAGCAACAGCTAAGAGAAGCTAATCTCTGCACAATTTGACTTACTTCACTTGCCATTAATTGTCTAAACTGAGAAGCCAATGGTGTGAAGTCCACAGCCTCTTTTCTTGACTTATTACTCCACTTGTCTTATTCCTCAACCAATAAGATTACTTCCTTTGTTGACTTTATTCTTTCTCACTTTATTGCCTTCAACCGTACAACTCACTTAATCCATATGGGCGATTACATGTCCTCGCCCATTCGGGCGATCACCTACTCAAGAGACATGGCGAACTCATCTATTCGCCCTTGCTACCATTCAACTCGCCATCACCAGTGGCGATTGTCATCTTGCTCGCCCATTGGCGAGCTGCCCTCTTACTCGTCCGTAGAGGATTTCACTTAATTTGCTCCGTTCTCATCTCAAGTTAAGGAGCTTTTCAACTAAATGGAATTCAATACTCTCTATTTATTTAATTTCCATTATCACTTTTATGAAATTAGACTCTACAGTAGTGTAGAATCGGATCTTACATCCCATTTATGGAAAATCTATGGAAATAATTTCTAAAATTCATAATTTATTCCATTTATGCATCTAAAATATTTCATGATATTTTAGAATATTTTCAGTAAATTTTTCGACAGCATAATGGCTGCGAATTTCTAGCCTCCTACACACAAATTTCAGTATAAACACTAGCTTTCAACCACAATTTGAATGATTTTCAAAACAAATCAAGCTTCCAATAATTTCATAAAATTAAACTTGAAAAATCATGCAATTCAATGTATCCTTACAACTCACAGACATCTCCCTTACCTGTCTAGCAATACCGAGCTTGTCGGTAGTATCCACTGAAATCCGAATTTCCCGATTGCAAAATAATTTTATCAACAATTATCAATAATTTTTTCTCTTAATTTTAAGTCATAACTTTCATAAAATGCAGCCACTAATAATACAACATGTGTACAACTAGTATAAATTACACTAGTTTTAGCTCCTTTTTCTGTTTCGATTTCACCAACCTTCCTTTTTTTTATTTCTACAATAATTTTCTACTATCAAATCATAAAATCCAGCATGAATTCATGCCCAAAAATGCCATGGTCGAAATCCCTTCTTGAACACATTCCATGATTTTTCAATCTTTTTCATGATTTATTGTTTCTATGCTTCTTAATCCATTTTAAGCTTCCATTTTCTACTATTTTCATGCAACAAAATGCATGATTTCCCCATATTCTCAAGTTGATCGAAACCCATTTGATACCATTTTTAATTTTCAACCTTATTCCATAATTTAATGTTTCCAACTTTACATCTTTACTCACTTGATCATTTCCTATTATTTTCTTGCATGAAACTACAAAGTATTACTACATTCTCATGTCAACCGAAACCCCTCTTCCATGGCAAATTTTTATCTAGCCAATATCATGGAAAACTAACTTCATAAACTTTCTATACACCTTAAACTAAGCTAGAACATAACTTTAGATTTAATTAAAAGAATAAAACATGATATCTCCTCACCTTAACCGAACCAACAACTCTAATTCTGTGTTGTTTCCTTTTACGTCAGCCCTTCCTTTCTTGGTTCTTAGATGGTCTTATGTGAAAACTGGGGTTTTTCTAAATAAATATTAAATATCCGAGAAAAATTTAATTTGGATAAATGAAAATCAGAAAGAAAAAGGTATAATTATTTTTGGATATTAAGAAATCCAAATTAAAGAAAATAAAAATGCGAGTATTTATATATTTATATAATTTTATTATATAAATATATTTTTAAATATAATGTTTTACATGACTACATATGAATATATATAAAAATAATAATAAAAATAGTATACGTATGATTATTATATAATGATATATACTATTTATATATATCATAAATAAATACATCTGTAGATTTATATACATTAAGTATATATATAGTATTTTAAACCAAATTGTATAGATATATGTATATACATATAAATGATTTAAATGTAAAATATATATCTATATATCTATATAAATCGGGAACACGCTAACCTTGAGGCGAATTGATAAGATACTTTTATAAAGTATTAATAGCTTTATATTATATGATTTGGAATTATGATTTTTATATGATGCATTAATGAATTAATGCTAAATGGCTAAAAGGACCCACAACTGATGGTGGGGGTCTTAGTAAAAGATAAATAATTTGTGAGAATCAACGGCTGGATTATAAATTATCTTTTCCTTGCAGGAGGTTTAGTGAAACTTAAGCCATTATGCTGCCGAAATTCTTATGAAAACGTTAAGGAAAAAAGATTAAGTTTCTCACGTAAATGGAATCTTGGAAGTAATTATTGAAAAATAAACATTGAAAGGACTTTATGGTATTACCGAAAAAGTTGATATTGAAATCGATGATAAGATCGATCGTAGAGCATGATAACGTAATGAATTATATGGTTTAAACCTATAGAATCGATAAATCAAGTCATCATAATATCACAAATGGTATCAAGTTGAGATTGAGGTGAAATTATTTATTAGACGGATCACGGATAAAAGTGACAATTATTATAGGATACAACTTAAAAGAGAAAAAAAATCGAAGTTGTAATTTAGATGGTCGAATGACTGAATTGTGGAATTATCAATCAAGTGATAATTATAGAATTGATAGATTCAAATAAATGGACGTCAAACATGTGATTGTACAGATTTGATTATAACCTTGGAATAGGTCTCGAAAAATATTCTTTCACAATTGAGTGACCTGGAGAAATTTGGAGTACATGATGAATAGCCCGTCTTAGTGGTATGATTGAGATGCTGATAATAAGAAAGTAGATTGTGATGTCTTACGGACAATGATAGAGCACACGTCTACATAAAAATGTATTTATGCATATCGATATTAAATAGATGTGAACTGAGATTTTTGCAATAACATGGATAGTCGCAAGGTGACTTAAATGATTGAAAAACTATTGATAGTGGAAATTGACAAATTCTTTTAAGTGGGTAAATTGCCAACCAAGAATTGAATTGATAATGTTTTATAGATAATTCTAGCATGATATTATACTCTATAGGCCATATGAAAAGTGAATTCAGGATTGTGATCTGATCTTATGATAGTGAATGAAATTGAACCTCAAGTCAAAAATTTTGAATGTGTGCCAATAGGTCAAACCATAAATGGATTTGATAAGTGACTATTGATCTTGTGGTTCTGTGATCCTCGATGTCAACTCTGGAATAGATATCGAATGAAGATATTGATATTGCATAATTTCAGTATCTTGATGGTTATATAGAAACATGATATTTAAATGCTCATAGATACTAAGAGGATTCATACTAATGATGTGGTACTAGCATCGATAATGAAATATACGAATGATTGTTATAGTCGATGATTATCGAAAAGGATACTAAATACCGAATGGTTTGAATACCAAGTGAGTTGATTATTGAATAATTTGAATACTGAATAATTTGAATACCGAATGAAAGGAATATTGAATGATTTGAATACTGATTTACTGATTTGACAGAAAGAAAGTTTTGAAATCGAAAGATTGATGGTGATAATTTAGATGAATTACTTCACTGTATTAAATGAAAATATTACTGAAGTTGCATACTGAAATAGTTTTATAGCATCGCTTTTAAGCATAACTTGCTACAACTTCAGATGTTATAATAACAGTTATATGAATGCTAAAAAGTATAAAATAGTTTTAAAAAGAAAGAATATGGTATATATATTTTTATATATGAATCATCTTAAAGAATTTTACCATATGCTTTACATGATTTTGACATGAAAAGATAAAGATTTAAATGTTTTATGAAACTGTAGGCACCCTAGAAGGATTAAATTCAATAAAGCATAGTGGAAACCACCTAATTGGAGCTTTGCTCATTAGGCAGAGATGCTTGTCCGACAATAGTCGTGGACAGGTCTTAGTCACGCCTGATCAGTGGGGCTGAGAGAGATGAGGTCTATGGCCATAGATAGCGCCCTAGTTGGTTTCCAGGGGACGATGACATGATTTAAGTCTTTATTGATAGAGTGATAGGGATCTAGCCTAGTCTCTAACCGATATGATATGAAGTCTAGAGTATGATTTTATTGACATGAACTCTAGACTTGACATGATTTATACAGTACATGAGACATGTTTGAAATGAAATATATTTTGAAACAGTACATGTTTTAAAAGTACATGTGATATGATTTCAACACTTATATGACTTATATATGATTTTGTGTCGAATTGAAATGATATGCGGTCTAGAGTATAGATTGATTTGATATGAACTCTAGACATGATATGACTTATAAGTATATGAAAAATGTTATAAAACCGCACATGTTTTAGACATGCTCTAAAAACGAATACATGAATTGAAATTGAATATGTTTTTATCATGCCTTAAAGGTAAATATGAAATGAATTGAAAATTCATATGTTGAGCATGTTCTAAAGTATATATGATATGATTTGAAATGATAGCGGTTCATACAGTGAAATTACATAAGTTGCCTACTAAATCATGACATAATAGTATGCTTTTTACATAAGATATGTCATGATCTTATATGTTACAAAAACATGAAGAGTATATGAGAAATATCACAACTTGGTGGTATTGATATTTCATCTACATGATGTCATGATATGATATGATACATGAATATAGAACATACACGAAGAGAATTATGACTTCGTACCACCGTGATTATGATTCTCAATATGAAAAGTGATATGAGATGATAGAATACAGGAGTATGATTATGAAACGTAAAGTGACTTGATATGATATCTCAATTAGACATGATGTACTACGAGATTGATGTGAGTATGGACTAATAGTATATGATATTCAAATTATACACGATGCATTGTTGTGTGATACAATGTAATATAATGATAAGAAGATCAAAAGTGATTAAGTCGATCTATTTAGAGGTCTGAATGATAGACAGATGACAGGAATTGAGATAACGAGATGTTATCGATGAAAAAGGTGAACTGTAATTGGAAACTTGCAGGTTTTAAGCATTACGGTTTAAGACAGTATAATACTACTACTGCATTTATATTAGTATCTTACTGAGCCGTGGTTTTGCTCACCTTACTAAATTTCATCTCTTGTCACACTATTGAAGTTACAATCTGTTATGAGAGCTTTTAAGTGGGCCTTCGGAAACAGTTTGCAGGTTTGGTACTGGCCATCATCCTGCGAATCCACTTCGCGACTTTTGAGGTATACATTCCTTGTAAATCTCTTGTTTACATGTACAGACTTTAATTAATACACAATACATATGTTGTTCAGCGAGTCGGGATGTAACTTAGAAGTGTGATAAAGTATTGTATAGAGAATAAGTGAAATTAGAGTAGTAACTACACTGACACCGGATACAAACCTTAAAATGAAAAAGAAAAATTTAGTCCATAAATTTTTAGGCTAAGAAAAAGTATGAGTATCAAGTGAATGTCGTGGCCTTCGGGTCGTGACATCTTAAGGTAGAGGAAAGTTGTATGGAGGAGGGTTAAATGATTAGATAGCAAAAGGATGAAATTTTGCTAAGTAATTCATGGAAGAAACGAGAGTAAAACAGAGCAAACTTGCAGCCAAAATAGCAAAGTTGACGTGCAGTAGAGTAAGTCGACAAGATGTAGAAAATTTACTAAAGTTTTGTTCCACTTAGTCTTCTATTTATTCATGTTATCCAATAAGAGTTTGCCACCTAGCTACTTATCCCATTTCTTTCATCATTTCATGTCTTGTAGTGCATTAAAACGTGCAACAAACAATAGCAAAAGGAGCAGTGGTAAAGACTGATTTTGCTGCTCGGTTTGACTTAATTTCTCCTCCTTTTTGGTAGGCTCTAACTAATAGAAATTAACTATATTTCCAAATATAAAAATTTCCCTCCAATTGAATATCATTTATTTGCATAACATACTATGAAAATAACACTTCCATTCATAAATTTCAGATTTGTTTTCTTTATTTATTCTATACCTTCAATTCGTCATTTAATATTTATTTCACCTCTTATACACTATATTATAAATCATAAATCCAATAAATCCAAAATCCAAAGTGGAAATCCACATTCAATATTTATTTAATTTCAGTAAATACTTTATTTCCATTATCAAAGATTTACAAAAAATATGGTGTATTGTATTATAAAATCGGGTCTCATACTATGACTTGAATTGATTAAGGGTTGAGATTAAGTATTGTTACTGTATTAAATTAGCTAGTTTGGATGTTGATAATTTAGTTAAAATGTGGATAATAGTATAAAAAAAGAATAAGTATTTGAAATGCACTGTAATGAAGATTGTGGTTGGTTGAGATTATATAAATTTTGTTTTTCATACAGAAGGATTAAGAGAGTTATAGCCATTATATTGTCGAAATTTTTATAAAATCATAGATAGGAAAATTGTTTACTAGAAAAATTTATATTTTTAAGAAAGTATTTAGAGGTTAAAACAATTGTGTTTTATAAGAATTAATCTTAACGATCGAAATGATAGTGTCAAGTAAACTTAGTGAAACTGTATAAGATTAAATTGAAACAATGATGTGTTTGCATGCATAAATCATGCATAAGTGCATTGCTCATGTCACACACATTATTTAACAGTTTTTAAACGTCTGGCATTATGGTTTTAAACTACATTAAGTATTGATTTTTAAATGGTACAAAAGAATGCATATGTTTTAAAGATTAAATGAATATGAAGAGTTTTGGGTTTTATCGTATTGAAATGCTTTGATGCATTCAAAATTATTATGAATGATTTTATTTATACTAAATGAAACATTTGATAAATATGGTTTACTGTATATATTTTTAACATGGTATTCTTCAGTTTAAGAGTTATATTGTGAAAGCCACCTCTAGAGTCTCGAAGGACCTATTGCTTCACGAGTTCCTTGAGACCGTGATGGTACTTATGTGCTATGCGAGCTCTTAAAACCGTAGAAGTCACCTTTAGGATCCCAAAGGAGCTATCCCAAAGGAGCTATGTGCTACACAGTAGACCTCAACGTAGTATTCTATGAATTATGAAATGAACTTAATTTCCTAACAGTTTATATATTTCGATTATCTAATCGTATAAAGTTTTGAAAGTACAATGTATTGTTTATCATTTTATGAAAACTGAATGAATGTTTTGAGGTTGTTGGCCCCAAAGTTGTTTACGAGCACGTGCTCCCTACTCCTACTATTACTGTTACTATAACTGAGTGATCCTGATCCCATCATTCAGTGTCCTTAAGTGACACCTGGCCCGTGTTCATCTGTGGACAACCTTTAAACTATGGCCATATGTCACATGCATGAGTCTATTGGGTGTTGCCTTGTCTCTATTATTTTAGCTGGGGTGGCAAATTCTTGGACATCCCAAGCACTCCTAAAACTGAATTATATATATATCTTACAGATTTTTAGATTTGTTAATGCTTATCAAGCATGATTTCTAATTCCGCTATTGTTCACTAAAATTGATTTACTGTACTATTTACGAAGAATTTATTAAATGTTTTATACTGATTGTCTATTACATTGTCAATCGCTTACTCCCTATAGTCGAAATTAGGGGTCGAAACACGAAAGGTACTTCAAAGTTTCCTTCCATATTCTATCTGGTCACCTAGCTGATTATAGTATCCTTCCTAAAACGTTCTTTAGTGTACCGCTAGAAATTAAATGATTTTATGCATTTGACGATTCATATTTAATACATTTTCATAACTAATAAAATAAGTTTATTTTTATTTTATCTGCATATAGTTAACATGATATTCTTTCTTTTATATATGTTTCTTACCAAGCTTCACCAAGCTCACCCCCTTACTCACCATCTCAAATAGCGCATCGGTATACGTGGTAACTACTTGTCACATCCCGTTACCGTATTTTTCACCTTATTTTACACGATTCCTTCGGTTGGGCTGTCTGTGATACTTCACTTTTACTAACTGTTAAACAAATGTACAGTACATTGTTTATATTATACACATCCCCTATCTTAATTAATCAGATAAGTAGTACTGCAGATATGTCTAAATACAGAAAATAAATAATCGTACCTCATATAAATCAGTCGATCTGTCACATTGTCCTTTGTGTACAGCCGTAATTCACAATCAATTGATCTCACAATCATTAAAACCTGAAATGTTTAAAATTAAGGGGTGAGCAAACCACGGCTCAGTAAGAGAGTTATATGTCACACTTGATATTCAGCTATCTATATGCTGAAAATATTTTTTTTTCTTCACTTTCTTTAAAATCTTCCTAGCTGGCTCTAGGCACACATGTAGGAAGGATACTACAGTCGGCTAGGGATCCAGATAGAATAAGGTAGGTATTTTAGAATACCATACTTGTCCCGGAACCTAGAAGCAACTGTAGAGAATATCAATTTTGTTGTTTCAAAACGATATAATTTTTGTTTTTCCACAGAGTAAACCACTTGTTCCTTTCCACTTCGGTATACTTTAAAACCCTTGACAGTTCAGTAATAAAAACAGTGGTTTACTTCTCTTCTCTTCTCTTCAGTACAGTAAAAACAGTACAGTACAGTGATTTGCAAATATCAAATCATTGGATAATTACTTCTTCGATTTTCTTTATCTTAGAAATAATTCTTATGTTACTCTTTTAGAATAAACATTTATTTCTCTTTTCAAATCAATAACCGTATCGTACTAAAGCCTCATAAGAAATGCATTTAAAATAGTCATAGTATCGATATATGCAGAAAACAAATGCCATAATAATGCATTTCATACTTTAAATCATTGTATGAATTCTTTAATGCATATATCTAAAATTCATACTTGTTTCAAACATGCATCATACTTTCGAAACTTAACATCATAATTAATAAAACTTTTCATACAATTCATGGAGACTAGGCAAAATCATATAGCAAGTATGCGGTCATGACACTTACTTCTTCCTCCGAAGAGGGAACGGAATACCTATGGCCATGGTATGGGCTGTAGACCTGATCAGAGTCGTACAGCAAACATATACATAAACCACGAAGGACCAACATACCCACAAAGGATGTAATCATACACAATGTGGGCGAGAACATGCACGACGTGGTTAAACTTATGCCACAAGGGACGGAAACATGCACAATGTGGCAAGCATGACAGGCAATAACATAAACTATAGGAAAGCCTTAGTCTCAAAACTTACTTACATACCATCGATATAAAATAGTAAGGACCGGACGTGCCAGGGTCTAAGTTAGCCTGGGGTTTGCCACTCCGATACTTTTTTCGGAAAACATATACTTAAATCATACAACTGATATAAAATAGTAAGGACCGGGCGTGCCAGGGTCTAAGTTAGCCTGGGGTGTGCCACTCCGATACCTTTTTCGGAAAACATACTTATAGCATTATTGAAAAATATACATAGAAATCATAAATTCGTTTAGCTAATTATCAAAAGACTATGGAATTTAATTTCAGAACGAAATTCATGCTTCAAACATTTCTTTATAAATTGCGATGAAGACAGTTTGAAAAATCATCACTGAACATGTAAAAGGTTAAAACTATCTTTTTTCACCATAAAACATATATGCACGTTTTTCCATGCATTAAATTGAAAACATGATTTTATAATTATCGGAATTCAAATAAATTATTTTTATACTTTATGAAAATAAAATATTTATTTTCTAACTTTAAATTCTCATCTCAATGTTTTCTTTTAAAAACAAGTGTAGGGACCTTTAGTCTCGAAATCATAATTATTCATCCTTTCTTAACCTTTATGGACTATTCATAATTAATTATTTCCATAATTAAACCACAAAGGTTTTCTGTAAAATCAAGTGAATATTTAAGAATATTTGTAAAAATATTCACTTCAATCTCTTTTTCATTTTCATTTCGTTTCACGTGAAATATCACCTATCAGAATAAATTTAGGTGATTTCCTTTTTTCACCATTTTCAAAACATGAATATTTTAAAATTAATTATCAATATATTCATGTTTTATGAAAACTAATCGATTTCTCGATTTTCATGTTAGAAATCGTTTCACGTGAAATAAAATCTTTTATTTTGGTTTTCGGTGATTTTCGGTAAATTTCAGTAATTTTTTCGATAATTTTTCGGCATTATAACGGCTACCGATTTGGTTAGCCTCCTGCACGAAAATACAGTTTATATTTTCAACCGGTGTTTCATCACAATTTCATCCGATAAACCATCACACTATAAAACCGATAGTTATCAATAGCATTTATAAAATTAAATGCAATTTAAAAACATGGCCGAATATCCTTACAGGCGGCACATGTCTCCCTTACCTGTTTCGGGTTGGCGACTGCCTCTTACCGGTCGCGCCCGTACTCCATCTGTTCCGATTCCTCATCTCGATCATCGAGAGAATTTTTCTGGAATTTAAATTCTAAAATTTAGAATTTTTCTACAATTATTTAAATAAATAAATTATTTAAATAATTTAGTACTTTTCGGGATTTCTTACCGATTCCCGTATTTCTCGAGATTTCCCGTAATCTCCGAATTCTCGAGAATTTTCTAAATTCCCGGAATTCCCTTTTTCTCTCTCCTCTTTCTTCCTTTTCTTCTTTTTCTTCCTTCTTTCTTTTTCTCTTTTCTTTTCTTTTTCTTTTTCTTTTTCTTTTTTTTTCTTTTCTTTCTTTTTCTTTTTTTCCTTGGTCTGACCGGTTCAGACCAGTCAGACCGGTCAACCTTCCTCCACTGCCGGTTCTCCTCCGGCGGCTGATTCTCCGGCGGTTCGGTGGCTCAGCAGCTGGCCGGCGTTGAGACGAAGCTGTCGGTGGCCTCAGCTCAGCCTGGATCGGCGGCACGGCGGCGGATCTACTCGGTTTACCTTCGGTCACTTCTCCTCCTCCGTCGGCCTTCCTCCGCCGTCGTTGGCCTCACCGGTGGCCTCCATCCCATTCCTCTCCTTCCACCGATGCTTCGACTGTAGTGGCGACGGTCAATTCCGCCGGCAACCGCCAGATCTAGTTTCGTTTTCTTCCTCGATTTTCCGTCGTTTCGCGTCGATTCCTTCTCCGTTTCGCTTCGCCGGCGTTTCCTCCGGCTTCCTCTTGCTTTGCCGGCGACGACTTTCTCTTCTCCTCTCTCCCTTTCCTTCTCCGGCGGCCGCTGACGGGGGCGATCTCGCCTGGGGAAGGCAGAATCGGGGTCTTCCCGATTCTGTTTCTCTTTTCTTTTTAGTTCCCTTTCTAAATTAAGTATATACTACATTATATACTATATATCATATATTATACATATAATATTTATCATATATTATACATATAATATTATTTCATGTATAATATAATACAATATAAATATATATATATATTATATAAATTATATATATTGTACATTACAAAAATATATATCTAGTATATATATATGTATATTTATATACTTAAAATTAAATAACATTTATATAAATATTTATATAAATGTCATAATTCCATATATATTGTATTTACAATATATATACATTTAAACTTTAATGTAATTTAATATTTATATTTTCTCAAATATGTATATACTTACATATACATAAAATATCATACTTGAATACATATGTATTATTTAAATTTATCAAATAGTATATATATATTCTTATATATACCAATGTACCTTTAATATATACTATATACCATACAGTATTTAAACACATATGTATTTATATCAAAATACATTTATATAATTTGTAATTATATAACCATATTTTATTCTCATTTCTCATTTTCTTATTTAATTTGGATTTCCATTTATCCAAATTAAATTTCCCTATTCTTTATTTAATTTCCTTCACTTAAATTTCCAAATTTTATCACTTCCTCCATTCTCGGAATTTCCACAATATTCCGATTCTCACAATTTTATTTATTTACTTTAATTTATTTATTTCCTCTTATCTATTTTCTTTAATATTAATTTCTAATATTAATAATTCCCAATAAATGGAAAATTTGCGATTATCACATTCTCCCCACCTTAAGAAATTCGGTCCTCCGAATTTAACTTAAGTCCAAAGGTGATACATGCCGTATACTTACGACTTTTGACCTCTAGGTCGTCCTCCAAGTAATACTGCCAATACACTTTCAACATCAAGAATGCTTTAGACCACTACATGTTGTCTTTCATCACATATATGTCTATACTCCCGTAAGTTCATTTCTCAAATCAGGAGTTATTCACTTTTACTCTTTTCACATAAGAGTCCATACACAATATTTTTCATATTACAGCTGCTCTATGCTGTTCATCATCCATTTTCTCACTTAGTGCCAAGTCGATATAGTTTAAAACTATCAATTACATATGTCAATCAGTTATATGTAATTGTCCCAGTAGCTTATACATCTCATGTACACGCTCTCTCAATATTATGGAGCGTTTACATCTCACGCTCATATATGTATATATATCAGTATGGAGCGGTGCTATCAGTACACTTGGGATCTCAAGCCTTTTGCTATTTCTCATTAAGCATATGGCAACTCAGAGACTCCCATCACATGTAAGGCTCACTGGAACTGTACATACACATTCACACCGTTTAACACTAATACTTCGACTACAGCACTAGAGAATCTAAGAGTCTGATAATGGAAAGTGATTCTATTTAGATCATCAGTCTTTAATCACTTCCATATCATCATTTCTCTTTTGGACTCTTTATTGCTCACAATATTCATTTTCACTTTTATCAAAACGACATTTCACTTGCAAACTTTATTATGGATTATCTCTTACAATTACCAATCATGAGACAATCATATTCTCTTCATGTAGTATAGTCTTTAAATCTCTTTTCATAATCTAGATTCCAAAATTGAATCCTCAATTTATACATTTAATCACCACATCATCTATATACTTCTACCGTTTCTATCATGTTACGATGGTTATATGTATAATCATTTTTCATTTACATATTGGCAGTAAACATATCAATTATCTTACTCCTTGGAGTATCATTAATTTCATTTATCAAATCTGACTTAATTTTACATCTCGACACAGTTATGTGATAACCAATACAAATCACTTTCAGTCTTACCTTCGGGAACTATTTCATATTGATGTTCCCTTCTCATCATATAACTTATTTCCTTATTCCACCTTCATTTTTGGTTTTCATATTCCCACTTTTATCTCTTCATATATATTATATATTCATCCTTTTAGTCGATTTTCTCGATTAGTATGGTACTATACTGCTAAGATCTCGTAAAATCTTGCATACCATCTTTTCTTTACACATATCCATTTACCGACTTTAACTTCTTTCTTTAATTACATCACATTAGTAGAGCAGCTAATCTCATTACTCTTTTATAGATTGGCAGTAATATCTAGCAAGACTCATTAATCTCGTATCTCAATCATTATCTCTATATCGTAGACAGATTCACTGTCATCCGGTCATCCCGAGATCATATATCTCAAGAGGAGATACTATCTAGCCACATCTCTTATTTGCCAATCTTAACACAATTTCACAGTCTTTAAGAGTTTAAGAGTTATACCACAATGCTGCTCATGTTTCATTTGTACTTTAGGCTCTATTAGCATTTCATCAATTTACTCATGTATGAATGCCTCATTCTTTAGGTTTATATACCTCACAAGGTAAATCATTAACCTTGTAACCTCAATAGGAACTCGTAAAATTTACTCCGAGTTTCTAATTATAATCTTACAGACATCAATCTCCAATCTTTTATCTAAGGACGCTTTATACCAAGACAGGTCTTATAAACTCCTCATGCATATCGAATCAGATCCATAAGACATCTATTCCATAATGTAGATGAATATTTGTTCTTCAAAAGAACTTTATTAATGATAGGAATTTAATACATCCTTTTTATTCATCTAATTTTCAATATCATCTGTGCTTCTCTCACTTACACTTATACAGATAACTTTCTTATCCACAATTAATGTTATCGGTATTGCCATCAATCACACCTTATACACATGCACTTCATTATTCTTTCATTTTCTAGAGTGGATTTCTTAAGCTTTTGGATTCTCCTAAGTTTTCCGATATAAGCTTAGAATCAGATTTCATATTCAAAATCGAGTCAAAGTTATCTCGATTCCTCCAATTTATATAATTCTAGAAGTTCCATCGAAATTCAAATCCGATGCTTTCTTCAATCACACCTTTCTTATTAATTCGGACATTTCATCCTCATGCCATTAATAATTCTATTATTATCAATGGATTCAAGATTAACTTGATTTCATCACTATTCAGAGCTTTGCCCAACATAGGGGCAATTTCGTCATTTCGACATTTATTTCTTTCTCCTCAGTATACATTTGAATCAAGGATCTTAATATCTATGTGCTGATAGTACCTCTTCTCGTACTAATATCAGCGATTTGAGATCTTATTCGATTTCGACAGAGAATTCCACTAAAATCTATAATTGAATTATTTTGTATGTAATGTAGCTTTACATCATCAATTTCTCTGTCAAATCACTCAAATCAAACTTCTGTTGGTTTATTTTAACTCCCTGTAAAATTTCAGAGGTAGGGGTATTTTGGTCATTTTTGGCCAAAAATTTTCTCTCTCTTCAAATTACCCTCAATCGGTGATCTTAAAGTCTATTTAATGATGATATGTCATTCCCCTCCTTATATCATCACTTTCAGGTCTCAGTTCGGTTCGGACCGTAAAGTACTGGTGGGGCCCTCACCGAGTCCTTTCGATTCCTTACCGAACAGGCCTTCAAATAAATTTTAAGATCACAAATTTTCTGGTAATTTCTGAGCCTATTTTCTTCTTTAACATTTTCAATTTATACTTTCTCACTCCCTTTAAATTATTTTACTCTATTTACAATCATTTATTTTCTCTATATATTCAGACAACACAGTACTACCGGGGATGTTTAACACTTTTCCTTCCAAAAGTATTCACAGACATCAGGCCAACCATGCTCTGATACCATTAAACCTGTCACATCCCGTTACCGTATTTTTCACCTTATTTTACACGATTCCTTCGGTTGGGCTGTCTGTGATACTTCACTTTTACTAACTGTTAAACAAATGTACAGTACATTGTTTATATTATACACATCCCCTATCTTAATTAATCAGATAAGTAGTACTGCAGATATGTCTAAATACAGAAAATAAATAATCGTACCTCATATAAATCAGTCGATCTGTCACATTGTCCTTTGTGTACAGCCGTAATTCACAATCAATTGATCTCACAATCATTAAAACCTGAAATGTTTAAAATTAAGGGGTGAGCAAACCACGGCTCAGTAAGAGAGTTATATGTCACACTTGATATTCAGCTATCTATATGCTGAAAATATTTTTTTTTCTTCACTTTCTTTAAAATCTTCCTAGCTGGCTCTAGGCACACATGTAGGAAGGATACTACAGTCGGCTAGGGATCCAGATAGAATAAGGTAGGTATTTTAGAATACCATACTTGTCCCGGAACCTAGAAGCAACTGTAGAGAATATCAATTTTGTTGTTTCAAAACGATATAATTTTTGTTTTTCCACAGAGTAAACCACTTGTTCCTTTCCACTTCGGTATACTTTAAAACCCTTGACAGTTCAGTAATAAAAACAGTGGTTTACTTCTCTTCTCTTCTCTTCAGTACAGTAAAAACAGTACAGTACAGTGATTTGCAAATATCAAATCATTGGATAATTACTTCTTCGATTTTCTTTATCTTAGAAATAATTCTTATGTTACTCTTTTAGAATAAACATTTATTTCTCTTTTCAAATCAATAACCGTATCGTACTAAAGCCTCATAAGAAATGCATTTAAAATAGTCATAGTATCGATATATGCAGAAAACAAATGCCATAATAATGCATTTCATACTTTAAATCATTGTATGAATTCTTTAATGCATATATCTAAAATTCATACTTGTTTCAAACATGCATCATACTTTCGAAACTTAACATCATAATTAATAAAACTTTTCATACAATTCATGGAGACTAGGCAAAATCATATAGCAAGTATGCGGTCATGACACTTACTTCTTCCTCCGAAGAGGGAACGGAATACCTATGGCCATGGTATGGGCTGTAGACCTGATCAGAGTCGTACAGCAAACATATACATAAACCACGAAGGACCAACATACCCACAAAGGATGTAATCATACACAATGTGGGCGAGAACATGCACGACGTGGTTAAACTTATGCCACAAGGGACGGAAACATGCACAATGTGGCAAGCATGACAGGCAATAACATAAACTATAGGAAAGCCTTAGTCTCAAAACTTACTTACATACCATCGATATAAAATAGTAAGGACCGGACGTGCCAGGGTCTAAGTTAGCCTGGGGTTTGCCACTCCGATACTTTTTTCGGAAAACATATACTTAAATCATACAACTGATATAAAATAGTAAGGACCGGGCGTGCCAGGGTCTAAGTTAGCCTGGGGTGTGCCACTCCGATACCTTTTTCGGAAAACATACTTATAGCATTATTGAAAAATATACATAGAAATCATAAATTCGTTTAGCTAATTATCAAAAGACTATGGAATTTAATTTCAGAACGAAATTCATGCTTCAAACATTTCTTTATAAATTGCGATGAAGACAGTTTGAAAAATCATCACTGAACATGTAAAAGGTTAAAACTATCTTTTTTCACCATAAAACATATATGCACGTTTTTCCATGCATTAAATTGAAAACATGATTTTATAATTATCGGAATTCAAATAAATTATTTTTATACTTTATGAAAATAAAATATTTATTTTCTAACTTTAAATTCTCATCTCAATGTTTTCTTTTAAAAACAAGTGTAGGGACCTTTAGTCTCGAAATCATAATTATTCATCCTTTCTTAACCTTTATGGACTATTCATAATTAATTATTTCCATAATTAAACCACAAAGGTTTTCTGTAAAATCAAGTGAATATTTAAGAATATTTGTAAAAATATTCACTTCAATCTCTTTTTCATTTTCATTTCGTTTCACGTGAAATATCACCTATCAGAATAAATTTAGGTGATTTCCTTTTTTCACCATTTTCAAAACATGAATATTTTAAAATTAATTATCAATATATTCATGTTTTATGAAAACTAATCGATTTCTCGATTTTCATGTTAGAAATCGTTTCACGTGAAATAAAATCTTTTATTTTGGTTTTCGGTGATTTTCGGTAAATTTCAGTAATTTTTTCGATAATTTTTCGGCATTATAACGGCTACCGATTTGGTTAGCCTCCTGCACGAAAATACAGTTTATATTTTCAACCGGTGTTTCATCACAATTTCATCCGATAAACCATCACACTATAAAACCGATAGTTATCAATAGCATTTATAAAATTAAATGCAATTTAAAAACATGGCCGAATATCCTTACAGGCGGCACATGTCTCCCTTACCTGTTTCGGGTTGGCGACTGCCTCTTACCGGTCGCGCCCGTACTCCATCTGTTCCGATTCCTCATCTCGATCATCGAGAGAATTTTTCTGGAATTTAAATTCTAAAATTTAGAATTTTTCTACAATTATTTAAATAAATAAATTATTTAAATAATTTAGTACTTTTCGGGATTTCTTACCGATTCCCGTATTTCTCGAGATTTCCCGTAATCTCCGAATTCTCGAGAATTTTCTAAATTCCCGGAATTCCCTTTTTCTCTCTCCTCTTTCTTCCTTTTCTTCTTTTTCTTCCTTCTTTCTTTTTCTCTTTTCTTTTCTTTTTCTTTTTCTTTTTCTTTTTTTTTCTTTTCTTTCTTTTTCTTTTTTTCCTTGGTCTGACCGGTTCAGACCAGTCAGACCGGTCAACCTTCCTCCACTGCCGGTTCTCCTCCGGCGGCTGATTCTCCGGCGGTTCGGTGGCTCAGCAGCTGGCCGGCGTTGAGACGAAGCTGTCGGTGGCCTCAGCTCAGCCTGGATCGGCGGCACGGCGGCGGATCTACTCGGTTTACCTTCGGTCACTTCTCCTCCTCCGTCGGCCTTCCTCCGCCGTCGTTGGCCTCACCGGTGGCCTCCATCCCATTCCTCTCCTTCCACCGATGCTTCGACTGTAGTGGCGACGGTCAATTCCGCCGGCAACCGCCAGATCTAGTTTCGTTTTCTTCCTCGATTTTCCGTCGTTTCGCGTCGATTCCTTCTCCGTTTCGCTTCGCCGGCGTTTCCTCCGGCTTCCTCTTGCTTTGCCGGCGACGACTTTCTCTTCTCCTCTCTCCCTTTCCTTCTCCGGCGGCCGCTGACGGGGGCGATCTCGCCTGGGGAAGGCAGAATCGGGGTCTTCCCGATTCTGTTTCTCTTTTCTTTTTAGTTCCCTTTCTAAATTAAGTATATACTACATTATATACTATATATCATATATTATACATATAATATTTATCATATATTATACATATAATATTATTTCATGTATAATATAATACAATATAAATATATATATATATTATATAAATTATATATATTGTACATTACAAAAATATATATCTAGTATATATATATGTATATTTATATACTTAAAATTAAATAACATTTATATAAATATTTATATAAATGTCATAATTCCATATATATTGTATTTACAATATATATACATTTAAACTTTAATGTAATTTAATATTTATATTTTCTCAAATATGTATATACTTACATATACATAAAATATCATACTTGAATACATATGTATTATTTAAATTTATCAAATAGTATATATATATTCTTATATATACCAATGTACCTTTAATATATACTATATACCATACAGTATTTAAACACATATGTATTTATATCAAAATACATTTATATAATTTGTAATTATATAACCATATTTTATTCTCATTTCTCATTTTCTTATTTAATTTGGATTTCCATTTATCCAAATTAAATTTCCCTATTCTTTATTTAATTTCCTTCACTTAAATTTCCAAATTTTATCACTTCCTCCATTCTCGGAATTTCCACAATATTCCGATTCTCACAATTTTATTTATTTACTTTAATTTATTTATTTCCTCTTATCTATTTTCTTTAATATTAATTTCTAATATTAATAATTCCCAATAAATGGAAAATTTGCGATTATCACACTACTGCTATAAGGTTGAATGAAGAAAAATTTCTAAAGCTCTAGGTGAGCATCCCCTAGGCCTCATTGCCCCAGGTTTACTCTTACAAGTGAGTTGGCGAGCATCCTCATTCGCCCAAACCTCACTAATGTATTGTCCGTTATTGGTCGATCACCCATCATGGCAGTCGCCCATCACGGCTTTGTCCCAAGGGTCTTGAAGAACTCAGGAATAATCCCTTGAGCGTGTTTTCCATGAGGCTTGAACCGAGGTACTTCTCATTAAGTACCCGAGCCTTATACTCATGTTACCATGGAGACAACTTGCCTTAATGGTAACATGAGAGTAAGGCTCGGGTAGTTAATGAGAAGTACCAGGGTTCGAGCCTCATGGAAAACGCACTCAAGGGATTATTCTTGAGTTCTTTAGAACCCTTGGGACAAAGCCGTGATAGGTGACCACTATGATAAGCGACCGCCCAACAGCGGACAATACGTTAGTGAGGTGTGGGCGGATGAGGATGCTCGCCAACTCACTTGTAAGAGTAAACCTAGGGCAATGAGGCCTAAGGGATGCTCGCCGACGGTCGATTCGAACGGGCGAAGCTCTTACAATAAAAAATGAGCGTTTTTATTATAAGAGCCTTGCCCGTTCGAATCGACCGTCAGCGAGCATCCCCTAAGCCTCATTGCCCTAGGTTTACTCTTACAAGTGAGTTGGCGAGCATCCTCATTCGCCCACACCTCACTAACATATTGTCTGCTGTTGGGCGGTCGCCCATCACAGCTTTGTCCCAAGGGTCCTGAAGAATTCAGGAATAATATCTTGAATGCGTTTTTCCATGAGGCTCAAACCCTAGTACTTCTCATTAAGTACCCGAGCCTTACACTCATGTTACCATTGAAACAAGGTGTCTCAATGGTAACATGAGTGTAAGGCTCGGGTACTTAATCAGAAGTATTAGGGTTCGAGCCTCATGGAAAAACACGTTCAAGGGATTATTCCTGAGTTCTTCAAGACCCTTGGGACAAAGCCATGATGGGCGATTGCCATGATGGGCGACCACGCAGCAACGGACAATACGTTAGTGAGGTGTGGGCGAATGAAGATGCTCACCAACTGACTTGTAAGAGTAAACCTAGGGCAATGAGGCCTAGGGGATGCTCGTCGACGGTCGATTCGAACAGGCGAGGCTCTAACAATAAAAAACGTGCATTTTTATTGTAAGAGCCTCACCCGTTCAAATCGGCCTTCGGCAAGCATCCCCTCGGCCTCATTGCCCTAGGTTTACGCGTACAAGTGAGTTGGTGAGCATCCTCATTCGCCCACACCTCACTAACGTATTGTCCACTGTTGGGAGGTCGCCCATCACGACTTTGTCCCAAAGGTCCTGAAGAACTCAAGAATAATCTCTTGAACGCGTTTTTCCATGAGGCTCGAACTTTGGTACTTCTCATTAAGTACTTGAGCCTTATACTCATGTTAACATTTAAACAAGTTGTCTCAATGGTAACATGAGTGTAAGGCTCGGGTACTTAATGAGAAGTATCAGGGTTCAAGCCTCATGGAAAAATGCGTTCAAGGGATTATTCTTGAGTTCTTTAGGACCTTTGGGACAAAGCCGTGATAGGCGATCGCTGTGATGGGCGACTGCACAATAGCGAACAATACGTTAGTGAGGTGTGGGCGAATAAGGATGCTCGCCAATTCACTTGTAAGAGTAAACCTGGGGCAATGAGGCCTAAGGGATGCTCGCCGACGGTCGATTCGAATGGGCAAGGCTTTTACACTAAGCAATCAAGTAAACACGTATATCTTAACTGTTATGTTCTTATATTCAAACATGTGTGTGTATAACAACTGTATTTATAATTTAGGATGTAAACTGTATAATGTAAGGTCAAAGAACTGGTTGGAATATACTTGAAATAAGTCAATATTAATGAAGTATAAATTTTTATACTGCGGTTTATACTCTAATTTCATTTTTAATATTCGTGGATAAATTATTCTAATTGTATAAAAATTAATAGATATCGAAATTTTTAGGGTAAACTTACACCGACACCAAATGCAAACCATATGATTTTAATTGATCGAATGTGAACAAATGTATAAAAACAAAGTTGGTTCAAAAAGTTACATTTCTCGACGTGACAAAAGTGGTATCAGAGCAAGGTTTGCCTAATACATGTCAGTGTCAGTAGGTTAGAGTTGATTTATATCCCACATTGCTATGTAATATCTGAATATAAATTGCAAATAAGGGTTATAAAATAGATTGAAATGTTTGATCTGCAAAGGAAAATTGATGATTGATTAAGGTATATGATTGGATTATGAACAATAATTAAAAATACTATGTGGAAGTATTATGAAGATAAGTATTGAATAATTGAAAATGATTGATGGAGGTAAGTTTGTTTGAAGGTGATAGTATAATCGCATAGGCTATGATTAATATGGAAATTGATGAGGATGGAAAGACGTAAGAGATTGTTAATGGATGATATAGACATTAAGGCGTTCGTATGAATAAGTGAAAGATTGTTAAGAATAGGTTTTGATTGGTAAATGTTAGAGTATAGTAGTGATATGAATGAATAGGATCAGTGAATCGTTGAAGTACTAGTATCGAATTTGGAGGATCAAATTCCTTTTAAGGAAAGGAGAATGTGATGACTGTAATTTTTTGAATTTGGTGAGTAAATCTATTTACTTAGACTCTTATAATTAACATGGAATATTTAAGAGTCATGAGAATTAATTTAATTAAATGATAATTAAATTTTAGAATGTAATTAAATTGAAAATGGAGTTTTTAAAATTAAAGAAATATATGTGTGTATATATATAAATATATATATACACATATATACATATAAATATATATATACACATATATACATAATAAAGATTATAAAAAATAGGAAAAAATATAAATAATAAATAATAAAATATATATTGTAATGATTTTATATACAATATTTATATATATAAAATATATGTATGTATATTATATATATTCAGTACACGTGTATATACATGTAAAATATATAAAAAATTAATAAATAAATAAAAATAATAACAATAATAATGTTTTGGAAGCTTGCCATGATATTAAAGTCTGCAAGGCAAACTTTATAAAAAAAAGAAAAAGAGAGAAAGAAAAGGGGAAAGGCAGATCAGAGCGAGGAGTTGATGCCGGTGAGAAATGGAAAGAAAAGGGAGCTGCTAGCTTCGAGATCTCTTACGGGCTATGAGGAACGAGAGAGACAGAGAAACGAATGAAAAGAAAGGGAAGAGAAAGAAAAGACAAGAGGGTCGGCGCCGGACTTGCTACCGACGTCGAGCTTGCTGATGAGGCCAAATCCTATCATGGAAGGGAAATGGGAAGGACAAACCGGTTAAGGAAAGGAAGATCCGGTGAAAAAAAAAGGAAAATCACCATAACCTTTGTTGCATCACCGGACTCCCGACGAAGCTGTTCACAATGCCTCTGCTACCGCCGATCGATGTGGAATGATGGAGAACCTACCACTATGAGCAACAATGGTGGGTTCGGCCACCTTGGTCGAACCAGAAAAAAAAAGAGAAAGAAAAGGAAGAGAAAAAAGAAAAAAGAAAAAAAAAGAAAGAAGACAGAAAAGAAGGGTAAAGAAATTTTGTATATTTTATTGTTATTTATTTAATAAATTATTGAATAATTCATGGAATTTTCTAAGTGTGTTTATGATTTGGAGATTGTAGAGAATTGTACAAGTGGTGAAATTCAGCTAAGCTTGGATATCGCTAAGCGATAGGCGTCAATAAGATAGGTAACATTTTCCTATAAGTTAATTGTGAAAGTTTACTGTGTAGTTAGAGTTATAGATTGTTGATATTGCGATAATGTTAAAATTATATTAGAACACTAAGATTACACAAAATGGTGGTGGGATGAAATCATAGCGATGTGAACTGAGTTATGTGTGCAGTGCGTGGTAATGTACTTTAATTAGTGTTGGTATGAGGTTAAGGTGATGATAAGGTGCTGCTTTGGGGAGAAACTTTAGTGAAAGAATTTACTTAAAGTAAATCTATAAAGTTTTAATGTTAGAGATGCTATAAGTAAACTATTGGGGTTTCTGATTGTAATAAAAATTAATTAAGATCATATTTTAGTGTTTTAATTATTACGCGAAGGAAGAATTGATATGGAATTGAATTTGAATTGATCTTTACAGCTCTAGGTTGATTTGGTGACTTTTTGGAGATAGGCAGATATATGTTTGCCTATCGGATCGTTGATGTTACAAAAGGGATTGTAAGAAAGGGCGTAGACACTAAATTGGTAAGGGAGATATATAGAAGAATTAGAATCATGTTGCATGTAACACTGGTTTAGTTGTTTATTGGAAATGAATAAAGCTTACATGAGCCAAACTTAAAGTTTAAAGAATATTTATATATAGAAATGCATGTTTGAGAATTAAATAAATTTATAAATCGGTGATTGTAATAATCATAGTTAAAGAATGACGATGACATGATTGAGATTGAAAGGTGATAAATAAATAATAATGTGATCGTTTAACATGTGATTTAAGAAAGTAATTATTATGGTTTGCGTGGAAAAATCTGGGTTTTGATGGATTGAGGTTTCTTAAGGGGAATTTAAACTGCCTACGACTTGAATTGATTAAGAGTTGAGATTAATTATTGTTACTGTATTAAATTAGCTGGTTTGGATGTTGATAATTTAGTTAATATGTGGATAATGGTATAAGAAAGAAATAAATATTTGAAATGCACTGTACTGAAGATTGTGGTTGGTTGAGATTATATAATTCATGTTTTTCATGCAGGAGGATTAGGAAAGTTATAGCAGTTATGCTGCTGAAATTTTTATAAAATCATAGATAGGAAAAGTGTTTTCTAGAAAAAATTTTATTTTTAAGAAAGTATTTAAAGGTCAAAACAATTGTGTTTTATAAGAATTATTTTTAATGATCGAAATGATAGTGTCAAGTAAACTTAATGAAACTGCATAAGATTAAATTGAAATAATGATGTGTTTGCATGCATAAATCATGCATAAGTGCATTGCTCATGTCACGCACATTATTTAACAATTTTTAAACGTCTGGCATTATTGTTTTAAACTACATTAAGTATTAATTTTTAAATGGTACGAAAGAATGCATATGTTTTAAAAATTAAATGAATATGAAGAGTTTTGGGTTTTATTGTATTGAAATGTTTCGAAATATTCAAAATTATTATGAATGATTTTATTTATACTAGATGAAACGTTTGATAAAAATGGTTTACTATATATGTTTTTAACATTGTATGCTTCAGTTTTAGAGTTATATTGCGAGAGCCACCTCTAGAGTCTTGAAGGACCTATGTGCTTCACGAGTTCCTCGAGACCGTGATGGTACTTATGTGCTACACGAGTTCTTAAGACCATGGAAGCCACCTTTAGGATCCCAAAGGAGCTATGCGCTACACAGTATACCTCACCATAGTATTCTATGAATTATAAAATGAAGTTAATTTCCTAACAGTTTATATATCTTAATTATGTGATCGTATAAAGTTTTGAAAGTACAATGTATTGTTTATCATTTTTTGAGAACTGAATGAATGTCTTGAGACTGTTGGTCCCAAAGCTGCTTATGAGCACATGCACCCTACTGTTATTGTTACTGTAGCTGAGTGATCCTGATCCCATCATTTAGTGTCCCCAGGTGACACTTGGCCTGTGTTCATCTATGGACGACCTTTAGACTATGGCCATATGTCACTATGCATGAGTCTATTGGGTGTTGTCTTGTCTCCACTATTTTAACTGGGGTGACAAATTCTCGGACATCCCGGGCACTCCTAGAATTGAATTATATATATTACAGATTTTAGAATTGTTTATGCTTATCAAACATGATTTCTAATTCTGCTACTATTCACTAA
This sequence comes from Heritiera fomes, assembly GCA_032173925.1. Lineage (NCBI taxonomy): Eukaryota > Viridiplantae > Streptophyta > Magnoliopsida > Malvales > Malvaceae > Heritiera > Heritiera fomes. The sequence continues at coordinate 35,469,845 of JAPDPM010000002.1, read as the reverse complement.
AAATTGATTTACTGTACTATTTACGAAGAATTTATTAAATGTTTTATACTGTTTGTCTATTACATTGTCAATCGCTTACTCCTTATAGTTAGAATTAGGAACCGGAACACGAAAGGTACTTCAAAGTATACTTCCATATTCTATCTGGTCACCTAGTCGATTATAGTATCCTTCCTAAAACATTCCTTAGTGTATCGCTAGAGATTATGCATTTTACTATTCATATTTAATACAATTTCATAACTAATAAAATAAGTTTTTTTTTTGTTTTATCTGCATATAGTTAACATGATATTTTTTCCTTTATATATGTTTCTTACTAGGCTTCCCCAAGCTTACCTCCTTACTCACTATTTCAGATAGCTCATCGATACACATGGTAACTGCTACTGTAAGGTTAAATTAAGAAAAATTTCTAAAGGTCTAAGCGATTGAGTAAACAGATATATCTTAAGTGTTATGCTTTTACATTTAGATGCGTGTGTGCACAACAATTGTATTTATAGTCCAGGATGTAAATTGTATAGCATAAGGTCAAAGAACTAGTTGGAATATACTTAAAATAAGTCAATATTAATAGAAGTATAAATTTGTACACTATGATTTATACTCTGATTTCATATTTAATATTCATAGATAAAGAATTCTAATGGTATAAGGATTAATAGATATCAAAAGTTATAGGGTGAACTTACATTGATACCGAATGCAAACCATATGATTTTAAGTGATCAAATGTGAATAAATGAATAAAAAAAGTGTTGGTTCGAAAAGTTACGTTTCCTGATGTGACAAATAAATTAGTTGACTAAAAATTTGGTAAATACTTATATTACACTAATATCTTTCATGTCTATGTTTTGCCAAATTACCATCCATTGTGCATCATATCAAGAACTCCTTTCCATACAATGCTTTATTACAAGACTATCTCTAGCTAGTTGGCTTCATATAGAATTAGATTTAATTGGCAAGACAACTTGTACCGGTTTTTAAAGCTTAGCCCAAAATTTATTTCTTATTATAGTAATATATAATCTTTACAACTTATTTCCCTGTATTCGTAGCTAAAAAAATATAATTTATGCATGTATTCTATTTTATTTTTTCATGCATCCATTTTTTTTATTTTATTTAATTAATTTTCTATTAATTCTATTGCCTTGGGTAGATGGGCAGAGAAACCATTTGTGATAAAAGTTCAAGAATGAATATAGATGCTGTGTTTGAATCAAATAGAGATAATAGTTTTGTTGAGTCTAAAGAAGAAATATATCCTATGAGATTAAGTGACATGGAATTGGTTGATAAAGAAAATGAAGACAATTTTGAGGAACATCTTGTAGAATATGCTTTGCAAGAATTAAATGCTTGGGAGCAAAGACAATGCATAGGAATTGTTAATCTTCTTTGTCACATAATTCATGCAATATGCTTGATGAAGATGTGTTATCATTCAAGGATTGTTAATAATGTAGTTATTAACGACAGTGGAAATAAAGAACAAGTTTGTCATGAATTAATACAAGAATTGAATGATGAACAACATTATAGGAATGTCATATGGATGGGACCAAATGCTTTTTTGAAACTATGTCGCCTGCTTCGAGAATCTAAGCGTCTCAAAGACACTAGAAATTCTTTTGTTGAGGAACAAGTTGTGAAGTTTCTCTATATAGTAGGACATAATGAACGGACTTGTCCAGTTGGTTTATGGTTTTGCCAATCTCGTGAAACCATAAGTCATCAATTTCGTGATGTGTTAAGAGCAATCATTAGCTTAGAAGATTATTTCTTGATACAACCAAATGGTTCTGAAGTCCCATTTCAAATACTCAATAGCGATAGATTTTACCCATATTTCAAGGTAAATTATGTTATAAGTTTTATGAGTTATAAATAATATTATTAGTTGCTCTAGATAAAGTTTATTTACAAAATTGTATTTCAAGATTGTGTTGGTGCAATTGATGGTACACATATTTGTGTTAAAATTCCTAGAAAAGATGCTCCTAGATATCGAGGGACAAAAGAATATCTAACACAAAATGTATTGGCGGCATGTGGATTTGACGTGAAGTTTACATATGTGTTAGCTAGCTAGGAAGGAACGACATTCGATTCAAGAATCATAAAACTTGCTTTAAGTAGGCAAGATAAGCTTATCATTCCTAAAGGTAATATTAACTTGTGAATAAATTATCTAAATTTATCTTATAGAATTCATACTTAGTTTTTTTATAGGAAAATATTATTTAGTAGATGCTAGTTTTATGCTAAGAAGTGGACTTATTGCACTATTTAGAGGTACGTGGTATCATTTGAAGGAGTACTTTGGATGCAAACTTGAAAATGTTGAAGAATTATTTAACCATCGACACTCTTCTTTGAGAAATGTGATTGAGAGAGCTTTTGGAGTGTTAAAGAAACATTTTGCAATTATTTCAGGAATGACCGAGCCATTTTATCCAGTGATATGATGACAAATATAATTTTGGCATGTTGTATTCTGCATAATTACTTAATGGATGTTGACCCTGATTATGAGTTAATTGAAAGAGTTGATGATAGAAACTAAGCAAACTTAAGACAGTAATGCTAGTAACATTGGTGGTGATGAAGATGCTAGGCTAAGAGTAGCTATATGAAATAATATAGTTGCTACAATGTGGCAAGCTTATGTTTTACAAAAATAATAGCTTTTTAATTGTTTTTTAGTTTGTTTTCTATTAAAATACTTATGTTTGTATGGAACTACTTGTAATTAGCTATTATGTTATAATGCTACATTTCTTTTCTATTATAAATCCATGTTACAGTATTATTTCATTTGTTATAATATATTTTTTTAATTTTTATTAGAGTTAAAAAAAGATTATATGAATATGGTGTGTTATTTATATTTTAATATATCTTTGGTTAATCTAATGGAAATTAAGATAATTTATTCTTTCTAAAAAAATTGACAAATTTTTGTTTAAAAATCTATTTTAAAAATAAAACTTAATAAATACCAAAAAAATGAAAAAAAAATGATTACACTTGATTGATATTTGTATAAGGGATAGGATGGTAAAATTATTCTATTTTTAATTTTCTTTCCTCTCACTTTTCCAATTTACTGAGCAATAAAAAGAAAGAAATTTGTTTTTCATCCATTTTTCCATCTTTTTTTACCAAACACACCTAAAGAAAACATTAATATTTTCCATTTCTCGATTTTTCTCTCCCTCTCATTTTCCATCATTTCATTTTTCTTTCCACCCTACCAAGCAAAGCCTAAGGGTGTGCTTGATAGGATGGAAAAATGGAAGGATGGAAAAGGAAGTGTTGAAAAGTGGAAAGAATATAGTTTTTGTTAATGCTTGGTAGGAAGGAAAAGTGTGAGGAAAAGAAAATAGGAAAGATTGTCATTTTCTTTCATTATTCACAAAACTAAATCATTCCAAATTAGAAAGATTAATAAAAAGAAAATGAAAAGATGTGAGTCAAGTACATTTACAAAATTATCCATGATTTTTTAAATTTTATTTCATTATCTTAACTAAGTAATAATATAATGGTAAATTAATATAATTTCATTTTGTTTCATTCCATTTTTCAACTCTACCAAGTAATGGAAGAAAAGAAAGTTATATTTTCTTTCACATTTTCCATCTTTCCTACCTAGCACATCTAAGGAAAAAAATTAATGTTTTCCATCTTTTTATTTTCCCTCCCTTCAATTTTCCATCTTTTCATTTTTTTTTTTTGCAACCAACCAAGCAAAGCATAAGGCTTTGGTTGATAGGGTGGAAAGAAAAATGGAAAGATGGAAGATTGAAAGGAGGGAAAATTGGAAAGATGAAAAACTTTAATTTTTTTTTTCCTTAGGTATGCTTAGTATGAAAGATGGGAAAATGGATGGAAAGTATATTTCTTTCCTCCTAATGCTTGGTAGAGTGAAAAAGTGAGAGAAAAAAAATTAAAAATAAAATGATTTTACCCTCCTACCTTATACAAATATTTATCAAATGTAATTGTTTTTGGATAATTTTTTTGGCATTTATTAAGTTTTCATTTTCAATAAGATTCTTTTAAAATAAAAAACAAAATCTAGTCAAAATAATTCATTAATAATTAATTATTATAATTAATTAATTAATAATTAATTTATGATAATTAATTAATTTATTAGTTTTTAGTTAATTATATAATGACTAATAATTGTTAAATGCTTAACTCAACCATGAATAATGTCAAAAAAAAAGAATAATGTCTAATACTAATAGAATTATTTTTATACAAGAAACTTGATATGTCATATGTCAACCCCCAAGAAAATAAAAGAAAATATAGATGTTGATATATATATTAATGCATCAAGTATTATAAACAAGTCCATATTCAAAGTATTTCCATCCAAGAGTATTACTATTTTTTCATTAGTAACGAAAATCAACCTATGTTCCGAGCAATAAAAGTACTATAAAAAAAATCCTATTGCTACAAGCTCTTTCATTTACTCATCATCTTCAAAAGTACCTCTTTACATCATTGAGTCGAAACTCAAAAGAAAGCCCACATCCTTTGTTGGCTTTGATTTAAAAATAAAAAAGCATGAGTTGGAGATCTTCTGGCACATCAATCCTCAACAACTCATCAAATACTTCAGCTTCGAAATAACAGTGTGACCTTCCTTTTTCAGCAATAGCCAAATCCCTTTTCAGCAATTTGTGCAACTTTTTCTGCAATGGCATTGCCTTGTCTCATTGCCAATTGCATGGTCTAAAACATCAATTTGTTTTTCAAATAAATCTTCCATGTGAGATTTCTTTTTAGAGATATTTGATTGCTGATTGCTGTGCAACAAAATTTGATATGGATGTTGGAGATGATGGTTCATAGTTTATTTCCAGATCAATTGAAGTTGGATTTGCACTACTTTCTTCTATTGCCCATTCTTAAATTCTGTCTTTTGCATTGCAAGCTCCCTTACCATTAGCTCTGGATTTGCATTGCAAGATCCCACATGCCTACCTACCATTAGCTTGGATTACATGGGGGCATGATGTTTGCTGCATACAGTTTGCTTATTGTGTATTGTTTTGCTATATAAACTTACTAGTTACCATCAACTTGCCTATACTATAATACTCTTAGATTGACTTCTGCTAAAGCTTAAACAAGTTTTATTGCTGGTTGAAAAAACAATTCATTTATGCTCATATAGAACTACGACTGAGAGCATTGATCGAGATTCACAATGAACCAAGCTCATAGAAGAAAGAATTTTACATTGCAGTCAGATGAGTTACTAGTAAAGTCCTGAAATATAATCACAAGCTCATCGAAGCTTTATTGGTAACAATATACACATAGCAAATTATCAAAGAAAAACAATACTAGGAGCTAAAGTAGCAAAATGTAGACAAACACAATACAGAAGAGAATTTAGGATAAAAGCTGGCAATTACTAACCTTTATAAGTCTCTCCCACACTTCAACCTCAACTTCAAAAGGTTCTGTAACCAGATTCCATCCAAACCCATTCAAATGATTAAACAAATTAAAACATTTACCAAAATTTTCCTTAAGAATTTTCAAATGATTTTTCAAATTATTTTTATCAAATAGGAAATTAACTTTCTCAGTTAATATTTTCACCATGTTGTCATAAGCATGAGGGGCGAATGTGCCATCAACTTTGTTTCCATTCACTTGTTGCTCCAACATTGCATCAATATATATATATATATATATATATATACATATATCATCCATCTCTTCTGTCCATTTGAGATTAACCTTCTTATCCTCACTAGTGCACTCACTATTTTTAGACTTCTTAGCCATTTTCAAAACTGCATATTAAAATATAAAATAATTCTATATTAAAATACAAAAATATAAGATAAAGTTGAGAATGAAACTAGAGGAGCTAACAAAAGAATGTTGACTTGCTCAAAAATATTTAAAAGGAAAAAATAAAATTAGAAAGGCTACTATGAGTTTAAGCCACATTATTCAGGGAACAAGTAAACCATGTGGATTATTGATCAACTCTTGTAACGTTCACAGTTTTAAGCATTGATGGGGGAGGGATTGTGAGAATTATGCCAACAACTATCTTGAGTTTCCTTGAACTCAAGTTACATGCATGTTGACTAGTCTTTTGTAATAAGCATTTGGAATTTTCACAACCCTTACTTTCTTTTTTTCATCCATCTTAAGCATTCATTACTATTTTCAGCAGTAATATTCACAAATGCCTAGTGAAATTGGTTTCTATCCTCTTAACAAGAGGAGGTGGAGCAGGCAACAAAGCATCCACAAATTTCAATTACTACACATATTAACTAGAGAGAGAGAAGAGTATCAAAAATACAAGTTATGATGAAACTGACATAAATATAATGTATCATTATTAAGAACTAAACTACTTGACACTGGGGAATTTTTATACTTAATGAAGCCAAAAGGTGGGGACATCATGCCTAATTTGCAGAACAACTTAATGGTTTCCAGTCAAACCATATAGTTAGCAACAAAATAGTTTAACATTTTCCAAAAGTGGTTTTTTTTCTTTTCTGCAAATAAATTGCATACTAATTTAACTTAATCATCCTAAATTGCAATTTCTAAAACACATACAAGAAAAATGTCCACTCAAATGATAAAATGGTAACAATTTCATAGCTTAGTCAATTGGATTAAGTAGTAATCATAATAAATATCCAAAATAATATAATGAAACATCAACCTAAACAACAATATTGCCTTAAGAAGAATACAGTAGGCAAAAATGCTTTCAAGCAAAGGATATATACTCGATGGAGATATATAATAATTAAAAAAGAAATGGAAGCTGACAGTCCAATCCAATAATTAATAAAGAAAATTAATTTAATTCAGAGTAATTCATGGTTTATCCTCATAATTATAAGATCAGCTTAATCCGAGCTCAACAAAGGATTCAAAGAAGCTTGTTTCCCTTAAGCATATTTGTTGAGCCTTTTTACCAATCTTGTTCATAAGAAAAAGAAGCGCACAAACACTTAATTATTTTTATAAGAGCTAGAGCGTATACAAGCGCCATTATGGCACCGAGTATAAAATGGACACAAATTCTAATAGTTTATTTCTCTAATCTTTCATGTTTTCATTGGACTTTAGCTACATTGATGAAGTTTATGTTGATTTTTGTTTTCCATATATACAACTTATAATATATTTGTTTCTTCTATTCCCAAGAAATAAGCCATGTCTAAAGTAAATATCAAAAGATAAAAGCTCCAAATACCTTGAAACTTATGGTCATGCACTTTAATAAACAAGGCTGGGCGTTAGTTCAAGCTTGCCTGCATAGCCAAAACCTTTACTTAGCTTTATAAACAAGCTCAGTTATTGAAATTTCTTATATCTAACACCTAGACTCCCACTTGATTGTCAGCAAGATAGGGGACTTGTTGGATAATACATAATTTAACTTAATAAATCAAAAACTTTAACTTTAAATAGCACAAACTCGAATGATCTTTTTTAATAGAGTGTTGGTACAATTTTTATCATCAAGCATTGGTATTTTAATTATAAATTTTTTTTATAAGATCTAACATTAGCCCTGAACCACATTGTGAGTAAGGTTAATACTTACTATACAGTATAACGGATGCAATGAGTTATGGCACTTGAGAAGCACCAAGAGAGGCACCATACAGCCTAGGAAAGAGTACCATCCCTCAAATTATTAAGGCATCTTTAGTATTATCAAGATGTAAATCACACTTAGAAGAGCAATATTTTAGAATGTAATCTATTAGGAAGAGCAAGCCAAAGAAAGAATTTTTGTTAATCAGTAGTAGGGTATTTCCAATAGCCAATTCTAGTTTCTATCATCAGGGGCACATCTCCCACCATGCTTTAGGCAATATCTTATGCAAATTTGAGACAAAATTCTCTTTTTAGAAGAGTAATTCCAAACTGGATAATCTCTAGCACTAGTAGTGTGATTCTATAGGTATCTCAAAGGAAAGGACGATAAACCAAGACACAATACAATTGATAAACTCTCTCACCTTTATCCTATGATTAGCAAGGTGAGAATAGCTTAAAATATTCTAAGAAAAGACAAAATAAAAATAATAAAAAAGCTATTAAAACGCTTTTTATGGTGCAATTCGTGCACTCCACTACCAAACTTGTTTGAAAGAATCCTCTCTTTTCTCAAGACCGCGTGTAAGGACTCCAATTTTCTTATGTTCAATATAAGCTATAAAGTGTAGGAATTTAAAAGAGAAAATTTATTATGAAAATATTTATGAAGGGTCTGTTCGATAAGGTTCAGGGAGGTACTCGGTAAGGACCCCTACCAGGACTTTCTCTGTGCAAATCGAAGTGAGACCCTATAATACTGATATTTGAGATGAAATATGAACATAGCAAGAATTTATATCTCAAAATTACCTCGTTGAGTGTATTTTGAAAAGTTAAAAAATAAATTTGAAAATGACAATCGCGTCCATATCCCGGACGAACTTTTTGGAATAATGGTCAAACTAAATTGACTTTGAAACCACAGACTATCATAGGATGATTCTTGCGTAAAAATGTTTCATGTAGATCCAGCCCGTGAACTAAATTATGCGAAAATGTTATAAACAACGCGAACAAAACCGAAAACTTTCGTTAAGGGATAGTTTAGTAATTTTACTACCCATATTCGATCAAACCATTTTGAAAGTCAATAATTGATCATGTTTGACCTAAATATATAGAAAATAATAAAAATAAAACATTAAATCTGAATTTTAAAAATATTAAAATAATATTAGGATATAAATGAAAATAATGGGTTTGTGCAAGGGTACAATGGTCCTTTTTTTCAAGAGTTCGTCAAAGTTGGTCAACCTTTGACTTAATTGACTAAAAAAAATAAAATAAATAAAAATGGAAATTAAAATCTGACCTGGAAATATTTCAGCACTGTTTAGTGCAATATTGTAAATAATGAAAACATAAAAGGGTAAATTTCTCATTTTATTTATGGGGCAAATAAATATACATAAAAATCAGATGAAACAAAAATTTCTTGGTTATTTTCTCTCCTATCCAGCCGACTGGTTCTGTTGCAATTTTTCTTTTCTTCATTTTTGCTTCACGTCACTACCTTTTCCCTTGTAGAACATCATCCAACCTTCACCAAATCAATTAGCATCCTTAATAAAAATTGTTCCTCACTTCAATAGCTCCTTATATATGGGATTTGGTGGATTAATTCCAGCAATTGAAGGCTAAAATTCTTGCTGGCATATTTGGTTCAAGCATTGAGTTCGGGAGATTAAAGAGGTTTAAGCTATGTTATTAACATTGATACACTACATGGAACTGAGGTAAGGAACATATATGAGAGTTGTTTAAGAAATATTTTACTTACATTTGGAAATTCGCAAGAATCAGATTTAATCATCTCCCACCCAATTTTCCTAAGCAAGAAAATCTATATTTATTATTAAAATATTTAATGAAGGATCTATTCGATAAGATTTAGGAAGGTACTCGATGAAGGCCCTACCAAGACTTTCTTTGTGCAGATCAAAGTAAGACCCTAGAATATTGATATTTGAGATGAAATATGAACATAGCAAGAATTTATATCTCAAAATTACCTCGTTGAGCATATTTTAAAAAGCTTGAAAACAAATTCGAAAATGACAATAGCATCTATACCCCAGACAAACTTTTTTGAATAATGGTCAAACTAAATTGGCTTTGATACCACTGACTGTCAGAGGATGATTCTCACGTAAAGAAGTTTCATGTGGATCCAGCTCGTGAACTAAATTACGTGAAAGTGTTAGAAACAATGCGAATGAAACTGAAAGCTTTCGTTAAGGGATAGTTAATTAATTTCGCTACCCATATTCGATCAAACCATCTTGAAAGTCAACAATTGATCATATTTGGCCTAAATATATAGAAAATAATAAAAATAAAAACATTAAATCTGAATTTTAAAAATATTAAAATAATGTTAGGATATAAATGAAAATAATGGGTTTGTGCAAGGGTACAATGGTCCTTTTTTTTAAGAGCTGGTCAAAATTTGTCAACACAATTAACTCAAAAAATAAATAAAATAAATAAAAATGGAAATTAAAATCTGACCTAGAAATATTTCAGCACTATTCAGTGGCAATTTTGTAAATAATGAAAACATAAAGGGGTAAATCTGTCATTTTATTTATAGGGCAGATAAATATCCATAAAACTCAGATGAAACTAGAATTTTTTGGTTATTTTCTCTCCTGTCCAGGAAACTAGTTCTATTGCAGTTTTTCTCTTATTCATTTTTGCTTCACGTCACCACCTTTTCCCTTGTAGAACATCATCCAACCTTCACCAAATCAATTAGCATCCTTAATAAAAATTGTTTCTAACTTCAATAGCTCCTTATATCTGGGATTTGGTGGATTAATTCCAGCAATTAAAGGCTGAAATTCTTGCTGGCAAATTTGGTTCAAGCACTGAGTTTGGGAGATTAAAAAGGTTTAAGCTGTGTTATTAACGTTGATACACTACGTGGAATTGAGGTAAGGAACATGTATGAGAGTTGTTTAAGAAATATTTTACATGCATTTGGAAATTCGCAAGAATCAAATTTAATCATCTCCCACCCAATTTTCCTAAGCAAGAAAATCTATATTATTTCAAATTCATATGAGTTTTATGTGTTTTAAATTGCATAAGATTATATGTTATTTATTGTATTTATTTTACAAGAATTGATTTTACATAAAATGATTTACATGAATTGATTTTACATAAAATGATTTACTTGAATTGATTTACATGAAATAATTTACATGTATTGATTTATATGAAACGAGTTACATGAAATGATTTACATGGAATTATTTATATGAAATAGTCACATTGTATAACATGAAATTCTATTACTAATTTACATGATTTTCGACTGATTGAAGATAATTGCTATTTGAAAATGATATCTATTGTTAAATGAAATGATTTGTGAAAATGTTTTGAGACAGTCATACCTCAGTGATCATGCATACTGTTATATGACTGCGAGACCTGATCAGTCCGCAAGTTTACTGTATATGACTGTGGGATACCTGATCAAACCCATAGGTTTCCACAGTGAGCACTGACCAGTGCGAATTGTGTGCACTGTTTTGACGATGGCCATTCATCACTATTTCGTCTCTTCGAGGATACTGTTTACTGTTTCGTCCCTACGGGGATACTATATCGTGCATGATTCTATTGGATGTAACTGTCTCCATTGTATTGTACTGTTTTACCAAACTGAATTGTTTACTGGTACTGAATGGTTACTAAACTGAAATTGTTTACTGATACTGAATTATTTATCGATACTAAACTATTTACCGAACTGTTTATTGATATTAAACTGTTTACCAATATTGAACTGTTTACTGTAGTGTTTTTCAATTAACAGTTTATAAACTATTTATATATTAAAATATTTCATGAAATGCTTTTTATAGCATTATTTAAATAAATTGTTCATATACTGATATCGATTTTGAAATTGCATTACATAAATTACTACACTTTTCATATTGATTTCATCGCCGTTTACTTCTTATAGTCGCTACTAGGGACCGAAACACAATAGGTACTTCAAAGTATCTCCCATACTCCACCCGGTTTCTTAGCCGACTATAGTATCCTTCCTACAGCGTACCTTAGTTAGCTGCTAGGAAATAAATGTTTTTATTGCATTTTAATATTTATATTTAATATACCTTTTTCATGATTAGAAAAATATATTATTTATTTAACTGCATATAGTACGCACTTTTATATGTGTTTCTTACTGGGCTTTTCCCAAAGCTCACCCCTTACTCACCATCCCAGATACAGTTCAACAGTGTACGTGCCGCCAGTTGCTTTCGGATTAATTGAAGAAGATCATTAGAAGTTTATAATATTGAGTGAAAAGGTATTAGTTAAATTTATATATATGTTCAGATAAGTGTATGCACAGTAGATGTACTTATAACCAGTAGGATGTAAATTACTTTGAACTATTACAAATAGAGTTATAAATAATATATTATAGATTTTATTTTGGGTATTTTTATTTATTATTTATGAGTAAATTAATTTAATGGTATAAATGTTAAATTGAAATGAGAATTGTAAATTGAACTTGCATTGACACTGAACGCAAACCTATTGATACCAATTAATCGAATGAGAAAGATAGCGATAAAAAAGAAAAAGTTAGTTCGAAATTTTATAATTCGAGACGTTACACCGCGCCATTCTCAATTCAACATAAACAATCAAATAACCAAAGAAATAGAATTATGATAAGGCATTCAAACAGGACATAAAATTGAAGCAAATAGTACTTGAGCTAAATTCCGCAACAGCTAACATTTGTTACTAGAAATTAGGGATCGAAACATACCTGACTAATTAGAATGAAATGAAAGGAACTAGCAAAATCAAGAAGCTCCAAAGTCCAGGAACAAGCTTTAATCATCTAACCCATTACAAATGGTGGCTTGAACGACGGTGAGAGAGAGGACATTAGCAATAGAGAAAGAGAGATCGGGAGTATGGTGAATGAGAGGTTCAATGTTTCAGAAGAAAAAAAAAGCAAAGGTAATAATTTTAAGTGTTATTAGGGGCAATTTGGTCTTTTTAATTAATTTATTCACATGCCTCCCTTTTCTTTCCTTTTTTCTGTCCAATTTGGATAGATTGATATTTTTAAAGGAGAGAAAAACAACTTTCTCTCCTCTTTTCTTTCCTTCTCATTTTCTATTGTACCAAGCAATCTCAAATTTTATTTTCTTTCCATTTTTCCTTCCATAACTTTCTTTCTTTCCACTTTTAAGCTGTGCTTGTTGTACCAAGCACAGCCTAAAAGTCTAAATACAAGAACATAATTGATTATAAAGTGGTTTATATGTCATCTATCAAAGCTTACATTACTAGCTCAAGTTTAACCAATCATTATTAGCCTAGGTTGGCCTTTCATGGTGGCTTCCACTTTCTAGTCCACTTGAGAATCAACTTGTAGAGTCAAGCCTCATTAAATGTAGTCGTCTAACAACTACATGAATTACTTAATTAACATATAAAGCTCCATGGAAGGTTTACTGCAAACTATGTCACATCAATGGTGTATATAAAGGCTAGAGACTAGGAAGGAAATGATCATCTAATCACTTTTTCCACTACTCCACAACAACTAAATATTACCTTATTCCAAGGAGCTTTAAGCTCTCTCTCTCTCTCTCTCTCTCTCTCTCTCTCTCTCTCTCTCTCTCTCTCTCTCTCTCTCTCTCTCTCTCTCTCTCTCTCTCTTATTTCTTCTCTTTCTTTTTCTCATTCATTATCCCTTGAGCTTTTTATTGACTTAAGTGTCAAAACATGCTCAAATTTACAACTTTGACACCTTTTCTGATCATTCTTGTTTTGTATGTCTGAGTAGAGTCGCCATAAAATCCCCAGTGATATCCACCCATATTATTGAAGACATCAACAATTGGCACTTACTAACTTAAGTATTAGAGCAAGCTTCAAAGGTACAACTTCAACGCCCTTCATGATCATTCTTGTTGCAAGCTTGAGTATACTCATCCAAGGTGACCAAAATCTCTAGTGATATCTACCTATATTGTTGGACATCAATAATTGACGCTATTTTTGAGAACGACTAAAGCTATGTTTTTCTCAACAACCTCTAGCCCGTAAGTGCTTTGACCTCTAATCAAAACGTCCCACAACTAGCCAAATGCCTCAAGTCCCACCCTCACCTAAATTTCTCCACCCCAATAGAACTTCTCCCTACCTTTCAGTATTCCCCTACCTATATCATCAATAGACTTACGAATACAACTCACACATGTAGGAAGCAACACCCTCTTCCCAACGGTGAACAAACAAGTAAAATTACTTTCAAAACCTTATGAGCACACTCGCTCCCATATTTTCCTCCCTTGGTCATGCGTAAACAACACATCATGCCTCAACCTCATTGCCACGTTATCCTTGAGATAATCTAAAATTCAACCATAGTACCATCAAGGAAGAAGTGAAATGTAGAAGATGGAGACTAGCCTACAATCGCAAGTCAAATTAATCACCAAGATGAATAGGTCGACTAGTGACCTCCTCCTATGGCGGAGGAGTTTGAATTGCTTGCCTAGCTATTTTGAAATCTTACAGAACTAGTTCAAAGTGCCCTGCTTAGACCCTTGGCCCAAAGACAACCCTCCCTCGCCATGCTTGGCCTCCCTCGCCATCTAAGGATCCTTGTCACCAAGAGGAAAAAAGGTTAGCTCTTCCTTTGTACTTGAAACTTTGGAGAGAGCCACCCCAAAAAACACACAACCCCTCCAGTTTGAAGAATAAGTAGAGGAACCTGACGACATCCGTGCTTGCAGGGGAATAGACTAGTAACAAGGAGTTAGAGGCTAAGATGGAGATGATGGAGAAAAAGCTGTAAAGTAAAATTGTGGTGCACTTGAATAAGCTGAGGTTGCTAAAAACTTTACTGTTTGTGAAAGAGATCGATCGAGATCAACCACCAACCAATTTTTGAATGCCCGCTATTGAAAGTTTTAAATATAGCTGTGTACAAACACCACAACAAAACAGCATTGTTGAACGAAAACATCAACATTTACTGAATGTGGCAAGAGCATTACGTTTTCAAGCACATTTATCTGAAAATTTTTGGTCTGATTGTGTTCATCATGCAACCTACTTAATAAAGAGATTACCTTCACCAGTAATCTCTCACAAAAAAAATTCAAAGAGCCTCCTGTGTTTTCAAATCTTAAGGTCTTTGGGTGTTTATGCTATGCTTCCACCTTGGCACATCACAGATCAAAACTAGATCCACGTGCACTCAAATGTATCTTCCTTGGTTTTCCTTCTAGAACAAAAGGTTACAAACTCTTTGCACTACAATCAAAAGAAATTATAGTATCCATGGATGTTATCTTCTATGAACAAATATTTCCTTTTCATTCCTCTTGCTCAACTTATAATAATCAGTCTTTCTCCATATCCCTTCCTATATTAGATCATTCTCATGATGAATATATACCATCTACTACTTCTATACCAAACACTTCAGAACCTTTAGACCAATCTCAACCCACTAGGAAATCCACTCAAAACAGACTTCCTCCAACATACTTACAAGATTATCATTGCAATTTAGCTCAGTCCAATTCCTCTACTGCTTTGGATCCTCCAAAACAAAAATCATGTACTCCTTATCCTATTTCTTCTGTCCTTACTTATACAAAGTGCTCACATAATCATACTTTATCAATTACATCCATCACAGAACAATAATCTTATGAAGAAGCTATTACACATGATTGTTGGAGAAAGGCAATATCTACAGAATTACAAGCTCTACAGGACAATAATACTTGGGATATCACTGATCTCCCTTCCAACAAGAAAGCCATCGGTTGTAAATGAGTTTTCAAAGTCAAGTACAAGGCAAATGGTGAAGTAGAGAGGTTCAAGGCTCGGTTAGTAGCCAAAGGATACACACAACAACCTAGAGTGGATTTTACAGATACATATTCACCAGTAGCAAAAATGAATACTGTTAGAACTCTTTTGGCTATTGCAGCAGCCAAACAATGGCATCTTCACCAATTAGACATAAACAATGCCTTTCTCCAGGGTGATTTGAATGAAGAGGTATTCATGAAACTCCCTCCAGGTCATCCGCAGCCAACTCTGGCCAAGTTTGTCAATTGAAGAAGTCCCTCTATGGCCTCAAACAAGCAAGCCGCCAATGGCATTCAAAGGTCAGCTCAGCTCTCTTGGCACAAGGTTTTCGACAAGCCCCATCTGATCACTCCTTGTTTGTCAAGAATGTTGACTCCTCATTCATTGCTCTTCTCATCTATGTTGATGATGTTATACTTGCAAGCAACAATGCACAATTAATTCAAGAGATGAAAACATATCTTGATTCATCTTTTAGAATCAAGGATCTGGGCACTCTGAAGTACTTCCTTGGTCTTGAAGTTGCACGATCAAAATCAGGCATCTATCTCTATCAGCGCAAGTATGCCTGAGAAATACTCCAACATACTGGTTTTCTGGGCTACAAACCAGTCACAACACCAATGGTTCCATCCTTAAAACTTTCAAAATCTACTGGTGTTCCCCTTGATGATCCTACTTCCTACAGGAAACTCATGGCAAACTCTTGTATCTCACTACTACCAGACCAGACCTATCGTTTGTTGTCCAGCAGCTATCATAATTCCTAGATCAACTAACTGATATTCATCCCAAAGCTACCCACAGAGTTCTTCGATATATAAAAGGCAATCTTGGTCAAGGTCTATTCTTCCCTGCTATCTCTGATTTGCAGCTCAAAGCCTTTTTAGACTCTGATTGGGCTGCATGTTCAGACATCAAACGATCTGTCACTGGCTTTTATGTGTTCCTTGGTAATGCACTTGTTTCCTGGAAATCAAAGAAACAGCCAACTGTTTCTCGGTCATCTTCTGAAGCAGAATATCGAGCCATGGCATCTGTGACCTGTGAGCTTCAATGGCTAACCTATTTGCTCCATGATCTTCAAGTTCATCATCCCTATCCAGACTTTCTGTTCTGTGACAGCAAATCTGCCATTGCCATTGCTGAAAATCTGGTCTACCATGAAAGAACAAAACACATTGAAATTGACTGCCGTCTTATCCAAGAAAAACTTCAAGCCAGAGTTATTCGTTTGCTGCATGTATCTTCTTCTTCTCAGCTTGCTGACATCTTCACCAAACCTCACTATCCAGCTACTTTTGCTCCATATCTACAGAAGCTTAATCTACAGACCCTCTACACTCCAGCTTGAGGGGGGCTAACAAAGTTCAGCAGCTCACTTTATCCAACTAACTCATTTTACTGTTGTAGTTAGTTTAATCACTAGTTAGTTAAAAATAGTTTTCTGTTAGTTAGTTCTCTATTCTGACTTTGTATATATAAGCACTATACCATCAGATGAATAATAACAAGACTTCTCATCATCTTCTTGAATTGCTTATTCTTAATAACTATTGTGCAGAGCCTTTTTACCAACAGTAAAAGGTGTAGCTCGGGCTTGGTAATCTAGCCTTGCATCTTAGTCGATCACTTCATTAGCAGTCGACTTGCCAAGAAATGACCCTAAGTTTGATGGTTGTGAAACAGGTACTTGGGGAGTCACTAAAAGAGTCTGTGATGAGTTTTAATGCAAAGGCCTTCAAGTCAAGGACTTAAAATAGTATGTAGATGTCGCATGCCTGAGGTAATAGAGAACTAAGATATGCTCAACTTGAAGAAAGGAAAAAATATGAGGTGGATAACAGACTCATCACGAGCATCATTAATATGATAACAAGAGCAGTACCACCTTTAACAAGAAAAAAAGTGGATAGGGCCAGTGGGGTTATAGCCCTCACCTCCACAACCAAAAAACCTGGGTCATAAAAGGAGAAGCCCATGTCTTTTTTAGAAGGAATTGAATTCCTCATGAGACGCTATAGTAATCAACGCCATTGTCTATAATCACAATGTAAGAAAAATTTGTTTTGACTATCAAAGTGCATGTGATGTCTTGTATAATGAAGCCATGAGGAATATGTGTATTATCGAGGACAAGCTCAAGCCATACTTGTTGACCTTAGTAGGATTTGGGAATGAGCAGGTTCCTATGTTAAGGGCCACAACCCTTCCTATTACTTTAAGCATAGAGCCTAGAACTGTTACGGCCATAATGGAATTTATGGTCGTCAAAATCCCTTCGGCTTACAATATGGTTCTGGACCTACCTAGGCAAATAGCAATGAAGATGGTAAGGTTTGCTTCGCATCTGAAGATTAAATACCTTACTCCACATCAAATTGGTGAAGCCTAAGGTGATTAGTCAATGGCAAGGTGATGTCACAAAACTGCTTTAAAGGTAAAACGAAAGGGTAGTGAGGCATTCACAATAAAAGTACGAGATCAAAGACCAGAGCTAGATTAGAGCTGCCTGAGCCAGCGGACAATCTTATCAGATTCCCTTTCGACGTACAAACTCCAAACAGGTACATGCAAATCAACTCCAAGCCCGAAAAAAAGAAGAACTTGTGCAACTAATTAAAAAAATGCCCACCTATTGGCTTAGAAGCCGAGTGACATGCCAAGAGTAGACCCGAAGGTGTTGGTACACTAACTCAGTCATCCCACTAATATCCTTTGGAATTGAATTATCAATTCTTTTAGGTTGTGTTTGGATGAAGAATTTCAAGGAGAGAATTCATTTCAATCAAGATATTTAAAAGTCCAAAATGCAAATTTCTTGTTTGGCAAAAAATTTTGAAGAATTTGAAAATTTAGAATGGATTTCAAAAGGGAATCTGAAATGCTCAAATTCTCTTTTGAAAAACCACCTAAAGAGGTGGTTTTTCAAAATTCCTTCCACTCTTTGTTACTTTATTAGACATGATCCACTATTAAATATAGAGTTAAAAACAAAAAACATATTGTTTTATTTAAATTTAATATATATATCTTTATTTTTTATATTATTAACAATATCTATATATTTTTACAAATCTAATAATACCCATATTGCATATTTTATTTGATATTTTTCTTTTTGTAATATATAATATTATTATTTTTCTTTTATAATTATTTTTTATTTAATCAAATTTTATTATCCAAAAATTCTTTCTAAAATTTTTTTATCCAAACAAGTCAATTATAAATGCTAATATTTTAAAATGATAAATTTTGAAATGTCTTCATTTTAAAATGCCTCAAAATTTTAAAATTTCCCATCCAAACGCACTATTAAGGATTGTAGTATGCATCTTATAACTTCCAACCACCTTTCTGCTGTTTACAGGGGAATAACACCAACGCCTTTTCTTTTCAGCATTAAACTCGTGAACCATGCTTTCAATCTCCCTATTATCAAGAGCAATGCATGCATCGCAAGACCCTTCCACAAACTATTCATCCATAGTTCAAATACCTTCTTCATTATTGTCTCCAACCACATTTTCATTTTCAATTTCCCTATTGTCATCTTCCTCTGAAATGATTGGCTTCTCTAAGAACATGAACAAATGATATTGTTTCCAAAACCGAATACAAATTGTGCACTTTGTTAAGAAGATAGTTGGTTTTCTATGGGCTTTCCAAAACTCTATTAAATTAGGAGATCGCTATCTTTGTGTCACTTTCAATAATAAGCTAATGAATTGGACTCAAATTTGCATTAACAGTAATTAACAGCACTGCAACGACGACCAAGAGTTCTTCTAGATTTGAATAAACAATTTATGATAACTAATTAATTTGAAAAAACAGATAAAGTTGTCTTTAGACTTATAATTGTTACAATAGCAATGAAATAGAGAAATAAAATCTTCCCCAACTTTAATCACACGAACAGGAAATGATTTATCACCACAATTTAGCAAAATAACTTCATCTATTTTGTTTTTCAAATTGATTAGTCATGATAATAACTCTCCTACTAAAATCATTAAAATTTAATGTCTTCCTGTCCATAGAGATAAAATCACCCCATAATCCTACATTACCTTTGAAAGCATAACACCCAAGTTGTTCTGTATTTAAAATCAATAGACTCTAACCACGTTCAATTCCTACAAATCACTCATTTTGCCATGTTCAGCCCATTTTCCATGGTTTCCATTTCATCAAATTCAATAAAAAATAGTTTAGCTAAGTTTTTCTTCATGTATTATCAGACACCTTGAATCCGAAGTTCTCGTGCAATTCATATGCTTGATAATAACCTCTAGCTACCCTATTACACATTTCCCCAATTTGTGTTTGACCTCTACATCTACCTCCGCTCTGCATAATTCATGTTCCAACTGTAGCATCTTCACAGTATCTTGCTCAGTCTCGACAAAATCTTGCTCTTTTAAGCATATCCTTTCTTCCTCCATAAATAAGGCTTGTCTATATTTTTTTGTTGGCTTCGTTGTTCAATATTTGTGTCCATTTCTTGTAGGGTTTTCAACCACTTGATGTTGCTTCTCTTCCAATATGCTGATATCATTTTAAATCAAGCAATGTTAACTGAGATTCTGTAATCGAAAAACCTAGCAACCACTATAGCAAAATGTACTTTTAACGGCGTTTTTTTTTTTGTTATTTAGTAGCATTTTTAAACGCCACTAAATACTCGCGGCATTAGACACAAACGTCGCAAAAAACGCCGGCTTTTCCAATGTCGAGAAAAATAGCGACGTTTTTTTGCGTGAAACGCCGCTATTTTTCATGGCATTTCTACACAGTTTTACGGTTGTTAGAAACGCCAGTAATTGCTGTGTTTAGCGGCGTTTTTGCTACAAATGCCACTAATTTTGCGGCATTTATAGTAAAAACGCCGCTATGTGGGCTATTCATTTTGAACTTTTCGTTTTCTTTATATTTTACTTATATAATTCGATTTTTTTTATTATACAATTTCATTTATTTTTTATTTGATTATATTCTTTAATTATAAATTTAATTTATATTTTTTAACTTGATTATATTTAATGATTTTTTAATTATATTTTTAGAAAATATCTTAATATGAATTACAATTATTCTGTACATGGCTAAAATAATTTTGGGCATGACTTCTTTACTGACATGAGTCATTATGATGTAAGAGCCATTCTTGATAGCAATACATTGCCAATTGAAGGAGGAGCTGTTTAACGGCTAAAGGATGCTCAATCTAAGTATATATAAAAATAAAAAAAAAACACTTAGAAGAGCACATACAATCCCAAGCACAATCATCCTGTAGTAGAGTAGAAGAGTTGTATATATAGAGTAATTCAATAGTTCAACAATTTAAAATTAGAGTAGAAGAGTATACAGCATGGTATTGCTTATCATAAGAATCCTACACAAGATATCTAAGGAAATATACTTTCTTATAATTACAAGGAAATCATATAAATAATATTGTATCAACACAAATATAGAAAGCTATTACGTCACTTCATGCTTTCCCCCCTTTTGCTTTGGTCTCCATGCATCATACTTTAGATAAAACATCAACTATTCATGTGATAACCGCAAATTTTCTATTTTTGGAAATAATATTTAAGAAAATAGATAAGAGGAAATAAATAAATTAAAGTAAATAAATAAAAATTTATTTACGAGATGAGAATATAGTTGAAATTTTCGAAATTGATGAAGTGAAGAAGTAGAGAAAATTAATTTGGATAAAGTTGAAGAAATTTAATTTGTATAAATGGAAATCTAAATTAAATAAGAAATGAAAATAGGTGTAAATAAATTGGATATTAAGAAAATCCAAAATTTTAAGGAATAAAAATGCGAGTATTTATATATTTTTATAATTTTATTATATAAATATATATTTAAATAAATTATATATGTTTTATATAATTATATATATATGAAATATATATATATATATTATAGCTTATGATAAAAGTATATGAATATATAAGAAATATAAATATTATTTTAAAATTAAGTGTATAGATATTTATTTTAAACTATACACAAAATATATATATTATATTAATAAGCATATATATATATATATATATTAATTATTGATATAAAGAAAAATATATATATGTAATATAAAAAATAAATAAAAAATAAAAAACAGAATGGGAATCGGGAAAACCCGATTCCCATAATTTCCTTTTGTTTGAAACAGAGGAAGGAGAAGCCGGCCGACGTCAGCCGACCAAAGGAAGAAGAAGAAGATGTCGTCAGCGAGAGGAAGAAGAGGAGGAGGCGACCGGCGACGGGAAAGGACGGAAAGAAGAAGCAAAACGCGGTGAAACAGAAGGGAAAAATCGGCGAAATCGAGAGGAGAAAAGGAAAAGAGATACGGCGGTGCCGACCAGCCCAGGCACCACCACCGCCACCCGAACCTTAGCGGAGGTGAGGGGAAGGTGAAGGAGGCCACCGGTGAGGCCAACGACGGCAGAGGAAGGGAGAACGAAGGAGGAGGAGAAACCGAGACCCACGTCGCCAGATCCATCGCCGTGCAGCCGATCCAGGGCAAACGGAGGGCACCGGCGAGTTCGCCTTGACGTCGGCCAGCTGAAGGGTGCCTGAACCGCAGGAGAACCGACCGTCGGTGAGGAACCGACGAGGAAGGAGGCAGACCGGTCTGAATCGGTCTGACCAGAAAAGAAGAGGAAAAAGAAAAAGAAAAAGGAAAAAGAAAAAGAAAAAGAAAAAGAAAAAGAAAAGAAAGAGAAAGAAAAGAAAAGAGAAAAAGGAAGAAAGAAAAGAGGAAAAGAAGAAAGAGAGAGAAAAAAGAGAATTTCGAGAATTCGAAAGATTCCCGAGAACTTGGCAACTCGAAAATTACGAAAATTCAGTAAGAATTCCGGAAAATGATTTCGAGTAAAAATTTAATAAATTATTTATGAAAACTGTAAAATTTAGAATTTTAATTTCCAGAAATTATTCTCGGCGATCAAGATGAGGATCGGGAGAGATGGAGTAAGGGCGCGACCGATAAGAGGAAGTCACCGACCCGAAAAAGGTAAGTGATACATGTGCAGCACTAGAGAGATATTCAGTCTGCATGTTTTAATTACGAAATATTTTATGGAAATATTTTATGAAATTATTATGATGAATGATTGGTTGGAATTTGGAATGAAGTACTGGTTGGAAATTATAAACTGTATTTTTCGTGTAGGAGGCTAGCCAATCGACAGCCATTATACTGCCGAAAAATTATCAAAAATTATCGAAAATTTCTAAAAAACTACAAAAAATCATAATAATGGTTTTATTACACGAAAAAGGATTTTCAACCACGAAAATCGAGAAAATAAATATTTTCATAAAAAAACGTGAATAAAATGAAGTGATTTTAAAATATTCATGTTTTCGAGAATGGTGATAATGAAACACCGAAAATTATTTTCGAGAATGGTGATAATGAAATCACCGAAAATTCTCCTAATATGTAAATTACACGTAATACAAGATGAAAAATGAAAAGAAATAAAGTGAATACTTTTATATATATTTCTTAAATGTTCACTAAATATTTTATAACCTTTATGGTTTTAATTATGAAATTACTACTTTTATAAATTCCATAAAGGTTTTCTGATGATGAAAAATACGATTTTGAGACTAGATGGCATCCTATCATGCTGATATGTGATATGTGATATGTAACATGTAATATGTGATATTTGATATGTAGTCCCGGCCGACACCTGATCAGTGATCCGCCGAGGACAATTATAGACTATGGCCATAGATCTGACATGATTGTTTTATACCCTTCGAGGTCTATAGCATGATATGAGTAACAACCCAGTGGACGGGCTGGGCGTGCGTGCCTAAGTCTCCATATATGAGAAATGTTTTATATGATATGTTATATGTTAAATGTAAATGTTTTATATGATATGTAATACGTGAAATGAAAATGATTTACAGCATTTTACAAAATGCTTATTTCAATACTGATTTTAGTACTACAAGATAATTTTCATATGACATGTAATATGAATATGTAATATGTTTTCAAAAAGGAAAAGGAGGAAAGTAAATCTAATATTCTTAGTTTAAATTTTAAATTGAATATTAGATTTAAATGATTTATATGTTATACGAAAGAGGTTTAATAGCTTATTTTGCTATTTTAAAGTACTGTACTAATTATGATTGTACAGTAGAACATGAAATGAGTTTTAAAGGAAAATGATGATGATTTAACTAATATTCTTTTCAAAGAAAATATGAATATTAGTTATTTTATTTAAATGCTTTATTTCATAAAAGCATTATTTTGAAAAGAATATGAAAAGGTTATGGAATAAAAAAAAAAGATTTAAATTTCAAAAGAAAAATGAAATTTACTCTCTACAGTTGCTTCTAGGTTCCGGGACAAGATAGGTATTTCAAAATACTTACCTTACTCCATCTGGATCCCCAGCCGACTGTAGTATCCTTCCTACATGCGAGCCTAGAGCCCATAGGAAAAATGAAAAAGTTTTTCAACATATAGATGGCTGAGTATCAAGTGAGGCATATAATTCCCTTACTGAGCCGTGGTTTGCTCACCCCTTAATTTTAACATTTCAGGTTTTCGAAGACTGAGAGTTTGACACCCAAAGGATTTCGGCTGCGCATTTGGAGATGATGCGACAGCTTGATTTAATTAATAAGGTATGATCATTTATTTTCTGTATTTAGACTTACTTACAATACTACTTTATGAATTAAGATAAGGGATGTAATTCATATTATAATTTAATATGTAATTGTTTATATGTAAAAGAAAAGTAAAGTATCGCAGACAACCCAACCAAATAAGATGTATAGAATAAGATGAAAAATAGGGTCACGGGATGTGACAATTCATTTACCACCCTCATTTTAGTTTTAGAAACTTATGGACCCAACAAAAATGATTAACTTGGAGAGAAACTAATTGGTTAACTAAAATGTCAGTCACAAATGTGAAAGGAAGAGTAGTTCGAAAATTAGTATAGAGGGGGCCAACTTACAAGCACTTTTTTGCTTCCAAAATCACAAATCTTAACCTGGTGAGTAAGGGGATCAACCTGTAGAAAATCAACATTTACCTCAATAACATTGTTAAAAACATTCTACGAAAATTATAAGTAAGCAAAGCATACCAAAAGATTTTGAGGCTTAAAATCCTTATGGCAAACTCCAACAACACTACGGAGGTATGCAAGCCCCCTGAATATCTATAAAGCCTCCTCTAATTAGCATAAAGAAGAACATTACGCAAGAAATCAAGCATGGAAAAGGCTAGTATGCACACCTAGTACGTGTAAAGTTTGACATAGATAAGTGGCATTCTTTGATTTGCCCTGCTGTAATGTTTTAGAACCCTAAAACATATGCTGATTTTGAACCTCTCCTATGTATGTTAGGCAGCAAAAAAGGAAACAAAGGCATGAAAAGTATGAAAGTAGCTAGAGAAGCCCAGTATCAAAGTTCAAACATCATAAGAATCTTACCTTTGGTGTTCCAATAGCACCACTAGTGTAGCATATCCTTAACCAGACTCATATCATTAACCAGAGGATAGAGCCCATGAATCATATCATTAACCAGCATTAGATAAACAACAGCTTCTTGATCGGTTGCATATCTAAAGTACTCACTGTAATTTCCAGTAAATGCTACCTACAGCAAGTTCAGGGAAACAAATGTTAAGCCAGGGTAATACATTGTAAAAATGTAATGACACTGACATCTTTTAGTCTTCAAGAGAATTTAAGCAAGAAACAAACATAGAGAAATGAGGCTGCAGCATGGTAAAAAACACATGTTATATCTGTTGGCTCTTATAGGCAATACCGAGAGGGGGGTGAATCGGTTTTTAACTAACTTTAAGCTCGTTTTTCAGTTTCTCTAAATTCTCTAGCCTATATTAATAATTTCTAATTTCTCTAGGCTAGGCAAGCATGCAATCCAAGTTCAATGCAATAAACACAATATAATTGCAAGTAAATAAAGAGTAGGGAGAGAGAGATTTACACAATCGATTTATAGAGGTTCAGCTACCTTGCCTACGTCCTCTACCTTGAGACGCTCCCAAGGATTTTCCCCAAATTCACTAACTTGAATTTGTGTTACACTCCCTCTTTTCAAGGCTCAAGAGAAACCTCTCTCTTTTTCTAGGCTAAAGAGAAACCTCCTCTTTTTCTTAGGCTAAAGAGAAACCTCCCTCTTTTTCAAGTCCATTAATTATATCATTAAACCTAGTGAACATTTCGCTAATGGACTCATTTTCTTTCATCCTAAATAGCTCATAATCATGTGTGAGCATTCCTACTTTGGTCTCTCTAACTTGATTTGTCCCTTCATGTGTGATGGCTAGTTTATCCCATATTTGTTTAGCATTCTCACATAAGGATACTCTATTATACTCATTGGGACCTAAAGCACAAAAGAGGGTGTGCATAGCCTTGGCATTCAATTGTGCCAATCTCATGTCATTGGTGTCCCACTCATCTTCACTCTTAGGGACATCTTTTCCATCTACTTTCTTTATTGGGATTCTAAGGCCATTAACAATTACTCTCCACACTTCATAGTCATTGGATTGCACAAATAACATCATCCTAATTTTCCAGTAGGAGTAATTCTCACCATTGAAGAGTGGAGGTCTAACTAATGAGTGTCCCTCTTCTCCTAGGGGTGTGCCTACATTCAAGTGAGCCATTTAAGATCGTTTTGCTCGATAGAGGTTAGTCTAAATCAATCTCGAGCCCAAGCTCTGATACCAATTGTTGGCTCTTATAGGCAATACCGAAAGGGGGTGAATCGATTTTTAACTAACTTTAAGCTCGTTTTTCGGTTTCTCTGAATTATTTAGCCTATATTAATAATTTCTAATTTCTCTAGGCTAGGCAAGCATGCAATCCAAGTTCAATGCAATAAACACAATATAATTGCAAGTAAATAAAGAGTAGGGAGAGAGAGATTTACACAATCGATTTATAGAGGTTCAGCTACCTTGCCTACGTCCTCTACCTTGGGACGCTCCCAAGGATTTTCCCCAAATTCACTAACTTGAATTTGTGTTACACTCCCTCTTTTCAAGGCTCAAGAGAAACCTCTCTCTTTTTCTAGGCTAAAGAGAAACCTCCCTCTTTTTCTTAGGCTAAAGAGCAACCTCCCTCTTTTTCTTAGGCTAAAGAGAAACCTCCCCTTTACAAGGAATGATTGTGTTTACAACTTGTGTAATCAAAGAAAGGCCTCTAAATAGGCAAGTGATTACAATGTTTAAGCTCAAGGATAAAGCCTATACAAGATTTGTGCTAAGCACTACAAGGAATAAGAGAATGATGGATGATGAAGACTTTGGAGCTCTTGATTTGTTGTTTGAGGCTTGAGGATTTGAGGAATATGTGTTATGGAGTTGCTGAGTAGTTCCTTCTACTTCCTTTAGCTTCTAGGCCTCTATTTATAGTCCCTTGGATGGTTTGTGGATGTTGGTTGGAGCCAAAACAGAAACTAGCCGTTGTATCTCACAGAAACTAGCCGTTGTATCTCACAGAAACTAGCCGTTGGGGACTTTCTGGTGCAAAGGGATCGATCCTTTTACCAAAAGGATCGATCCTTTTCTTCATTCTGGGCTTTCATGGCATTCTGCCAAAAAGGGATCGATCCCTTTCCCTATGGGATCGATCCTATTCTTCCAAAATGTGTTTTTCTTGCACTTTTGGGTTAGAAATGATATGGCTTTTGATTTTAATGCAACCCAAAATGTTTATAAGCTTTAAGGGAGTTTTTCTTGACTTTCTCAAATGAAAATATTGTCCAAAAACTTATAAGTAATTTTCTAAACTTCAATAATTCTTGAGAAAATTACTTAATATCGAAAACCATTTTATAAAGTATTAAGACCAATAAGAATATATCATTAAATCATGGTCTTAATGTTTGATATGAACACTTAGATTGGATTGAGAAAATCATGTTTGATAATGCAAATTTACAATATGAATTAAAACATTAAAGCTTACTTAAGTTTTTGTCATTTCAAAAATACATATGTCAATTTAAAGCTAACAATATCAAACATGTTCTATCCATCTAACACATTATTAGATGCATGACTGTATTCATCAAACATCAATTAGATACAAATAGGAATGGATTCAAGGATGGATTAAGATTCATAGAGTACAATCAGAATTTGCTATTGAAATATAATAATGTGAACTGTAATTAATTGAAAATTTAACTAAAAATAATATTAACCTTCAAATTCCCCGTTGAATTCATTAGTTCATTGAAGAAGTTTGTAGGCAGCTAGGATAACTTCATAAGCAACCCCTCTTTTGACTGTACTCAGCAAAATGTTTCAATTCTGCAACCAGGAATATTAGCAACTACCATGGTAGAATCATAATCAAATGAAACTACACCCAAAATGGGAAGTAAAGCTGTAAAAGGGTAATTTGCTATTTCTGCCTCTAACTCTAACCACTTGTTTAAGAATACCATTATCTGTAATGTGTATATTAGCAGAAACAAAGAAAAAACCATTGCAAGACAGTAATTGCTTTTAGTTTCAGAGTGATCAAGAAAGAATGTAAAAAAATTGTAGTATTTTGATTGGCACTAATAACAAAATCCATGATATTTAAACAGCCATGTCAAAAACTACTATATTGGTTTTAAGAATTTGAGCTGCTCAGCTAGTAAACATTAGGAAATCATGGCATTCAGAACTTATTTATGCATATAGGGTTCCAAATTATACACCTTACTGATAGTTCAAACTACTTTGGCAAATTACAAAAACATGAACTTAAAATTAAAGCAATCTTAGACATTGGATTCTTGGATCATAAAGGTCAAGAAATTCAAGGACTAGTTATCGCCATCATCATCATGATCATGCTTCTTCTTCCTATTCTCTTCTTCCACTTCCTTTGATGTTGATGTTAATTTTAGGCTTTCTTTCTCATCTTTTCTTCTTTCTTTTTAGTTTTTTGGCATCTATGATTTCCGGAAATGGTCCTTGTTCATGGTGGATCAACTTTCTACTTCTCTATAAGAAATGGTTTGCTGATGTATTAATTACCTTTGTTCGATAATATCAATCACTGACTTTCTGTGTTACTAACAAATCAACTAGGGTTTATTTTCTTTTCTTTAATTTTCATATTTAAAATTTGCATCATCAATCTTTCATTCTCCTATTATACAAACAGATTAACTCTTGTCCATCGTTGTTCACAACATAGCAAATTACTTAGAAAGGCTTTCCAAAAGCAAATCTTGCACAGGATTTGGTAACATGGGATTGTGTTTCCTTTGCATTGTTTTCAAGAGAGAATAAATAAAACAATATTAAATATAATTAAGAGCCAAGGGTTTCACCACTAGAGGATTCTTCTTGCTCGAATGGTGCCTGACCCAACATGAGCTTTGTATTGATGTTCAATTCAACCTGACTTTCCTTGAAATCCAGCTCTCTCGTGAATAAGCTCCTTCTATTTTTCTATTACCTAACATTCCTCTCTTTTAAATCTTTTGAACTAAACCAAAACATAATCAAAATCTAACAATCATTTATTTCTGAAATCAGAGCTTCATTGATTCTTAAAATAAGCTCTCCAATCTCCTATGAACAAGATGGTAATCAATAGAAGCATTTTCTGATGGAGTCTTGTCAGCTTAGATGAATTTCTAGGTTGGGTGATTGAATTTATATCCATATATCATCATCATCATCATCATCATCATCATCAGAGCCTTTATCCCAATAGATTGGGGTAGGCTATATGAACCAATAACTAAAATCATGTTAGATCGTCCATATGTATTCTCTGCCTCCATAGATTCCTATTCAAGGCCATTTGCTAATCTAATTCTAAAACCTCCATGTCTTTCCAAACTACTTCCTTCCAAGTCTTTTTCGGTCTTCCTCTAGTCTTAACCCTTCTCTCAACATCCATAGCCTCTATTCTCCTAACTGGAGCATCTAGGGGTCTACGTCTTACATGTCCAAACCAACGTAAACGATTTTCACACATTTTGTCTTCGATAGGTACCACTCCAATCATCTTACGAATATCATCATTTCTCATTCTATCCTTTCTTGTATATCCACATATCCACCGTAACATTCTCATTTCTGTTACACCCATCTTTTGTGTATGTAGCCTCTTAGTCGCCCAACATTCACTACCATATAACAATGTTGGTCTAACAACTGTCCTATAAAACTTGCCTTTCAACCATGTAGGAATTCTTTTATCGCACAACACACCTGTAGCACTTCTCCACTTACTCCATCCAGCTTGGATCCTCTAGGTCACATCACCATCAATCTCTCCATCCATCTGTATTATTGATCCCAAGTATCGAAAATGATCCCGCTTAGGTATCGCCACCCCATCTAACTTCACTACATCATGCTCTTCCAGTCGGTTAGAACTGAATTTACACTCTATGTATTCAGTCTTCACTCTGCTTAGTTTAAATCCTTTTGATTCCAACGTTTGTCTCTATAATTCCAACTTTGTATTGATCTCCACTCTAGTTTCCGCACATAGGACAATATCATCTACAAACATCATACACCAAGGCACCTTATCCTGGATGGATTTTGTCAGTTCGTCCATAACAACCGCAAACAAGAATGGACTCAACGCTGACCCTTGGTGTGATCCCACCTGATAGGAAACTCACTTGTTTGCCCCCCACCTGTCCTCACATGTGTCCTTGCGCCTCTATACATGTCCTTAATTAGTTTAATATATTTCAAAGGAACTCTTTTCTTCATTAAGGACTACCGAGTACCTCCTTAGGCACTTTATCATATGCTTTCTCCAAATCTATAAAGACCATATGAAGATCTTTACCCATTACTCGAAAGCGCTCCATAAGTTGTCTAAGCAAATATATTGCCTCCATAGTTGATCGACCCGACATAAAACCAAATTGATTCTCCGATATCTCTACATTCTTTCTTAATCTCCGTTCTATCACTCTCTCCCATAGTTTCATCGTGTGACTCATCAATTTTATGCCTCGGTAGTTCGCAACTTTGAATATCTCCCTTGTTCTTATATAAAGGTACTAAGACACTCTTCCTCCATTCCTCTGGCATTTTGTTAGTGTGCCAAATCTTATTAAATAGATTTGTCAATAACCTAACTCCTACATCTCCAAGGCATTTCCAAACTTCAATTGGGATGTCATCAGGTCTAACAGCTTTTCCATTCTTCATCATCTTTAGTGCCTCTTTTACCTCTGTCTCTTGGATTCTATGCATAAAGCACCGATTTAAATCCTTAAGAGGCACCGAAATATTATCCAAAACTTTATTTTGTCCGTCATTAAATAATTTGTTAAAATAATCTCGCCACCTGTTCTTAATGTCATTATCTTTAACAAGAGTTCTTTGATGCTCATCCTTAATACATTTCACGACTCCTAGGTCGCGACTCCTCCTTTCTCTTGCTCGCGCCAATCTGTATATCCTTTTCTCTCCCTCCTTTGTGTTCAAATTGTCGTAAATCTCTTTCGCAACCTTCGTCTTAGCTTCTGCCACAGCCTTCTTTGCCTCCTTTCTTGCTACCTTATATTCCGAAAAACTCTCTTTTGTATTGTTCTTCTTTAAAGCCTTGTAACGTTCTTGCTTAGTCTTTATAGCATCTTTTACTACTGCAGTCCACCATGTTGCGTCCTTTCCGGTCGGCACTCTTCCGTTTGATACTCCTAATGTCTCTTTGAAACATTAATGTAGTTTTATGCCTGTTATTTCTGATAATTTTAGAACAGATATGAATGTTGTCCTAAAGCTTTCAAAACCCTACTTAGAAAATTCCTTTAAGATCAGCCATGGCATAGTTCCAGAAAGCTATATAGTAGCCGGTAATCTCTCTCCTTGTCAATGGAATGGATGACAAATTTTATTTCCTCACACACCAAAAAAAAATGTTACACACACACACACATATATTGCTCTTGCTTTAGTAAGTAAGTCTTTAAATAAATTATAATTAATAATGCAAAAATGTTTTGGAATTCATGGGACACTTTTAATTATAAAATTAATATGTTAAACAATCTTAAAGCAACTGTCTCTATATTCAAATATTCTTTTTGGTGTTTGTTAATGAATCGCCACAATTGTGCAATGGTTTAAATATATGAATCACAGTACTCTTACTTGGGAAAGGATATATTAACTTATTTAGGCTTTTTCATCAACACATACTTAATTTCACTTAGAAATTAAAGCAATCTTAGGCACCTTATGAAGCTCAAAAGAAAGAAAATAAAACTTCTAAAGTAATAATCTAACAAATCAAACTAATTCACTTACAATTGTGAGAACTCATAAATCTCCAAAACCAAAAACTACTCGATTCAAATAGCAAACATTAATTATCGAAAATAAAAAAGGATTAAAATGAATATGGAACAAGCAACAAACTGGGATAGGACATAAAGAAATTGCAAACAACATAAATGATTAAAAAACCTTTAAAATGATTTCATTGTGAATATTATTTCACAACAGAGAAAAATAGCTTAAAAACTTAGAATCACAACTCATAAGAAGAACAAAAGCGAGAATCTAAAAAATGAGAATAGCTTACATTTGTCGATGGCTTCAAACAAATTCTCTTCGTCAACGCTATCTTTTTGCTCATTTGCAGAGAAGGAAAAAAAAACCCTTACGGAAGCTGGATTTGGCCAAACTTGACCCAATCTATTAATTAGATAGAAACAACAATGGCTAAGCTAGGTTTTCTTTGGAAATAGAAGTGCAGCGGCAAAGAAAATAGCAACAAGGAGAAGTGATGCAACGGTGACAGTGATGCTGACTATGGTGGCATAGATGGTGTAGATGACAGATTGAATAGCAATGGAGAATCAGAGAGAGTGTGTGATTTTGGGGGAAAAATTATAACAGAAATAGGAGAAACAAGCTTCAATCAATGAGAGAATCGAGCTTGAATTGACAACAGAATCAGGAGTTGACTGGAATTAGAGAACGAATTAGAGAAGGATTTTAGGTTGAGAGAGAGAGCATCACACAGAATTTTAGGTTATCGCACAGAGAGAGAGAAATCGGGGTGTGGAAGTTGGGAGGGAAGAAGGAATTAAACAATAAAAAAAAACGTAGCGGCGATTTACAAAATAAACGCCGCTATATTTTTGTAAATCGCCGCTATGTAATATAAAATTAAAAAAATTAAAACAAATTATATTACTTTTTAATTTTATATATTTAATTTTTAATAGTGGCATTAATGGGAAAAAGCGCCGCTATTTGTTAATTTTTAAGGCGTTTTACCTTAAAAACACCGTGAGTTGCTTTAAAATACGGCATCTAGCGGCATTTAATTAAAAACGCCGCTAAATAATTGCCATAAAAAGTCATTTTTGCTGTAGTGACCATTCAACTTATCAATGGCACTTTTTGCATCACTATAACTATCAACTCATACAAAACCATGCTTCCTCACTCTCAAACTCCTCTTCTAAGGGATGAAGACATCTACAACCCTTCCATGATGCTGAAAAATCCTTGGAGCCACCTTCAAGGAACCTTTGGAGGGAGGTTGTTGGGAAATAGAGATACCGCCATTTTATTTTGATAAAAATCAAAATATTTATTAATAAAATAAAAATATTATTTCATTAAAATTTTACATGTGATATATTTATATATGGGGTGCTAATATGCACACACACATGTATATATGTGTGGTAATAAAATTTATATGTGATATTAATCGCAATGAACTGCTAATTCAAGTTTGATCAAACAATTTCATTCCAGTTTAAGAGGATCCATGTATAGAGATCTCTCACATTCAAATCCATTTCCTCCCTTAGTTTTTAATGTAAAAGCAAATGAGCAAAAGATTACAAATAAATTATGCCATTACAATAGTTATCATATTACTTTACCAATTTTTCCGTATTCTATAATTAAGTCCATGATATAATTTTATTTTTATTATATATATAGATGAATCTTCCATTCACACATGGGTGGATACACACGTGGTGGTGATGGATGTTTGCCATATGATTAGTATAAATTAACGTCCCCCCTTACCCTTTGATAACTAATCATCTCCCTTCTCTCCACTGATCTTTACTCTATATTTATTTCTCTCTAGCCGCTGCTAGTTCTATCTCTTTCTGTATTTAATCGCGTGCTTAGAGTTGTAGGCGTACGTGCGTGTGAGAATGAGATCGTCGAAGCGTTCTCCCCGCGCCAGAAGAAAAGTTTTGCTCATGAGAGGAAGGAAGATCCGAAGGCAGAGTCTCTCTCTAGCTAATGAAAGTGGTGGTGGTGCTGCTGCTGCTGCTGAGTCTGTAAGAACACCCATAGAAAGGAAGCTCCGGCAGCTCAAAAAGATGCTTCCGGCTGGTTGTCCCGAGATTAACATGGAGACCTTGTTTGAAAGGACTGCCGAGTATATCTTTCTTCTTGAGGCAAAAGTGAGTTTGCTTCAGAGTTTATCTACTTTCTATGGAGTCTAGCAGCAGCCAATGTTAATATTGGGGAAATCTTGGATTTCGCTAATTGTAATAGGGTTTACTTTGATAATCTTGTTTGGTGTTGTGTTGATGGAAATGAATATTTTCCATTAATGAATTAATGTTTGCACTTCTTGTTTAGTAAAATAAAGCTTTCAATTAAGCTTCCGGAACCGTAGAAATTCATTTCTGCTCTACGGATATTTGATGCATGAGTCTCATATCATTACGGATATAACCATAAAGAAGGTAAAAGAAAGGAGTTGAATTTAACCATACATTTCAAGAATGAAGTTCTCTGCCGGTTTAGGTAATATATATTGGATTATTATTCTATGTACCACCGGTAAAGTTTTTTTATTCTACAAGTGGAGTTAAGATCATGACAAATGTCTTATTTTATTTATTTATTATTTAATATTTTTATAAGACATGTGTCATAATCCTAATACTGCTTATAGAGTAAAAAAACTCTACCATTGATGTATGTAATAATTATCCATATATATTTAACAAATATCAAGAGATAATATATTGATTACATAATTTTTTTATATAAATTTTTAAATTTTATTTGTGAAATTTAAAAATTTTACTAACAATGTATTATATATATATATATATATATATATATATATATATATCTATAACTATATATATTTTTGTATCCTCAAATGCCACGTGTCAGCCTCTGGTTTTTTTTTTTCAGTTTTTCCCTTTTTTCCTTCTTCAACCTTTTTTATTTGTTTATTTTTTTCATAAATTTAAAGAACAAAAAAAATCATTTATATGTGAATTTTATTTTTAATAGAAAAAAAATAAACAACATAAAAAATTGATCTTTAAATTTTATATATTTATTTTCATAAAAAATTATTCGTTCAAATAGTAAATTTTTATATATTTATTTTAATATTTATCAATAATGATAATAAATTTTAAAAATATAAAATCAATCTCCAAAAATATTGTTTAACTAACACATAACAATTAACAAATACTCAATAATTAAATAATTCTTCAAAAGCATATACAGTACATTTTTTTAACGTAGATTACATTTACAAATGCATTTATAGTATATATTTTGTAGATCATTAATTTCTATATATTTAATGTTGATAATTAATAAAATAAAAATATTTTAATATTAAATATATATGTTAAAACATTTTAAAAATTAATTAAGTTAATAATTTTTAATATTATTTAAATTATATAAACATCACCCTTTTTTTTACTCCACGTCCGGCTTCACATTGGTTCTGTTATTCACTCATTTTCTTTCACCTTTCTAACCCATACCATTCAATGTTTTATCTCCCATACGAGCCATGTGTCGTGTCTCAATTGATTTAGCATTTTATTTCTGTTTTTTTAAATAGTTTTTTTTATTATTCCTTCTAATTTATTTTTAGGTTTTCATTTTTTAGTTAAGTTCTTTAATTTTATTTTATTTTTAAATTTTTTTTGTTATGCCTTTTAATCTATTTTTAAATCTTCAATTTTTTTTTCTCCAGCAATAATATGATTTGGCACATAAATTAAAAAAATTCAAAATAAAAATATGATAAAGGGTTTAACAAATGATGCATTCTAAATATAAAAAATTAATAAAAAATAAAATAAAATAAATTCATTTATCTTTGAGTTGATTTTTAATCAAGGAAAAATCAAACAACACAAAAGCTAATTGATTTAGATATTTTTAATTAAAAAAGTTTAGATCTAATTTCTCTAAATCTATTTTTTAAAATTATATCTCTACTAGCAGATGTAAACTTACTAAATACGAAAAATATACTAGCTATATAAAATCAATCTCAAATCACAATAATAAGTTCTTCTGTCGCCTCATAATAAATTTTTTAAAATATTTTTTATATTTATTAATAGTGATAATAATTTTAAAAATATAAAAACAATATTCAAATATATTATTTAACCAACACATGGCAAATATTTAAAAATAAATAATACTTCAAATAGATATAAATTATGTATTTTCCAAATTTTGCTTTCGAATAAAAATTATTATATGAAAGGGTTTTTTTTCTCTAACTTTTCTAGAAAAAATACTTTTACTTTACATATTGTACTTTGGAATAAATATAAATAATTCAATTAGTTATTCTTAAAATAAAAATGTTTATAGATGGGTTTAAAACCTTACACATAATTAATAATATGAACAAAACATTCTTAGCTAATTTTTTCTTACTTCTTTTTTAAATTGTCTGAACATTATGCCGTATATAAATCTATATATATATTAGTGCTTTAGTTTTTATTGTTGTTGTACTATTTTCTTAATTTGTTTGTTTCTAGCACAAATTATCTGTTTGTCATACTATTTAACTTAAGTATTGTGTATTTTTTTAATCCAAACTAATCTAAATTTTTCAAAAAATTATTTTTGGATATGTTGTTTGATATATAAACTCTATCATTAGTAAACACGTTTCTTTTATAAATCTTTTTTTAGTAAACATGTTTCTTTTTTGTACTAAACATTATGAAGGAAATAAATATTTTTTATGTCCAATAACTCTTATTTAATAATCAACTTAACTAACTTTAAAAATTACAAAATAAAAATAGATCCGTAGCATCGCGTAGACTTTTATCTAGTATATATATATATATATATATATATATGTGTGTGTGTGTGTGTGTGTGTGTGTTTTAGTATATACTTAGGGTCATGGGGTCAGGATACCTAATTCCATCTCCGTTTGATTTAGAATCAGCTTCCATTTTTATGCTATTACATTTGAAGAAAGCTAATTAATCATGGGTTGTTGAAAGCATTAGCCGTGCACAGACAAAAGGAATTCAGAGTTGCAGAGACACACATGCAGATGCACCCCAAAGTCAAGTTTCGTACAACCCTAAAGTCTTTGGCAAGTAAAATTGTTATTTTGTGGCCGTAGCATTAAATAGCAACAGCTAACAACGTACGCCGCGAATACAATTTCGATTATTGGCTCAACTTATAAAATTATTTTTTGGTAAAAGCTCAACTTATGAATCCATAACTGCATTAAGTCGATTGTCTTTAAAATCCCCTGAATGAGAATTAATTTTATAGTGCGCATAGTCTGATCTGAAAACATTCTGAAAATAAATAAAAAAAATAATAATCTCTTTCTTGTTTATATTTTTAGTGCTTGTCACCTCACTTAAATGCTTTATTTTTTGGTCAAAATCTCACAGATATTAATCTATTTATATGATGTTGATTATCTTCTGGAAAATTATAAGAGAAGAGAAAAATAGCAATAACGTGTTTCATTGCTAAGAGCCGAAAATTTTGAGTCTCATTAATTTTATTGGAAACCATGCACATTCATCGACTTCAAGTGGCTGCTAGATGTCTTTCTGACTTCACGATGGATATTTAACAGCTAAAGTTCTCATCACTAAATTCCAAATGCATGAATGCACATGCAAAATTTAAAATTATATGGCTAATCAAATGACATCTATCGATTGAAAGGGAAATAACATGTCAGCTAGGTAGACAGCGGTTCTTTCAAAAAGATTGATGTTCATTAGCAATAATTAAGTGCACTTTCTTTCTCTCTCATCCCTCAATATTTTTTTTTTGAAAAATATTGAAATTCAATACTCTATATCCCTCGCCCTACCATCATGATGAAAAAATTCATTTTTTGTTGTGCATGGAAAATTTTAAATTTTAAAAAAAATTTAAATGAAAGCATTTTGATTATTGAAATTTGATTAAATTAAAAAATTATAAAAAAAAATTCATTGATATTAGCTATAAAAAATATAAAAAATTACAACATGAGTGTCATTAGATTTGTAAAAATATAAATATTATTTTTTTGGTGCTAATATATAAATATTATTAATAATATAAATATCTATTATATTTAAATAAAATAATGTTTTTATTTTGAGTTTTGAATTTAATGGTGAATCATGTGCAATAAAATAGAGAAAGATTTAGAAAAATTTTGAAAAATATCTAAATAGATATTTAGGAAAGAATTTGAGCATATCAAATTTCTTCTTAAATTTATTCTTAAATTTTGAAACTCTTTTTTTTTTTGGTTAACAATTTTGAAACTCTTTAATATTTTTTTGACAAGTAAGATAATTAAATTTTAAACTTTTAAATATTTTAATTGAAATATTCACGTCTTAAAAAACTTTAAAAACGCAAGATGAATTCCATGACAACTCAACTCAGTCTCAAGAGGTAAAGAATACATGCAATCTTGAAGTCAACAACCACCAAATTAATATAGGCGGTGGTAGGCCTATATGCAGAGCCTTATTTTGCATAATTTTGCTGAATCCATACATGTTTGCCTCTCCAATAATTCAGTAGATGCATCGAAATTTGGGGTGAAGAGATGGATAACAAACATAAAGTGAATTTTAGACTTCTCGGCCTTCAAAGTCAATGAATAATATTTTTTGGTTGTGAAGCACAGGCTATTGAGAGTTGAAACTCTTCAATTTCACATGCCGTACATGCATGTTTTCATTTTTCATTAAAAAAAAAAAAAGAAAGGAAAGACAAATTAAATAATTTGAATGAAAAGCCAATTTGTGAAGTGGGATTGGACCTCTTTGCGATTGATTGTACGTTTTTCCAATCGGTGAGCAGAAAATCGAGGTAAGACATGACATCCACAGATATCATTTTCTGTAACTAACAATCAATTAAGAATTTGGATAAGAAGAATGCTTTGCAGTGTTATCTATTAATGAGGGAATCTGGCTATCATGGTCATAACAACTCATTGTTCAATCATATTCACGTCCAAACAATGCACGCCTAGCCCTTCGGTTATAAGATTGGCTTCTTTTGTCAGTGTTCAAGCTGTGGATATGATTTATTAGGAGTTTTGTTTTTGATAATTAAGCACTAAATTCAGATCAATACCCAACACCTAACATGAGGAACCAATTATCGTGAGATTTATTATGCTCATAAATTACCCTGAGGGTATTATCATAATTTCGGTAGGCTATCTACACCTCATATAGAACGGTAAATAGGTCTTCATAAAGATTAAAGAATTCTCTCATTACTGTTTTACGTTGTCAATTATTATTTATTTTTTATATAATTACAGGTATTTTTATCGTTTTACGGTTTAAAATTAATTCTGTTCGAATCGAAAATGATAAACGATGAAACTCTCAAGAGTGACTATTTGTCAATTATTTATCCTTTTATCTATTTATGAAATATTAATTTGAATTGAAGCATGCCTTCAAACATCGATTTTGGTGTTCCTAATCCTTCTTTTGAATATTTTTGAATAATTATGATGATTAGGACCTTAACAAGATTATGTCAAATATGGGTAGATTACAAAAATAGACTAGAATGGCAAGAACACTAATTATCTGACACCGGATCTCATTATGCTTAAACACAATGGACGCTCAATTATTTTGAGAAGTACTCATTAACTACCAAACCAAGTTGTCACTAATTAGCAAGCCAGACACTACTCCAACAGCTGAAACT
Organism: Heritiera fomes; assembly: GCA_032173925.1. Classification (NCBI taxonomy): domain Eukaryota; kingdom Viridiplantae; phylum Streptophyta; class Magnoliopsida; order Malvales; family Malvaceae; genus Heritiera; species Heritiera fomes. The sequence continues at coordinate 35,430,271 of JAPDPM010000002.1, read as the reverse complement.
TGAGGTTTTTAGAAAGTTTTAACTAACTTGGTCATGGCCCGGGCTGAACCTATGACAGGTAACAATAATTTAAGTGTATGCCTAAGTCCGGTTCGGCCCGAAAATTCAAGCTTGACTTTTAGTCCAAACTCGTTTTCATTTTTATATTATAAGTCTGAGCTTGGTTCGATCCGACTCGAATATAATTTTATTTATTTTTTATATTTTAATTATTTGTTTAATTTTTTTATTATTTTATTCCCTTTAAAATTTAATTTAATTTATCAAAATTTGTATGTTAAATTACATATTAAATATTTATAATCATATTTATTAATAATAATGTTTTATATACATATAATTAATTTTATTATACTTAGTAAATATATAAAAAAAATATAATTAATATTAATATTCAAGCCGAGCCGGACCAGACTGAGCTCGGGCTTTGAAAGGTCAAGCCCGAGCTCGACTCGATTTTTAAATAGGCCTAAAAATTTTGTCTAAGCTCGGTAATTGTATAAGATATTTTTGTCTAAGGGCAACCAAATATCGAACGAGCCTTCAAATTTGGGCGGGTAGCTCGATCTTGAGCAGGTCTAGTTTTAACCTTTATGTTCAAAATTTGAAAAGGAAGTGAAATTTTTTGGGATAAAATTTGGTCTCGTATATTATATTATATTATATTGGTTCTTAAGACCATCACAGATTGAGCCTTGGTTACTCAAACTAAACATCTAACAACCTACCAAGAGGTGTGGTCTTTGGGCTTGTCTATCATGTATATATTCCTATATAGAAAAAACTTAAAAACTACTCCTTTTAGCCGATGAAGCCTTGGCTTAGTGGCAAGGTGAAGGTTTTAAGACTTTGAGGTTCCAGATTTGAGTCTCATCAAGTGTGAGATTTGTTTAATTTGTTATTATTTGTATAATTTGTTATTATATTTACTAATTTATCTAGTTACCGGTTCATCGAATGTAATATGCTGTAATATGCTAACTATAATTGTAACTTTGAATGAGAATATACCCTTTCAAAAAACTATTCCTTTCATATAATTCAGACGAAGTAAACCTCTCTGTGTATATAATAAGATTTAATTTTTTTTTGGTCAAATATAATAAGAGTTAATTACTACAGATTTTATTCCTAATTATTAGGCTTTATTTACTGCACATCAGAGAATCAATTATTGTATGTTACATATTTTGTTTTCCTAGTAAAACTTAAATTACTGTTCATCAACTTGTATACTACTTGGTTCCTTTATTTTACATATGAATGAATATCTTTTTTTAAAGAATTTCTTGATGGCAGGGGCATGGCCAGAAACAAAATTCAGTGGGGTCACATATGTGTGCTAATCCATATTATATAAATATTTTTATATTGTATTAAAAATAGTTTTTTGACTCCACATACGGGTTAGGACAAGACACATGTCTTTTAAAAATATTAAAAATAAAATAATACACATGTCATCATTCTAACTTCACTTGTGGAGTTAAAAAAACTTTACTGATAGTGTATATAATAATTATTCAATTATTTTATGAAGTAATCATTTTTAAATATATAAATTAAGTTGAAAATTGCTTGATTAGTGATTTTATTATTTATATTTTAATTTGCAAAAGATATCCTTAGACATATAGAATTTTTTTAATAAAAAAGAAATAAAAATTAACATTATATTTATATATAATAAAATGTATGATTTTACTTTTATATAGAACATTTATACATAAATATATCTTTATGAGAAATTATATACATCACATTTTATTTTTTAATACTTATTAACATATGATTATATTTAGAGAAATTACCAAATATACTATTAATAGAGTTTTTAAATTTCATAAATGTAGTTAATAAAATGATACATATCCCTTAAGGAATAGTAAAAAAATAAAAAAAAACTAATTAGAAAATAATGTAGGATGCATGGCAATTTTCTAACTATGATTGTGAAATTAAAAATTTTCATTGTCAATGTATCAAAAACTAACCTTTATAATTTTACCAAAATATAAAGATTTTTTAAAATTTTCTTTGCAACCTAAATATTAATATTATCATTATAAACATAAATAAAAATTTTATTTTTGATCATTTACTTTATATTTTTATGAAATTTATTGGCTTCAATATAAAAAATAAAAATTTTAATATTTTCTACATGTATAAATATAACTTGACTAAAATTCAATGGGGTCAATTGACCCCACATTTTGTACATGGCTACGCCACTGCTTGATGGAATCAAAGCTCTATTTTTTCTTCCCTGTTTAGCTTCTTTTTTTTATTTTTTATTTATCACATTCTGTTTACACCCACAACTATGGCCGAATAAGCCATCAGCTCCACTATTTTCGCCATTTCATCAAACCCCCACATTTTATTCATCATGTTGATAGTCCATGCAGTTTCTTTGGTCACTCAAGTTTTAGTAAGGGATAATTATGCCAAATGGAGCCGTGCAATTACCATGGCTTTTGACGCCAAAAACAAGCTGGGTTTCAATAATGGAACCATCAAAAAATCATCTCCAGATTCATAATTTTTTTTTCTCATTGGCGTGGTTTCAATAATAGGGTTTTATCATGACTTCTCAAAGTCATACCGAAAGAGATAGTTAATAGTGTGAGTAGTGTCTTCTTCATGAAGAATGCTCATGTTGGTTAGGTACATCTTCATGATTGCTTTTCTCAGCAGAATGCTCCTCAAATTTTTGAGATTCAACATGTCATAGCTAATCATATTAGAAAAATTATTCGGTGGCAGCTTATTACACAACTCCTAAGGTTGAATTTGGTGCATTACTGGGAAAGTGAATACAACGCAAAGTGATTGCTGAGAAAGTGATTTTTGAGAAAGTGATTGCTGGGAAAGTAACATTACAGTGTTTGGTATGCAATTTAAAGTTCTGTTTAAATTATAGAGAAAGTAACATTGCAATGTTTGGTAAACATTCACTTTACTGGTGATGTAGTGACAAATTCCAAAAATACCATTAAGTATAAAAACAAATTTTATATATTAGAATTAATTAAAAATATAAGTGTCATATGAAAATATAAATAATATAAAATTATAATAATTGATATTGCTCATCATTTGTAATAACAAATTTATATATATATATATATTTATATTTTTATTAATTTAAAATTTAATTGCTATAATAAAATGTAAATAATAATCATCTTAACAAAAATACCCATATCTCAAATCCCTCTATTTATGTCATAAGAAGTCATAGTCATAATTAAAGTTTATTTTGTGTTATGATATTGAAACGAATTACAACACAATAATTTCTATATTGTACATGTGTTTGACACAAAAAAAAATGACAAAGATAAAAAGAATTTGTCAAATCTAAAATTAGCAACAAACCAAAAAAAGGCGTAGCTGTTTTTCCTCTTGCCGACCTTTAATAACCCTTTCTCTATTTATACTCTTAGTTTTTAGATAGACTTGGGCTCTTAGCTAAGAACTTCATTAGAATCTCGGGTGATCTAATAAAGTCATGGGTGTTTTCTCTGTTTTCGTTGATAATATTCCACCGCAAGTTCATTGGCGTTGGCTCCAAACAATCTTTCAACACCATGGAAACGTTCTGGATGTTTTCATACCTCAAAAAAGAAATGCAATAGGTAGGAAATTTGGTTTCGTTAGGTTCTCTAAATTAAAGGTGGCAAGAAGAGCTATGGAGCGATTGAATGGCTCTTGGCTTTTGAATTTCAAAATAAGAGTTTCTTTGGCCAGATTCAATACCAGATCCTCTTATTGGCATAGAGTTCAACCGTCTCAACCTCCTACTCCAGCAAGGCTTTTTACCAACAAGTTGCCTCTCCCACTCAGCATACACCTCAAGAAGATGAAACAACCAAGGATCAGGAAAATGGTGGAGACACTTTTCCAGGCAGGTCTTACAGAGATGTACTACCGAAGGAGAAACAGAATGATCCTGTCTTGGAGGAGAGGATTATATCAAAATCTCAAGCTTCCTTGAATCAAAGTCATGTCAAAAAAATGCAAAGTTCCTGCAAAGGTGTTATTGACGTAGAAGCTCTTTACAAATTGGAGAGATGTTTGATAGGCACAGCAAATGACTTTCTGGAAACAAAGGTTATTTACAATTTTCTTAGAAGTCATGGGGTGTCCAGTGTTTTCATTAAGAGGATCAGTGGCAAATCTTTTCTATTTGAAGCCGAAGAAGAAGAGACTCTTGCCAAAATTATGAAGGATGATGGTTTGATTCTCCGAGATTTGTTCTGTCATTTTGAACATTGGTCTCCTAATATGAGTTTCAAATAGAGAGACCTGGATATGTTGCACGGGGTTACCACTTCATGCTTGGTGTTTAGAGACATTCAAGAACATAGCTGAGATTTGGGGGGATTTGATTTCAATGGATGGAAATACTTTAAATCCGAAGAATTATAGCTTGGGTTACATGCTCATTTGCACAGACAGACCTGATCCGATAAATAAGGTAATCCAATTAGATTGTAGTGGTACATTTTTTCCTGTCAAGGTTGCAGAAATTGGAATGAATCTCAAAAATGTTGTTGATAACAACATGGATAAAGCCGAAAGTGTCTTGATCCAGTCTTGCGCAGCTACAAGTTCAGGTACCGAAGATTTCAATCGTAATCAAGGAGGTTTATGCTTAAATCTTCCTCTTGAAAGGGAAGAGAATGGGATTCCTCTAAATTCAATTCCAATCCATGTTACTGAAGCTGACGCCACACAGAGTGTGGATGAACCTGAAACATCTGCTCATGCATGTAAAGCCGATGTAAACACTGTTAATGAAGTTAACCTTCTGTCTAATCACAAAAGGGACAAAGAGGTGGTGGGAAGCATTTTCGATATGGAATTAAATTCTCTTGTCGGCCCCTCTAATCGAAATGCATCAAAAGATCCTCCATCTGCCATGCAAAATAATGGCAATGAAGTTAATCCCTCTGTTGAGCTGGCTTTCATGGAATCTGCTCCAGATCGAGTGCAAGCTGCTTCAAATATCTGTGCATTAAATTCTTCTGAAAGGAATTTTTATCACAGTAAAGCTCCTAAACCAAGAAAAGTTAAATTTTTGTCAAACGTAGAGAAGGACACCTGGAGGAAAGTTGAAAAAAAGAATAAAAAGAAAGTTAAGAAAATTTTCAGCAAAAAGAAACCCACATGGGTCTGCTCACAAGAAGATTTTGCAAATGACTCATTGTCAGATGGTGATTTCAAAAATCGTTATAAAGTAATCACGAAAGAAGCCAAGGATATATGGGAGGTGGGGAAGCTCATTGGTTTATCTGCTGATTGTGAAAATGAGATAGTCATTGAAAAACTGAAAGAATTAGGGAGAACTGAAGCTGGTGTCAATCATGAAGATTATTCGCTGGAACATCAGGGGCTTAAATAATCTGACTAAAGGAAGAGTTTTGAACAAGTTAATCACTTCTACGGGTGCAGATATGGTTTTATTACAAGAAACAAAGTTAGTGGATCTTAAGGTGGAGCAGATTCCAAAATGGTGGAGAAATGGTGATATTGGTTGGACTTTCTCTCCTTTTGAGGGACTTTTGGGAGGTTTGCTGGTTTTGTGGGATAAAGGGAGCTTTCAATTGGAAAATGTGTTTAGATTCAAACGTATTATTGTTCTGAAAGCTACAGACTGGTCAATTTGGCTAATGAGGAATGATGTTGTTTTCAACAATAAAGCTCTAAACACTGGAGAACTTATTTTCATGGTGAAATAGCATGCCTTGCTCTGGATTAAGGCAATCAAAGACGTTGTTATTATTTTTGAAGGTGTATGGTGGACAAATCCCATCCTTTGCGCATCAAACAATTCTCCTTCTTGTAACAAAACCTTCACCCAGTGGCTTCCCCCCCCCCCCCCCCAATTGGTTATTTCAATTCAACGTGGATGGCTCAGCAAGGGGAAAACCTGGTCCGGGTGGCTGTGGGGGTATCCTTAGAGACTCAAATGCATCTATCTTGCCTATATTCTCAAGTCCCTTGGGTGAGGTAGATTCTAACGTGGCAGAATTACAGGCTATCAAAATGGCTCTCGATTTATTTGTCAAATCTGATAGATTTGCAGGTAGAAAGTTAATTGTTGAATTCGATTCAATGATCGCCCTTCACTGGTGTAGGAACAAGAATAGCAGATCATGGAAACTTTGGCTTTTATTTGTTGAAATTGATCTCCTCTTAAGCAGATGCGACGTCTCGTGGAGCAAGATCTTGAGGGAGGCTAATGGTTTAGCTGATTCCTTGGCAAAGGCAGGCGTGGACAGACTGAACTGGCTTAAAGTGTGGTGGTGACAGCACCTATTTTTTGTTATATCAATTGATGGCTATGATGAATATGTCTCTTTTGCAATTTTTTTAGGAGTTCTTGCCTGAAAGATACTTGCCAGTGTAATCCTGACTATTTCTTTAAATGAAATACTTGACTTTTCAAAAAAAAATCTAAAATTAGCTCTTAATTTAATTTATAACAAGGTTTTCTTATATGCTTTAGATTTGTTGAAAAATTCAATTCAATGGTTAAATAGTACAGTAATTTAGACATTAAATCCCGAAGGCAACCTCAGCATCCACCTTAAAAGAAGATAAAAATTGAAAGTTTCCTCATTTTCTTAATCCTCCTACAGCGAGCTTGTATAACGTTGCTCCTTTCTATTGATTAATTAAATGTAACTTGAACAAAGAAAATAAATACAATAAAGTGTAGCAATTGGTATGAGAAATTAAGAGGAACAGAAATATTTTTGACAACTAAATGATAGATGATAAATGATAATGCTTCTTCTTTTGATATTCTCGTCCAGGCGTTTCAATCTTTACTCACATCAAGCAAAATCTTAAGAAACAAAGAGACACAACATGCTTTAGTCACCTTCCTTCGTGGCAATGACATCTCCATGTTTCTTGCCTTTAAAATCCAATTCCTGTCTTCATGAAATCAATGGCAATCTGTTAAGGTTTAGAAAAACATCACTTCAGTTCTCATATGCCTAAACTCCAAACAACTAGTTTACTTAGTTCCATTGATTATTAACATTAAAAAGAAAATGATTACTAAGGCTATGTTTCATGGATCATCCAAAAGTTTTATGGGGAATTTCCTCTTGGCATGCTTTGAAACCAAAAGCACAAACCAGGATGTCACATGAACTTAACAATGTTATGACTGTTTTATGAGAAATGATATAAAGATAATTCTAGTTCATACGTATCTCTTCTTTTTTTATACACATCAATTCTCGTGAATCGCTTTGAGGAATTTGTTAGAACTTAACAAATAGATGAAAAGCAAGCAAATAGCATGAATTTCTAAAATTCATACATAAGATTGATTGACAGAGCATAAACACTGGACATTGTGTTTTTTTTTTCATCTTCTTCTCTTTATCTTTCTTCAAACTTCATAGTCATATACACAACTCACTAAAACTTTGTTTCCAACTTAACTACCTTAGTCTTTAGCCCTAAAAAGATCATAATATGCAACTAATTAAGCAACATAGAGGACAGTATTTGTGGAGTGAAACAGAGATTTGGTGGTTCTATTCTATTGCGATGGCTCTAAATCCAACATTGTTGATTGAACAAATTTCTTTCAGATTAGTTTGATCTCCAAGATAGGTATGTATTACCAGTAAACATTCTAGGAAATCAAATATCTATGTCGAATATTGAGCAACTAATACAAACAGATGTATTTGGCTAATGATTCACGCGGATTAGGACTAAGCAATCAACCAACAAGATCAAAATCATCTCAATTTCAGAAATAATTTTAGCCCTAAACTAATTCACCTCAACTAATTTCATCAAAAATTTACCTAAACTAATTTCATCAAAAAAATCTTAATTTAGCAAATCCTAACAAATGAAGGACAAGCTCTAAACTAATTTCACCAAATTATCCTAATTTCATTAGATCTACATAGTTCTAACAACCATATCAAATCAATATAACAAAAATGTAGAGAAAACTGACCTTTGAGAGTGAGAGAATACTGCCTCCTGTGAGGGAGAGAAGATCGCGGTAGGAGAAAGGAGAGAGCAACAATGCGACAAGAAAGAGAGGGAAGTATGTTTGGGTGAAAGGAAGAAAGTGCGACAAGCAGTAGTGTGTAAGTGAAGGAGGCTCAAATTCGTTTAGGTGAAAGCGAGAAAGTGAATGCTCGTGTCTGGTGAGGGTAAAATGGGGTGTCATTCTTCATTCACGGATCAAAGTTACTTTGCATCCATATCCGACTGCAATCACTTTGCAGCCGATGGGTGCAAAATGATTGCAATTGCAATCCAACTTTGTGGCATAAAGTGTTATACCAAACACTATAAAGACTTTACATTCAATTAAATTGTAGTGTAAAGTTCTTACTTACAGCATACCAAACGCGATCTAAAGGTTTATGAGATGAGAAATCGATTCACAATGTTTGTCCCACTTGTTCTTGTAGTGCAATCTAGGAACATAATGCTACACAACAATGTGATCATTTAATCCAATTTGCCATGGGACTTAATGACTCCAATGTAAGATGGTAAAAAGTCAAATCTTGCTTTTGAACCCATTACCTTTTGTCAATAAAGCATATTCACTTATTTTGCAAGAAGAAAAGCAATGATCCGTCCTCATGTATGCCCTTAGTTCTTATCAAGATCAATTAGCCATGGCTTCCATGAACAACATTAATCCATATTCCTTTTCTCTTTCCGATGTCTAACATCGATCAAAAGGGAGTCAACCTTATTATCATTGTGATTTTTGTGGACGTGATGGACACTTAGAATTAACTATGTTGTAGCCAAAATCTTGGAAATCCAAACTTTTCGAGTATATACCACTCAAGCAAAAGGAGAACAAGTTCCTAAAACCTAATCAATTTAGTTTGATTAACCAAGGCATGATATATCTAAATCAAACATGACTAAAGGAAGCAATGACTGATCTATTGCAACAATAACTCACCAAAGCAGTATTTGTTCTAGTCATGGTTTACCTTTTATTCAAGATCAAGTTCAACAACTATTGGCTTCATTTCAAACAAGTAACTCTAATTCTTTTAATCGTATGGCCAACCTAACAGGTATTGTTTCATGCCTTTCCTCTTGCTCTACTAACTCTTGGATTGATGATACTAGTATTGATCACATGACATACCATCTTGAAAATTTGCAAAATGTACATAAGCATAATGGTCCTCCACTAAAATTATCAAAAGTTGTTGAAGTTTTTGTTTCCCATCTAGGATTTTTGAGATTTAATTCTAATTTGTATTGTTGGGCCCTTCCAGTGTGTAAGGCCTATTTGGTGGTGTGTTGGGCTTGTCAAGGCTTACTCGCCCAGGCTGGGCTGGAATATGTGGGTAAGGCTTAACACTATAAGAAATTGCACTTTCAGTTGATGAAGCTAGCATATGCATTTCTTTTATAATTATCTCTTTCCAATTGCCCACTTCCTAAAACGAGCGTATATGTATATGCACACATGAAGAGGTGGTAAAAATTGACTCGATCCGAAAAATCAACCCAATCAAGCCAAAACCAAACTCGACCGATCCGATTTGATCAAAAAAGTCAACAACTCAAATCCAACCCCATCCGAATCTAAATTGATCCGAAACCAAATTGATCCGAATTTTCATTGATCCAAACTCGACCTGATTCGAACCCGAATTGATCCGAACCCAAATTTATTCTAATTTAGATTAACCCAAGCCTTACCTGATTCAAACCCGAATTGATCCAAATCCAAGTTGATTGAACCCAAATTGATTCGAATCCAAATTAACCCAAACTCGAAAAAATTCAAACTTAAATTTAATATTATCAATAAATATTTAAATGTTAAAATTAATGATCAAAGTATTTTACTATAATAAAAATATAATTTTTTTCAATAATACGAGTGTTATATTTTTTTAATCTAGTTAAACTTAAATATTCACTTTTATATTATATTCATTTGAACCTAATGTATAATTATTTAATGGCTAATTTATAATAGAGTACAGAAGCAATATCATCTACACTTAATATCTCCAATTATTCTATAAAAATCACAAGAAATTAAAGATATGTATAGTATTGTATTATGATATTTAGTAGAGACTATTAAATCACTTTGATTCATAAAGGTATTAATTATTATAGATAACAGAAATAAAATGAAAAAAAAGTAATTAACTTATGAATATTGGTAAATATATTATAAAGAAAACTATCATATAGATTATTAAATATTTTGATTATTTCAATCCTAATTTTGATATAGGTCATGTAAGAAGAAAATTTTATTTTTATGAGTTTTGTGATCCTTAGAAATATGGTTTCAATTCATTTTCATACCAAACTAATCATATTGAGATGACCTAGGCTTAACTTGAAAAACTAGTCTACTCGACTCAACTCAAATCCAAATTCAATCAATTTGAATCCAAATCCAATCAACCCAAATTGACTAAAAAAATCAACGACCCGAACCTGACCTAATACGAACTCGAATTGATCTGAACCCGAATTGATTCGAATTCAAATTTACCCAAACCCGACCTTTTTTTCCTTGACCCAAACTTGACCTAACCCGAGCCCTAAATGATTCGATTTCTTCTTAACCCAAAATGATCCAATCAAAAATAACCCAGCCCAAGCCTGATCCAACCCACCCATTTACCACCTCTACACACATGCATGTTAATCATCTCGTGCAAGCACACACGTGTGTGTGTGTATATATATATATATATATATATATAAAATGGATCCACTTATACATGTGTAAAACCAATTTAGTTCTAAACCCTTTTATATCTTTTTAGATTATTATACTTTTCAATCCAATAATTGAATTTTATGTTATTGACGTAGATCATGTACGCCAAATTTTAAGTTTATCGAAGATGTCTAACCAAGGTTGTAAATATCGTACCGGAGAACGTTTCGTTTTTTTTTTTTACAATGAGATATATCGGTATTAGTTGTTTCGGTATTATTTCGGATTTTTCGGTTTAATTTTAAAATATTTATAAACTTTTCATACATGTAATAATGTTATTAATAATAAGTAAAATAAAATATGAAATATTTAATATTAATAATGATAAGTATAAAATTAATAAAATTACTCATACAACAAATAATAATTATTTTTAAAATTGTTAAAATTATTAATGCATTTACTTAATTCATTATTTATTTATTTATTAGTTTTAATTCAGTATCAAAACATATAATAAAACAAAAAAAATTCAATTTTCTTGTAATGTTTGCGTACCAACCGAAATAGTCAATTTCGCCAAAATTGACCGAAACCATCCGAAATTCACGAAACCAGCTGATATTACCCGGTATCAAAACTGGTACGAAAAATCAACTCAAGTGTACCGGGTTTTATGAAAACTGGCGCGTACCGGCCGGTACGATCGAAACCGAAACCGAAACGATATTAACAAGCATGTGTCTAACTATCTGTTCCATTATATAATAAAATTTTAACCATTAATATATATTAAAAAAATGCTATTCTTTATTAAAATGATAATAATGTTAGATTGAATCAAAAATTTATGTATGTGATTAAAATGATGAGGTTGTTAAATCAAATAGTTGGTTTTCAAAAATGTTAATACTACATGAAGTTATAAAAAGTGTGTAAAACAATTTGTTTTACACGTGTCAGTGAATCTCTCCTCTATTATAGTTAAACATTTTTTATTAACTTAAAATTTTGTGTACATAATTTACTTGAATAGAGTATAATACTCAACTGTCAAATTAAAAAAATATGAAATGGAGTAAAACAAAATTGTTTTATACTAGTATAACTTGAAACCCCCCCAACCCCCCCCCCCCCTAACACACACACACACACACACACACACACACACACACACACATATATATATATATATATATATATATGCAAAGAAAAACAACTAAGGAAAAAGGAGCCCAATTTTAGTGTCACCTATGCACTGTCACTTCGGTAGTGGCCTTAGCAGGTGAGTTTAAGGACCCGCTCCCCATGGTCAGGATTTTCTTAAGACCCAACACCGTTTCAGGCTGGAGTCAAACCAATTTTCATAGTACAAGCTAGGCCCAGTCTTGGAGCTGAAAAGTTGGCAAATCCAACTCACTCCTGAAACTGTGCCTAGATGACCCCAATTTTATTTTTGGTTCATGATATTACGCGCACACGTCGAGGGTATTACACGCCACTTGTCAAGGAAATTGCTATCACTTAGTAGGGATGACGACGGGTAAGTATATATATTAATTTAGAGATATTTAAATATGAATTCAAAAACCGATTATAATTTATAATATTTTGAATCAATTTAACTATATGACTATTTTGATTTTTATTATTCGAACTTTACCGTAATAACAAAAAATACTAATTAATTACTCAAATCCACTAAATACTAATTTATTAAGTCAAAATTTGACTTTTAAATTTTAATTTAAAATCAATTTATTACATATTATTAAGAAAATTTAAATTAATAATTTAAATTAAATCATAAAATTAAATTAATATTAAAATCATAATTAAAAATATTTTTAATGTCATATTTGGTTTATAAGATTAGAGGTTGCAAGTGGGCAGATTGGATCGGGTTCGAGTTAGGTTATTTTAAATCGAATCATTTTGAGTTAAAGAAAAATAGGATCATTATGGGTTCAGGTCAGGTCGAGTTGAGGTTAATGAAAAATTGATCTTTTTCGGGTTCGGATAATTTCGGGTTCAAATAAAGTTGGGTTTGAATCAATTTGGATTCGGATCAATTTAGGTTTGGATTCAGGCGGGTTCCGATTGTTGACATTTTTGGTCAATTCGGGTTGGTCGGATTTGGATTCGAGTCGAGTGGATAGGTTTTTCGGGTTAAGCCTTAATCATTTCGATGTGATTTGTCTGGTATGAAAATGAACTAAAACCATATTTCTAAAAATCACAAAACTCATAAAAATAAAATTTTCTTCTTAAATGACCTATAATAAAATTGAGATTGAAATAATCAAAATATTTAATAATTTGTATGATAGTTTTCTTTATAATATATTTACCAATATTCATAAATTAATTACATTTTTTCACTTTATTTCTATTATTTATAATAATTAATAACTTTATGAATCAAAGTGATTTAATAATCCCTACTAAATATCATAATACACTACTATACATCTCTTTAATTTCTCTTATTTTTTATAGAACAATTGGAGACATTAAGTGTAGGTGATATAGATTCTGTATTCTATTATAGATTAGCTATTAAATAATTATACATTTGATTTAAATGAATATAATAGAAAAGTGAATATTTAATTTTAACTAGATTCAAAAAATTATAACACTTGTATTATTGAAAAAAATTATATTTTTACTATAGTAAAATACTTTGATCATTAATTTTAACATTTAAATATTTATTGATAATAATAAATTTAAGTTTGAATCTTTTCAGGTTTGAGTTAATTTTAATTCGAATCAATTTGGGTTCGGATCAGGTCAACTTTGGGTTAATCTAAATTCATATGAATTTGGCTTTGGATCAATTTGGTTTTGGATCAATTCGGATAGGGTTGGATTTGGATTGTTGACTTTTTTAATCAAATCGGATCTGTCGGATTTGGTTTCAGGTTGATTAGGTTGGTTTTTCGGATCGAGTAAATTTTTACCACCTCTATATAAGATGGTTGATAAGATAGGATGCTGATGTTTGGTGTAGACTTAGCAATTCATATATAAAATTTATGTTTGTGTCATAGAAAATTGATTTCATGTCAAAATTCGTATCAACACACTAAACATAAACATAAAATCATTATTTTAGCTCGTACCATATTCATATCAATTTTTACCAAATTTAGCTGGTGTCATTTCTGTGTCGTGTTACCGTAGCATGTTTAGGATTGTCAGGTCTAGTTTGATGCACAGATATAAGAATAAAATGGATTGTAAAGAGGATTAGTCATCCTCATAGTATAAGATGATTCGATCTTTTCCAAAAAGTAATTATTATTTTTAATCCCATGTGAATAAGATGCTCATATTTTATTTTTAAAGTTTACAATTAAAAATTAACTTAAACTATAATATGATAAAAATGGGTATTGATTAATTGGTTATTCTAAAATTTTTTCCATTTTTATTTTTTACTATTTTTTCTTTTATTTTAACCACTGTTTCCTTTTTTTTTTCTTTCTCTTTTTTTTGAATAAAGAAAACCTATAGTTTAGATAAAATAATAATTTTTAAAAATTAATTTTCTAAATTTTTTAAAAACAATCTATGCTTAACATATTTTTAAAATTAATCCTTAAATATATATAAATATTATGAATTATATTTATTTTCAGAAAATATGAATTATATTTTTTAATTTATAAAATTAAACTTTTAAACTTGGCTACTATATTTTTTTCTTATTTCTAGCTTTTCTTTTATTTTTTTTATTCTCTTTTGTTTTTAGTTATTTTATTTTTTAAAATTTTTTCTCTTTCGAGCAATAAAAAAAGAAAAAATAAAAATAAAAAAGATAAAATTTTTGTTCAAAAAATCAAGGTAATTTTCAATTTAAAATATAGAAAAATTAAAACAAAAAAGAAAAAATAGTAAAAAATACAAAGAAAAATTATAATTGAAAATATTTTTTACAAAATCAATTTTTTGAAAACATATAATTTTTTTAAAAAATATAATATTTTATTGATAAATTAACTTTCCTTTAAAAAATAAATTTAACATTTAACTATAGAAAATGTACTAATATATTTTTTAGTTAAAAATATTTATTAAAAACTTAAAAATTTAAATTTTATTTACTTAAAAAAAGAGCACTTTTAATAAAAAAATCATTTTATCAAAATCTTAATTTTACATATAACATAATGATGAAAAATATATGAAAGTTATCCTATGTTACTTTTGATCCTTATATACATCAAATGTTATAACGTTTAAAATTTAATAATAAAATAATAGCAGTTATAATAAAAAAAATTTAGCATTATCAAAATGTTAACAAAGGCTGATATATATTTGCACTTGAATATATAGCATTTGCTGAGAACCTTCGGACTAATTTTTTTTTTCTCAAATGATTTGCCATCGTGTAGTGTAAACATTTCATATCAATAGAATTATTACTCAACATGATTTCAAACTAGCTGTATAAGGTCCTACAATATCTTTCTTCGCAATAAAGTTGTTACTATTCCCAACTGATCGTGATAGCATTATAATTCCAGTTAGATCATGTAACAGTCTGAATATACAATAAATCACTCATTTTTACAGATTTTTTATGGTTGGGCTGTCTGCGATGCCTTAATCACTTAAACGATAACAATAATAAACAATGAAATTTATTTAACTTACAAATTCAGAATATGAATATTACATTATTCCTTATCTTATTTACATCCCCTGTATTCTACTTACAACTAAAGTAGTACCGTACAAAATTTCTAAATATAAAAAAGAAAATAAAATACCTCCAAAATCGTAAATCTGTTGACTCAAGTAACCAAAATCGCAGCCAATAATTTAGGATGGTAAGTCTTTTTTCCAAATACAATAACCTGTAGAATAGAAATAAAGGGGTGAGTGACAACGTGCTTAGTAAAGGAGTCATATGCAAGCTTGATATAATAAAACCTATATGCTAGAAAATATTTATTTTTCCTAAAGGTTCACTAAGCATAGTTAAAGAGAAGGATACTATAGTCGGCTGAGAAATCCAGATGGAGCATGGAAGGTATTTTGAAATACCTATCTCGTCCCGAAAACCCAAAGTGACTATAGGGAGTAATTTATAAATTGTTATAATAAACAATTTAATACTTATTTTCAATAAATATAAATGGAATAAACCATTTAATTTCAGCATTTCAGTAGCATTTTAAAACATGTGACAGTACAATAGTGCAACAGTACAGTAAACAGTAAAGTTTTTAATCCTTGAAACAGTATACAATCACTTCAGTATAGTAGATTCAATCTTTTCAGAAATCAGTAGATAAACAGTTTAGTAATTATTTCTAATTTAGAAATAATATTATAAACATTTTTTTTCAATAGACAGTATTTTTAGTACAATTCAGTAAACAGTAAATAACAGTTCAGTAACAGTATTTCTTAGTACAGTACAGTACAGTAAATGTGATAACCGTAAATTTTCCATTTATTGGAAATTAGAAATATTGAAAATAAATATTGGAGAAATTAAATAAGAGGAAATAAATAAAAAAAATTTGCGAGAACGGGATAATGGTGAAAATCCCGAGAATTAAGAAAGTGAAAAAATCGGAAAATTGGTGTAAAAGAAATTAAAGTGGAAGTGAAAATAAAAATAATAGAGAGAGTAAAAGAATTAAATTGGATAAATTAAAATCCAAATTAAATAAGGAAAACAAGAAATGAAAATAAAATATATTTATATAATTTCAAATTTTATATAAATGTATTTTATACAAATACATATGTATTTAAAATACTATATAGTATATTTTAATATACGTTGATATATATGAAAATATATACTATTTCATGAATTTAAATAATACATATGTATATAAACATAATATTTTATGTATATATAAATATATATATATATATATATATAGAAAATGTAAATATTATTTTATATTAAAGTTTATAGGTATATATATTGTATTATAAGATTTATATAATTCTATATATATAAATGTTATTTATTTTAAAGTATGTAAATGGACATATATATATATATATATATATATAAGATATATGTTTTGTAATATACAATATATATAATTTATATATAATATATATTGTAATTTATTATATATGAAATGATATATGTATGATATATAATATATATTATATGCATAAAATATAAAATATAGTGTATAATATATAGTGTATCATATACTAAAAATAGAAAGGGAACAAAACAAAAAAGGAAAAGAGAAATCAGGGAGGAAATCCCGACCCTCCCAGCCAGACCGCCGGTGGCGGAACTGCCACCGCTGGCGAGGGGAAAAGGAAGGGATGACGTCGCCGGCGAGAGGGGAAGCGAACGGCGGCGGCCCGAGGCGGAAAGAGAAGGAAACGACGCAAAGCAAGCGAGAAAAAAACGAAAGGAAAAAGGAGAAGGGAGATCATCGGTGTCGGCCGATCCGGGCACCGCCACTGCCACCAACGCCACCGGCAAGGACCAACGAAGGTGAAGGAGACCACCGGCGGTAAAGGAAACGGCGGAGGAAGGAAGAAACGGAGGAGAAAGAGGCCGAAACCCACAGACCTAGATCCGGCGCCGTCGCCGGTGATGGGGTGAAACGGAGGCTAGATCCGACATCCTCGCAACATCAGCCAACTGTGGGAGGCGTGAACCGGCGGAAAGGAGGACCGTCGGCGGCCGAACTGGCGGGATGAGGCACAAACCGGTCTGAACCGGTCCGGCCAGAGAAAGGAGAAAAAAAAGAGAAAAAGAAAAGAAAAGAAAAAAGAAAAAGGAAGAAAGAAAGAGAAAAAGGAAGAAAAAGAGGAAAGAGGAGAATTTCGGGAATTCGAAAAATTCCCGAAAATTCGACAACCCGGAATTTTACAAAATTCGGTAAGAAATTTTTTCGGAGATTTAATTTTCAAAAAAATTAAATAAATTATGAAAAGTTCTAAAAATTAGAATTTTTATTTCCAGAAATTATTTTGAGCGATCGGGATAAGGAATCGGGAGAAATGGAGTGTGGGCGCGATCGATAAGAGGAAGTCGCCGACCTGGAGAAAGGTAAGGGATGCATGTGCAGTACTGTAAGGATATTCAGTCTGCATGCTTTTAAATTATAAATTAATTTATGGAAATGTTGTGATGATTCATCGGTTGAAAAATTGGGATGATGTACTGGCTGAAATTATAAACTGTATTTTTCGTGCAGGAGGCTAGTCAATCGGTAGTCGTTATGCTGCCGAAAATTTTTAGAAAATTACGTAAAATCATATAAAATGATTTTATTCCCGAAAAACGATATTAAATCACGAAATATGGGAAAATTATCATTTTTCATAAAACATGAATATAATGAGATTGAATTTTAAAATATTCATGTTTTCGAGAATGGTGATAATGAAATCACCGAAAATTCTCTTGATAGGTAAATTACACGTAATACGAGACGAAAAATGAAAAGAAATACAGTGAATATTTTTATGAATATTTTTATAAATATTTCTTAAATATTCACTAAATGATTTTATAACCTTTATGGTTTTAAAGTATGAAATTATATATTTTTATAAATTCCATAAAGGTTATTTTATGATGAAAAATACGGCTTTGAGACTAGTTGGCATCCTATCATGCTGATATGTGATATGTTTAGTCTTGGTCGAAACCTGATCAATGTTTCACCAAGGACAATATAGATTATGGTCATAGATTTGACATGTTTATTTTCTTAACCTCCGGGGTCTATAGCATGATATGATTGATGATTGTCTTAGTCTCCATAAATGATAGGTGATATGTTAAAAAAGAAAGTGTTTTACATGATATGTGATATGTTAAAAAGGAAAATGTTTTATATGATACGTGACATCTGAAAAGAATATGTTTTATATGATATGAGAAGAAAATCAAATGATTTATAGCATTTTTACAAAATGCTCATTACGGTACTGATTATAGTACTGTGAGATGATTTTCATAGGACATGTGATACGAACATGTAATATGTTTTCAAAAAGGAAGAATTGATAAATCTAATATTCTTACCAAGATGTTAAATGGAATATTAGATCATATGTGCAACACAGATATTGTTTAGATCGTGGGAGCCACCTCTAGAATCCCAAGGGACCTACGTGCTACACGGATACTTTTTGGGCTGTGGGAGCCACCTCTAGAATCATGAAGGACCTACGTGCTACACAGATATTGTTTAGATCGTGGGAGCCACCTCTAGAATCCCGAAGGACCTACGTGCTACACGGATATTGTTTAGACCGTGGGAGCCACTTCTAGAATCCCGAAGGACCTACGTGCTACACGGATATTGTTTAGATTGTGGGAGCCACCTCTAGAATCCCAAGGGACCTACGTGCTACACGGATATTTTTGGACCGTGGGAGCCACCTCTAGAATCCTGAAGGACCTACGTGCTACACGGATATTGTTTGGATCATAAGAGCCACCTCTAGAATCCCAAGGGACCTACGTGCTACACGGATACCTTTTGGACCGTGGGAGCCAGCTCTAGAATCCCAAAGGACCTACGTGCTACACGAGTTCCTCGATACGACACTTTCTCTATTGCTAGATAGGATGGATGTCGTAACTGCATCAGTGAACTAGGGCTTACGCCTAAAGTGATTAAGTGATCGGTTATTTTGAAACTGTTTTCAGTGAGTTAAGCTATATGCTTAAAGTTTATTGATTTTCGTTTTTGTGAATGGATTGATTTATTAACTGCATAGTAACCGAATTATCGACGTGTATAATGACTAATCTACCGAAGTGCTTGCTGCTTTGCTAATGTGATAAGTGGAATAGATTTTAATAGTTTACTTTGCTATTTAAAGTACTGTACTAATTATGAGAGTACAGTAAAACATGAAATGAGTTTTAAAGAAAAATGATGATGATTTAACTAATATTCCTTTCAAAGAATATATGAATATTAGTTATTTTATTTAAATGCTTTCTTTCATAAAAGCATTATTTTGAAAAGAATTTGAAAAGGTTATGGGATGAAAAGGAAAAGGATTTATAAATTTAAAAAAATAAATGGAGATTTTTCTCTACAGTTGCTTCTAGATTCCGGAACAAGTATGGTATTCTAAAATACCTACCTTACTCCATCCGGATTCCTAGCCGACTGTAGTATCCTTCCTACATACGAGCCTAGAGCCCATAGGAAAAATGTAAAAGATTTTCAGCATATAGGAAGCTGAATATCAAGTATGCATATAATTCCTTTACTGAGCCGTGGTTTTGCTCACCCCTTAATTTTCAACATTTCAGGTTTCGCTGAATGTGAGTTCAGTGGATTGTGGATCCTGGCTGTACACGAAGGACAATGTGTCAGACCGACTGATTATTTGAGGTATAATCCTTTATTCTTTGTATTTAGACACGTCAACAGTATTACTTATCTGATTAATTATGATAGGAGATGTGTATAATATAAACAATATTATGTAAAATTGTTTAACAGTCAGTACAAGTGAAGTAACGCAAACAGCCCAATCGGTTAAGTTGTGTATAAGAAGATAAAAAATGTGGTCAAGGGGTCGTGACATATTTAATGGTATCAGAGCAATGGTTGGCCTGATGTCTGTGGATACTTTGGAAGGAAAAGAGTTAAACATCCCTGGTAGTACTGTGTCGTCTGAATACATAGAGATAATAAATGATTGTAAATGGAGTAAAATGATTTAAAGGGAGTAAGAAAGTATAAACTGAGAATGTTAAAGAATAAAATAGGATAAACTGAGAATGTTAAAGAATAAAATAGGCTCAGAAATTACCGAATTATTGGTGATTCTTCTAGTCTAAATGAAGGCCTGTTCGGTAAGGAACAGAAATGGACTCGGTGAGGGCCCCACCAGTACTTTTCTGTTCGAACCGAACTGAGACCTGAAAGTGATGGTATAAAGTAGGGGAATGAAATATCATCATTAAATAGACTTTAAGATCACCGATTGAGGGTAATTTGAAGAGAGAAAATTTTTATCCAAAAATGACCAAAATACCCCTACCCTCAAAATTTTATCGGGAGTCAAAATAGATCACCAAAAGTTGGAATTGACCGATTTGATAGAGAAATTAATGTTATAAAGCTGAATTACAAGTAAATTAATCCCATTGTGGATTTTAGTGAACTTCTCTATCGAAAATCGAATGAGATCTAACTTGCTGTTATAAGTATCAGAAAGGATACTATCAACACATAGATGATCAGTTCATTGATTTGAATGTATATTGGGGAGAAAGAAATAAATATTGAAATGACGAAAATGCCCCTATGTTGGGCGATGTTCGGAACTGTGATAAAACCGAGCTGAATTGGAATCCATTGATAGTAATGGAATTACTAATGGTATAGAGGATGTCAGATGAATATCACGATCCCTATTACTAATAGCACTAACACTAGACTACGGATGCGAAAGAAAACCGTGAGGGGCTAAGTGCCACGTCTGTGTGACGGGGGCCACCTCTAGAACCCAGAGCGGACAATACAGATGTGTATAGACGGACGGGCTGGGGCCTTATATGATGCGATCCAAAGAGTGTAGTGGAATGTCATCAGATGATTGACCTGGTTATTGGCTGTAAGGGTCGAAAAGTTAAGAGTGGGCTGAACGAGATCGTTGAATACTATGAAAAGTGAAATGATTACAGGAATTGACTGATGAGGTAAACAGTATCGATAATGAAATACATACTGGTGTGGTTACTTATGGTTCTATACGTTTTACTATTTTGAGGTATCAAACAGATAATCTTATATAGAACCGACATATCTTGAAATATGTACTATAGAATGAAGTACTATGTGGGGTACTGTAAATTAGAGAATAATTATAAGAACAGTGAAGTGATAAAAAGAAGATGACAGCTAACCTAAATTCTTCAGGACCCTTGAGACAGAACTGTGACGGGTGACTCAATGATAGGCGACCGTAGTGGATCATGTGTTGTGAGATACAGGCAAACTATGTTATTGATAGGATGATATTTTGTGAATTTTATATGTGCTAATTTATTTGCTTTATTGATGTTTTACGCCTAAAAGAGCTTACTAATGTTTATTTTATGTTTTAGGTATTAAATATCAAAGTTGGAATAAAAAGAAGCTAAAAAGAGCAAAGTGCAGTATTTTCTGTCCAGCTTGAAAGATTGACATTTTCGACCAATTTAACGGCCTGATCTCAAGAAGTGGCCTTCATGGAAGTTGTAGAGGACGTCCCAAGGTTTCCAGAATGTCCAAGATCGCAAAAATCGGAGTTCATTTGATGGGTCAAACGTCTAGACAAAATCAGTACGAAATTCTGGGCAGAAAAACGAGATTGAGAAGAAATTCCAACAAAGCAAGTTCAAGACCAGATTTTGTTAGAGAAGATAATTTCTTAATTTTAATTTGTCTTAGATCTGTAATTGATTAATAAAAATAGGCCTTAGGAATTTTACTTATAAAATAATTTTAAAAAGATGATGAGATAAAGGTAAGAGTTTGACTAGTCAAATTACTTGTTTCCCAAGTAAACTCTTATCTGAATCCCACATTGCTTAGGAAAGTCTTTTAAACTCTTCCTTAGGCCTATATAAAGAGCACAAGGCTCTCATAAATGGCATCCCTCACATCCCTCACATCCCTCTCATCCCTCTTCTCTCTTTTAGTCTTGTAGGATTTTCTTTAGGGTTTTTAATAAAAATTTTATTTTTCTTTATTTTTAATTAATTGCTGATTTCTTTATTAATTTTAATTCTGATTTTGTTTTATTTATTTACAGTAATATTGTTTGTGTGTTCTTGCTTGCTAGTTTATAATCTTGATTATTAATTCTGATTTTATATTATTAAAGATTGCTTCTTTGATTGTTTCTTGCATGATATTTGTGATCTTTATAATATATAATTTGGAGTTTATATTCTTGAATATGAATAGTGAGTAGATTTCTTGTTCAGTTATGAGGTAAATTAATTGTTCTTGGAAAAAGTATGTTGTGAGATTTTAAACTTATAATATAATTGTTGATTAAGTATCCAAGATTCTCTGAGCACATTTGCATGATTGCTTGTTTGATTAGATAGGAGGCCTACTATTTAGTTAAACTAAATAATCTACTGCCAGGTTAAAAACATAAGTCCGTAATTGCTTATGGAGTTAATCACTAGGGATCTAGGAGAATTAAGGTTTAAGTTAAATAAATCGCACTGAGTGAGTTTGTTACTTAATGTTGACTCAAATCTTTCTAGATATTAATGCTGCTATTAAAACTTAATCTATAGCGCTGAGCATAGGTAAATTTTGATAGTTAAAGATTAATTAAGACACTGAGCCTTTAATTAACAACACAGTAAGGAAAGATAGGTGTAATTGGACGCTGGGGAATTACACTACGGTTGACTACTTAATTGACAATGATCTTAAATAATCAATGATCAGCATCATATCCCAAGAATAATTAATTACCTTGTAACTGAAGTTTTGTAGTATTTGATATTTTCTAATTTATTTACTTGTTTATTTTTCTGATTATTTTCTTAGTAATTGTAGTTTATTTGAAACCCTCCCCCAAATCTCTTTTCTCTCTCTAAATAATAGTTAGGTATTTAATTTAAATAATTAACTTAAATAAAACAATCTCTGTGGGATCGACCTTTGCTTGCCCTATCTATAGGTTTAAGTAAAGTAATTTATTATTGGTACCCGCGACACTACCAATTTTTGGCGCCGTTGCCGGGGATTGTTATTTATTTAAGTTGCTTATTATAACTTAAAGATCTAATTATTTTCTTTTCTTTCTTCCTTGCAGGGTTTGCATGTCTGACGAGGACTCTAGTTATAGACTTCGAAAGATTAGAGACTACATTGAAGCAACCCAAAGCGCGGTGTTACAAACGCCCCAACCACCACCATCCACTTCCAACGATCCATCTTCCACCGAGCCCACGTTCAATCCTACTTTCGAATTCTCTAGTGATTCAGACGAGGACACCATGGCTCAAAACGCTAATAGAACCTTGAAGGAGTTGGTAGCACCCACTATGAACCAACAACCCCTTTGCATAGCCTATCCTACTTTAGATGCTACTTTTGAATTAAAATCTGGTTTGATACATCTTTTACCGACTTTTCATGGTCTTGCAGGTGAAGATCCATACAAACATCTAAAGGAATTCCATGTGGTTTGCTCAACCATGAAGCCAGCGGGGGTTAGTGAAGAGCAAATCAAGCTGAGGGCCTTTCCATTCTCTTTTGCAGATGCAGCCAAGGATTGGCTTTACTACTTACCTTCTGGGACCATCAACACTTGGGATGATATGAAGAAACTCTTCTTGGAAAGATATTTTTTTGCTTCTAGGGCAGCCAACATCCGCAAAGAAATTTGTGGAATTAGGCAATTTAATGGTGAGTCACTCTATGAATATTGGGAAAGATTTAAACGATTATGTGCTAGTTGCCCACATCATCAAATTCATGAGCAACTATTGATCCAATATTTATACAAGGGACTATTACCCCATGATAGAAGCATGATAGATGCTGCCAGTAGAGGAGCTTTGGTGGATAAGACTCCTCAAGAAGCCCAAAACTTGATAGCAAACATGGCTGCCAATTCTCAACAATTTAACACAAGGAGAGATCCACCACCACCACTTAAGCAAGCACATGAGGTAAGTACTTTTTCTTTGGAAAAACAAATTGCTAATCTAACATCCCTTGTGCAACAATTGGCTGTAGGTAACATGCAACAAGCCAAGGCTTGTGGAGTTTGCTCCAACATCGGACACCCCACTGATATGTGTCCAAACTTACAAGAAGATTCCATAGAGCAAGCTAATGCTGTAAGAGGATTCCTAGGGCCTTCCCAAGGTAAGTATGATCCTTATTCAAGCACTTACAACCCTGGTTGGAGGGACCACCCAAATTTGCAATATGGAAATAGGTCTACACCATATGTCCCACCACACAATAGGCCAAATAATTTCCAAGTCCCCAATCCTACGTACCAAGAGAGGCCACCACCCCAAACACAACACCAAAGTGGAACCATGTCTCTTGAAAAAATTATAAAGAACCTTGCTGCCTCTACTTTACAAAATCAACAAGAGAACAATCAAAGAATTTCAAACCTTGAGCACCAAATGAGCCAAATGGCTACTACCCTAAGCAGACTTGAAGCTAGGGAATCCAACAAGTTGCCTTCTCAACCTGTGGTGAATCCAAGGGAGAATGTGACTGCCATCTTTTTGAGGAGTTGGAAGGAAATTGGACCCAAGGAGAATGCATATGAAGAGGTCAACATAAAGGCTCCACCACATAAAAATGTTGTGAATCTTCCCCCTCTTTATAGAGATTTTGACAAGGTAAGTGAAAAACGTGTCCCTTTTAATGTTCGTACTTACCCTCCTCCTTTTCCTAGTAGGTTAGCCAACAACAAGAAAGAAGAAGAAGACAAAGAGATCTTGGAGACCTTTGGGAAAGTGGAGGTAAACATTCCTCTTCTTGATGCTATCAAGCAAGTGCCCAGGTACGCAAAATTTTTAAAAGAATTGTGCACTAACAAGAAGAAATTAAAAGGTGATGAAAAAGTAGTTGTAGGGGAGAATGTGTTTGCCATCATTCAAAGAAAACTTCCCCCAAAGTGTGGAAATCCTGGCATGTTTAGTATTCCATGTAAGATAGGTAACACCATAATTAATAAGTCCATGATAGATTTAGGAGCTTCTATAAATGTCATGCCTTTGTCAATTTATAAATCTTTAAATCTTGGACCTTTGAAAGAGACTGGTGTAATTATACAATTGGCTGACAAAACTAATGCCTATCCTGAAGGGATATTAGAGGATGTTCTTGTGCAGGTTGATAAATTAGTCTTCCCAGCAGACTTCTATGTTCTTGATATGGAGGATGATAATTCTCCTTTTCCAACACCAATGCTGCTAGGGAGACCATTCTTGAAGACATCCAAAGCCAAAATAGATGTGGACAAGGAAACACTCACCATGGAGTTTGATGATAACATAGTGGAGTTCAACATCTTTGGGGAAGTAATCATAAGTCAAAACCAAAAGAAATCAAAGAAAAGGTTTGCATTTGGGATTGGATGATGGAAGGTGAAGCAGTCGAGCTAACGACATTAAACAAAGGCGCTACTTGGGAGGCAACCCAAGGATGTAAAAACGAGGGAGTATTTCTTTCCTTTTCTTGTATTACCATTTTTGAGTTTTTATTATTCTTCTTTGCATGCTAGACTTACTTTGAGGACAAAGTAAGATTTAAGTGTGGGGGGGAATATTGGTTTATGAGTCTATAGAATTTTTTTTTAGAAAAAAAAGGGTCAAATTTTTTAGAGTTTTAAAGATCGTGATATGTTTTCTTTCTTTTAAGGATTGATTCTGAACTAAAACATAGTTTTATAAAAGAGTTGAGAGTATTTTGATTGTTATTATTGTTGAAGTGAATACTTTCTAAAGAATTTATGTGAGTTCATGATTAAATATGATTGCTCATATGATAATTGATAATGTGATTAGTTCATTGAATTTGGTATAAGCAAAGGATAAATAGACAAGAACAAAAAAAAACATAAAAAGAGAAGAAAAATAGAGGTTAAAAGCTTTAAATTCTACTCCAATGTTTTGAGTTACTCGATCTTGTTGATTAAATTCTTGAAGTGACTTAAAATATGAGTATGCAAAGCACTCTAAAAAAGGGCTTACTTGTTGAGTAACCGGGTGTTGGTATCACCAATATTAACATTCGCGTAAAAAGGCAAGTACTTAGGGAAACCATTATTGAAACCTCAAAAGAAAAAAAAAACAAAAAAATGTTCTTGATCTATTGACTTTGTTTGTAGTAATGTAAATTGGATAATTGCAAAGTTGATATTATATGTTTCATTGTGAATTTTGCATGAATTTATTTAGAAGTATGCATGAATATGAGAAGTAATGATTAGAATATGATTGACTTGATTATTTGACTCTTGTTGAAGTTATGAATTAAGAATTGAAAGATTTGAAAATATGTTCATGATCTTAATCTTGTTTTGGAGTCATAATTTTTAAATTTGAGTCTTATTTTGAATTTTTTGGATTGAGTCTTAAGTAAAAGATTTGTGGGTATATCTTCTGAAAGCCCTCACGAGACACAACTCGTCCACTAGGGGTGACCTAGGGGTTTAAAGGCTTATTGCATATGCTAAATGTAATCGTGATTCCTACGAAAGTGAGTTAGGTTT
The DNA here is from genome assembly GCA_032173925.1 of Heritiera fomes. NCBI lineage: Eukaryota > Viridiplantae > Streptophyta > Magnoliopsida > Malvales > Malvaceae > Heritiera > Heritiera fomes. Next base: position 35,403,300 of record JAPDPM010000002.1, on the reverse strand, counting down.
TAGGAAAAAGATTTTAAGATTAGGACTTTAGGATTTAGTTCTTTAGGAATTAGTTAGCTAAGGTTTGCTAGAGGACTAGCAAAAGCTAAGTGTGAGGGAATTTGATAGGATGATATTTTGTGAATTTTATATGTGCTAATTTATTTGCTTTATTGATGTTTTATGCCTAAAAGAGCTTACTAATGTTTATTTTATGTTTTAGGTATTAAATATCAAAGTTGGAATAAAAAGAAGCTAAAAAGAGCAAAGTGCAGTATTTTCTGTCCAGCTTGAAAGATTGACATTTTTGACCAATTTAACGACCTGATCTCAAGAAGTGGCCTTCATGGAAGTTGTAGAGGACGTCCCAAGGTTTCCAGAATGTCCAAGATCGCAAAACTCGGAGTTCATTTGATGGGTCAAACGTCTAGACAAAATCAGTACAAAATTCTGGGCAGAAAAACGAGATTGAGAAGAAATTCCAACAAAGCAAGTTCAAGACCAAATTTTGTTGAGAGAAGATAATTTCTTAATTTTATTTTGTCTTAGATCTGTAATTGATTAATAAAAATAGGCCTTAGGAATTTTACTTAGAAAATAATTGTAAAAAGATGATGAGATAAAGGTAAGAGTTTGACTAGTCAAATTACTTGTTTCCCAAGTAAACTCTTATCTGAATCCCACATTGCTTAGGAAAGTCTTTTAAACTCTTCCTTAGGCCTATATAAAGAGCACAAGGCTCTCATAAACGGCATCCCTCACATCCCTCACATCCCTCTCATCCCTCTTCTCTCTTTTAGTCTTGTAGGATTTTCTTTAGGGTTTTTAATAAAAATTTTATTTTTCTTTATTTTTAATTAGTTGCTGATTTCTTTATTAATTTTAATTCTGATTTTGTTTTATTTATTTGCAGTAATATTGTTTGTGTGTTCTTGCTTGCTAGTTTATAATCTTGATTATTAATTCTGATTTTATATTATTAAAGATTGCTTCTTTGATTGTTTCTTGCATGATATTTATAATCTTTATAATATATAATTTGGAGTTTATATTCTTGAATATGAATAGTGAGTAGATTTCTTGTTCAGTTATGAGGTAAATTAATTGTTCTTGGAAAAAGTATGTTGTTAGATTTTAAACTTATAATATAATTGTTGATTAAGTATCCAAGATTCTCTGAGCACATTTGCATGATTGCTTGTTTGATTAGATAGGAGGCCTACTATTTAGTTAAATTAAATAATCTACTGCCAGGTTAAAAACATAAGTCCGTAATTGCTTATGGAGTTAATCACTAGGGATCTAGGAGAATTAAGGTTTAAGTTAAATAAACCGCGCTGAGTGAGTTTGTTACTTAATGTTGACTCAAATCTTTCTAGATATTAATGCTGCTATTAAAACTTAATCTATAGCGCTGAGCATAGGTAAATTTTGATAGTTAGAGATTAATTAAGACGCTGAGCCTTTAATTAACAACACAGTAAGGAAAGATAGGTATAATTGGACGCTGGGGAATTACACTACGGTTGACTACTTAATTGACAATGATCTTAAATAATCAATGATCAGCATCATATCCCAAGAATAATTAATTACCTTGTAACTGAAGTTTTGTAGTATTTGATATTTTCTAATTTATTTACTTGTTTATTTTTCTGATTATTTTCTTAGTTATTGTAGTTTAATTGAAACCCTCCCCCATATCTCTTTTCTCTCTCTAAATAATAGTTAGGTATTTAATTTAAATAATTAACTTAAATAAAACAATCTCTGTGGGATCGACCTTTGCTTGCCCTATCTATAGGTTTAGGTAAAGTAATTTATTATTGGTACCTGCGACACTACCAGTTATCGCCGACTCACTAATAAGGGTAAACCTAAGGCGAAAGAATCGCCTAGGGGATGCTCGCCGACGGTCGATATGAACGGGCGGGGCTCTTACAATTATCTTAATGGTACGTAAGGGGTGCCAAGGTTCAAACCTTGTGGAGAATATACTCAAGGGAACAAAGCCTGAATTCAGTAAATGGAAAATGGTTTTAAAGTGAATAACTGAATTGAAACGGGTAGCTGTAAAATGTGTTGAGAACCATTGTATTTGATACAACTTACCAGAATGAGATTCGTAACGCTGTAAAGTATGACTAGGTAATGAAATCAAGGTAGAGTATGTATCAAAATGATTTGAATATTGAATGTCTCTGCCTTGAAGCTACACTGTGAAATGATGGGACACAATGATAAAGGTCCAACATGATAAAAGAATGGTGGTTAAAGAAACTATCAGATGAGAATTCCGATAAATTCCCAAGTAACATAGGTTGAGAAATCAAGTTAATGTTAACTTGATTGTGGATATGAAATTCATTCTTAAGCTTATATCGAAGAATATAGAAAAAATCCGACAAGCTTTAGAAAATAATTTTTGGAAAATATTGTGGATGGTGAAATTCACATGTATCGATGTAAATGAGAGAAATACAAATGATATTGAGATGTAGATGAATTAAAAATGATGTATTAATTTCCTACCATTAATAAAGTTCTGGTGAAGAACAAGTATTCATCTACATGAAAACAGATGCTTTATGGAGCTGATTAGGGATGTGTGAGGAGTTAATAAGACTAGCCTCAGTATAAAGAGTCCTTAGATAAAAGATTAAAGATTGGTGTCCATAAGATGATGATTTGAACTCGGAGTGAATTTTACGAGTTCCGATTGAAGTTACAAGGGTAATGAGTTGCCTTGTAAAGTATATAAGCCTAAAGAACGAGGCATCCTTACATGAGTAAATTGATGAAATACTAATAGAGTCTGAAGTATAAATGGAACATGAGCAGCATTGTGATATGATCCTTAAACTCTTAAAGGCTGTGGAATTATGTTAAGATTAGCAACTAAGAAATTTGGCTAGACAGTATCTCCTCTTGAGATATATGATCTCGAAACGACAGGATGACAGTGAACCTGTCTATGATATAAAGATAATGATTGAGATACGAAAGTAATGAGTCTAGCTAAATACTATTGTCAGCCTATAAAATAGTGATGAGACTAGCTACTCGGTATAGGAGATCTAATTAAAGAAATTAAAGTCGGTAGATGGATAGTGTAAGGAAAAAGATGGTATGCTAGATTTTAAAATATCTTAACAGTATATTACCATACCAATCGAGAAAACCGACAAAAAGGATAAAAGTAAAAATATGAAAACGAAACTGAAAGTGGAATAAGGAAATAAATTGCATGATGAGAAGGGAACATCAATATGAAACAGTTCCCGAAGTTAAGACTGAGAGTGAATTGTGTTAGTTATCACATAAATATGGCAAGATGTAAAATCAAAGCCAAAATTGATAAGTGAAAGTAATGATACTCCAAGGAGTAAGATAATTGATATGTTTACTGCCAGTATATAAATAAGAAATGTTTGTACATATAACCACCTCGAAACGATAGAGATGGTGGAATTGTATAGATAATGTGGTGCTTAAATGGATAATTCGAGGATTCAATCACAGAATCTAAATTATGAAAAGAGATTTAAAGACCATACTACATGAAGAGAATATGATAGTCTCATGAATTATGATCGTAAGAGATGATCTATAGTAAAATCGGAAAATGAGATGCGGCCTTGATGGAATAAGTGTGAAAATGAATATTGTGGACAATAAAGAGTCCAAAAGAGAAATGATGATATGGAAGTGATTAAAGACTGATGATCTAAATAGAATCACTTTCCCTTATCAGACATCTAGATTCTCTAGTGCCTTAGTCGAAGTATAAGTGTTAAACGGTGTGAATGTGTATGTACAATTCCAGTGAGCCTTACATGTGATGGGAGTCTCTGTGTTGCCATATGTTAATGAGAGATAGCAAAACGCTTTGAGATCCCAAGTGTATTGATAGCACCGCTCCATACTGATATATATTTATATATATGAGCGTGAGATGTAAACGCTCCATGATAATGGGAGAGCTTGTGCATGAGATGTGAAAGCTACTGGGACACTTACATATAATGGATTTACATGAGTACATGATAGTACCAAATTATGTCGACTTGGCACTAAGTGAGAAGAATAGATGAACAACATAGATCAGTTGTAATATGAAAAATATTGTGTATGGACTCTTATATGAAAAGAGTAAAAGTGAATAACTCTCGATTTGAGAAAATGATATTACATGAGCATAGAAATATATGATGGAAGATAGCATGTAGTGGTCTAAAGCACTCTTGATGTTGAAAGTGTACTGGCAGTATTAATTGGAGGATGAACTAGAGGTCAGAAGTCATAGGTATACGGCGTATACCCCCTTTGAACTTAAGTTAAATTCGGAGGATCGAATTTCTTAAGGTGGGGAGGATGTGATAACCGTAAATTTTCCATTTATTGGAAATTAGAAATATTGAAAATAAATATTAGAGAAATTAAATAAGAGGAAATAAATAAAAAAATTTTGCGAGAACGGGATAGTGGTGAAAATCTCGAGACTTAAGAAAGTGAAAGAATCAGAAAATTGGTGTAAAAGAAATTAAAGTGGAAGTGAAAATAAAAATACTAGAGAGAGGAAAAGAATTAAATTGGATAAATTAAAATCTAAATTAAATAAGGGAAACGAGAAATGAAAATAAAATATGTTTATATAATTTCAAATTTTATATAAATGTATTTTATACAAATACATATGTATTTAAAATACTATATAGTATATTTTAATATACGTTGATATATATGAAAATATATACTATTTCATGAATTTAAATAATACATATGTATATAAACATAATATTTTATGTATATATATATATATATATATATATAGAAAATGTAAATATTATTTTATATTAAAGTTTATAGGTATATATATTGTATTATAAGATTTATATAATTCTATATATATAAATGTTATTTATTTTAAAGTATGTAAATGTACATATATATATATATATATAAGATATATGTTTTGTAATATACAATATATATAATTTATATATAATATATATTGTAATATATTATATATGAAATGATATATGTATGATATATAATATATATTATATGTATAAAATATAAAATATAGTGTATAATATATAGTGTATCATATACTAAAAATAGAAAGGGAACAAAACCAAAAAGGGAAACAAAACAAAAAAGGAAGAGAGAAATAGGGGAGGAAATCCCGACCCTCCCAGCCAGACCGTCGGTGGCAGAACTGCCACCGCCGGTGAGGGGAAAAGGAAGGGATGACATCGCCGGCGAGAGGGGAAGCGAACGGCGGCGACCCGAGGCGAAAAGAGAAGGAAACGACGCAAAGCAAGCGGGAAAAAAACGAAAGGAAAAAGGAGAAGGGAGATCGGCGGTGCCGGCCGATCCGGGCACTGCCACCGCCACCAACGCCACCGGCAAGGACCAACGAAGGTGAAGGAGACCACCGACGGTAAAGGAAACGGCGGAGGAAGGAAGAAAAGGAGGAGAAAGAGGCCGAAACCCACGGACCCAGATCCGGTGCAGTCGCCGGTGATGGGGTGAAACGGAGGCCAGATCCGGCATCCTCGCAACATCAGCCAACTGTGGGAGGCGTGAACCGACAGAAAGGAGGACCGCCGGCGGCCGAACCGGCCGAACTGGTGGGATGAGGCACAAATCGGTCTGAACCGGTCCGGCCAGAGAAAGGAGAAAAAAAAGAGAAAAAAAAGAAAAGAAAGAAAGGAAAAGAAAAAAGAAAAAGGAAGAAAGAAAGAGAAAAAGGAAGAAAAAGAGGAAAGAGGAGAATTTCGGGAATTCGAAAAATTCCCGGAAATTCGACAACTCGGAATTTTACAAAATTCGGTAAGAAATTTTCCGGAGATTTAATTTTCAGAAAAATTAAATAAATTATGAAAAATTCTAAAAATTAGAATTTTTATTTCCAGAAATTATTTTCAGCGATCGGGATAAGGAATCGGGAGAAATGGAGTGTGGGCGCGATCGATAAGAGGAAGTCGCCGACCCGGAGAAAGGTAAGGGATGCATGTGCAGCACTGTAAGGATATTCAGTCTGCATGCTTTTAAATTATAAATTAATATATGGAAATGTTGTGATGATTCATCGGCTGAAAAATTGGGATGATGTACTGGCTGAAATTATAAACTGTATTTTTCGTGCAGGAGGCTAGTCAATCGGTAGTCGTTATGCTGCTGAAAATTTTTAGAAAATTACGTAAAATCATATAAAATGATTTTATTCCCGAAAAACGATATTAAATCACGAAATATGGGAAAATTATTATTTTTCATAAAACATGAATATAATGAGATTGAATTTTAAAATATTCATGTTTTCGAGAATGGTGATAATGAAATCACCAAAAATTCTCTTGATAGGTAAATTACACGTAATACGAGATGAAAAATGAAAAGAAATACAGTGAATATTTTTATGAATATTTTTATAAATATTTCTTAAATATTCACTAAATGATTTTATAACCTTTATGGTTTTAAAGTATGAAATTATATATTTTTATAAATTCCATAAAGGTTATTTTATGATGAAAAATACGGCTTTGAGACTAGTTGGCATCTTATCATGCTGATATGTGATATGTTTAGTCTTGGTCGAAACCTGATCAATGTTTCACCAAGGACAATATAGATTATGGTCATAGATTTGACATGTTTATTTTCTTACCCTCCGGGGTCTATAGCATGATATGATTGATGATTGTCTTAGTCTCCATAAATGATAGGTGATATGTTAAAAAGGAAAGTGTTTTACATGATATGTGATATGTTAAAAAGGAAAATGTTTTATATGATACGTGACATCTGAAAAGAATATGTTTTATATGATATGAGAAGAAAATCAAATGATTTATAGCATTTTTACAAAATGCTCATTACGGTACTGATTATAGTACTGTGAGATGATTTTCATAGGACATGTGATACGAACATGTAATATGTTTTCAAAAAGGAAGAATTGATAAATCTAATATTCTTACCAAGATGTTAAATGGAATATTAGATCATATGTGCAACACAGATATTGTTTAGATCGTGGGAGCCACCTCTAGAATCCCAAGGGACCTACGTGCTACACGGATACTTTTTGGGCCGTGGGAGCCACCTTTAGAATCTCGAAGGACCTACATGCTACACAGATATTGTTTAGATCGTGGGAGCCACCTCTAGAATCCCGAAGGACCTACGTGCTACACGGATATTGTTTAGACCGTGGGAGCCACCTCTAGAATCTCGAAGGACCTACGTGCTACACGGATATTTTTGGACCGTGGGAGCCACCTCTAGAATCTCGAAGGACCTACGTGCTACACGGATATTGTTTGGATCGTAGGAGCCACCTCTAGAATCCCAAGGGACCTACGTGCTACACGGATACCTTTTGGACCGTGGGAGCCACCTCTAGAATCCCGAAGGACCTACGTGCTACACGAGTTCCTCGATACAACACTTTCTCTATTGCTAGATAGGATGGATGTCGTAACTGCATTAGTGAACTAAGGCTTACGCCTAAAGTGATTAAGTGATCGGTTATTTTGAAACCGTTTTCAGTGAGTTAAGCTATATGCTTAAAGTTTATTGATTTTCGTTTTTGTGAATGGATTGATTTATTAACTTGCATAGTAACCGAATTATCGACGTGTATAATGACTAATCTACCGAAGTGCTTGCTGCTTTGCTAATGTGATAAGTGGAATAGATTTTAATAGTTTACTTTGCTATTTAAAGTACTGTACTAATTATGAGAGTACAGTAAAACATGAAATGAGTTTTAAAGAAAAATGATGATGATTTAACTAATATTCCTTTCAAAGAATATATGAATATTAGTTATTTTATTTAAATGCTTTCTTTCATAAAAGCATTATTTTGAAAAGAATTTGAAAAGGTTATGGGATGAAAAGGAAAAGGATTTATAAATTTAAAAAAATAAATGGAGATTTTTCTCTATAGTTGCTTCTAGATTCCGAAACAAGTATGGTATTCTAAAATACCTACCTTACTCCATCCGGATTCCTAGCCGACTGTAGTATCCTTCTTACATACGAGCCTAGAGCCCATAGGAAAAATGTAAAAGATTTTCAGCATATAGGAAGCTGAATATCAAGTATGCATATAATTCCTTTACTGAGCCGTGGTTTTGCTCACCCCTTAATTTTCAACATTTCAGGTTTCGCTGAATGTGAGTTCAGTGGATTGTGGATCCTGGCTGTACACGAAGGACAATGTGTCAGACCGACTGATTATTTGAGGTATGATCATTTATTCTCTGTATTTAGACACGTCAATAGTACTACTTATCTGATTAATTACGATAGGGGATGTGTATAATATAAACAATATTATGTAAAATTGTTTAACAGTCAGTACAAGTGAAGTATCGCAGATAGCCCAACCGGTTAAGTTGTGTATAAGAAGATAAAAAATGTGGTCACGGGTCGTGACAGTAAAACAGTAATTAGTGAAATACAGTGCCGTAATCATTTTATAGTGGGTTGAGACTAGGCAACACCCTAAATTAATCATGCTATAACTATCCCCGAACGGAAACAGTAACAGTATATAGTTAGATCTATGGCCATAGTCTATAAGGCATCCGTGAAGTACACTTGCCAGGTGACCCCGAGACTACTGATGACTTGGTGGGTCAATCAACCACATGATAGTATAGTAACAGTGAGCATGAAGTTAGGGATTAAAGTCTCAAAATCATTTAATTTCCATATGAAATTCCTTTAAGGAATTTAAATAAAAATTATCATTTAATTAAATAAATATTCTAAAAAGGTAATAAATTCACTTATAATAGTACAGTGAAAACAGTCGGTAAATATTCATGCTTTTAGTGAGAAATCTCATAAATATTCTTTTTTAAAATATAAAACATTTTAAAGAATATATTTTTATTCTCACTTTAATAAATATTCATAACATGAATATTTAATTTAATATTTTTCATTAAAATTCCAAATTATGGAAAGTTAATGGAAATAAATTCCAAAATTCATAATTTACTTATATTATGCATCTAAAATATTTCATGACATTTTAGAATAATTTTCGGTAATTTTTCAGCAGCATAACAACTGCGAATTCCTAACTTCTTGCACTTAAAATACAGTATATAAAAACCAGCCTTAAACCGCAATTTGCATGATTTTCAAAGCATTCCATCATTCCAATAATTTCATAAATTCATACTTAACAAATCATGCAATTTACTATATCCTTACAACTCACAAACTTCTCCCTTACCTGTCTAGCGATACCGACTCGTTCGGTAGCACCAACCATAAACCGAAACTCCCGGCTGCAAAATAATTTTACCAAAATTATCATTAATTTTCCCCTTAATTTTAAGCTATTGACTTTCATAAAATGCAGCCATAAATTATACTGCCTATGACTAACCAATATAAATTATACTGGTAGTAAACTTTAACTTTCTCGCTTTAGCTTTGTTTTCGAATTCGATTTCACCAGTCTTCTTTTCTTAATTTCTATAGTCCTTTTTTATATTTAAACCTTAAATTGCTGCATGATGACAGCCCCAAAAAGCTCTTGGCCGAAACCCCCTCTTGAACCATTCTCATGAATTTCAACCATTTCACAAATCTAAGCTTTCTAACCTTTAAATTCATGTTCCTTTATTTATTTTCTACCATTTTCTTGCAAGAAAATGCATGGTCTCCCTATGTTCCCAAGCAAACCATAGCCTCCTTTTATGGAAAATTTTTATATAGCCAAAATAAATTAAATCCAATGGTAGAAATGAATTCTACACCTTTGATTTAGCTAGAATATAATTTTGAAACAAATTGAAACATCAAAAATTGTTAGATCCATACCTTTGGCCGAATCCTTCTTGGCCTCTTTTCTCCTTGTGCTTTTCTTCTCTTCATGAGATTTTGGTATCTATGAAGAGAAGAGGTGATGTAAAATAATTTCTCTAGAAATGATTATGGTGAAAAAATGACAATTTCATATGGTTTTTCTTGGTTTCTTTTCTTTTCTTTTGTTTTTCTTTCTTTTTCCTTGTGGGTGCCGTGGGTTGCTGGGCAGGGATGATGAATAGTGCCGGCTAGAGGTGGTAAAAGTTGACCCGACCCAAAATATCCGTCTAATTAACCTGAATCCAAACCTGATCGATCCGATTTGACTAAAAAATTCAACAATCCAAATTCAACCCAATCCGATTCCAAATTGATCCAAAACCAAATTTATACGAATTTACATTGATCCAAACTCGATCGGATCCGAACCAAATTTAGATTAACTCGAACTCGAATTGATTTGAACCCAAATTGACCCGAATCCAAATTTACCCAAACCTGAAAAGATTCAAACTTAAATTTAATATTATCAATAAATATTTAAATGTTAAAATTAATTATCAAAGTATTTTAATATAGTAAAAATAAAATTTTTTTCAATAATATGAGTGTTATATATATTTTTTAATCTAGTTAAACATAAATATTCACTTTTATATTGCATGCATTTGAACCTAATGAATAATTATTTAATAGCTAGTCTATAATAGAGTACAGAAGCTATATCATCTACACTTAATGTCTCTAATTATTTTATAAAAAATCAAGATAAATTAAAGAGATATATAATACTATTTTATGATATTTAGTAGGGATTATTAAATCACTTTGGTTCATAAAGTTATTAATTATTATAGATAATAAAAAAATGAAAAAAAATTAATTAATTTATAAATATTAGTAAATATATTATAAAGAAAACTATAAATATTGGTAAATATATTATAAAGAAAACTATCATTCAGATTATTAAATATTTTGATTATTTCAATCCCAATTGTACTATATGTCATGTAAGAAGAAAATTTTATTTTCATGAGTTTTGTAATTCTTAGAAATATAGTTTCAGTTGATTTTCATACCAGATAAATCACATCAAGATGACCAAGACTTTAACCCAATAAACCTGTCCAATCGACCCGAATCCAAATCCGACCAACCCGAATTGACTAAAAAAGTCAACGACCCAAACCCGATCTAATCTGAACCCGAATTAATCTGAACCCAAATTGATCCGAATTCAATCCGACCTTATCCGAACCTGAAATGATCTGAACCCGAAATAGACAGATTTTTCCTTAACCCAAACCCGATCTTATCCAAACCCGAGATGATCCGAATCCGAAATTATCCGATTTTTCCTTAACCAAAAATGATTCGATCCAAAATGACCAACCCAAACCCGATGCGACCAGCCCATTTGCCACCTCTAATGCTGGCTGTCCCATTTGCCGAGTAAAAAAGGAAAGGCTAGAAAAGCTAATTTACCTTTTTGCCCTTGGTTATGAAAAATCTTGACAATTTTTACCCTTAACTTCCATAATCGTAAAAACTACGTAATTGGACTCCAAAAATTTTGATTCCGGTACCAATCAATCACATTTAATGTATTTTGATGATTGGAAGTGGTTTCGTTGACTCGCAGTGCACCAATAATGAGAAATTATGGTTTTACCCCTTGCGAACCGCCAGCGAAATTTTCTGATTAAATTACTGTTTTAATTAATCTCTTGGCACTATGTTATTCTCCTTTTCATCTAGAATCTCATGATATTTTTATTTTGTCCTAACTCATTTTAGTTTGGAAGTAATTTATGAAAATACCCTCGGGACGTATTTGTCATTTTATAATTTGTTTTCCAAAATTCACAAAATAATTCCAAATGACATAAAAATTATTTTTATGCCTCCAAATCATTATTTTATATTTATTTCACCCACAATACACTGTATTATCAGTCTTAAGTCTATAAAAATCATAAAATTAAAGTGGGGCCCACATTTTAATTTTACTTAAAATCATAAAATAATTTACATTTCACTATACACATAATTACAAAATTAATGTATAGTGTAGTAGAAACAGGTCTCACAGATCACATGTTATTTATTTATTTATTTCATTTTCATAACTCATTTCACAATGAACATATTATTTGATATATTATAACATTAGCATTTAGCATATATAATAAGTCTATCTTATTAACCTTGCAAGGTGAGTTGTTAGTTGATACATACACAATGTTATTGACTTGCATCTCAGTCTACATTACTATGTACATTACTTTTAAGGAATAGCTATTTGGAAATATAAACAATATACACAGAGAGGTTATAACTCTCAAAAAGCAATTAGCAATACATCAAAAGGGTTCTCAGAAAGCAGTTAGCGATACATCAAAAGGGCTAGTTCGCTCTATAGTCTAGTGGAGTCTCTTAGATCTTGTCCAGAAAATCTAAAAGGATAAAGAAAGGGCTGAACTAAAGCCTAATAAGTAGCACATATAAATCAGAATTAAGCTCATATTGCAACCCTTTAATATATACAGATCAATTAATATTAATGTTTCAGATGTTTTCATTCTATAATCTCCAAACACTGACAATATCCTTTAGAACTTGGAAAAAATTCTCTTTGAGACAAGTGATAATAGAAAGAAATTCTATTTCCTTTTCCTTTTTCTTTTTGAATGAAGCTTTGGTACAAGTATTATTCTTGATTTGGAATTTTGGCTCTCTTTTGTTCAACTCCAAGTTTCTTCATTATATAGGTTCTTCAAGTTTTTGATTGTTGAAGTTATATTTCCAAGATTCTTTCTATTGGCAAACACAAAAACCCAACCATTGCAATTTGTCAAACTTAAGAGTACGCTACATTTCTTTTGTGTATCGAAATTTCATGAATAAATCCTGCACACTAAAGCACATCTATATTGATACATATCTTAATGTATCTATACCAAAACAGAGTATAAAGCTTTTGTTTCATAGTTAGGATAGTGTATTGATACACCATCATCCTGCTAATATTCAAACATATCGTATCGATACATATTCATAGTGTATAGGTACTGCTACTAGTTAAACACATTATATCAATATGAATTGCAAGATAATGCCTTTAATCAAACATGGAAGGGTAAATTATTACTTTGAGAACATGTATATCTGACTTATCATTTATCAAATATGAATAAACAATATTCATACACTTAATTATTTTAAGGCTTATTTAAGTTCTTCATGAAATCATGTCAAAATCCTAAGTATTTCAAAGTTTATATAGATGATTATCCATTTCTATTTATACGCAGTGAGATCCCTTTTTTCAATGTTTATTATTTATTTTTTGTTATTTTTTATTTGCATGTCTTTTGATTGGAAGTTCTTGTGTTCCTTCGTTGTTGCACATTATTTTTTTAGTAGAAAATTAATGTTTAAACTATTTCAGAAGGATTTTGGAGAACAGTATTGGCTAAAAATATTTCATACCAAGTTTTGTGAGGTTAGGATTCTTTCTTTATTTTTTTATGCGAGTAACCTTTTTAACTGTAGAAATTTTACAATAGTATAATTTTAATTAACCCGATTATTTGAATTTATAAGGTTTCTACACAAAGAATTATACTTAATCTTGATTAAGGCTTGGAAGGTTGGAAAAAATTTATACATAGCGGGTGCATTGCCATTTTACTCGAAGGGTAAGTTGTCAAATTAATTTACCAAGTTGTCCATGTTGATAGGTGCATACTAGGCGAGTTATTCATCATCATATGGCATTGTTTATGTGCATCTAATTCTCTTCCAAAATTTAGTATTTTTGTTTAATGATTTTTGTGTGGTTTGTTTGTAAAAATTAGAAATTATAAGTTAAAGTTGTTAGCTTTAAATTGACAAGTATTTTGATAATGACAAAAATCAAGTAAGCTTAAAAATGATTTTTATACCAGTAAATTTGCTTTGAATGAACTCAATGATTGAAATTATTTTAACAAAGTCTTGGATTGCGATTTCAATTGAAAAAGTCAGTAAATACTCTTAGAAAAGTGTTAGAACGTTTTGAACTAACTTAGAATCACAAAAGCCATAAACTTTGAAGCAAATTAAGTGCAGGAAAGTGTACTGGATAAAAGAGATCGATCCCTACTGTAGAGGGATCGATCCTAAAGTGACAGAATGCTTCGAGCCATCCGGGAAAGAGTTGGAAAGTGTTCTGGAGAAAAAGGATCGATCCCTTTGCACGAGACCTGACTCCAACGGCTAGTTTTTGAGAGTTTCAACAAGAGGATTTGCATTAAATGCTTCACCAACCGTTCTAATCATTTGGTGGGTTATAAATAGAAGCATTTATGAAGTTTGGAGGTAAAACAAGCACTCAAAAATCTTCAAGCTTCAAGAGAGAAAATCAAATCTGAAAATCTTCATTGTGTAACTCCTTTTGTGAGATTTCTTATTGTTCGTCACCCATTTACTGAAAATTTTGTTATTCAAAGGGGTGAGCTTTCCTTGTAAGGTCTGCTATTGTAGAGTGTGGGTAGTAATACAAGAGGAGAGGCTTAGAAGGAGATTTCTAAGTTCTCAAGAAACATTGTAAGAGGTCTTGCCACACCTTCAAGTGGTTTGTAAGGATTCTCAGGGAAGAGCTGAATCAAAACCTTGACAAGAGGTTCAAGGAGAGAGGACGTAGGCAAGAGATTGGCTGAACCTCAAGAAACCTGTGTCTGCTTCTCTTTCCCTTACTCTTTTTACTGCACTTATCTCATTGTTGTTTATTTAGTTTTAATTGTGCATTAAGAGTTAGGAAAATTAAAAATAAGTAGAAAAACCGATTCACCCCCGTTCTCGGTAGAGCCAACAATTGGTATCAAAGCTTGGGCTCAAGATTGAGTTAGATTAACATCTATCGAGTAAAACGATCACTAATGGCTCAAACTATATCTACACCTTTGGTAGGAGAGGGACACTCTACGGTTAGACCTCCACTCTTTAATGGTGAAAACTATGCTTATTGGAAGACTAGAATGATGCTATTTATTCAAGCCAATGATTATGAAGTATAGAAGATTATTGTTAAAGGTCCCTTTATCCCTATTAAGAAAGTAGATGGGACGGATGTGCCTAAGAAAGAAGATGAGTGGGATACTAATGATATTAGAATGGCACAACTTAATGCTAAGGCAATGTACACACTATTTTGTGCATTAGGACCGAATGAATATAATCGAGTTTCACAATGTGAAAATGCTAAACAAGTTTGGGATAAACTCGCCATCACACATGAGGGAACTACACAAGTCAAAGAAACAAAAGTAGGCATGCTCACCCAAGACTATGAATTGTTTAGAATAAAGAGTGATGAGTCAATTAGTGACATGTTTACTAGGTTTACGGACATAATAAATGGTCTTAAAGCCTTAGGCAAGACATACTCTAATGTAGAAATGGTGAAAAAGGTTCTCAATAGCTTACTTAAATCATGGGAAGAAAAAGTCACTGCTATTGAGGAATCCAAGGATCCTCATACACTTTCATTAGATGAACTTATGGGATCTTTACTTACTTATGAGATGAAAATTAAGAGAAATCAAGATCCCCCAAAGAAAGTTGGAGTAGCTCTA
The DNA here is from genome assembly GCA_032173925.1 of Heritiera fomes. Classification (NCBI taxonomy): domain Eukaryota; kingdom Viridiplantae; phylum Streptophyta; class Magnoliopsida; order Malvales; family Malvaceae; genus Heritiera; species Heritiera fomes. The sequence goes on along the minus strand of JAPDPM010000002.1, from coordinate 35,387,855 downwards.
AAGTCCACCACAATTGAGGAATCAAAGGACGATCATGATGAAAGTGGTGATGATGAGGATTTAGAAATGACTATGTTCGCCAAGAGATTCAACAAATTCATGAGGATGAGAGTTAGTGGAAACTCTAGGCGACCTCCTAGGAGAGAGTTCAATAGAGGAGAAACTAGTAGGAAAGAAAAGGACCAAATTATTTGTTATGAATGCAAAAAACCTGGTCATATTAAATTTGATTGTCCTCTTTATAGACAGCAAAATGAGAAGAAACCAAAGAAGAAGGCAATGGTGGCTACATGGAGCGATAGTGATTGCTCCGATGAAGAGAATGTGGAAGATGAAGTAGCCAACCTTTGTTTTATGGCTTTTGAAGATGAGAAGGTAACATCTAACTCATTAGATTCTAATGAATACACTTTTGATGAATTGCAAGATGCATTTGATGAGTTAGCAAATGAATTTGAATGCATGAATTTGAAATATAAGAAAATGATCTCTAAGTTGAAAAAGGAAAATGAAATGCTTATAAATTTTAAATTAGAATGTGATAAGAAATTGGAAAATGCAAATCTAGAAATAGAAGAATTAAATAAAAAGAACTCTAATTTGCAAAACTCATTTTCTAGATTTTATATGGGTCAACAAAAACTTGATCATATGTTAGAGACCCAAAGAGCATTCTTTGATAGAGAAGGGTTAGGCTATAATGCATCAAACAAAGAAACTCATCTAAAAAATTTACTAGTTAAAGATAGAAAATTTGTTTTGTGCACATTATGTAATAAACTAGGACATTCTTCACAAGCATGCACCTCTAGGAAGACCTTGATTAAAGGAAAAATGGCTGTCAAGATTTGGGTGCCTAAACATGTTTTAAATTCAAGTGACGAGTCCCTAAAAATGAAATGGATCCCTAAAAGATAAAAAATTATTAGTACTAACTCTCAAGGACCCAAGAAAATTTGGGTACCTAAGATGAAAGCTTGATGTGTTTATATGTAGGAGGAAGAGTATTGCTACAAGGCTAAGTCCAAGGAGCATTGGTACCTTGATAGTGGATGCTCAAGACACATAACGGGTGACAAGAGCCAATTCAAGTTCTTAAAGCATAAGAGTGGTGGAGAAGTCACATTTGGAGACAACTCCAAAGGACAAATTGAAGGAATTGGCTCCATTGCTAACTCTTCCTCAACTATTGAGAATGTTTTGTATGTTAGAGGCTTAAAACATAAGTTGCTTAGTATTAGTCAATTGTGTGATAAGGGATTTATAGTTGTGTTTGATGATTTGTGTTGCAATGTTGTTAATGCCAAAACTAATCAAATTGTTTTTATTGGACATAGACAAGGAAATATTTATATTGTGGATTTAAATGAACTTAATAGCAAAAATGTATGTTTTATGGCCACTAGAGAAGATGAACCTTGTTATGGCATAGAAGACTAGGCCATGCTAGCATGTATGTTTTGTCTAAATTAGCCAAAAGAGACCTAGTTGTAGGATTACCTAAGCTTCAATTTGAAAATGATAAAGTTTGTGAGGCATGTGTAAGAGGAAAACACAAAAGAATTTCGTTTAAACCTAAGAAGTGTGTTACTACCTCTAGGTCACTTCAACTTCTTCACTTAGATCTCTTTGGACCAACTAGGACAACTAGTTTAGGAGGTAAACACTATGGATTTGTGATAGTTGATGATTACACTAGGTTTGCTTGGGTGTTCTTTTTAAGTGTTAAAAATGAAGCCTTAGACAAATTCACTGTTTTCTCAAAACTTGTTCAAAATGAAAAAGGTTACTCTATTGCTAGTGTTAGGAATGATCATGGAAAAGAATTTGAAAATCTTGGTTTTGATACATTTTGCAATGAAAGTGGTATAAGCCATAATTTTTCAGCTCCTAGAACTCCTCAACAAAACGGGGTAGTTGAAAGGAGAAATAGAACCTTAGAAGAAATGGCTAGAACCATGCTTTGTGAAAATAACTTACCTAAATATTTTTGGGCTGAAGCAGTAAACACTTCTTGCTATGTTATAAATAGAGCTATGGTAAGGCCTATTTTAAAGAAAACTCCTTATGAGCTTTATAAAGGAAAAAGGCCTAACATAAGCTATTTTCACCCATTTGGATGTAAATGTTTTGTTTTGAACAATGGTAAGGATAACCTAGGAAAATTTGATGCAAAAAGTGATGAAGGTATTTTTCTTAGTTATTCTTTAAATTCTAAGGCTTATAGAGTTTTCAATAAAAGAACACTTGTAGTAGAAGAGTCAATACATGTAATCTTTGATGAATCAAATATCTCTAGTAGAACCAATCTTGATGATGAAGTAGAGATCTTTGATGAACCTATAGTTGATCCATCCCAAGATAAGGATATAAGGGAACAATCAGAAGATCTTAATATTAACAAAAATGAGGAGTCCATGGAACAAGAAATACTTGAGAAAGAATCTAGGTGTCCTAGAGAACTTGGATATGTGAAGGATAATGATATTGTTGGAGATCCAAACATTGGAGTTAGAACTAGGTCAACCTATAGAAACATATGTCAACATGTAGCCTTTGTGTCACAATTTGAGCCAAAGAATGTGGGTGAGGCCATAAAAGATGAAAATTGGATTATGGCCATGCAAGAGGAATTAAATCAATTTAAGAGGAATTAAATCAATTTAAGAGAAGCAAAGTGTGGACATTAGTGGAAAGACCTAAAGATTATCCCATCATTGGAACCAAATGGATATTCAAAAATAAGATGGATGAGAATAGCATTATTGTTAGAAACAAGGCGAGGTTAGTAGCTCAAGGATATAAACAAGAAAAAGGGATAGACTATGATGAAACCTATGCTCCGGTAGCTAGATTAGAAGCCATTAGGATGCTACTTGCTTTTGCATGCTATAAGGATTTTAAGTTATATCAAATGGATGTAAAAAGTGCTTTCTTAAATGGTTATATAAATGAAGAGGTTTATGTTGAGCAACCTCCCGGTTTTGAAAATCCAAAGTTTCCTAACCATGTTTTCAAACTATCAAAAGCCCTATATGGATTAAAACAAGCTCCTAGAGCTTGGTATGAAAGACTTTCAAAGTTCTTAATCGAAAAAGGTTTTACAAGAGGAAAGGTAGACACAACCTTGTTTATTCAATCTAAGGGTAATGACTTATTAGTGGTTCAAATTTATGTAGATGATATCAATTTTTGGATCTACAAATGAGTCATTGTGTAAAAATTTCTCAAAGTTAATGCAAGGTGAATTTGAAATGAGTATGATGGGAGAGTTAACCTTCTTTCTAGGACTTCAAGTTAAACAATGCAAAGAAGGTATTTTCATAAATCAAGCTAAGTACACTAAAGATTTGCTCAAAAGATTTGGAATGGACGAGTCTAAACCTTATTCTACACCTATGAGCACAAATATCAAGCTTGATAAGAATGAAGGAGGAAAGTGTGTAGACACTAAACTATATAGGTCTATGATTGGCTCATTCCTATATTTAACTGCTCCGATATTATGTTTAATGTATGCTTGTGTGCTAGATTTCAATCATCTCCTAGAGAATCACACCTACAAGCAGTAAAAAGAATCCTTAGATACCTCAACGACACTTCTTCCTTAGAACTTTGGTAACCTAAAGATTTTACACTTGATCTCCATGCTTTTTCCGATGCGGATTTTGGTGGATGCAAAGTGGATAGGAAAAGCACATCGGGACCATGTCAATTCTTAGGAAATAGGCTTATTTCATGGTTCTCTAAGAAACAAAATAGCGTAGCTCAATCCACAACCGAGGCTGAATATATAGCTTTCGAAAGTTGCTGTGCTCAACTTTTGTGGATTAAACAACAAATGAGAGACTATGGAATAGAAATGAATCAAGTTCCCATCAAGTGTGACAACACTAGTGCTATCAACCTTACAAAAAATCCCATCTAACACTCTAGAACCAAGCACATTGAGATTAGACATCATTTTATACGAGATTATGTGCAAAAAGGGGATATTATTCTACAGTATGTAGATACATTGCACCAATTAGTTGATATCTTCACCAAACCCTTGGACAAGGAGAGATTTTGCATTCTAAGAGGTGAATTAGGTATTATGAATGCTCCTTGAACTGATTTGAAGTTAAATGAATGGCTTAAGTGGGTTTGTGATGGTTGCAAGATAGAAATTTGAAGAATATAATTACCACTTGCAACTCATGACCTTAACTTACCATGTTACTGTTCATGTTCTTAGCTTTTTTGAGATTGATTTGTTGAATTTTGTGTGTTTTGATCATGTTAAACTTTCTTTATTAGCGATAACCCATTTCTAATGGTTAAGACACTATCACAGCCATAGTCATCTATTGTTTCTGCATACTTATGCCATTTTCTGCACTTTTTCTGTAGTTTTTCAACTCATCTCATGCATCTCAAGTGGCACCAACTAGATTTTGATCTTACGATAGTAAAAATGCATAAGTTTCATTGTTTTCAAATCATTTTTATGCATCACAAATGAGGCAAGTGACTGAAGAGACAATTCTTCCCAAATAGGATTGATTTCCAAGTCCGTCAGGCCAAAAATCTGGGTGATGGGAAGCATTCTGCCTAAAAGGGATTAATCCCTCTACAGTAGGGGATCGATCCCCTCGTACCAGAATGTACTTCACGCTACATTTTAAACGTCAACCCCCCACTTCTTTCTCACTATTCACCTTCCTCTTCACTCACAACACCTTTCACCATTTCCTCTCACCCAAATCCTCTTGATCTCACTCATTTCTTCACCAAATCGCTTCATTCTTTCGCCAATCTTCCTCATTTCTTTCTCTTTTTCATTTCCCCTCCTCATTTTCTGACAAAACTTCCTCTTTTCTTCTCTTCTTTCTTCTTCCACACCATGGTTACTATTCACCCAACATTTCAATTGTAAGTTTTTCTCACATTTTTCATTCAATTTTTCTTGCATTTCTAATTTATTTCATCCTGTCTTGACTACCCATTTGCATATCTTGCATAGATTTCCTTTCCATCTAGGTTTTCGCTTCATTTGGCACTTGTCTCTGTTCTAGGGTTTCTACTTAGACTATTTGTAGTTGTTCATCTGTATTTCCTTGTCATATTTGTTATATGCATCTTGGGTTGTGGCTCTCCGCTGTTGGTTAGATCGTATCTTTACCACCCACTCATCCATAGTTCACCACAATTGTGCCCACTACTTGTTCGATAAAAGTCCTTAACGAAATCTCCTATCTTTTTCCTACTCCATATGGCTCCTAAATATAAACATACTGCTCAAAAACGCAAAACCAGTGCTCCCTCCTCCTCCTCCTTCATACCAACCACCTTTAATAGATGCTTTCGCCATGCCAATGAGAAAACCAAATTTCTTGTGAACTTTGCAAATATGCCTATTAAGCATTGGCATCCTATTGATTTCGATTTCCTCGAATCAATTAATTTTCCTTACCTCGCCAAGTTTAATGAATATCGTTGGACCTAGTTCCTCAAAATCAACACTCCAGTCCCTCCAAACATCATTCGCGCCTTCTTTTCCAATGCTGACATCATCTATGATCCCAATGATGAATGTACGGTCGTAGGAATTCGATCTTATGTCCTGGGCAAAAATATTAAAATGACCACGCAATCCTTCTCCCTTGCCTTTAGACTTCCTGGCGACGGTTCTACCTATGAAAATGTTGACGTCCCCTTAGTGTTTCCCGTTACCGATAACCGTGCAAGTGACCTTCTTGTCTTCGCACGCCTCCTCCATATCATCATCTCCTGGAATCTCTGCCCTCTTGGCACCCGATATTCTCACCTTCGCAAACTTGATCATTTTTGGCTCCATCATATTCACGAACCCGATGGCGATCAACCAGACCTCCTACACTTTATCCTTCATGATTGGGTGAAGATTGTTCGTGGCAATGTCCACACCATTGTCTTTCCTCAGCCTCTCGCCTTTTACTTACTCTCTGAAGGCGTTGACTGCTCATGTGAGGTCTGTATACTTCCGGATCCCAGCACCATAAATCAATCTCTCCACTCTCCATCACCTGGGGTGGTATCAACGTCAAGTGGGTGACACATTCGAATGGGTCAAGAGTCATGGACCGCCTGCATCTCCCGAACATGCCCCGGCACCAGTCGGAGAAGAAGGCACTGACGCAGCCGACGCACCTGCAGCAGCCACGTCCTCTGCCCCTTCCGGCTCCACGTCAGCCTCTCTTGACTAGATCATGCATATGCTTCAAAACTTTCAGCATGACGTGGGTCAGCGGCTTGATCACATCGAGGCCACCCTAGCTGCCCTGTTCGATGAAATTCAGGATGTCCGCATGCAACACGAAGATTTTGTTGAGCAATATCACAAGACCTTTCCAAGGCGTTGATCCTCCTCTTTATGGCATGCGTCTCTTCTAGCTAGTTATGTTTTCTAGTTGTTTCTTGAGACTTTTGCTAGTGTGTTTGTGCTATCTAAGTTTTATGTTAATAACTATGACTTGTTCTGACATTACTTTTGCTTTAATGCCATTGGGTTGATCTTTGTTTCTCTTTATCTCATTGTCAATGCTCATGCTTATTCTGCTTATTATTGGTATCCCATTGTTGCTTTAACTTGACCTATACCACTAACCATTTCTCCATGTTCTTTGTTCTGTTTGTTCTTATTTATTCCTTTGCTATGACAAAAAGGGGAAGAATTAATGTGGAAAACTTATATTAAATTGAGGTGGAGCAAATATTGAGGGGGAGCAATGTTTTTTTTAAAAAAAAAAATTAAGTAACCTCAATTTTCAAACATATAAGCAAATTTACCTTAAGTTTTGTCATATCAAAAAGAGGGAGATTGCTAGCTTTAAATTGACAAGTATTTTGAAAATGACAAAACTCAAGTAAGCTTAAAAATGATTTTTATACCAGTAAATTTGCTTTGAATGAACTCAATGATTGAAACTATTTTAACAAAGTCTTAGATTGTGATTTCAATTGAAAAAGTCAGTAAATACTCTTAGAAAAGTGTTAGAAGGTTTTGAACTGACTTAGAATCATAAAAGCCATAAACTTTGCAGCAAATTAAGTGCAGGAAAGTGTACTGGATAAAAGGGATCGATCCCTACTGAAGAGGATCGATCCCAAAGTGACAGAATGCTTCGAGCCATCCGGGAAAAAGTTGGAAAGCGTTCTGGAGAAAAAGGATCGATCCTTTTTGAAAAGGGATCGATCCCTTTGCACGAGACTTGACTCCAACGGCTAGTTTTTGAGGGTTTCAATGAGAGGATTTGCATTAAATGCTTCACCAACCGTTCTAATCGTTTGGTGGGTTATAAATAGAAGCATTTATAAAGTTTGGAGGCAGAACAAGCACTCAAAAATCTTCAAGCTTCAAGAGAGAAAATCAAATCTGAAAATCTTCATTGTGTAACTCCTTTTGTGAGATTTCTTGTTGTTCCTCACCCATTTACTAAAAATTCTATTATTCAAAGGGGTGAGCTTTCCTTGTAAGGTTTGCTATTGTAGAGTATGGGTAGTAATACAATGGGAGAGGCTTAGAAGGAGATTTCTAAGTTCTCAAGAAACATTGTAAGAGGTCTTGCCACACTTTCAAGTGGTTTGTAAGGATTCTCAAAGAAGAGCTGAATCAAAACCTTGACAAGAGGTTCAAGGGGAGAGGATGTAGGCAAGAGATTGGCTGAACCTCTATAAACCTGTGTTTGGTTCTCTTTCCCTTACTTTTTTTACTGCACTTATCTCATTGTTGTTTATTTAGTTTTAATTGTGCATTAAGAGTTAGGAAAATTAAAAAAAAGTAGAAAAACCGATTCACCCCCCCTCTCGGTAGAGCCAACAAAAGTGATGGAAGTTAGGAAGTTAACAGATCCCGAACTTCATTATTTAGGGGAGTTCTTATGTAAAAAATATTTTGATTGCTTTCAAGAAAGTAATGGATTTCATCATAATCAATTATGATGAACTTTAATACATACTTGAGATCATTCAATTTTTTTTTTGCACAAGAACTGCCACAAGTATGAATGTTAGGATTTGTTATAACATCCTAGTTTACATTAGCTTAACTCTATAATTCCTAATTTTTACAAACAGTTAGATAAAAGACCATTAAACAACAATACTCTGTTTCGGAAGTAAATTAGATGCATATAAACAATGTCATGTGATGAATAACTTGCGTAAAATAATGCATCCATCACCACCAAAACTTGGTACTTTAATTTGACAACCTACCCCTTACAAGTAAAATAGCAAAAAGGAGAGCTTCAATACCATGCTCATAGTGAGAGAAAAATCTTCACATATATTTTGTGCTGAAGCCTTAAAAAATAGTTCAATTTTTAGTAGAAGTCTTGAAGATAGTTCATATACATGAAAATATGATGTAATAATATTTTATAATAATTACTTTGTAATATTTTGTTTAATGAAATAAAACAGTACGGTTCATCCAAAATGTGTAATCTAAATTTAATTTCAAATAAATTAAAATTTATAAATAATTTAAATACTAGTTTATTTAAAAATTAAACTACATTTGAAAATAATATAATCTATTTTCTATATGTTTGACTACGATTTTTCCCTAAAACACGGTCTATCAAGAATCATAGTATATACTACCTAAGAAAAGACTACACTAGCATAGGTTACAGTTAAAAAAGTTGTGAGATCCAGTTATACTATTATTGTATATGATATTGGACAATGGATCACTATTTAATTTCGGTGTATTTTGACAGGTTATAAGTAAAACAGTGACGTGGGCCCTATGGCTCTACAGTGCCTGGATGGACGTGAGACCATCAAAACAGTGTCCGGAGGGTATGATAAGCCTAAGGTAAAAATTTCGAGCCTAAAATATTTTATTTAGATTATTTTTGGGAAGCATGCCAATAATTTAAATAATGATGTTAAGAACATAGCCTGATGGTATTTTTGTAAATTGTGCCCAAACTAAAATGAATTTGAACTAAGTAAAATTAGCATGATATTTTACATAAAAATAATTCCTAAGCTATGTCAATAGACAGATCGAATTGGTGGTTAAAATAGAAATTTACACGATTTACCCGATAGGGGTAATTTTGTAATTTTACCTTCACGGTAGGTCAAACCCAAACCAAACCACTTTTATTCATCTAAATACACCCAATAAGAATTTTTGGTGATGGAAACTGAATTTTTGGAGTGCAATTATATTGTTAGAAAAATTACAGAAGCTTGAGGGCATTTTTGTCTGAAAATCTCATAACCAAGGGTATTTTGGTAATTTTGCCCATGTCTAGAATTCTCCAAATATTTCTTCCAACAAGTGCTGGACACTATTCATCATCTTCCACCCTTCAACTCACAACACCATAGAAGAAAGAAGAAAAAAAGAAAAAGAAAAAGAAAGCTTCCAAACACCATTAAAATCACATTTTCTCACCAAAGTTTCTTCTACAAAATTAAACTACTCATCTTCCTCTCTTCACCCATACCAAAATCTCTTTGAATAAGTGACCAAACAAGGATAAAAGGAGGAGGGAAGAACTTAGCCACAAGGTACCATACACCGTGCTCGATGTTTCATTTGATTTTAATGGTGGATAATGATTAATTCAAGCATGTTAAGCATGATTATGGTGTTAGATTCATAAGAATTGAATTGAATCAAAATCTACCATTAATGGGGGTTTCGGCCAAGTGTATAAGTCAATGAAAACTTAGTGTTTCATGATGAAAATGATGCTAAAATGATGAATGGACATGATTAAGCGTGAAGTATAAGCTAAATTGTTGAAATTCTTCATGTTTAGCCATCATGTATATTTGGCCATGGCAAAGGGAGATAGGTTCATGGCTACATTTGATGAGCTTAATATACCATTAGACTGTAGAAATTATAAGGAGTCCACTGGTGCAATCAGATTTAAAATCGAACTTAAAATGAAGAAGTTATGTTTTAGCATGGGTAGAAATTATATTGGTTTAATATTTTCAGTGTATAAAGTGGCTGCAATTATTGAAAGAAATTAGTTTAAAAATTATATTGAGGTTAATAAATATTTTTGGTGAAATGTTTTGCAGCCCGAGAGAATTGGATTACAAGTGGTGCTATCAGGAAAGCCGATTAAGCAAGACAGGTAAGGGATGCGTGTGTAGACTATAGGGATATTATAAATGCATGATTTTAATGAGAATAATTCTATGAGAATATTTTGGAAATGAAATGCAATAACCACGAACTCTCCAATTTTTGAAATTTAGTGTTTGTAAATTTAATTTCAGATGTTAATAGACTGGTTAAAATAAATAAATAAATAAATAAATTTATTAAGGGTTAGGAATATTTTTGGATTATAATACTTGATCAATGGATAAATTAGAAATTTTAAAAATTGAAAATTTAATTTGGTATTAAAAAAATTAAAATTGAAAGAAATAAAAATATGTATATATATATATGTAATTATATATGTACAAATATAAAAATATATGTAAATAATAAATGTTGTTTTTAAATTAAAGTATGTATATAAATATATATTAATAAATAATAAAATAAGAAAATATATACTTTAAAGAATATATATTTATAATATAAATTATACATATATACGCGTTTTAAACACATATATATATAGAAAGTATAAATTATATTTATATAAACATTTGTAAATAGTATATGTTATATATATAATTGAAAATATAAAATCGATTTATAATATATATATTAAATAAATAAATAAATAAAAAGAAAAAAAAATTGCCACAAGCTTATAGGAGCTTGTTGCACGTGGACTGACAACTATTAAAAAAATAAAAAAAAAAAAAAAGAGAAAAGAGGAGAAATTGAACTTAGTGGACCACATGCCAAATTCTTATTTTTTATTGGATAAAACAATAACAAAAAAGACCAAATACAACTAAAAGCTCAGACAAATTCATCTCTAGAAACCGACATACGACAGACTCCCCTATTTTCTGCTCTCTCGTTTCAGCCCAAAAAAATTTCTAAGGTTTCTTCAAGTTTCCTCTCAATTTTTCCACACCAAAACAGCAATCATCCTTAACAAGCTTTGTCCCTTGTCCTAAGAGCTGTTATGGCTGGAGTTTTGAGACCAGAAACTAACGTAGCAGGACTGATTTGGTGGCTGTCCCGTTCGGTCATCAGCCAAGGTAAGAAGAGATTGGGTTTCCTCCAATTTTGATTGATGATTTGGATTTCTTTTGTGTGCTAAAGATGTTTAGAACTTTAGTTTGAAAAAAAAATGAAGTGTAATTTTAGAAATGGGTCTCAGTCATGATAGAAAAAAATGAAGAAAATTTGGTGATTTAATGTATTTTGGTGGGAATTAATAGTATAGGAATGAAAGGAACTTGGTTTGAAAATCATGGCTGCAGTATGATTTGTAAAACAGTGAAGTGGCGTTGAGATGGGTGGTAACCAGACATGGAAGGGCTTTAGGATGGTGGTTTGATTTTGATGAAGAGAAGATATTTGATAAAAGTCTTAAGTGAGGTAGGAAAGATTCATGAGTTAGGTGTAGAAAGAATTAATGGAAAACCAAGAGGATGAGCCATGAGGGAGCTTCGATCATGGTTATTTGAGAAACTGTCGACCGTGAACCAAGAAAAAGAAAGAAAACGAAAACAGAAAAAGAAACAACAAAGAAAAGAAAAAACATAAAAGAAAAGAAAATAGAAAAGAAAAGAAAGAATGAAAGCATGAGTATAGGTTAGTGGAGGCTCATGATTTGGATGGGAAATGAAATATGTTGAACAATTGGCCATGAAGGGGAAGGAGTAGAAGTTGAAGTAATTTTTAATATATTAATCGGTGGATTAAAATAAATAATGAAAAAGGATGGATTATAAAAGTAAGAGTTGAAAAAAATAATAACTAAAATTTTATAAGGAATATTTGATTAACGTATAATGAATAGGAATTCCATATGGAATTTCACAAATAATAGCTAAGAATGATTTATAAAAGCTATTAAGGTTCTTAGTGAAATTGAATTGGCAAAAGATTATCAATTTAAATTAATCCATTGTAACAATTAATAGGAAATTAAAGAAATTAATTGTTAAAAAAATTAGTAAAGTAGAGAATAATGAGTTTGGAATTGATAAAATGGTTAGTGAAATTAGAATTGAGAAAAAGATCACAATTTAAATGTAGTTAGTTGATATGGTAGGGGTAGGAAATTAAATAAATAAATTATAAAAATTACTAACATGTATAAGAACCATTAACCTGGAAAATATGAATTAAAAGAAAATTTGTTAAAGGGAAAAGAATATAATTTAATTATAGACATTATTTATAAAATAATGGTATGGAATTAAATTAGAAAGGAATACAAGTTAAATTACGATCAGCTATTAATAGAATATTAAATTAGAAAATTGGAACTTAAGGAATATTCATTTTAGTTATATACTGGATTTTAATATAAATTAAAATTATTGAGGGCATAAGAATTAAAGAAAGAATGAAATTTAAATTTAAGTTATATTTTGGTAATTGATAGGAAATAAAATAGATTAATTATTGGAAATTTTAAATTAGAAGATAGAAAAATTAATAACATAATTGTTCTAATGGGAATATGGAATTTAAAAGATATATTTGGAATTTTTATGCAGTGTTAAGTTCGGGAAATAAAGAAACGTAGAGATGTCAGTGGATTTTTATATTGCACAGAAATAGAAGTAAGAAACATGTATAGGAGTTGCATAAGATATTTTATTACTTGCTATTGAAGATTATCAGAAATCTTGTTTTAATCGCTCTCACTTAATTTCCTGAATACAAGGACTAGGATTTATAACTAATTCCTACGAGTCTAAATATTGCATTACATGAAATGTTTTACATGAATTGATTTTAATGAAATGATTTATATGCATTGACTTACATGAATTGACTTACATGAAATAATTTACATGATTTGAATTATATGAAATGCTTTACCTGAATCGAATTGAACGAAACAATTTACATGTACTGAGTTATATGACAGGATTTATATGAATTTATTACATGAAATGATTTAAATGAAGTGATTTTATATGAGAATGATATCTCCCTGATGATTGTGCATACGAGATATTGATGATTAAGCTGGGAGACGTCCTAGACCTTTCCTTTACATGATATGATTGTGGGAGTTACGATCAAACCCCACAGGTTTCCACAGTGAGCACCTGACCAATGCGATCTATGATAGGACAGTGGCCATTGTTACAAGATATGTGATAGTCCCTAGGGCGATACGAGGTCCCTACAGGGATACGAGGTCCCTTCAGGGATACAAGATTGTGCATGAATCCTTGGGAGATTATTTTTCTATTGATATGTGATATTTGACGAATGATTCAATTACTGAATGATTTGATTTACAAGCATAGAACATGGTTTGATTGGAAAGTGATGAAAGAAATTATATAAGTTTTACAGTATATGTTTTCTCGATATACATGCATTTATTTTATTGAATGATTTTAAATGAATCGCTTTACTGCACTGTATACTGAACTAATTGATATAAACCGTTTACATAAAGCATTAATGTATAAAATGATTTTAATATTTTAGTATTCATATTTGAATTATTTTTATAATGCGCACTTTTATATATGTTTTTTACTGAGTTTTCCCTAAAGCTCACCCCCCTTCTCACCATCCCAAATAGCCCATCAATATAAACGCCAATCGCTGCGACCAGTTAGTTGAAGAAACCACTAGAAGATTAAAGTACTCAATGACCAGGTACATGTAAAGTTTTACATTTATATTCATACATGTATATGCACAGCAAATGGAACTAAAGTATGCATATGAATTGTGGGATGTAAATTATTGTTGTAAACAAATTTATAAATATTATTTAATAGATTTTATTTTGATTTCTTAATTAGTATTTATGCTTAAATTAATTTATGGGTACAAAGGGTAATTGTAACGGGAATGATAAAAAGGACTTACATCGGCACCAAACGCAAACCGACTAATATCGAATAATTGAATATGAAAGATAGAAGTGAAAAGGAAAAATTTGGTTCAAAAATTTTTTAATTCTGGATGTTACATGAAATGCCTTGGAAACTATGCAAATTTGTGGTTTTTGGCTGGATTATGAACTCTGTTTTAAGAGCAGGGAGGTTAGGCCAATAGCAGTTGTTATGTTGCTGAAATTCCTTAAAAAATTTTCTAAAAAATATCATAAAATATTTTAGTGCATTTATTGAGTGAATCTCTAGCCCTAGAAATTTAATATTTAATATTTTTCATAAAATGGTGATTTACCAAGAAATATTATTTAAATATTCATGTTATCGAATTTAATTAAAGTGAAGCTACTGATAATTTCTTATAAGTGTTTTACAGTGTAATAGAAGGTTTACAAAATTTATTATTGCCATGTGAATATTTTATAAACTATTTTCAGTATACTGTTTACTGTGTTATAAATTAACATTTATGGACTGATTGAAGTTTTCATCATTTTTTTATTTCTATGAAGGTGTTACTACTATTTACATACTATTTTGAGACTGTTAGGCCTCGTATCATGTTCATGTGTTATTATTACTGTTATTGTTACTGTGTTGTTGATACTGATTTTATCTTTAGCGTTCTAGTTGTCACCTGATCAGTGCACATTGAGGACACCTATAGACTATGGTCATATGTCTCACGTGTTATTGTTATTGTTCCCTACGAGGATTATAGCATGATATATTCTGGGTGTTGCCTGGTCTCCACCACTATTACTGTTACTGTACTATTTTATTGAATTATCACTGTTATCGAAGTGTTTACTGTTTATTGAACTGTTTATCGTACTCATTACCACAGTGTTACTATCACTACTGTTTACTGGAATTTAATGAAGTGTGATATATTTTAAGTGATTTAATAAAAATCTATACTAAAATGTTTTATATAAATGGTTTTACAAACCATTTTATTTAATTTATTTATTAAAACCTTATTAAATGTGAGTTGTATAAAAAATCAACAATTACTTCCTATAGTCGCTTCTAAGTTTCAGGACACGACAGGTATTCTAATATACCTTTCATATTCCATTCGGATCCTTAGCAAACTATAGCATCATTTCTTTCTTGTGCCTAGTGTATTGATAGGAAATAAATACTTTTAATGCATATTGATTTCATAATATCAACTCTAAATACAATTTTCTTATTTAACACGTTTCGCTCACCCCTTTATTTTTCATCTCCACAGATTATCTACAGTGACTGCGTGATATACCATTCCAAGGATTTTGGCTGCACTTTTGGTTATCTCGAGGCATCTTAGTATTGATCCTGGAGGTATATTTACTTTCTTTATATGTTTAGACTTATTGTACAGTACTATTTCATTAGTAAATTATGAACAGGGGATGTAATTGTTAAATGAAATACTGTAATGTATTTATGTAAATTAAAATAAATTATTTTTACAAGTGTTCATTGTTTAAAGAAAGTGTGAAATAAAGGCACCACAGATAGCCCAACCAATATTATAAGTGTGAAAAATGTGTGATTTATTGTATATAAGGATTGTTACAAAAGTAGTCTTTTTGTCTTATACTACGGTTTTTAAATGTAGTCTGAACTTTTTTTTCTAGAAGTATATTTCAACCTATAAACTTAGTTGCTTACTATACAATGAGGCTTAAATTTACCAGTTTTTGAGAATTGACAATATACATTAATGCATAGAGATTTTCATAATTCCTGTCTCAACAATATAATAACCAAGGAAAATTTTAAGAACAAAGCTTTAATGCATAGAAATTTTCATAATTGTAACCCTTTACAATTTCTTTACAAAGCTATTATGTTCCAAGGGCTTTATTTACATAAATGCAATAATCAAAATTATTTTAAAACTTATGGATAAAGAAATATCTTATCATTGTTAATTATTCAAAACATTAAACAATAATAATCGTGACATGAAATAACTACATAGTGTCAATCATAGCCAATTCTCAATTGGCTCGGAAAGCATACACTAATAAACTATAAGTGTTTTAGGTGGAGGCTTAATAGAGTAAGGGGAACTCACACAAAAAATCTATGCTTCAAATGGCAAAACCTCCACATTAGTGTGGACCGAATTTATGTATCAAAGAGCAAAACTCAGGCACAACCCAATAATTTTCAAATCAAATTCATCAAATGAACATTTTTTTCTAAACCTACCCAAAAATCAAGTCGTGCTTCAAGGTTTGGACGAATCACCTAATGTATGAATAGATTTATATATAACATTATTTATAACAAAAAAAAGAAAGATATTGTAAGATATACAAAAGAACTTGACTTGTTGGTTCGTTGAATCCACTTCACCTCTTATGGAAAAAATTATGATTTGGTTTACAAATTAAATGTTGATTTCATTTTTCATATTATTTTGTGATCCATGTATATATTTCGGGCTAACCTGTGAGCTTCGCTAACTTGCGAAGCAAAGGGATGAATGGTGCATTGGCAGTGGACTCGTCGGCTGATTCTGGTTGTTATTAAAATAACCACCATTAGATATAAGCATCCAATAGCTCATTATAAATAGGGGTGTAAATGAACAAAACATTCGACAAACTGTTCGTTATGTTCATTTATTAAGCTTAATGAACGAACACGAACAATATTTTAGTGTTCGTTTTTTAAACGAACCAAATATGAACAGATGTATAATTTGTTCGCTTTTATTCACGAACAGGTTCATTTATATTCGTTTATTGTTCGTTTGTTTAAAGTATCATTTTTTGCTTGTTTGTTGTTTACTCGTTTATGTTTGTTTATAACTTGTTCATTCAAAGTGTTATTTGTTGTTCGTTTGTTATTTATTAAAATACTAGAATTACTTATATTTTATAAGTTATATAATATATACCTTATTTTTAAGACATTAACTTAAAAAATTAGTACCTAATTTTTAAACATATCTATACAATATAACTTTGTTGGATTAAAAAATTAATAAAATATAATAATAAAATAATTATAAAATTAAATTAGTTAATTATACTTAAAATAATTATTTTTTTAAATTTTAAACATAAGGTATTGAAATAAAATTAATAAAAGTCTCATAATAAGTTAAGACCTCATTCTTATGATCTTATTTATTGACCATTTACACACACACACACACACACACACACACACATATATATATATATATATATATATTACACATGTGTGTATACACACACATATATGTGATACTTTAAATTGTGTATACCAATATATGTATATGTGTATGTTACAAATTGTACTTAAAATAGTATTTATCAATTTTAATAAAACATTGTTAACTTAAGTTATGTTGTATTTAAGATTTTGTGTTAGATGATTTTAATTTGTATGTGGGATTTAATCTTTATGTATGATTTTTAATATTTAATATTTAATATTTAATTTATTCTCATGAATACTTGTTTATGAATATGTGTTCGTGAATGCGTTCATTTACATGTTCATAAATGTGTTCATTTACATATTCGCAAACTATTCGCGAACATTAACAAACAATTCCTACCATATAAAAAACAAACACGAACACGAACGCATTTCTTAACGAACATGAACAAACACGAATGGAACTAAAAACTAAACGAACGAACAAAGACATGAGTTCATTCATTCGTGTTTGGTTCGTTTACAACCATAATTAGCCTGTCACATGAGTCTAATGAAAACACCTTTAACCAAATCTCCAAAAGTTGACAATTTTTCTTCTATGAAATTGAGTAACAGCGACCGCCTTAATACATTTTTGTATAGAAAAGCTACCCAACAAACAGCTTTAATACAATTTAATACAAAAAGTTAATCTTTAGCAATGTCATTTGCATTGTTGTTAATCACGCAAGCTTTATTCTAATCAAACAATGCTTAATGTTCAATGATACTTGTCTACTTTATTTTTATCAATGTTAACTTCAATGATTCATGTCTACATCCTTTTTCTCAATGTTGGCCCCAGTGTGCATGCTTAGGCTATGATGTCTCAAAATTCTTCCATCCCTTTTTAATTTCCCCTTCCTTGGCTAGGGGCTAATTGGATGGCCCTAGCAAGACAGCTCTGGCTAAGTAATCCATCACTTCAATCTAAAACTTCATCATACTTCACTTGAATATCTGGTTTTCATTTAACGATGGTTCCCCTTTATGATTAGTCTATCCGCTGCGTCCACAGTGCATAGCATGTGTAGTCCCTCATTGAATCCTTTTGAGGAACTCCCAACCAATCACAATCTGAATATATATCTCCAGAAACTCCTATAATTCCAAGTAGGCCCCCATTGTTGCAACTCTTCAATGTTTATATATTTATGAACATTTAGTTAACCTTTCCAATGTAGCGTCCCATCTGTCTGATTATCTTTTTTGTCTGCGGGAGAAGACAGAAATAAGCTGTACTTCCTAAATCTCCCTGCCTCGCTTTTTATCAGTCTTAAACACTTATGATGTACTTGCTGCCTGATTGATTTGATTTTAATCTGTTAAGTTGATCAAGCTCACCACCAACGGTAATGATATAAGGAGGCACAGGAAATACGTTCAATGAACCCACATCATATAATCAAGGTGAAGATGATATAGTCTATTTTTGCTTAGTTACGGAGTTATTTATATCTGAATCAGGGTTGCCTTTTATCATTCTCTTGAGCTCAATAGCCATTTCTAAGATATTCCTCAACCCTTAACTGCTAATTTCATGGATTTTAATTCCAAACCATCCCCTTCCGAGGCATGTCCCGAGACAATGGATTTTCTTTCGCGTGCATGGTGCAACTTTGCAGTTCAAGCTCTCCAACCAGCTGAGTTACATGATCAATCGATTGTTGTCTTGGACAATCAAATCAAGAAATTTGAGAGTGATAGCCCAACTTCATTCCCAGTGAGTATCAAACTACTATAAGATGTTATCTTGATTTTTACCCATGTTTTAATTTATATGTGACAGACCGAACGAAATTAAATTCAAGCTTTTGTATCTGGCAGAAGATGGAGAAAAGTTCATCGATTGATGCTACTGATTTCAAGTCGCCTTTGCCACCATGGAAATCCAATGATGTGAAGGTAATTGCATTTGTTATTCTGTTCCATCAATGCTATGTACACTATAGTTGTTTTAATTATTCCTTTAACTAAAATTAATTAATTGTGGATTTTATCTACAGTCATGGATATGGATGCAGCAAGCAATGCATCCAGAAGTGAACTACAACAGCTGTTTCCGCAAGAAATGGGTAGGTTGGTTCTTATAATTGTAAAATTTAGAATAAGAAGCTTTATATTCAGAGAAACTTTTCCCACAACTCCTCGTGTATCTGCTCAGATGCCATGGAAGATAGCACTCTTTAAGGGTATTTCAATCAAGAAATGGTTGAAGGAGATGAAAGCAAAGCGGAAGGAAGAAGATAGATTGCAAAGAGCTGAAGTGCACGCAGCTCTGTCAGTGGCAGGGTTAGCAGCTGCATTGGCTGCAATTGCGGCTGAGAACTCCAAAAAGGATAATTGTAACCCAACCAAGGAGGCTGCAGTAGCCTCAGCAGCTGCCCTTGTTGCAGCGCAATGCGCCAAAGTGGCAGAAGCAATGGGAGCAAAGGAGCAGCTTGGCAGTGCTATAGCTTCGGCAATGAGTGGCACAAGTGCAACTGATATCTTAACACTTACTGCTGCAGCTAATACTTGTAAGTATAAACGTGTACGTTGCGTCTCGTCTTCTGCAAATTTCGCAAAAAAAAGCTACTCTGAAATTTTGAATACCTGAAATTGGTAATTTGGGCTCAGTTCATCAGGGTCCTGGCATGTTGGGCTCAACCATTTCATAGGGCTTAAGGCTCTCTATAGTTTCAAAACATAAGCCCAAACAATCTTAGGTATTATCACTTTTTTGTGTGCGATAATTATTTAATACATAATCAATAAAGTTTTTTTGACTTTATAAATAGGATTAAGATATTGATACATATTATATTTTATTTATATTTAATATTTTTATTATTTTTAAATAACATGTGTCATTATTTTAATTTCACTTGTGGTGTAAAAAAACTTTAATGTATTGGATGTTAATCTATTTGTTTTTCAATCGTCTAATGAATTGTCGTAGCATTAAGAGGAGCCGCGACCCTCAAAGCAAGAGCAGGATGCAAGACCAGAATCAATGGAAGCGCCCCCGTCCTACCAATTGAGGACAGCAATGATTTTCCTTTCGAGTTTGAGAAGTGCAGGTCAATGCTAGCAAAGGGCGCTGAGCTAGGCGTAGAAACACCCGATGGTTAGTAAAGTTTTAGTCTTTCCCCAAAGAATATATATTATCGTAGCATTGTCGTAGCATTAAGAAACACCCGATGGTTAAACTAGCAAGACATGAAGATCTTTAAGTTTGAATTCTAGAATCGTCATTATTTGGAGGGTATTATCGTTTACAACTCACGATTCGAATAAGATTAGTTCATCATAAAATAGATTAAGATATTTGTGGTTAAAAAAAAATTATAACGGCCTTTTCTTGTACTAAAACTTAAATTATAAATTTGTATTTTTATATCTACATTTAAAATAAGAATGTCATTGGACAGTACAATATATTTCATGTAAGAAAATTAACTTATTTGGTGCTTCGATTCTAAACAGGGAAATACATGGTCAGATCGGTGTCCATGGTCCTCGATGGTGAATCAAAGGTCAGCCAGTTAAGCTAAAGCCTCTACTTTGGAATTTAACAATAACTAAATGCATTTAATCAAATGCTGCAAACATTAATTTATTATTAGCTGATACAGTCCTTGATGAATTTTTCATTCACAATAATTTCCTTTACAGGTTATTCTTAAATTAAGGAAGCTCAGCCTGTTGAAAAGCAAGAAAGAATGTGAGCCTCACATTTTCATCATCTCCCCACTTTTCATTTAGTACTCCATTATTTTTTTACAAAAACAGTTTCATAAAGATTAGGATCACATGGAATTTAATAAAAATCTGGATTCTGTAATTTAGGCATTGTACTGGACCTGCATGCTGAGTTGTACAGAGATCCTGAAGCCGATGAGACTACTGATACATGTTACCTAATCGTCTTGACCACAAATAAGGGGACGATTAAGCTGGACATGGTGGATGATTACCAGCTTTATAAGACGTGGGCTGCAACCATTAATCACATGCTTAAGCTTTCCACTTCACTTACCAAATATGAACTTCAATTCTACAGAAACTGAAGTTATTGTGTTTTTGGTGATGCGCCGCATGGATCTATTTTGGATATTTGTAGTAATATTGTATATTGATTTACACTGTAATAACTCTTGCTGGACCTGAGTTTATGGAATTTTCTTGTTAGATCTTGACAGAGTAGCACAATTTATTAACACTAAGCACTGCCTCCTGCCTTCAGTAACAAGAATTGATCAAATTGCCAATAACCTCTTGATCAAGTAGTTAAGGATGAGTGGTGGTATATTATAAAGCTTAAGTTCGAATCCATGCAACCTTCCTTTATCTCTCTTTATTTAATATTTCTCTTGTAAACAAAAAAAAAAAAAGAATTGATCAACCTTAGTCAGTAATCATATCTCTTCTCTTTAGATCTCTAACTAGCAAGAAAACAGGAATTGATATATCCTACTACTCGAAGCAAACTGGACAATAATGGTGTCTAAAGCTGCATTGAGCTAGGCCATTCCATTTGGTTGTTTATGTTGTAATATCTCTATTTGTGTGGACTAATTAAGTATAATTATTATCATATAATTTATTTAGTAGTATAATTTATGTATAGTGTGACCATAATTGTATATAATATATCTATATTATACATATATTTATCCTTAATGGGACGGATATAATACATAATTCAAAATATGGGAAGTCCCTACTCTTAACACCAATATAAAATGATGGCCCATTAACCATTTTTGCTATGGAAAACAAAAAAAGGATGCATAAGGGTAGCTTTTCCCTCTCCAATCACTCTCCCTCTCACCAATTTCTCCTTCAACCTCAGGAGCCACCAGCACCGGCGAACCTCCGGCGTGCATCCGGCGGCACCTCCTCCCTCCAGCAGTGGCGTAATGGGTGGTTGTATGGTGGGTTATGGCTTACCCACCAAAGGTTAGATTTAATTATTTTGTTATTGTGTTAATGATTTGGTGAGTTGTATTAATTAATTCCAACAATTGGCATCAGAGCCACTCACCCAAAGAGTCAGTAACCATTTTTGTTTGAATGAGAGAAGCCATGAAAGCTTCGGTTGAGTTTTTTAGAGTTTTGGGTTTTCTGAAACCCATTCTGTTTTGCTGTTTTTGAGCTTAAATTGGTTAGATTCATGTTATATGATGTTTAAGGATGAAAAACTCATTTATTCTGGACCGAAAATGGTTGAAATGGAGAGAGAAAATACCGGGTCGGGTCAAATGACCCATTTTTCTGTGTTTTCGCCCGGTTTGGGTGAGAAGACGACGGGCGCGTGCAACCCACGCACTCGATAGCTGCAGAAAGGCGCCCTAAGGCGTCGTGCGTGATGAAGTGGGCGCGTGTGGCTAAAAGTTAAAAAAAAACATTTTATGTTTCAGCCACTTAGGCCGTACGGTTTGGGCCCTTCCTTTTGGTTTTCTGGGCTCGTTTTTTTTGGGTCCATTTTTGTTGTTTTATGGGCTGTTGCTATTTTTTTTATTTGGGCCACTTCATTAAATTTAATTTGGGCCACTATTTCATTTGGATCATTTTGAATATTTTTTTTCTTTGGCTATTTCATTTAAATTAAATTAGCCATTTGCTTTGAAATTTATTTTGGCCATTTAGTTTAATTATTTAATTTTAGGCCAAAATAATTTTGTGATATTATGGGCATTATTTATTCAATTATTTTAATTGGCCATTTAGTATTAATTGATTTTGGGCAATTAAAATTAATTAATTTTAGGGCCATTTTGCTTAATTAATTTGGAGTCATCTTGCTTAATTAATTTTATTTGGCTATTAAATTTGGATCAATTATTGGCCATTTTGTACAATTAATTAAAAGGCCATTTTGAGATTATGATTTTAAAGGGCCATTTTGATTAATTAATTAATTATGGGCCATTTGGTTAATTAATTTTGGACAATTTTGGTCATACGCCGAAATTTATTTAATAGCCATAATTAGTTGTTAAGCCCAAAATTAATGTGATATAAGTGAATTTTTTTTTTGAGGAATTAATTTTGGAGTAATTTCTAGAAATTTAATTATTCATTTAATTCATAATTCACTTAAATTTTGAAATATATACTCATGCCCATAAATTACTAATATTTAGCCTAATTAAATAAGTTTAAATAAATTATTTGGGCTATTTTGGATTATGGTTTACCATTCCGTTAATAATTTATTTAAACAAATAAACTCTCTAGAAATGAAAATTGCCTTATTATTTGAATATTCGCATTTATATGAAATTAATTTAATTAATTAATGTTGGACCTGAAATTGCTGCAAATGCTTTAGAAATTGCATATTTTGGATGTAGTTAATTTTGGTCAATAAATTTTGTGAATATTCTTAAAATTATAAATTATTAATTGGATTGACTAGTACTTGCCTGTCGCAGGAATGGTCATGAAGATATTTTGATGATTTATTCTGATAATTTTAAGGATATAATAATAAGGTAATGCATAGTGATAGTTGCAGTTGCATAAATTTACTGAGATCTCTAGAAGTGCTAGTCTCTCCCTGTCGGATTGTTAGTTGCTTTTAGAGATGCTTAGGACTGAGAGGATCCTGGTTGGGATATGACACGGTCTTCCTACCCTGTCGGTGGGCGATCATTCAGGTTGTATTCAGCTAGTTTTGTCTTATCTTCGGTAGTGTATTGTGGAATATATCGAGTCATTCCACTACCCTCCATATTGTGCAACTATCATATATCGAATTTCTAGTAGGATCAAATTAGATAGATAATATGAATTATTCTCTACAGTTAGGGACATATTGAACTAGGAAGTAGTCCCGAGAGTTGATCTATCTATTATACTCAACAGTGTGAGCTCTTTTTTGAGGACAAAATATTTGAAATTTAGGAACACTCAATTAAGAATCCTCTGATTATAAGGACATGTCATTAATGAGCACATCAGAGAAAGTGTTCTGATTAGGAATAACCAAGAAGCATTTATGGATGCCATTAGAAAATAGTTCGCATAAGATGGATAAAGGTTGCTATAGGATTTTGATTCCATATATGGCAGATTCAATACTACTTCCTTCTAGGATGGAGAATTGGAGATCTTCCAGTTTTACAGATCTCATTTAATGCAGAATTCATTTAATGCAGAAGGAAGTATGGCATTATAATATCAAAATTGATATTGTCATTCAAGAATGAGATCTTCCAGTTTTAAAGATCTCATTTAATGCAGAATTCATTTAATGCAGAAGGAAGTATGGCATTATAATATAAAAATTGATATTGTCATTCAAGAATGGGAGATCTTTCGGGTTAACAGATCTCATTTAGCCATACTGATGACATATGCCAAATATTACTGCCAAAAGGAAATATTATTAAGAGGTCTCAATAAAAGGTCATTTTAGAAGAAGAAATTTGCCAAGTTTGCTTCCCATTCTGGCTCCACCAACACCTCTAAATATCAATGTGTGCCACTTCTGTAATAATCCTGGCCACAAGAGGTAGATTGCAAGAGTCCTCTAGATTGAGATGTGTAAAAGGCATTTTGTTAGCTTCTATTTTGAATCCAATCTAAGGGATATGCTCTCTAACTATTGGCGTTTGGATACCGGTGCTGTTATTGATAAAGCCATAAGCAACCGGAGATAGAATAAGGGAAAATTGTTGTGAATTGGAGCTATAGAGTTAAAATCCATATTGAAAACATAGCCAGATTGTTGTTACTTTTGAAGACAATTTTGGAACTATTGTTAATTTATACTTTTCATTTTGATAACAGAAAAGTATTTTGCTTAGTAACAACATATGTATTGATTCTGGCATTTTTACGTAATGGATTATATGCAGTAGACTTATACCCTAATATTAGGTAAATTTTCTTTAGTTATGAATGATGTGACTATCGATTCAAATTATGATAGAATAAATAGGAAATCTATCATATAGTGGCGTAAGAGTTGGAATATTTTGAGGCACATGTAAGATTGTATTAAGGCAAATCTTACTGCTAATATTAAGGACATGATTAGCAGATATTGAAATGATTAGGAGCTGATATATATATACCGACATTTGTAGATCATTTCCACATACTGTATTCAGTGGATATAAGTGTTTCATCACCTTCACTAAAGACCATTTTGATTTAAGTCATATAGAGTGAAAGATCTGGTCTTGTAGAAGCCTTAGGCATTTTGATTAATTCCGCTGCGTTGCTTAAGGCAATGATCAGACAGTAGTGATGAATATTATGTTCAGTATAATGAAACTAGGCAAAATTATATACCGGTTTTTGGTTAAGTGCACTATAAGATTATATATATTGACGCCTAGTGTATGGTGCTTGGAATATTGAAACAGAATGAGATTACAGTTGCAGTCAATCGTACATTCTGATATAATACGATTTATGTTAATCACTCCAAATCTTTAAAATTCGGGTGGAGTGAAATTAAAACTGCAATTCACATTCAAAGTTGATCTCCAAGCAAAACCAGTTCCTAAATGCATCCCAAGTTGAAGTCAGACATTAAGCCGATTTTATGCCGTTTCCTGTGTTTAGGGTTATAAGGTAAGGCAAAAGAGCTATAACCCATAGTCAAGAAAACTTAACTAGAAAACTATCAACGATAATTTTTTTTGGCTATTATATCGGCTAGAAAGATTCTAGATTTCATTTCTTGTTATGTGACACTAGAATCATTAAGTCTGACAATGCAATCTATTTAGTAGATGACTTAAAGAGTGGGAGTTGTGAACTCCACAAAGTCATTATTAAAATACAGTTTGTTGTGTCATTCCCATATATGCATCATCTTTTAATGATGAAAAGCCACAACAAAAAGAATCAACGATTGATCCCAATACCATATTTTAAACCTGCATCTGACTTTACAGAAGAACATGAATATGAAATTCATATGTCTTCTGTTTCTGATATTTGTCGGGAGACTATACTGATTCGAACTCTCAGAGTTAGATATTAGTCACGCAGGATGAGTAAGCATCTATGTTGTATAAGGATGCATGGGATCTATTTTAGTTGTCACATCATTGTAGACAAAATGGAGACTCAAAAGATTAGGTAGATGATTTAAAGCCAGATTTGGCCAAGGCTTTAAACAATAAGAAGAAATTTGTTCTGTGAAAACCTTCTTTCTTGTTTCTGCCTAAGATTCTTTTCGAATTATGATGACAATTAGTAGCTCATTTTGATTAGGAGTTACATCTTGGACAGTAAAATGTCTAAATAAAGCAACCTAAAGGTTTGTAGTTCCTAAGGTGGAACATACAGTTTGCGAACTCAAGGCAGCCAGATTGTAACATATAAAGTTTAATGAGATTGTCATTTTGAGGAGAACATTATCGTTTGATAATTGGATCCATTACGAGGTCAGTAGGAGTAGTTTTGTGCTTATTGTGCTCTAAATTGATGATATCAAATAGCAGCCCATAGCACTGAACTATTGTATGAGACATTCCATGTCGTCATGTCACTTCAGGATGAAGAATCTAAGTGAGGCTCTATTTCATTTTAAGGATTGAGATTCTTCTTGACATATCAATAGGCATACATTATTGGTCTCAAAGAAACCTACATTTGGGTGTTAAGTAGGTTTACTGTATATTTTTTCTCCTATTAAGACGTCATTTAGTAAAAAGTGACATATTGTGAAAATCTCAAAGTCCTTAAAGTAAAAATGAAAGAGCTCATATCGAATGTTGTGTATGCCTTATTGTGGGTAATTACTGTATGCTCAAGCTTATACACATTTGGACATTGTGTATGTTATAGGTGTATTTCGGAGATACTTGAGCGATCCTGTAATAGAGAACTGGAAGCTATAAAGAGAGTATTTGGATATTGATAAATCTGACATTTTGAGTTTGGTCAGATATTCTGATGTTAATTTTGCAAGCTCTCTAGATATTGAAAATTATTTTGGTTATATATTTGTGGATATAAAAGAGCTGTATTTTGGAAAGTTTAAAGCAAACACTTACAGCATCCTTGATTGTGGAGGCTAAATATGTAGCATGTTGTAAAGCTACATGATGAGCCATTTAGGCTGCAAAATTTCATCTCAGGGTTAGTTTTCTGTGATTGCCATTTCGAAGTCCTGGAGATGTATTGTGGTAATGTTGCAGCAAGTATTTTCTCTCTCAAAATACTAGGAGTTCCTCACACTTTAAATATTTAAATATCATCATTTGGTTTTGTTAGAGAGAAAATAATGGAATCCATTGCTTGATTGGATGGTAGAGCACATAGTGAAAGAGCTCATTATGACTAACGGAAAGTTTGGCTGCTTAAGTGCCTTGACGACATAGCACTTGTATGAGGCATATGGAGCCATTTGCCGCATTAAGTTAGTGGGAGCTCTATGTAATGAAATCAGTTATAACTGTATTAATGGATTCCCACTTGCCATATATGCATATTTTGTTTGCGCGCATTTTGATGAATATGACATTCTATTGGATGAGACATTCTGTATTGGTCTCATGTGCTTCTATTGAACCAATGCATCATTCAGTTTAGATGCATGGACCTAATGGAAATGGATATTGATTTTGCTTTTCATATCATTTTCATTTCACATTTTGTACTACTATTTTATTGTAGTCTTTATAAGTTTAAGCATTTGTACCCTGTCGGTATGATGCATTCTGAAGCTTGTAAAGGCTCGTTGTTGTTGTTGTTAAAGTATTTGTAAGCCTACACATTTGTACCCTTTCGGTACAATGTATCTAGAAGATCTTATGAATACATATTGATATTATATGATATTTTGTTAATTAACTTAATTGTCCAAGTGGGAGAATGTTGTAATATCTCTATTTGTGTGAACTAATTAAGTATAATTATTATCATATAATTTATTTAGTAGTATAATTTATGTATAGTGTGACCATAATTGTATATAATATATCTATATTATACATGTATTTATCCTTAATGGGACATATATAATACATGATTCAAATATGAGAGGTCCCTACTCTTAGCACCAATATAAAATGGTGGCCTATTAACCATTTTTGCTATGGAAAACAAAAAAAAGGTGCATAAGGGTAGCTTCTCCCTCTCCAATCACTCTCCCTCTCACCAATTTCTCCTTCATCCTCAGGAGTCACCAGCACCGGCGAACCTCCGGTGTGCATCCGGCGGCACCTCCTCCCTCCAGCAATGGCGTAATGGGTGGTTGTATGGTGGGTTATGGCTTACCCACCAAAGGTTAGATTTAATTATTTTGTTATTGTGTTAATGATTTGGTGAGTTGTATTAATTAATTCCAACAGTTTATTGTAGTTTTAAAGGAATTGGCAATCATTAATCAAGAGTTCAAGAACATCAAAGGGTAATTAAATGACATAAACAAGATTAGACCCCTCATAGTTAGCAATCATTTACTGTATCTAGAAGCATTTTAGATCAAACAGTCGATCTAAATAAAGTATAATCCATTAAAACCAAATGCAGAAAGAGTAGCAGCATGAAAATTCTTAGGATTTGGAAAGATAAATGATAATATGCCTTGACATTTGTTGTCGAAAATGTATTTAGCATGCTTAGTTTTCAGAAATATAGTCCAGTTGGTCTTCTCTATGTTACAAGAAATCCAAACTTACAGTAGATGAAATTGTAGATATGCTAGGGTCTAGGAATATTTCCAGTCATACACCATAGGAGTTTTCAAGGCTTCTGAGAAAGTAAACTAGTGATTTTAATTTGATAATGTGCTCAATAGGCCTCTGAATCAAGGTTTCTAAGTCGGCCTCATCGCACTCGGGAACAATCCTTCGCAGAGTACAAAGATTTCTCTGCACCACAAATTTAACAAACTTCACCTTTTTTCTCAACACTAAGCAGAACATCCTTGTGCTTTGGCTTCTTTGATTCATGGACAAGAAGCAACCTTTTCTCATGATAAGTGCAAAAAAAAAAATTGGAGCTTTTATATAATATATGTATGCCAAAGGAGTTCATGGATTTATATTTTTCCACTTTGCATTTGCATGGATCCATTTAATACTTCAACTTTTAAAGCCAAGGGGGAAATAGCAAATTGCTGTTTGCCTTTCTCAGTACTTGTCAGTTGTCACCTAGTGAACGTCACTATATCTACATATACACATTTAATAGTAAGCTCTGATTTTAGTTTACGTGACACTATGACCTAAAGTAATCTATAATTAAAGAGAAGCAATAAAGTTACAACACAAGAAGCTGGAAGCCTCCTCAAGATTTGTTTCTGGGAGTAAATTCAATAGACAATAAGGCTTGGCGCACTAGCTTAGGATTGTTTAAAGGTTTCCCTTTAGAAAACCCATATTAATTTCGACACCGCACCTCTTCACCCCTTGGTCATCTTTGACAAGTCTCTCTTACTTTGTCTTTCTATTGTTGCGCACATCAACTTTTCACATGGAGCCACGGCCCAATAGGTTGACGGAACTAAATGCGAATAAACAAGTACACAAGTACAAGAGAGGAATTTAGGAGCTCATTTACATTCCCTGGGCTCCTTGAGTTCTCCTCCTTACTTTTTACCCTAAATTCTCTTATTCGTCTCCCTGAATATACTAAGACAAATATTGATTTGAGCATCGGAGCGCGTTTTAAAATCTCAACTCTAGCGCTTTTGACCCTCTTTCTTCATTGCAAAGATCAAAACCTTCTTGGCTTGCTTATTCAGCTCTAGATTCTCAAGAATTATGATTGAGGCTTAAAATAACCTCAACATTACACCAAATAATTTGTGTATATAACTCGTATTAGTATCATGTAAAATCATATTCGTTAGTGTAAAATATGAAAATTTCGAATCAAAATTCATGTCAACACACCAAACACAATTTTTTTTAGCTTTTTTTAATATTCATATACAATTTTTTATCAAAATTTAACTTGGTTTGTATATTTTATTCATGTCTTTTTTATTTCATGACTATTGTGTCATGTTTAGTATTATCAGGTCTACTTAACGCTCTCCTTTGTTTGACATGAATTACAAATGATAATCTGCATTTATATTTTGGAATTTAGATTATACACAGATCCTTTTGTTAGCACAATCATCTTTATTATCGATGAACTCAACTTATAATCTTGTAATTATGTGTAATTATGTCTAAAACATGGGGTTGCAAACGTGATGCCACAGCTTTTTCACTATGAGGGAATGATGGCAATCATGTAATGCCAGCATCACATTACGTCTAGCTGGTGGCCTGGTGGGCATGAATGTTTTCTGTAGTCCATGTCTCCTCATTTCATTTCTCATATTCTGCCGTGTACTTCAGATTCCTTTCCTTTGCAAAAAGGCCGGTTTAGCCTCATTTCAGAAATTATCTACCAACTAGCCACCTAATAAAGCTTTATACTTTTGCAGCTGCCCCATCCATCTGAATGAAGTCAGTTGGATATTCAACCGGGGGGGGGGGGGTCGGCTTTATCTTGGCACTTTGAGGTCCTTCTGAGTTGTGAAAAGACTAAAGCATGTAGAATTGTAGTCATTTCCAGCATTTCTAAATTTCTCTGTACCAACTGTTCAGCTTGTCTTTTTTACTCAATATATATAGCATGGAAAAATTGATCCAGAAAAATGAAGAATTTGATAATCCAAAATGTGCATGAATTATTCTAAAAATGTGGTCCTTGCATATACTTTCTCCCAATTGGGGATCTAAACAAAACTGCAAATGGTATACCACCCACCAACAAGAGATTGTTTGAATTTAGGTTTTCAGACTTTTTCACAGCAGCTATAAGGCTAATAGGCTATAGCTTAAACGGAAACTGGCAAATCAGCCGAACAAATATGGCATAGAGTTTTCCATCATGGGCAGAGTGGAATTAAGCTCCTTGATGTCGATGTGGTTGGAGTTCAAAGAATGTAGCTAGTTGAGCCAAGTCGGCCAACTTGATAAAGGACAAGCCTGCATTTCATGTACAGTTCACTGCTTCCGAGATGACTTCTGATGTATGTATATATGTATATGTATGTATGTCTGTGTGTGAGTGTGTGTATATATATATGAGTTTGTATATAATGCATTGACAGTCTATAGTTTTTATATTCTATCAATGCACTAGAGGTTAACTCATCATCAATATACAAACTAAAAAAATATCAAGCTCTTAAAAATAAACACATAATTTTTTTCAATTTGCTCATAAGAGCTTATTAATAAAGTATCAACTTCTGATGCATTGACAGTGTATGAAGACTATATACTGTTAGTGCATCATATATAAATATAAATATATATATATATATATATATAAATGCATACTAAACCATTGTACACGCTCTGAAATTACAACTCCTCTAATGGATATGCTTGAAAGTCACGTTGAGATAAGTGCAAAAGAAGGAATACACAGTTTTCACTAGCGAATTTTTCAAGAACTTCCCTGTTGGCTATTGTGTTTAGTCCAAAGAGAAAAACAACTAAACAAAAGCAAGAAACTTTGCATTCTAACTCTAAAGTTGTGCTTGGTATAGTTGAAAAGTGGAAGGAAAGAAAATTGTGAGAGGAAAATTGGAAAGATATTAAAATTTGACATTGCTTTGTAGGATAGAAAATTAATATTTTTTGTCCAACTTGGGCAAATGAGGAGAAAGAAAGTGGAGTAATGTGAGGTAAGTTATGTAAAAATACAAAATTACCCTTTAATAATTTTAAAATCCAAACTATTGTTTTCATTCTTACGATTCATTGCTTCTTTTGCCACAACTCACCTTTCTCTCCTCTCTATCATCGACGTCTCTCTCCTCTCTATCATCGACGTCTCTCTCCTATCTGTTACCGACTTCTCTCTCTTTTTTGTCTCCGATGCCACTTTTCTGTATTGCCAACGTCTCTCTCTTTTTTATCATTGATGTTGTGTAAGAGCCTTGCCCGTCTCATCAGGTCGTCGACTAGCATCCCCTAGGCGATCCACGCCCCAGGTTTACTCTTACAACATCGACAAGGACTCGTTCGTATCACCAGGCCATCGGCGAGCATCCCCTTGGTGCATGCACCCCAGGTTTGCCTTGACAGCGAGAGTAGGCGATCGCCCAACACGCACTAACAACGTATTGTTTGCTGTGGGAGGTCGCCCACCCTCATGGCTTTGTCTCAAGGCTCCTGAAGAACTCAGGATAATGCCTTGAGCACGTTTGCTGAGGCTCAAACCCTGGCATCCTTAGATACCCGAGCCTTACACTCATGTTACTATTAAGACAAGTTGTCTCAATGGTAACATGAGTGTAAGGCTCGGGTATCTAAGGATGCCAGGGTTCAAGCCTTAGCAAACGCGCTCAAGGCATTATCCTGAGTTCTTCAGGAGCCTTGAGACAAATCCGTAAGGGTGGGCGACCTCCCAGAGCGGACAATACGTTGTTAGTGAGTGTTGGGCAACCGCCTACTCTCGCTGTCAAGGCAAACCTAGGGCGAGTGCGCCAAGGGGATGCTCGCCGATTGCCTGGTGATACGGGCGAGGCCTTGACGATGTTGTAAGAGTAAACCTGGGGCGTGGATTGCCTAGGGGATGCTCGCCGATGGCCTGGTGAGACGAGCGAGGCTCTTACAGGTTTGCCTTTACAGCAAGAGTAGGCGGTCGCCCAACACTCACTAACAATGTATTGTCAGCTCTGGGAGGTCACCCACCCTCACAACTTTGTCTCAAGGCTCCTGAAGAACTCAAGATAATGCCTTGAGCGCATTTGCTGAAGGTTTGCCTTGACAGCAAGAGTAGGCGGTCGCCCAACACTCACTAACAACGGATTGTCCGCTCTGGGAGGTCGCCCACCCTCACGGCTTTGTCTCAAGGCTCCTGAAGAACTCAGGATAATGCCTTGAGCGCGTTTGTTGAGGCTCAAACCCTGGCATCCTTAGATACTCGAGCCTTACACTCATGTTACCATTGAGACAATGGTAACATGAGTTTAAGGCTCGGGTATCTAAGGATGCCAGGGTTTGAGCCTCAACAAACGCGCTCAAGACATTATCCTGAGTTCTTCAGGAGCCTTGACACAAAGCCGTGAGGGTGGGCGACCTCCCAGAGCGGACAATACGTTGTTAGTGAGTGTTGGGCGACCGCCTACTCTCGCTGTCAAGGCAAACCTGGGGTGAGTGCGCCAAGGGGATGCTCGTCGACGGCCTGGTGATATGGGTGAGGCCTTGACGATGTTGTAAGGGTAAACCTGGGGCGTGGATCACCTAGGGGATGCTCACCGACAGCTTGGTGAGTGTCTCAATGGTAACATGAGTGTAAGGCTCGGGTATCTAAGGATGCCAGGGTTTGAGCCTCAACAAACGCGCTCAAGGCATTATCCTGAGTTCTTCAGGAGCCTTAAGACAAAGCCGTGAGGGTGGGCGACCTCCCAGAGCGGACAATCCGTTGTTAGTGAGTGTTGGGCGACCACCTACTCTCGCTATCAAGGCAAACCTGGGGTGAGTGCGCCAAGGGGATGCTCGTCGACGGCCTGGTGATGCGGGTGAGGCCTTGACGATGTTGTAAGGGTAAACCTAGGGCGTGGATCACCTAAGGGATGCTCACCGACAGCTTGGTGAGACGGGCGAGGCTCTTACATAAAAACGTGCGTTTTTATGTAAAGACCCGCCAAGCAGCACTTTGCTCCCCTCAGGGACTCAAGAGGTGGCTCACTCGGTGCCTCTTACGTTTCCTAATGAGTGTTGGCGATCACCCAACACTCACTTCACTAAACGTATTGTCCGCTTTGGGCGATCTCCACGCTCACGGCTTTATCCCAAGGGGTCTGAAGAACTCAGGATGATTCCCTTGAGCGCATTTCTAAGGCTCGAACCCTGGTACTCTTCAAGTACCCGAGCCTTACACTCATCATACCTTCGGGTACTTGAAGAGTACCAGGGTTCGAGCCTCAGAAATGCGCTCAAGGGAATCATCCTGAGTTCTTCAAGCCCCTTGGGATAAAGCCGTGAGGGTGGAGATCGCCCAAGAATGGGATCGCCCAAAGCGGACAATACGTTCAGTGAAGTGACTGTTGGGCGATCGCCAACACTCACTAGAAACGTAAGGGGTGCCGAGTAAGCCACCTCTTGAGTCCTTGAGGGGAGCAAAGTGCTGCTTGGCGGGTCCTTATGTTGACACCTAATTTTGTCACATTTTTGTTATTATTATTAATATTTTCTTTATTATTATTATTATTATTATTTTCTTTATTATTATTCTTATTATTGTTTTTATATATATTATTTATTTCTCATTTTTATCTTTTTATTTTTATTTTTATTTTTATTTTTATTTTTTGTTTTTTTTATTATTTTTTACTTGTCTGATGTCCAATCTCCTGCCAGCCATCCCATCACCGCCGGCCACCAGTTCCTGTCTCCATCACTGAAGCCCCAAAAATACCAAACCCCATACCAGACTCCCTCTAAAAACCCCATCTGCAGCCAACATCCGGGGGTCCGGGGCTCACTAACTCCAAACCAGCATCCCCCTTTGCTCACCATTTTTGACAAAGCCGGCCCCAACCTCATCCTCACCACCCGACACCCTCAACCGTCCACCACCACCACTGAAACCCCTGAACCATCACCATCACAACCCCTAACATCATCCTCACCACTCGAGACCCTCAGCCCTCCACTGCACACCACCATTCCGCCATCCAGCACGCACACAAAATAGCTACTCGAACCACTACCACAGCCCCATTTGACCATCACCATCCCTATCACCTGCAAAAAGAAACAAACCATAGCAATAGCAAACCACATCCAACATCAACAAACATCATCAACCCAAAAAAAAAGGGGAAAAGGTTCAGTTTAGGTCTTTTAGAATCTTTGGGTTGCAAAGCTTGGGGTGGAAGCGGCTAAGGAAGAAGAGAAGCTCGTCGGACTGCGACGGTGGTGGCCGATAACAAAAGATGGCGTTTTGGTGTGTTGAAATCGGGAGTTTCTTCTTTAGATCTAGTAGGTTTTAGACTTTTTTTGGGAAATCTAAGCCGAGGGATAGAGAGAGCAAGTTGAGACCTTTCGGAAAGTCAAAAGCTTTTCAGAATTAGCCGCCGACGAGCGACGACCGGCGGTGGCCGACGGCGAACCCAGCGGCAGCTGGGAATTGCCTGGCCAAGAGCCTTCAAAGGCTCAGAAATTTTTTTTTTAAAGGGAAAGAAGAAATGAAGAGGTAAAAAAAAAAGAGGGCTTTTATAGCCGAAAAAAAAAAGAAAAGAAAAGGGAGATCCGTGCGTGGACCCGACCCGACCCGACTCCAGCCTCTTCGCTGTTTGACCCGCATGACACCTGACTCGACCCATTTCGCCTGACCCGGAGACAGCTCGCCTACCCACTCTACTCCAGCCCATGTCTCTGCCTGGGCCCAGCTCGCATGGATCAGATTTTGGGCTGTGTTTTTGGGCCAACTTGGAAGGCTTCTTTTTGGGTTCTTAGCCCAAACCAATTTAGGTATATTTCTTTTATTTTTAGTAATTTTGGTGTTATTATTATTATTATTATTATTATTATTATTATTATTATTATTAATGCATGTTGTAAAACAAAAGTTTTTTTTGAAAAATTTTCTTTTATTTGTATTTTCATTAATTATTATTATTGATTAGAAAATGTATTTAAAAAAATGAAATTTAAATTTGAGTAAATGATAAAATTTTAAATTTAATTAAAATGGAATTCTTCCGATAATGGAATGTCATGAGACTCACAAGTAGTGATTTCTTGACTGATCCCTAGGTGAGAAGAGTCTTAGTAAATGTTACCAGAGTATTGGGATATTTAGTATGATTTTTTAATAATTTAATTTGTTTTATTAAAAAATAAAAATAAATAAGTTTTTTAAAGGAAAATAAAAAAAGAAATCAATAATAAAATTTAAATTTAAATGAAATTCTTCCGAGGATGGGATGTCATGAGACTCACAAGTAGTGATTTCTTGACTGATCTCTAGGTGAGGGGAATTAGTTAAATGTTACCAGAGTATTGGGATATTTAGCCAAATTTCTCAATATCAAGAGTTTCATTAATAAAATCAAAAAAATAAAATTTAACTTTTTTAAAATAAGAAAAAAATGATTTATACAAATAAAAATGATTTCAAGATAAAAAGGAATTATTTTTAAATATTAAATTAAGACTATTTTATTAAAACAAAAAGGATGACACATGATTATTATGGTACCGTTTTTTTAACGGGCATTGTGGGGGTGCTAATCCTTCCCCACACGTAACCGTACTCTCGGACCCGATTTTGTTTTCGCAGACCAAAAATTATCTTTCTAATAAAACTTAATTAATTTTGAGATTTTGTTAGAAAGATAAATATTTTAGGTGACCAATCACACCTAGACAAAAAAGATTGGTGGCGACTCCCTTTTGTTTTTAAATGTTTTTCAAAATCGTCGAGCGCGGAGCCGTTACGACACCTTACATGTTGGGCCACCGTTAGGCCATTGTTCTTCACCCCAATAATTATCTACTACTTTATTCCACCTTTCTTTTATATATTAGGGATTGTATTATTGCTGAAAAGTAGATGGTGGCAAGAGCAAGGCAGCTGTATTAGGGATTGTATTATTAAGGTGTCACGACCCGAAGGCTGCGACAGTGTCTCTTACTTGTACGGATGCGTAGAAATTAGGGCTAATTTTTTTCGATTTCCTATATTGCTTTGTCTAAGTGCAATGTAGTGGATTTTTGTTTTGGGACGTTAACTCCCTCGCCTATTTTTATGACTTTACCCAGGTTATTTTCCTGCATAAAAATTACAAGTAATAATCCAGCTCATGCTTCCCAGAATGACAGTTAATCATATTCTAGCATTCCTATTACCAAGTTCATTTCCATATCATAGCATTTCATCTTATG
Source organism: Heritiera fomes (assembly GCA_032173925.1). Lineage (NCBI taxonomy): Eukaryota > Viridiplantae > Streptophyta > Magnoliopsida > Malvales > Malvaceae > Heritiera > Heritiera fomes. Next base: position 35,350,785 of record JAPDPM010000002.1, on the reverse strand, counting down.
GTTCACATTTTCCTACTTAGTTACTTGTTCATGCTATTCAATCCACAATCCATACTCATGCAAAATCAATATTCCATACTTCATCATTACTAGTCTAGATGCTATTCTCTATATCAGATTACATCCCATCTAAGTACTGAATCAAAAACAGCCTGAATTGATAATGGAGATAAAAGAAGAGTATGTATACCCAATGTTTACAAAAAAATCTCCTTGGAGAGTTGGGACTATATTTCAGGCCTGGGACTATTCGGAAAGCTCCGAAATACTCCCCCAACTCCGTGCTCAATCTGAAAAATTTAAATAGCGTTTAATGAGCAAGGCTCAGTAAGTCATTTATATAAGTGCAGAGTTAGAATTATACTGTTCTATATGCCATGCATGATGTCATGTGAGGAGAATTCATTATTGATCATTTTCTTATTCATCATGCAGCATTTACATGTATTTTCCAATTCAATCCTATTATGCTTCATCATATCATGAGATGTCTAAGTCTCGAAGTCATAATATGATCTTGAACATGTAATTATGCATGAAACAGTTAAAATCATAAAACATATACTACATGTTCTTTTTCCAACAAGTTTCAAAGCATGTGAAGTATCAATACATTTTATGTATTCTTTTAAGACATGCTTGAAATATGTAAGCGTTTACATTTCATGTCAAATATACTTTTAAAGCATATTTCATATCACATATACTTTTGAGACACATTTCACATCACATATACTTTTGAAGTATATTTCATATCACATATAGTAAAAATGCGTTTCATATACTGTAAATCAATATCGAGTTTAGAGTTCATTTTCATTTTTAAAGCCATACTCTAAACTTCATTTCGTATCATTTGAGACTAGGCTAGATCCCTATCTCTCTATCAATAAAGACTTAGTTCACTGTAGCTAGCAGTGAAGAATCATATCGTCCCCTGGAAACCACTAGGGCGCTATCTATGGCCATAGACCTCATATCTCTCAGTCCCACTGATCAGGCAAGACTGAGACCTGTCCACGACTATTGTCGGACAAGCTTTTATACCTAATGAGTAATCTCGAATTAGGCGGCTTCCACTATGCTTTATCGAATTTAATTCTCTTAGGGTGCCTAAAGTCTCATAAAACAATTCAATCTTTCGTATAAAAATAGTTTAATGTACGTAATGCTTTTCTGAAGATCATTTACATGTATATACGTACATATGTGAAAACCATCATTTCATTCTTTTCAAAACCATATAAGCATCAAGCATTCTGATAAGTATGATAAGAATAAACCTTTTTCGTATTTCATGCATAATAATAAAGCATGCTTAATGGTAAAAGAATTCAAGTAGACGAAATGAAAGCAGTATAATGTAGTGCTCATGATTCACATGAATGCCTATCATTCCATCTCATGATATCTATAAGTTTCTACCATAACGATTCATTTACGGTTAATATCATACCATTTTGGCACTTTATCGAATCTAACATCGTACCTGCATTTCATTTCGTTAAATCTAATCTCTAAGTATTCAATTCATTCTATAGTAAAATTCAATCCTATACAGGATAATCCTACTTCTACGTTATATAAACGTCTTACCTAAGGCGAAGCTCAATTCGAGCATGTCCCGCGTCTAGCTAGACCGGGTCCGTTGTCCTCTTGGCGCACTACACATTCACAAAGAAATTTCGACTTAATAAAGTCTAACTCAAGTTTTCAATACGCTTATGTAAATTTACACTCCAACATAATATCTATACATATATATATTTCTTTTCCTTCTTTTATTTCTTTTCTTTTCTTTTCTATTTCTTTTACCTTAATAAATCACAGTAGCTTTTTGGTGTAAAATACCACCCACAGCAGCCCTTGCCACTCCTCAAACAGCCCCCTTTATGCTCCTACTTCAGCTTTCGCCTAGCCCTTAAAAGCCACCCAAGCTAGCTGCTTCAGATCAAGGAACAAGACAACAGATCACTACGATCAACGCCCCCTTGCTTAGGGCTGGAAACACCCAAGCCAGTCACCACAAAGCCCTTCTCCGTTCAGCCCTCTCAAAACCCTAACCTAGCTTCCAAGAATTTCAGTCCACCTCTGTTTGTTTTTAGCTCGCGAAACCACCAAAAACAGATTTTTCCTTTTCCCTCTTTGGTTCTTAAATCACGTTTCAGCTCCAGCAGTTATTTTCGGTCACTTCTTTCTGCTTCATTATCAGCCTCAGTCCGACGCCCTCGCACCTGCCAGCAACTCCCTCATGATCTTTTCAGCTTTGCCTAACAGTGTGCGATGTGAGGAGGGGAAGGGAAGGCACGGCGGAAAGGAAATGAAGCTTTAGAGAATGTACAGAGGAACGGGAGAAAGAAAACAGAAGGAAAGGTTGAGTTTTTCTTCTTTAGGCTTTCTTTTTTTTTTTTTTTTATTTATTTGTAGCATGTAGGTTGCTATTGATGTGAGTACTCTGCCATTCGGCAGAGCACTTTGGACTTTTAGGTGGGATTTTTCCCACCAAATCCGGTCCTCTCTCTATTTTTTTTTTTTATATAACATATAATATAATATATATACTTTTAATATAAAACTTCTATACTTCAAAGCTTTGTAATATATATAATCTTAACATACTTAAAATATATATTTATTTATCCATTTACTTATTCATATAGTTGCACATATAAACATGAATATAAATATAAATTAAGAATATTCTTATAAACATCAGTATAGATATTTCACTTATATGTACCTATTTATATTCAATTAACTTAATTCTTCATCTTATTATTTATTTTTATCTCATTTAATCATTATTATTTACATATGCATTTGTACGCATTCGTACATATTTTCGTTGCATGCATGCACCCCGTATGCATTTAACTTGTTTTCATGGCGTACACGATCGATCCTTATGTGTATAGGCACAACTCTTTTCGTATTTATTTAACGCACATTATATATACACATACGATATTCATGTATGTGTCAAGTTATTCTCGAAAATATCGATTCTCGTAATTATAGTCGAAGTCTTACATTTGCAAATTCTCAAAATTACATTTTATTCACTTAAATTAATTACTAAGTACATTCTTAGTTTAGAGGAGTTTGCGGTTCTCACATAAGGATTGTTAGCAAAAGGATTAGCTCTTCACTCTATTGATGTGAATAAAATAAAGCAAATTCAATTGAAGATAAAGATTGAACATATTAGTGTTTGAAACTAATACAAATGCACTTGAACATTTTGATTTATATTTTTATTGCAAATTAATTTCTACTATATGTAGTGTTTCTTATATTATCTTGCAGTTTGTTTTTAGGTGATGAAGTATGTTGAAAGTTAGGGGTTTGATTTGTTTTGTTGGCTTGTCTTTTTGTCTTGTCTTTCCCTTTTTTCTTCTCAACTTTGAGGAAGTGTTAAAGAGTAGAAGAGATTAAACCTTAATCAACAATTTTCAATAATCTTAAACAAATCAATAAAACCAAGTTTGTGTTGTTTCTTATCTTAAATCATACTCGCAATTAGAAATCGAAATAGTCAAATTGAAACATATGATTTTTTTTAAATGGTTGGATGGATTTTCTTATTTTAGGCCAAATAATGTATTAAATAGTTTTGATATCTTTTGAACCATGATATCATATATATAGAAAGGGCTATATATAAAGTACATGTATAATAAAGTATGGCTCTATGAAAATAAATGGCCAATGATTTCTAATTGATAATCACAAGGCTGATTATAGATTTATGTATAATAAAGTACATGTAGGAATAGAATAGCCTATTAAATTATTGATTAAATGCAATGGTTTGTACACTAATATCTTGTTTCAATCTCTATTGGCTAATAAAGTAGTTGGCTTCACATGGCTTTGGATTTAATTAGCGAGACAGCTTGTACTAGTTTTCAAAGCTTAGCCGATGTTTAGTTGCTATGATCAATTTTAAAAAAAAAGCCCTTGGGTGTTAATTTTGAGACATTTTACAGGCAAAAAAACTCATTCAAGACCAAACCTAACATGTTTTTTGTTTACAATTATTATGCAAATAAAATAAAAAAAGTATATTAGAGATGGGAAAGTGATTTCTAGCAAGAAGTTTCAACAAATAGTGTAAGTGTTATGTTGCTTGGTTAATCTTTGTTGAATATATGTCCTATTTTGACATTTTTCAATTTTAAATTTTATTTTATCTTCTTATTAACCATCGTGTCACTTGTATGTATCTCTTATAGGCTAGTTTGTTCTTAAATGCATCTGCTCAATGAACAAGATTTGTAGAATGACTCTGACTGGCAGTCTTTCTGTGAGATGTACATTCCATATTACTGTTAATCCACTATTTATAAAGTTAGGAATATCAGATGTCTCATACCTATTCAAATGCTATTTACTTTGTAGGTCTCGAGGTAAACTGGATGGTGGGCCCTATTAGATTTCAAATGTTTGGATGAAGGTGAAACTTGGCAGATTGGATATTTAGAGTCAAATATTGTGAAGGCAGAAGTCTGCACCTTAAACTCAATTGTTTATGCATGTTTCAAAAATATGTAACAATTTAAAAAATGATGATTAAGTCCATAGGCGGTTGTAATTTTCGTGAATAACGGTCAAATCAAGTTGACTTTTGATCTATTGATAGTTATAGGTGAATTCTCATGTAATAAAGTTTTATGCCATATGGATTGATAAATTAAATCATGCGTAAAAGTGAAAATTTACGAGATTTAGCGATTAGGGGTATTTTGATAGTTTTTCCTAAATGATTAGTCAAATCTCAACAAAAGCTCAACCAATGATTAGAGCATGTTACATAGAGGTGTTTTATGATTGAATCAAATATTTTGAAGGTTAGATTAACTGTTTAAACCGAAGTCAAATTGTGAAGGGTAAAATGGGAAGTTTTGTTACGTATGAGGGCATTTTGATAATTTAACTCAAAAGATATTTTAAAATTAGAAATTTCTCCATTTATCTTTCATCTTGGCTAGCCATCACACTCATCTTCTCACTCCTCCATTGATGAAAGCTTAAGAAGAGAGGGAAATTCACTAAAACATAGAGAAAAACTTACCGAAACTGAAAATTTTCTTCACCAACCCTGTCTAATTTTTAGTGCTCTACAACTTGACATCAAAATCAAGTGCTAAAGTGGCCAAATTCAAGGTGTAGGGACTCCCTTCAATTTCATCCAAGGTGAGAGAAAAGGAAAAGCTTGTGATTTTCATGGTTTCATGATTCTTTGTCATGTGTTTAAGGTGTTTAAGCATGTATGTGAGCTTGAATTGAATTGAAACCATGAAATTCTCTCTCCTAGGGTTTCAGCAAATCATGGATGTGTATGACATGATGTTGTTTGATGTGAATTTGATGTAGAATCAATGTAGAAGTGTATAACATGATTTTAAGCTTAAATTGAAGAAAAGAGATGTGTAGGAGAGAAAATGGGATTTGGCCAAGTGAAGGGGAGATGGAAAGAAGCTCAGTTCAATGTGTTTTGGATCTTAGAATAATGTATAAATTCATATAAGACTGCTGGTGCAGTCAAAACTGAAAACTGAGTTGTTTTTACGGTAGTTGCAATGTTGGCATTGTATAAAGTAGACCGAATTTAGGGCTACAATAGGCAATGTACTAGGTCTCAATGAGTTAAATATTCTTTGTAACTGAAGTGTGGTGAATTGACCGTGTTTGTGTGGCAAATTGCATCTCGGAAGTCAGAAAACAAGAAAATTAGAGTTGAGTAAAGAAAAGAAAAACAAGAAGATGAACCCGTGTGAACATTCGACCATGAATAATGGAAGAGAAATAATGTTTTGATTTTACTAAATAATAAGCATAAAATTAATATAGTGATGAATAATGATAAATTGTAAATTTTAATTTGAGAAAATAATGAAGGAAAAATCATGAGAGAAAGGCAAATGGAAGCTCACGGCCATGGCATGATATTCATGGTGTTGATGAAATTTTGATATATGTATAGTATAAGGTGAAAATACATAATGAATAAAGATTGTTTATAGTATTAAAATTGAACAAGGAATGGAAAATGATGAAGATAATGTTACATTAGTCCATTTGGCCATGGTGAAGTTGATGATGATATTGAGATAATTTTGATATTGAATGATAGTAGGAATGTTATAAAAACTGAATAAAGATAAATTGAGGAATTAAATTATAAATAGGACTAATGTAATGTAAGGGGAAGAATAAATATTGGAGTGAAATTTAATATATGTTGATCATGGAATTAAAATTAATAATGCATAAAGTTTAATTGTGAAATTAGAATTGAAAAATATAAGTAATATTCATCTTGGTTAAGACTAAATGGGTGAGATGTTGGTGTAATTCTAGTGAATAAATGAGGTAGGATATATATATATATATATATATATATATATATAAAATTAATAAAGAATATTCATAAGGTTAAATTTAGAAGAAGAATGAAATTGAGCAAATAGGAGTGTTCGGTCAAGTGTTGGAATAAGGTTCCATGCAACATTTGGTGATTTAAAATAATGAATTTGGATGAATAAAATTATAGGTGAAATTGAATTTGGAAGAGAGTGAGAGTTAATATGTGACATCCTTGTCACTACCCAAATATCAACCAACTTTTTCCTTTCACATACCGTTTAGTTAGACTTATTTGTCAATGTCATCCTTCCTTCTTCTTATGCTTTATACTTTATCACTTATAACGTGACATAAATTTTTCCACAAGTATATAGATTTTCATATATTCACATAAGTCAAATACATCAGGATCTCACATAACTTACATATCCTATATCCCCAAATTACCTAATATATTAATGTAATATTGTACTGTACAATAGCCGGAGTACACGGCCAACGGATTATACCTTCAAAGAATAATTGGGAAGCATGTCTTGAAGGTATACTAAAAGATTCCAAAAGGAAGCTCCTCTATCTGGAGCGGGAATCTACTTCAAATAATCTGTATGAAAAATAGTTATAAAGGAGTGAGTTTACGCTCAGTAAGAAACATATGTAAAAGAGCGTACTATGTCACTATATGCAGTTTTCCTGCTCGGCTCTATAATGTCATATAAAACCATTATAAAGCATGTATCATATATATTTCCCGCAATTATCAAATACAAGTAAAATCAATTAATTCAAATATTTCAAATACTTTCACAGATCTCCAATCACGTGAAATCACATCTACAATTACAAATAGTTTCAAATACTTTCACATACTTTCAAATAGATGGGAGACAATTAACTTCCAATTGAATCACGCACCAAATAATTCTCATAAGGATACAGCAAATATATCCCGTAAGGGATAATCCATGAGAGATCTCATAAAGGATACCACAAATATATCCATAAAGGATAATCCCGAGAGATGTCAAATAAGTGGCGTACCCACGCATGGGCAAGGGATCCTCCCCAAAGCCGAATACAAATAAGAGATATATGGCCATTGTCTATAGACCACAGTGAACACTAGTCAGGTGACATCTGTGGCACTGAGAACCAGACTAAGGTTCCTCAGCCAAGTACAAATACAAGTAATATGCATGATCGTTACAGGAATTTATGGTCTCCAAAACCTTTGTTATGTAGCTTTTACAAATATAAGTATACTTTCTTGAAATAGGTTTCAAAACCTCTTTTTCAAAGGAGACAGTCGATTGGTCCTTAGGGCAGTTGACTACTATACCATATATTGCGTTATTGAATTTCTTTTCCTTTTTGAAATTCAATTAATTTATTTTTCAAAAACACATAAGGCAGTCGACTGGTCCCATATAGCGGTCGACTAGTTTTGAAACATAATGCTTCTGAAAACAGGACAGTATACTGGCTCTATAGGCAGTCAGCTGGTTTTGAAACAGAATGCTTTTCAAGTAAATAACAGTCGACTGGCTCACATAGCAGTCAACTAGTTTGAAACAGAATGCTTTTTGGAAAATAGCAGTCGACTGGTTTTCATTGGTTTTCGAAAATCTACGCTTTGGTTGTCTCTAGGCAGTCGGCTGCTACTTAAGGCAGTCGGCTGCTCCTAGCATTTTGGTAACTAGGAGTAAAACCCGAAATGTAATCTTCCACACATCAAATCAGCTTTTACTTCTCTCCAAAACAATTAAAACATGCGGACATAGCCACCCTACGTCCGTTACCTCAATCAACTCCGAATATGAGATTTGCTTGATTGCACCAATCCTTTTTCTTCACTTCTTCAAAGCTGTAAACATTATAAAGGATCAAACCTTTAAGAAATCTTTATAAACATACTCTACCAACTCAACTCAACTCCAAACTATAGATAGAATTCAAAGAATCAACTTCTATCTTTACCTTTGTAAATGATCAACAGAACAACAACTTAGACCTCTTCAATTCCTTGGATTCAATCTACCAAACTTCGAATATAACTTAAGCTAGCGACAAGGATCGATTTTCATTACTAAAGTTTATTGATTTGGTGAGTGAACATGGGAGTTTGTTAAGGTGAATGGAAATGGAAACGGAAACTTAGGAAAGTTGGAAGGAAATGAGAGGGAGAGGGAAATGGGCTGCCGACTGCATTGATGGAGAAGATGATGACTCATAAGCTTCATTAAATGTGTATTAATTCATTTCACCAACTCATCATCTTTGACCATTTGACATTTGACTTTAATTCTTCTTCTTTCATTTAACATTTCAGCCATTAACCTCTTTGACTTATTGACTATTCCATTATTCAATTTCTCTAATTCCATCCATGTCCCATATATCATTCATACCTCAAAATTCTCATATGTATTTAATTCTTTTCAGCTGGAATACTTTACAAATATGGGAAATTTACAGGAAATTGGAGATTTCACATAATAGCCATTATATTATAGTAACTGGTAAAATCAAATAAAATTGATTTTTGGAATTAATAAAATGAGAGTAATTGTGATACAAGTAAATAATGAAATTAATATTATTAATGAATAAAGATTAATTTTAAATAAAATTAAATTGGAAAATAATAAATAGAATGCAAGAATGAAATATTTTACTAAATAATAAAAAATTAAGATAATAGAATTTTAAAGAAATTAAAATTAAGAAATAAGTCAATGGATTTAATAATAGCTAAACTTTGGTAATTAATAAGAAACAAAATAATTTACTATGAAAAGAGGAATAAATTAGAAAATAAGAATTAATAAAATAATTATTAGAATTTAAAAATATGAATGATTAATGAAATTAGAATTAGGAAAGACTCCAATTTAAGTATAGTTATGTTAAAGCATTGAGTAGGAAATTAATTAAGTAAATTATTGAAAGTTACAAAATGGAAAATAGAGATTTATAGAAATATTCATTTTAAGTATGTATTGAATTTTAAATAGAAATTGAAATTATTGATGACATGATAATTAAAGAAAGAATGGTATTAACTGAAATTATATTTTGGTAATTGATAGGAAATAAAATAAATAAATTGTTGTGAATGATAAATAGAAATAGAAATTAATGGAATATTTATTAGAATTATAATATGGAATTTTAAATATATTTTGAATTACTGTGTAGTGTTAAATTCATGAAATAAAGAGATGTGGAGGTGCTATCGGATTTGTATATATTCCGTGGAATAGAGGTAAGGAACATGTCTAAGAGTTGCTTAAGAAATGTTTTTACTTGCCTTCGTAATTTTCGAAAAAAATAATCGTAATCGTTCCCTACCCAATATTTCTAAGCAAGAAAATATAAATCGTTTCAAATGCATATGAGTTTTATATGTTATTTACTGTATTTATTTTACATGAATTGATTTACATAAAATAATTTACATGTATTGATTTACATAAAACGATTTACATGAGATTATTTATATGAAAGGTTTACATTACATAACATGAAATTCTATTACTGATTTACATGATTTTCGACTGATTGAAGATACAGGTGGCAAAAATTGGCCCGAGCCCGAAAACCCGCCCGAATCCGCCCGAGACCGAACCGGGACCAGCCCGAATTGACCAAAAAAGTCAAAGGCCCGTAACCGAAAAAGCTCGTAACCGAAAAAGCCCGAAACCGAAAAAACTCGAAACCGAAAAAGCTCGAAACCGAAAAAACTCGAACCCGACACAACCCGAACCCGACATAACCCGAGCCCGATACGATCCGAAACCGAGACCGACCCGAACCGAAAACCGAAAAAAACCGAATTTATAACCCGAGAAAACCCGAATTATAATTATATAATTATTATTTAAAAATAAATAAATAATTGATACACTTTTTTAATTAAAAAAGTTTAAAAATTTGAAAACAATTATTATTTATTATACAATTTTATCAATTATATATTACCAGCATAATAAATATTGAATCTTTTTAATTAAATTAAATTAATTTAAAACACCATAATATATGATATAATATATGATATCAAATAATCTTTAATATTATCCTTATTGCATTTATAATAATAAATATATTATTAATTTTGACATTTGATTTTATTATAAAAATCATTTTAACATTTTATTATTTTTATTTATAATAAAATTTTAATTTTAATACAATAATAAATCAAATATATAAAAATTATATAATTACTCAATTTGGAATAGTTTTTTTTATAGCAAATAAAATACATAATATAGTTAATAAATAACGCCTTATCAAAATGATTTGTATGTTATTATAACTTTAAAAATAATATCTTATCATGTGATATATAATCAACTATACAAGCTCTTAATTATATAAAATAGATTATTAGTATGTTTATCTTATCATAATGATTTGTATGTTACATTATAATAATCTCTTACCATGTAATATATAATAAATTAAACAATCTCTCATGGCATATTATAGTTTTAATTTCAGACATTTTTCATTCCAATTTCTTATCATGCTTTTATAATATACTCTTTTTTTTTTAATTTCAAACATTTAATCTCTTATGATGTATTCATGTAATTTAGTTTAACTTGATCAATTAATAATCATAATATTGGATGATTAAATAGATATTGACCTTCTCAACTACTTTTTTAGTCAAAAAAGTTTTTTTTTAATTTATTATAATGAGTTACAAATAAAATAATAAACATAATATACTATATATATATATATATTAAGATTTACATTATAATAAAATGTCATATATGTTAAATTATCAATATCTTAAGAATTGTATCTTAACATATTATGAAATTTCTATTAATTTAATTTTAGTACTTTATGTCTAAAATTTTAAAATCTTATTATCTTAAGAATAAATTATTTATTATTATTATTATTATTATTATTATTATTATTATTATTATTATTCAGTAAACTATTTTTTTGGCCAACAATGTTTCATTAAATTTTAAATTACAAGTTGTGTTAAAATAAAAATAAAATTTACAACAAATATAACAAATTCTCAATCTAGCTCACATGGTTAAACATGTAACAATAAATATAAGAGGCCATGATTCAAATCTTTGTACAAGCATATAATTTTGATTACTTTCATATAATTGATGAACAAGTTCAGGTACCAGATACTACTTGATCAAAAGTTAATCGAGTATAGCGTACCCTAAGGGTACTACCTGAATCCGATACGGGTAATAAGAACACTATCCGAACCCTATAATTATTCGATTATAGAGTCAGATAGTGTCGGGTACTTAATTATATATTACCCATTTACATCATTATATCAAATGTATTTTTTTGGTACATTATATCAAATGTTATTATTTATAATATATGTCAATTGGTGTATATAACTTGTTTAATTTAACGTTCTAAATTTTTAATGAGATATTTGATTAATTAATGTGTTTGAGTACGATTATATTTAATAAAAATAATATTATATTATGATTTATGTACAAACTAAAAACAAAATAAATATAAAATTGAGATAATTAATTGACCAATTATTCATAATATTAATTATATTTTTTAATGTATACTATAATTTTATTCAACATTATAATTAAAGAATTAGTTAACTAGTTATGCGGTTAAATTTAATTTAATTACTAATTATGTTGGTATTTAAAAGACAAAATAAATGTAAAAAAGATTCTTAAAAATTTAAAATTTTATTAAAAATATAATATAATTGTTAAAAAAGCTAATTAAACAAAGTAAAAAAAAAAATTATTGAACTAAGAGTATCTAAATTCCAATGACCCAATATTGACCCAAAAAAAAACACAATGACTCAATAAGTTATTGTTAAGAGTATAAAGCTATTTATATAAATGTTTAATTGTTTAATGTGATTTATTTCTAATTTGTTAGTTATTTATTTGTATAGCTAATACTTTTGGATTTTCATTTTTTTTAGTTTTACTATATATATTTGGCTCATTTAAAAAATAAATTTTTATATAATTATTAATATATAATTATATATTTTATAACAAATGTAAATATCACAGGAAATTAAAAAAAATAAATAATAATTATCAAGTAATAAAAACATTAAAATGTAAAAATTTATATTTATATAAATTTAGTCAAAACAACAAAAGAAATTAAAAATAATGAATAATAATATTTTATTTATGAGAGTTTCGTGTGAAAGGAGATCTGTTTGATTTTCATTTTTCAATTCCCTCCAAACAAGTTTTTCCCACATTACCAAAAAATTTCAAATTCTTTGGGAATATGCCTTTTCCCTCCCTTAAGAATCACATGAAAAAATTTCAAAAGCAAACTTTGAAATATCTTTATCTCAATATACTGTCATGCAATGTAGATATGATAATTAAAAAAAATGAACGTGACATTGGATCAAATTTTGATAAAAATTAGAAAAAAAATTGTGTTTGGTATATCAATATAAATTTTAATACAATAATTTTTATATTTTATATGATACAAATATATTTGATGCAATACGAATACAAAATATATATATATATACACAAATTATTAAGTCTAATATAATGTAATGTCTATTATAATTGTTTTAATTATAATCGAAATTCAAAGATGATTAACGTCTTCGAGTATTTTACTTGTAATTCCTTTTACGATAATTAATCAATTATAATTAAAAATTATGTACTGGTCCATCATTTACAAGTGCGAACTTTATTTATTATTTTGATAAATCTCACGTGACTTTAAATTTCGCTTAATTAATTATAATGTAATAATTATAGATGATATGTTCTCTTTTATTATTGTAGATAATTATATTCTTCATTGGTCCACTCCCAATGTTTTCAAAATCATCCCAACCAAATTTCTCAATATATATATATATATTATACAATTCCCATTTATTAAATTTTAACTTTAATTTAGCATTTCTATTATATTTTTATTTAACTATATAAAATTAAATTAATTATTACATTCAAAATTATAAAATATTTATAATTTATAAAATTTTAAAATAATTTGACTAAGCCCGCTAAGCCCGCCCGATTAAAACCGGACCGAACCCGAAACCGGACCGAAACCGAGAAAACCCGCAACCGAAAAAATCCGAAACCGAAAAAACCCGCAACCGAAAAAACCCGAGACCGAAAAAACCCGCAACCGAGAAAACCCGAGACCGAAAAAACCCGTAACCGAGAAAGCCCGCAACCGAAAAAACCCGTAACCGAAAAAGCCCGTAACCGAAAAAACCCGGACCGAAACCCGCCCGAACCCGCCCGTTTGCCACCTCTAATTGAAGATAATTGCTATTTGAAAATGATTTCTACTATTAAATGAAATTATTTATGAAAATGTTTTGAGACAATCGTACCTTAGTGATCATGTATACTATTATATGACTGCGAAAATTGATTAGTCTACAGGTTTACTGTATATGATTGTGGCATTATGGTCAAACCCACAGGTTTCCACAGTGAGCACTTGACCTGTGTGAACTATATGCACTGTTTCGACGATGGCCATCGTTACTGTTTCGTCCCTTTAGGGATACTGTTTACTGTTTTGTCCCTACAGGGATACTGTACCATGCATGATTCTATTTGATGTGACTATCTCCATTATATTGTACTGTTTTACCGAACTGAATTGTTTATTGATACTGAATTGTTTACTGATACTGAATGGTTTTTGATACTGAATCGTTTACCGATACTGAACTGTTTACTAAACTGTTTATTGATATTGAACTATTTACCAATATTGAACTGTTTACTACAATGTTTTCAATCAACTGTTTATAAACTATTTACATACTGAAATATTTCATGAGATGATTTTTATAGCATTATTTAAATAAATTGTTTATATATTTATCTCGATTTTGAAATTGCATTGCATAAATTACCACAGGTTTCATATTGATTTCATCATCAACTACTTACTCCCTATAGTCGTATTTAGGGACTTGAACACGATAGGTACTTAGCCAATTATAGCATCATTCCTATACTGTTCCTTAGAGTACCATTAGGAAATAAATATTAATGTATTTTAATATTATATTTCATAATTATTAAAATAAGTTATTTTATTCAACTGCATATAGCACGTACTTTTATATATGTTTCTTACTGGGTTTTCCCCAAAGCTCGCCCCTTTACTCACCATCCCAGATATAGTTCAACATTGTACGTGCCGCCAGTCTCTTCCAGAATAATTGAAGAGGATCGTTAGAAGTTATAATATTAAGTAGACAAGTACATGTTAACTTTATATTTATGTTCAGACTAGTATATGTACAGCAGATGTATTCGTATTGGGATGTAAAGAGTGTAAAGTTAGATTAAAGAATTTATATAAATTAGTGGGATGTAATTACATTGAATTGCTATAAACAAAGTTGTAACTATTATCTTATAGATTTTATTCTAATTTTTTTATTTACTATTTATGAATTAAATAACTTAACAAATTAAATGTTTAATTGTAATGGAAATTGAAAAATGAACTTACACTGACACCGACAAATTAAATGTTTAATTGTAATGGAAATTGTAAAATGAACTTACACTGACACCGAATGCAAACCAACTGATATTGAATGATTGAATAAGAAAGATAAAAGTGACAAGGAAAATTTTGGTTCGGAGTTTTCTAATTTTGGACATTATAATATACATATGATATATATATATATAATAAAACATGTCAGATTGGCTTCTTGAAGAAGCCAATCAAGACTACCTACTCCTACTTAACATGGGAGTCTTCTTCTTGCAACAAAAAAAAAAAACAAAGGAGTCTCCATTCGGTTATTGAACAAAGAAACAGAGGTATGAGACCAAAGGAGAAAAGTATTGAATAGCTTGTAATAATACAACGGAGCAAGTTCCCACATTGCTTGTGAGTGAGTAAAGTATTATATTTATTAAGGGAAATCAACTCTTAAATGTAACTTGGAGTTAAAGCCCTTATGGGCTTTGACCATGGAGTTTGGAGGGCTTTGACCATGGAGCTTGGGCTTAGGCTATTTTAAAAAGTTAAAGATAGGCACTTAGGGCACTTGGGCTACTAGCTCTTTGACTTAAATAGAATTTTTATTTTTTGACAAAATTTATTTTAAATTCAATCTTTGAATTTAAAAACATTTTCAATTATTCCAACAGACATATTTTTAGTTATATGTCTAGAATAGTTATGTCTGAAAATCAATGGTTGTTATTTAATAGACAATCACAACCATTCATTTCTATCTCTTCACATTCTATATGAAGAGTTATGATTTCCAAAAATAATTACTTTGCATTTTGACTTTTCAAAAAATCTTTGAAGGCTTTGTTGTATCCTAGGGTAACTTGCTTCTGTGTGAAGCAATATTACACTTAAGATAGTGTAATTCTACACGCCTCAAAGCCATATTCATTGTTATTTCCTAACAAAAAGCTACCAAGAGAGCCAAGAAACTAAAGCAGGTCACGTGAGAAAGTGAAACCTGAGAGCTGAAGAGTGGAGGCTGGAGTTATCGGGGCTAGTTTTTAGGGGTATTCAGGACTATTGAGGTGCCAAAAACAAAAGAACAGGAGGTGCATTTGGGGCTAATTCTTGACTAGAACAGGGGTTCATTTTTTGTTATAGGCTAACCAAGAAAGGTTTAAAAAGGAAAGGGAGAAATGGGCTGTTACACCACCATTTGAGTGCAAGAACTAGTAAAAACCCCTGTTATTAGGAGCATTCACAACAACTCAAACCAAGAAGAAGGTAAGGTTAGCATCAATAACTCCTCACAGCTGAAAACAGGGGTACAGTAGTGGTTGGCTTCACTCTTGTAGGCTGTACTAGATAGCAGGAGTGTTGCTAATTTCTATCACTCTCAACTATCTCTAAAAGAACTATTGAAAAAAGAATGAAAGAATCAAATCTGAGAGAGTTGAGAATTTTGTTATTGAATGAATGCTTCATCAGCACAAGAAGGTCTTTGTTGGTTGTAGTAACTAACTAATTGACTTATTTAACTAATTAACAGTAACTGTATAACAGAAACAGAAGAGGTTTAATACTCACCCTCAAGATTGAGAGTATATGTTATAGACTCCCATCTTGGATAGAAGAGAATTAAACTGAGAAGAAAAAAGAGGCTTGGTAAGGAGATCTGCCAGCTGATTCTTTAAAGTAACATGGAGTGTCTTGATCTGGCCATTAGAGATCTTCTCACGAACTAGATGGCAATCAATCTCTATGTGTTTTGTTCGTTTGTGAAACACAGGGTTAGATGCAATATGGAGAGCTGCCATATTGTCACAAGAGAGAAGGGCTAGTTTGGATTGTTGCACATGTAAGTCCTGAAGTAGAGACAAGAGCCAAAGGATCTCACAAGTGGCATTGGCCATTAAATGATAGTTTGCTTCAGCTAAAGATCAAGATGTGATGTGTTTTTTCTTTGATTTCCAAGAGACAAGAGAATCACCAATGAAGACACAAAAACAAGTGATTGATTTTTTGCTCTCAGGACATGAGCCCCAGATATGATGTTTTTTTCTTTGATTTCCAAGAGACAAGAGAATCACCAATGAAGGCACAAAAACAAGTGACTGATTTTCTACTCTCAGGACATGATGCCCAGTTAGAATCGGCAAATGCTTTGAGCTGTATTTCTGAGGTAGAAGAAAACAATAGACCTTGGCCTATAGCGGTCTTTATATACTCCAAAATCCTAGATGCATCATGGAGATGAGGAAGCCTTGGTTGTTAAGAAATAGAATCAATTTATTAGCTGAGAATGATAAGTCTAGTATGGTTATAGTGAGATATAACAACCTACCAATGAGGGCCTGATATTGAGTTGCGTTATAAAAGAGGTCACCTTCATCTTAGGAAAGCTTGATATTAGGGTCCATTGAAGTCTTCTTTGTCTTGTAACCAGTGTACCTTGTATCAGAAAGAAGCTGTAGGCCATAATGTCTTTGACAAAAGTAAATACCTTTGCTGGATCTAGCAACCTCTAACCCCAAAAAATATTTAACTCTCCAAGATCTTTTAGTTTGAATTTGCTATTGAGAAGATGCCTCAAATCATCTACTGCCTTTCGATTGTTTGAAGCTATCACAATGTCATCTATATACACCAAAAGAGCAAGAAAGATACAATCACCAAATTTTGTAAAGAGAGAATTGTCAGCAGAAGATTGGATAAAACCAATGTCTAATAGAGTAGTAGAAAACTTGGAGAACCACTGTCTTGAGGCTTGCTTTAAGCCATACATTGATTTGTGAAGCTTGCAAATTGGATTGATGGGCAAAGACTCCCCCCTACAATGATAACTAGGTGGTATACTCAAGTTTACATCAAGTCACCATCAAGTCATACACTTCTTCCATCAAGTCACCATGAAGAAATGCATTGTTTACATCCAATTGAATAAGTGACCAGCCATAGATGGTAGCCAAGGCAAACAGAACTTTAACAGTAGTCAACTTTGTAAATAGAGAGAAGGTGTCTAAATGGTCAATACCTTCTTATTGAGTGTGCCTTTTTGCTACCAAACAAGCCTTGCATCGTTCTAATGAATCATTAGCCTTATACTTCACTTCATCAGCCTTATACTTCACTTTATATGCCCATTTACAATCAAGTGTTTACCAGGAGGTAAAGAAACAACAGACCAGGTACCATTTTGCTAAAGAGCTTGTAACTCCTCTTGCATTAAAAACTTTCACCGTGGTATACTAGCAACTTATTTGTATGTGTTAGGTTTAAAGTGCGAGGAAATGGAATGAACAAAATATTAATGAGCAGAAGAGAGCCTTTTATATGATAAAACATTACAAAGTGGATGTGTAGTAGACTGATGATCAGAAAATGTATTGTTATATTGGTAATCTTGAAAGTATGAGGCTCTTTAACATTTCGAATAAGATGAGAAGATGAAATAAGACTAGTAGTAGAAGGAGAAGGTGTGGAAATTGGATTAGGAGACAAATAAAAATTATAGAGTTGACCATTATGTTTGGTAGGTGGATTGAAAGATGCTGAATCTAGAGGGGCATGGGAAGGTAAAATTCAATCAACAAAGATAGATGCAGACTCATTTGAAGGTTGAGAAGAGAAAGGAAAGATGTTTTCATGAAACTTGACATCTCTAGAAATGAAGATAGCATTGGTAGATAAATCAAGAAGTTTGTAGCCCTTATATCCTGGAGAGTAACCAATGAAAACAGTAGGTACTACTCTAGGATAGAATTTATTTTGATTCCCTTTTAGAGTAAAACCATAGCACAAACATCCAAAGGCCTTTAAATGAGAATAAGAAGGTTTCTTGTTCCATGGCAATTTAGGGAGTGTTGTTTCATGTAACCGGAGAAGGAATTTTATTGATAAGATAGATTGAAGTTGAAACACATGCATTTCAATTTGTTAATGGAATATTAGACTGAAAAAATAAAGACCTAGCAACATTAAGTATATGTTGGTGTTTGCATTCAATAACTGAGTTTTGTTAAGGTCTATCAACACAAGAATGATAAGAAGTGATTTCTTTGCGTTTAAAAAAAATCAATAAAAGCCAACTCTGGTGCATTATCAGATCTAACAAACTTGATTGGTGTGCCAAATTGAGTACGAACGTAGGTATAGAATTCTGGAAAAATGCTTGTAACTTCAGATTTATTTTTAAGAAAATATATCCAAGTAAATCTTGTATAATCATTAACTAAGGTAAGAAAATATCTGTATCCTTTAATTGTTACAACTGAAAATGGGCTCCATATGTCATAATGAATCAAGTCAAAAGTAGAAGAAGACAAAGTATGTGAAGAAGAAAAAGGTAGTCGTTTTTGTTTTACTAGATGACAGATGGAGCAATGTGAAGGAAATTCAGAAATGTTTTTGATATGTGATTCTCTTTGCAATTGTTGCAACTTGATGTAAGATGGGTGGCCTAAACGAAAATGCCAAAGCTCATTTGTAGACAGTGTGGTATTACAAATAGTATACCAAGTAGATGCTGAAAGTGGTTCTGAAAAATCCAAAACATATAAGTTTCCAAATCATTTACCTATCCCAATCATCGTTTCTTGTATATGATCATGAATGACATAAGAGTTAAAAAGAAAATTAATAGAAATGTTGCGTTTTTGAGTAAGTGCACTAATGGAAAGAAGATTGAAATGAAAAGATGGAACATATAAGACGTTGTCAATGACTAACTCATCAAGTAATTGAATAAAACCTATCCTGGCTATTGGAACAAGTTGGCCATTTGGATTTGTGACAAAAGAATTTTGCATTGGTGTAGATTGTTTAAACAATAATAAAAAACAACAGACATGGTGTGTTGTACCTGTATATAAAACCTAAGAAGATTGGGAAAAAGAAATAGAAAATATGTTGTAGTGTCGTGGGTACCAATAATAAATTACTTTACTCAAAACTTATAGTAGGGCAAGCAAGGTCGATTCCACAGAGATTGTTTTATTCAAGTTAATTATTTAAATTAAATACCTAATTATTATTTAAAGAGAGAAAAGAGAATTTTGGGGGTTTTTTTATTAAACTATAATAACTAATAAAAAAATCAAAAAAATAAATAATTAAATAAATTAAAAATATCAAATATCACAAAACTTCAGTTACAAGGTAATTAATTATTCTTGGGATATAATGTTGATCATTGATTACTAAAGATCGTTATCAATTAAGTAGTCCATTGTAGTCTAAATCCCAGCGTCCAATTACACCTATCTTTCCTTACTGTGTCGTTAATTAAAGGCTCAACCTCTTAAATAATCCCTAACTATGAAAAATTACCTATGCTCAGTGCTATAGATAAAGTTTTAATAGCAGCATTAACATCTAGAAAGATTTGAGTCAACATTAAGTAATAAACTCACTCAACACGATTTATTTAACTTAAACTTTAATTATCCTGGATCCTTAGTGATTAAATCCACAAGCAATTACAGACTTATGTTTTTAACATTGCAATAGATTATTTAATTTAACTAAATAGTTTACACCCTATCTAACCAAACAAACAATCATGTTAATATATATGCTCAGAGAATCTCAGATACTTAATCAACAATTATAAAACATGTTCAAGAATCTCACAACATGCTTCTTCCTAAGAAAAATTAATTTACCTCATAACTGAACAAAAAACTACTCATTATTCATATTCAAGAATATAAACTCCAAATTATATATCATAAAGATCACAAAATCGTGTAAGAAACAATCAAGGAAGCAATCTTTAATAATATAAAATCAGAATTAATAATCAAGAACACAAATTAGAAAGAATCTAATAAACAAGAATTAAAATTCAATAAAGAAACAAAAAATCAGAATTTAAAAGAAAAGAAAAAGAAGAAATCAATTTGTAAAAAGAAAGAAATCAAAAGTGAAAATATGAAAAAATAATTAAAGAAATTAGCAGAAATTTTTTTTATTAAATCTACTCTAAAAAACCATACAAGAGAGAAGAGGGGGAAAGAGGGATGATATTGTGAGAGCCAATGTGCTCCTTATATAGGCCTAAGAATATTAGGCAGAGTAGAAGTATGAGAAGTGTTTTGATTGGCTTAAACTCTTTTTAGAACTTCTATCTCTTTACAATTCTTTCTCTACTCAAACTCTATTTTCCTACTTTATTACTTTCTCTACTCAAACTCTTGTCCCAATGGTATGATGAGTGTAAGGCTCGAGTACTTGAATAGTACCAAGGTTCAAGCCTCAGAAACGCGCTCAAGGGAATTAATCCTGAGTTCTTCAGGCCTATTGGGATAAAGCCGTGAGGTGGGCGACCACCAAAGCGGACAATATGTTGAGAGAATAAGAGTGGGCGATCGCCACCTCATGAAACATGGGGTCACCGAAGGAGCCACCTTTTGAATCCCAATAGGGACCAACGTGCTACTCGACAGGTCATCACATTAAAAAAGCGTGTTTTTTTTTTATGTGAGGACCCACCAAGTATCACGTTGGTCCTCATTGGGATTCAAGAGGTGGCTCCCTCGGCAACCTCACATTTCATGATGTGGCGATCACCTAACACTCATTTCACTTAACGTATTGTCCGCTTTGGCAGTCGCCCACCTCACTACCTTATCCTAAGGGGCTGAAGAACTCAGGATTAATTCCTTCGGGCGTGTTTTCACTCATGTTCGATCTCAGGACCCATAGGTACCTGACTCTTACACTAGTGTTACCATTGGGACAGTTGTCCCAATGGTATGATGAGTGTAAGGCTCGGATACTTCAAGAGTACCAGGGTTCGAGCCTCAGAAACGCGCTCAAGGGAATCATCCTGAGTTCTTCAAGCCCCTTGGGATAAAGCCGTGAGGGTGGAGACCGCCCAAGAATGGGGATCGCCCAAAGCAGACAATATGATCAGTGAATTGAGTGTTGGGCCACCTCTTGAGTAAGGGGTGCTGAGTGAGCCACCTCTTGAGTCCCTGAGGGGAGTAAAGTGCTGCTTGGCGGGTACTTACATAAGAAATTGCATAACATATTCTTGCTGTTGAAACTCTTTCCATGGTTGCATCCCACTATAATGGCAAATAGAAATAGGTTGAAAATCCTTAAGCTCATCCCAATAGATCTTCAATTGTGTATAATATCCATTTAGCTCAAGTGATACCTGTTGAAGAGCAGCCAAATATTTCTTGATTTGAAAGACTCGAGGACCATTGCTTTGATGAAAATGAATTTTAAGATCTTCTAGATCTCATAAGCAGTAGAGAAATATATAAGGCTATTTGCAATTTCACTAGCCACAAAATTCAAGCTCCAAGAAATAACCATGCTGTTGTATCTGCTCCAAGAATTGAAAAGTAAATCATCTGATGCTGGTTGAAGGATGATGCCATCAACAAAACCAATCTTATTCTTGGCTGTTAAAGCCATGATCATAACATGATTCCACGTTTTCCAATTGGATCTTGAAAGAAGATGAATAACAAGAACTATACCAGGGTGATCACCATTATGAAGAAAAAAGGGGCTGTTAGAATCTTCAATAGGAGTGGAGTTGCCTATAACAACTCGAGTTGGAGCTTGATTGCCTCGTGCCATGGCAAAAACAGATAAAAGTGCTGCAATGAAAATATGTTGTGATACTATATTAGAAAGAAGATGAAAGAATCAAATCTAAGAGAGTTGAGAATTCTGTTATTGAATGAATGCTTCATTAGTACAAAAAGGTCTTATATTGGTTGTAGTAACTAACTAACTGACTTATTTAACTAATTAATAATAACTATATAACAACAATAAAAGAGGTTGTGTAACAGTATGTTATATACAGTAATTATCACAATTATCACATATCACAAGTACACAGTGGTTGGTTGGGCTGTCTGTGATGCCTTTAACACTATTCACTTAAAACAATAAAACACTTTACACAATATTTTATTCACATAAATAATTAATATTTACAATTGTATAAATCAGTTTACATCCCCTGAGATTAAATTTACAACAAGTAGTACTGTATAATAAATGTTTGAACATACAAATGTAAACACAATACCTCTAGGATCCATTATAAACTGATTCGGATAACCAAAGCATAGCCAATCCAGAGAACGATATACCAATTCACCACTTAATATAATCTGTGTAGTGGAAAAAAAATAAGGGGTGAGCGAAACATGCTCAGTAAGAGAATCATATGTAAGTCTTGATACTATGAAATATATATGCACAAAAACGTTTAATTTTTGTAACAGTACACTAAGGGCAGTAAAAGGATGGATACTATAGTCGATTAGGCAACCGGATGGAGTATGGAAGGTATTTTGAAATATATGTCGTGTCCCGAAAACTCAAAAGCAACTATAGGGAGTAATTATTAAATTATCGATATAAAACAATTTAATATATTTAAATAAATAAATGGTCAAAAACCATTTAATAAACACTTCAGTATTATTTAAAACACATGATAGTAAATTGTAACAATGACAGTACGGTATATAGCTTGGTAATCAATAGTAACAGTATAGTGATAGTACAGAAATAAGTGGAAACAGTATAAATGCAGTAAACACTTCAGTAAAATAATGAGTAAATAGTTCAGTGAACTATTTCACTTTAACAATTGTTTTGGTAAACACATTCAGTTGTAACAGTTCAATAAACCGTAGCAATTTCGGTAAACAGTAACAGTTCAATCATAGCTTAATAAACATCACAAAGTGAACAATTTCAGTAAACAGTATTAGGTTTAGTGACAGTAAAATGTTCACTTCAAAACATTAACAATTCAGTAAAGCACTGTGAGAATCAATTATTTTGTACTGTACATATGTAATATATGTAATTTTAATTTATTTTGGAATATAAATATAAATTTCAAGTAAATAGTGATGTGGGCTCTACTTAGATTTTCGTGCCCAGATGCATATATGATTGAGGAAACAGTGTACAGATGATGTAATAATAATATTATGGAAATGTTGAGGCTAAAATACCTTGTTTGCATTATTCTTGGAAATATGGCAAACAAATTGGAAAATGACGGTTACGTCCCGAGGGTATTTTCGTAAATTTCACCCAAACTAAAAAGATTTGGGATAAAGTAAAAATACCATGTTATTCTACATGAAAAGTAGTTTAACACAATGCCAAGAGATTTATCAAAATAGTGGTGAAATTGGAGAAATTCACCGGCGGGGGTAAAATCATAATTTCTCACTATCTGTGCACCGCGCATCGACGAAACCACTTCTAATCATCAAGATACATTGAATGTGATTATTTGGTGCTAGAATCCAAAATTTTGGAGCATGATTGCACGGTTTTTACAACAGTAAAACCATAAGGGCAAAATTATCCGAAATTTACATAAGTCGAGGCATTTTAGTAATTTTGCTTATTTCCAGAATTTTCCTCATATTTTTTTCTGTTGAGAGTTGGCACTATTCATTGTCTTCTCATTTGTCTCCCACGCCATAGCCAGGAAGAAAAGAAGAAAGAAAATTCAAAACTATTTTTTTGTTACAAGAGGAATATTAAATCATTGGGGATAGGGGTGCTTGGATTCACAATATGCCACAACTCATCCTTAGCCACTAGGCCAAGAGGTTGTTGGCAAATTCAAAACATTATATCTCATAAATTAGCCAAAATCTCACCAAATTTATAACTAGGAAAACATTCTATTCTCTCTCCTCTGCATTTCTATACTCATAACTCATTGTATAAGCCACTATACAAGGAGAAAGAAGACTTCCAAGTTTCGAACAAGCAAGGTACCTCAACATTCCTTATGCTTTCTTGAATTCCAATGGTAGATTTAGGCATTTTTAAGCGTGATGAGCACGTTGGTGCCATTAGTTTCATTTAAAAATTGCAAAATAAAATTTTACCATTGGAGGACCATTCGGCCAAGCTTGGTTCTTTAAGGATCCATTGTGTTTCATGCTTACAATGGGTGCCAAATTAATCATTAAACATGGTAGAGTAAGATTGTAACGTTAGATTGTTAAAATTCTAAAGGAATTTCAACATGGGAATTTCGGCCAAGGCAAAGGGTTCATGATCCATGGTTGGTATTGGTGATTTGAGGGTAGATTTAAACCGTAGGAAATACAAGGAGTCTATCGATATGCTCAGATTTAAAATCTAATGCAAAATGAAGAAGTTATGTTATACTACCAGTAGAATTTATACTGTAAAAATATTTGCAGTGTCTAATGTGGCTGCATTAAGACATGAATGATAGCTTAAAAATAATGATTTAATGAGCTAATATTTTTGGTAAAATGATCTATAGTCCGGGAGTAACAGATTACGGTTGGTGCCTTCAGAAGAGTTAAAGATATCAGACATGTAAGGGAAGCGTATGCAATTTGTAGGAATATCTCGAATGCATTATTTTGATATGCATGATTTTATAAGAATATTTTTGAAATGATATGCTTTGAAAAATGTGGAATTGTGGTTGTTTGTGAAATTTGGAACTATTTTAAAATTGCAGGAAGGCTAGTGAAATAGTAGCCGTTATCCTGCTGAAAAGTTTAGAAAATGCTTCAAAGATATTATGAAATATTTTAATGCATATCGAGATAATTTTCTAGAATTGGAAATGATGAATCTAATATTTTTCATAAAACATGGATATACCGAAAAATATTATTTAAATATTCATGTTACTGAAAATGATGAAAGTGAGATTACCGAAAAATCTCCCTACATGTTTTACAGTATATGGAATGGTTTGTAAAGTGAAAAGTGGAAAGGTGAATATTTTATAAATTATTTTCCAAAATATTCACTATATGATTTTATAAAACCTTTATGAACTGACTGATGATTTTATCTATTTTACTAATTTCCATAAAGGTGATATGATGACGAGAACACTATTTTGAGACTGATAGGCCCCTTTATCATGCTGATATGTAATATGTGATATGTGATATATGATATGTGACATGTGATATGTATTCAGTCCCGGTTGACACTTGATCAGTGTACGAACGAGGACGATTATAGACTATAGCCATAGATCTGACATGATTATTTTTCTACCCTATGGGGTTTATAGCATTATATAATTCGGGCGATGCCCTAGTCTCCATTAAATTTTATGACATGAAAAGTGATGATTTTACATGGATAACATGAAAAGATGAATGATTATTATATGTTTTAAATGAGATGAACGATGGTTTCCTAAACAGTTTTATTTTACTAAATTCAGTACTATACTGTTTATGAATTTTCAATGATAAATGAGATATGTGACATGTGATATGTTTTCAAGAGGAATATGAAAAATTATTAATCTAATATTCTTTTACGATTTAAATGTGAATATTAGATTATATGATTAAATGTTTTTATCTTATGAAGGTGTTGATTTGAGATGAATATGAAAAATGATGGAAAAGTGATTTCTTTTCAAAAATAATGCTTACTCCCTATAGTCGCTTTTAGGTTCTGAGACAAGACAAGTATTTCAAAATACCTTCCTTACTCCATACAGATCCTTAACCAACTATAGTATCCTTCCTATTAGGGTCCCTAGTATACCTATAGGAATTAAATGATATCACGATATCAAGCATTACATACAATTCTTTTACTGAGTCGCGGTTTGCTCACTCCTTTATTTTTAATATCTACAGTGTTTCTAGTGATTGCGTGATTATCATTCGAGGATTTTGGTTGCGCATTTGGGTACCCTGCGACAACTAGCTTGAATCCAAGAGGTATAATCATTTATTTTATATATTCAAACATATTTTACAGTATTACTGTTTTGTATTTTAACCAGGGGATGTAAAGGATATATGAATCACGATACATGAATATTGTTATTAAATGATAAATTATAGTTATAAATGATTGCTGTGAAATGAAAATGAGAAAGAAAGACATCGCAAACAGCTTAACCCATATGAAATATATGTTCAAATATGTAAATACTATATATAAAGGATGTGACAAGCACTTTTAGTAACAGTTCAGTAATCGTAATCTTTTGAGTAACAGTGAACTGTTCAGTAATAGTAAACAACTTGAGTACCAGCAATAGTTCAATAAAGGTAACAGTACAATTCAGTAAAATTGTGAAGACCAAGAATTTTCTAAATAAATATAAGGTATCCGAAAAATTTAATTTGGACAAAGTGAAATCCAAATTAAATAAGAAATAAAAAGGAAAATTAAATTTGGAAATAAGAAATGAAGGAGGAAATTTAATTTGGATAAATGGAAATCCAAATTAAATAAGAAAATGGAGAAAATAATTTTGGATATTTAGAAATCCAAAACTTAATAAGAAATAAAAATATTTTGATATATTTATATAATGATATTATATAAATATGCTTTTGATAAAAATATAATTATACATGGAATAAATACATATGTATTTTATTATACATTTATGTATATATATATATAAAATATATGAAAAATGTATATATATATAGTACTTTAAATCAAAGTATATATATATAGATGATTTATATGAAAAATATATATTTACATATATATATGTTTAATATTTTGATTATATATATATAATTATAAAAAAAATATAATTATATATATGTTAAAAAAAAAACAGGTGGGAATCGGGATAACCGATTCCCAGCCTTATTCTCCTCTGTTTCAAAACAGAGGAGAAAATAAAAAGAAACATAAGGAGAAGCTGGCGACGCTGGAAAGGGAGGAAGTGGCAGCGATGCCGCCGGTGAGCCAAGGAGAGGCATCCGACGTAGACGTCGACGGCGAGGAAAAAAAAAAGGAAAACAGAAGCGAAGCGGAAACGGGAGAAGCGGGTGAAAACGAAGAGAAAAAGAAAAGAGGAAAGTGGCGGTGCCGGCTGGTCTAGGCACCGCCACCCCAACCCCGAGCTTGGTGGAGCTGAGGGGAAACAAAGGAAGACCACCGGCGAGGTAAAGGACGGCGGAGGAAGGAAGAAACGGAGGAGAAAGGAGCCGAAACCCACGTCGCCAGATCCGGCGCCGTCGCCGGTGATGGGGCCAAACCGAGACCAGATCCGGCTTCGTGGCAACCTTGGCAAGCTGTGGAGTGGCCGAACCGCCGGAATGGGTGGCCGCCGGTGACCGAACCGGTCAGCCAAAGTTGAATCGGCCAAGCCAAGCTTTGACCCGACCCGGTTTGACTCGACCCGACCCGGTTTGATCCGACCCGACCCGGTTCAGGGGAAAAAAAAAAGAAAAAAAAGGAGAGAAAGAAAGAAAAAAAAAGAAGAAAAAGAAAAGAAAAAGAAAAAGGAAAAGGAAAAGGAAAAGGAAAAGGAAAAGGAAGAAAAAGAAGAAAAGAAAAGAAAAAGGAAAAAGGAAAAGGAAGAAGAAGAAGGTAGAAAAGGTAAGAAAAATTGAGGAAAAATAAATTATTGATGTTATTGAATAATTTATGGTTATATTGATGTAGTGCATTAATATTGAAATTGTAGCAAAACGGAAATGAGACGAATGGTGGAGTTCGACAAGGCTCGAAAATCGAAAAGTGCGTTAAGCTTTGGCGAATAGGTAAGATACTTTTATAAAGCATTAGTAGCTTTATATTGTATGTGGGAATTATGATTTTATATATGATGCATTTATTTAATTGATTTTAAATGGAATTGTGATTTTTATATGATGAATCGATTTAAATTGATTTGCTAAAAATGCTAAGAGGACCCACAACTGATGGTGGGAGTCTTAGTAAGAGGTAAAATTGGTGAGAATCAACGGCTGCAAGTATAAATTGTGTTTCCCTTGCAGGAGGTTAGGGAAAATTAAGCCGTTATGCTGCCGAAATTTTTAGGAAAATATTTGAGGAAAAAGATTAAGTTTCTTACATAAATGGAATTTTGGAGATAATTATTGGAAATAAATATTAAAAGGATTATATGGTATTACTGAAGAGTTTGATATTGAAATCGATGGGAAGATAGATTATTGAAAACGATAATGTGATGAATTATATGGTCTAAACATTATAGAATTGATAAATCAAGTGATTTTAATATCATAAATGGTATCAAGTTGAGATTGAGGTGAAATTATTTATTTGACAAATCACAGATAAAGGTGATGATAGTTATATGATACAACTTAAAAGAGAAAAAAAAAATCAAAGTTGTGATTTAGATGGTCGAATGATAGAATTGCGGAATTATCAATCGAGTGACGATTATAGGATTGATAAATTCAAATAAATGGACCGTCTTAGTAGTATGAACTGAGATTTTTGCAATAATGTGGATAGTCGCAAGGTGACTTAAACGATTGAAACACTATTGATAGTGGAAATTGGCAAATTTGTTTTTAGTGGTAAATTGCCAATCAAAAAATTGAATTGAGGAGTTTTACAGATAATTCCAGCATGATATTACATTCTATAGGCCATATGAAAAGTGAATTGAGGATTGTGATATGATTTTTGATAGTGAATGAAATTGAACCGCAAGTCGAAAATTCTGAATATGTACCAATAGGTCAAACCATAAATGGATTTGATAAGCGATTATTGATCTTGTGGTTCTATGATCCTCGATGTCGACTCTGAAATAGATATCGAATGAGGATATTAGTAATTCATAATTTCAGTATCTTGATGGCTATATGGAAACATGATATTTAGATACACATAGATACTAAGAGGATTCACACTGATGATGTGGTTCTAGTATCGATAATAAAATGTACAAATAATTATTATAGTCGATAATTATCGAAAAAGGATATTGAATACTGAATGGTTTGAATACCAAGTGATCTGATTATTGAACAATTAGAGTACTGAATAATTGAATATTGAATGATTTGAAAATTGAATTACTGATTTTATAGAAAGAGAGTCTCGAAAGTGAATGATTGATGGTGATGAATGTAAATGAATTTCTCCACTATATTAGAGGAAAATATTACTGAAGTTGCATACTGAAATGTTTTATAGCATCGCAATTAAGCATGCCTTCTTGCAACTTGAAACATTTTAATAATGTTTATATGAATACTAAAAAGTATTGATTTGTTTTGAAATGAAAGTATATGGTAGATATATATATATATTTTGATATATGAAGTCTCATACAGAATTTTACCATATGCTTTACATGATATTGAAAAGAAAGCTATAGATTTAAATGTTTTATGAGACTGTAGGCACCCTAAAAGAATGAAACTCAATAAAGCATAGTGGAAACCGCCTAATTGGAGCTTTGCTCATTAGGCAGAGAGATGCTTGTCCGACAATAGTCGTGGACAGGTCTCAGTCACGCCTGATCAGTGGGGCTGAGAGAGATGAGGTCTATGGCCATAGATAGCGCCCTAGTTGGTTTCCAGGGGACGATGATATGATTCACTGCTAGCTACAGTGATTTAAGTCTTTATTGATATAGATGATAGGGATCTAGCCTAGTCTCTAATTGATATGATATGAAGTCTAGAGTATGATTTTATTGATATGAACTCTAGACTTGACATGATTTATACTGTACATGAAACAGATTTGAAATGAAATATGTTTTGAAACAGTACATGTTTTAAACATGTTTTAAAAGTCCATGAGATATGATTTCGACACTTATATGATTTATACGAAAATTTGTGTCGAACATGGCATGATATGCGGTCTAGAGTATAGTTTGATTTGATATGAACTCTAGACCTGATATGATTTACAGTATATGTTTTAAAAGTATATGATAAATGATTTCGACACTGATATGATTTATATACGATTTCGTGTCGAATTTAAAATGACATGCGGTCTAGAGTATAAATCGATTTGAAATGAACTCTAGACCTGATATGACTTATAGTATATGAAAAATGTTTTAAAACCGCACATGTTTTAGACATGCTCTGAAAATGAATACATGAATTGAAATTGAACATGTTTTTATCATGCCATAAAGGTAGACTTAAATGAATTGAAAATTCATACGTGGAGCATGTTCTAAAGTACATATGACACGATTAGAGATGATAGCGGTTTATACAGTAAAGTTACATAATTGCATATTAAACCTTGACATGATAATATGCTTCGTACACGAGTTTCATGAGAAATGTCATGACTCGACATAAATGATATTTCATCTAGACGATGACATGATATGATACATGAACATATGATAGATATGAAGAGAATTGTGAACTTACACTGTGGTGATCATGATTTCTCTACAAGGAAAAGTGATATGAGATGATAAATTACAGGAGTACGATTATGAAATATAAAGTGAATTGATATGGTGCTTCAATTGGACATGATGTACTCCGAGATAGAGGAAAATATAGACTAATAGTATATGACATTCAATTTGGATACGACAGATTGTTGTGCGATGCACTATAGTGTAAGGACAAGAAGACTGAAAAGTGATTATGATGATAATTTTAAAAGTATAAGTGATAGACAGATGACAAGAAATGAGATAATGATATGTTATCGATGAGAAAGGATTAACTGTGATTGCAAATTTGCAAGTTTTAAGCATTGCAGATTAAGACAGTGTAATCCTACTCTTGTATTTATATTAGTATCTTACTGAGCCGTGGTTTTGCTCACCCCACTAAATTTCATCTCTTTCAGATTATTGAAGTTAACATCTGCCATGTGAGCTACTCAGTGGGCATCGGAGACTGTATATGGACTTGGTACTAGTCTTCTGAGGTATATGTTTCTTATAAATTACTTGTTTACATGTAAGACTTAAATTGAAGCACAGTACATATTCTGTTTAACAAGTCGGGATGTAACTAAGAATCGTTTCCGTGGTTGTTAAATATTTAAATGGAATAACTATAGGTTACCGAGATAGTATAGTAACTACACTGACACCGAATACAAACCTTAAAATGAAAAAGAAAAATTTAGTCCATAAATTTGTAGACTAAGAAAAGTATGAGTATAAAGGAAAGTCGCGGCTTTCGGGTCGTGACAAAAATAGTACAGTAAACATTTCAGTAGCGGTAAACACTATCACTTCAATAATAACAATAGCAAAGCATTTATATCTCAGTGATAGAAATCCCTTTTCCTTGTTTTATAATGATATTAAAAATTTAACAACTGTGTGGCACTTTGTTCCCGTAGGACTCAAGAGGTGGCCCTCACGGTTTACATGGTTTGTACACACTTTGGTGTCAATAAAATTGTTTTCAATAACAATAAACAGTTTAAGTACCAGTGAGCACATTTAGTAACAATGAACAGTTTAGTAATAGTAAACGGTTTCACTTCAGTAATAGTAACAGTAGGTGGAGATCCGACAACACCTAAAGTATATCATGCTATACGAGTAACAGTAAACACATGAGATGTATGGCCATAGTCTATGAGTGTCCTCATAGTACACTTGCCAGGTTTCTCTGGGATTGCTGATTACTTGGCGGGTCTATCAACCACAGTAACAGTATAGTAACAATAAACACATGAGCATGATATGGGGCCTAACAGTCTTAAAACTATTTAGTCACATTTTAAACTTAGCTTGATAGCCAAATATGTCCTCAACGTTTGTCACAAAATGGAATTAAATCCTCAACATTTAAATGCATTGAAATCAATGCTCAACGTTACAAAATAATTGAATTAAGGACATTTCCATTAAATTCTTTAATTTTCGTTACCCCTACCAGTAATAAAACTTAACGGAAATCAAAGGATTTAACGAAAATCTCCTTAATTTAATTATTTTGTAACATTGAGGGCTGATTTCCATGCATTTAAACGTTAAGGACTTAATTTCATTTTGTGGTAAACGTTGAGGACACATTTGACTATTAAGCCTTTTAAACTTCATAAAGGAAACCATTTAATTTCCATAAATAAAATCATATTTAATTTCCATAATAAAATCATAAATAAAAATCACATAAACAGTCTATAATTGAAATTTCGGGAAATATTCACATGTTAGTTTTCATTTTTGGAAACGTTCTATTTCACTGTAATTAAACTAGAAGAATATGTTAGTACTCTTTTATCAGTAAAATCTGATAACATGAATATTTAAATATTTTTTTTAACAAATACTAAAATAATGCAATTTAAATATTGAACCTCACATTTTTCATGCTTGAAAATTATTTGAGAATATTTAGATGATTTTTAGAAATTTCGGCAGAATATCAACTAGTTATATCCTAACCTTCCTGCGCTTTAAACATAGCTCAATTCCAGCTAAAAACCACAATTTGCACAGTTTTCAAGGCATTTCACTTCCAAAATATTCTCATAAAATTATTTGCATCGAAACCATGCATTCTTAATATCCTTACAGCCTACACACTCATCCCTTACCTGTCTCGTGACATCGAACTTCTCGATAGCACAACTCGATATCCAATTCTCCTGGGCTGCAGATAAATTCTCCAAAAATATTAGCTCACTTAACACTTATTTTTAAGTCATTTTTCATATTTAATTGTAGCCACATTGGATACTGAAAATATTAAACCAGTATAATTTCCACCAATAGTAGAACCTAACTTCTTCGTTTTAAGTTAGAATTTAAATCCAATTGCACCAGTGGATTCCTTATAATTTCTACATTATTTGGCATATTAAACTCATCAAATGCAGTACCCTAACCTTCCCAAATAGCCTTGGCCGATTAGTACCACAAGCATTTCCCATGGCATTTCAACAATTTAAATTCACATGCTTGTTTATCCATGCTTACACATTAATTTGGCACCATTTCATGCAAGAAACACTACAATTTCCTAAACTTCTAAGCTTGGCCAAAAGCCCCATTAATGGCAAATTTTGATTTAGCTCAATTTAATTCAAACTAGTGTTAAAAGCATGTTTAGCACACCTAAATCAATAAAAACTACCTTTGAAATTAAACAAAGCATGATGTATGGAGAGAGAGATACCTTGACCAAAGCTTCTTCTCTTCTTTTCGCCTTGTGTTGTCACTTATTTAATGTAATTTTGGTATGGGTAGGTAGAGCTCAAAGAGTAGAGTAACTTTGGTAAAGACAATTTGATAAGATAAGGTGATTTAGGCTAGGTATAAAAGCTTTCTTTTCTTTTCTTTTCTTCTTTCTTTCTCCCATGGAGGACATGACAGAGGTGAGGAAGATGAGTGAATAGTGCCGGCAGCAAATGGGGAAAAAATATAGGAAATTCTAGAGAGGGGCAAAATTACGAAAATGCCCTCCACTATGAAATTTTAGGACGAAAGCGCCCTTAAGCTTCCATAATTTTTATAACTATGTAATTGTACTCCAAAAATTCAGATTTCATCACCAAAAATTCTTATTAATTGTATTTTGATGAATCATGGTGGTTTCATCGATGCACGATTCACCAAAATTATGAAATTACTAAATTACCCTTATCAAGCTAGTCGCGTAAATTTTTGATTTAACCACTGATTCAATAAATCTATTGACATAGCCTAGGACTTATTTTCATGTAGAATATCATAGTATTTTTACTTGGTCAAAATTCCTTTTAGTTTGGACACAATTTATGAAAATGCCACTAGGCTATGTCCTTAATTGTCATTTTCTAATTTTTTTACACACTTCCCAAAATGAATTAATTTAGGGAATTTATTCTCAAAATTTTCACTTTAGGTTTACTATCTTCTCCAGACATTTTTGGACAGTCTCAAGTCTATTCGGGCACTATAAAGCAGGTGGGGGCCATAACACTGTTTCACTCAGAACCTGCAAATTACATAGGAATTGAACAGTACTCGATAGTCTAACACATGTACAATAATGATGTAAGTGGCTCTCACATCCTCCCCACCTTTAGGAAATTTGGTCCTTCAAATTTCACCTGGACTAGAAAGTGAAATCGCTCTGGGTACTTTTCTTTCTTGTTATATTTCCTAACTTTCAAATAACCTCTTTTTTGGAGTGCTACAGCCAGAGCACCTTCACTAATAGAATTACTTTTAAACCACAACATTTTATCTTTCACAAATAATTTGTACTCCCTGTAAAACTTACTCTACCAAATTGGGAGCTAACAATTCTCACTTCTTTCCATACACTAGGCGATCTACACTATTTACCATTTACTGCCTCGTTTGGTGCCAAGCTGATATTAGATTAGTAACTATTATTTAAACAAATTCAATCAATGATAAGTAATTGTCCTAGGAGCTCTTAAAATCCAGTGCACATGCTCTCGACATATCCTCGAGTGTTTGAATAATACGCTTGGACTACCCATCGATCTGCAGATAAAAAGCGGTGCTGACAGTTAATTGGGATCCCAAAGCCTTCTAATATCTTTCTAAGAGCATGAAGCAAATCGAGAATCCCTATCACAAGTGATGCTCACTGGAACTCCACATACAGTTTCACTATTTCCCGAAAATATATATCAGTTAGGACACTAAGAGGATCAATAATTCTGATGACGAAATATGAGTTAATTTGGTCAATTTGCCTATAATCACTTCTATAACATCATGATTCTTCTGGTTCTTCAATAACATAAAATAAAATCTCTCATGATTGGCTCCCATTTTCACATTAGTTTGGCAGAGGCTGCAATAAACTTGCAAAGTTTAATGTTTAACCTTCACTTATAGTAGGTGAGACATTTGGTATCAATCTTCATGAGATCTCTTTTCATATGGAGTTATCAATACACTCTCCATTCTTATGGTACATTTAGTACTGCTTGAATGCAGAATGTACTTGGAGATGTGATCTCTTTCAAAATCAAATTTTTTAACTAATAATTATCAGAAATACAAATTCCGTCTCCAAACTATCTGTGCCAATTTCATAATTCAAGTGCATATCCATTTATATGATTGATAGTAAATTTATTTATTTACTCCTTTGAATATGACTAATTTTATCTGTTAATTTTGGCTCGATCTTGAATCTAGCTGTAAACACATGATCGTCAGAGGAAATCACATTCAATCTAAGGTTCAGGAATCACTCCAACAATTCACGTTCCCTAATCATCATATGAAACACCTTCTTAATACATTTTTGAACTTAGCACACTTATCACTTTAGTTGCTTTCCTCGAGTGCTATAGTACTTCACAATTAAAATCTTTTAACAATTTTTGAATACTATACTCACACATACCTATCCAGTCACATTTAACTTCCTCACATATGAATCATATCAGTGGAGCAGCTGATCCCTCAAACTCTTCTATTGACTGGTTATGATATTTAACTAAACTCAATAAATTCTGCATCTCAATTACTATCTTTGGTCTCTTCCATATAGTAATAAACTCAATTTTAGGCGAATCCATAGTCGCTCCATCATTCGAGACCACATGTCTCAGAAAGAAATAGGTCTAGCTAGAACTCATATTTACTAAACTTAACATACAGCTTCCAGTCTCTGAGAGTCTACAAGGCTATACATGGCACTGCTCATGTTCCTCTGGTGCCTTAGAATATATTAGCATATTATCGTTGAGCATTATTACAGTTTATCCAGGTATAATTTTAATACCTCATTCATTTGGCTTATAAACACCGTAAGGGCATTCATCCATCCGAAAGGCATTACAAGGAGCTTGTAATGGTCTTACCGAGTCCTAAATGCTGTCTTAAGGACATTAGCCTCTCAGATTTTAACCGATGATACCCTGATCAGTAATTGATATTAGAGAACACTTGTGCACCCCTAAATGGATCAAATGGACAGTCAATCCTTTGGTAGGTGCATATTTATATCGGTAGTTGATATACACTTGTAAACTACCATTATTCTTCCAGACAGATAACACTAATGCTCCCACAAAAATACATTAGGATAGATAAATTCTTTACCCAATAATTCCTGGAGCTACTTCTTAAGCTTCTTTAACTCTGTTCTTAGAAGTAGGCTTTGTACCGAAAATTGAGTCAATGATAAATCGATCTCCCAAATCAATGATAACCCTGGTAATTTATTTGGAATTACATCCGATAAATTTCAAATCACAAATCTCATACAACTTTGGACGTTTTATCTCTACGTCCTTCACATGCACCATATATCCTCGAAACACATGCACATAACACTAACAATTTCAATACACATTCCACTTTCATTCATTTATTTATTTACAGCCTCACAATATAGCATTTAGGATGAGAGGTTGTGATACACTGGGTATAACAATTTAAGCTAACACAATTCACAACCAACCTCTCCATTTCTGGAATTACTTCGAAATCATACATATTCGACAAACTTTGATTAGCTGTCGTTTTCCTTCCTATTACAGTTTCTATACACACTTTTTGAAAATTTTTGATACTCTAAATAGTATATTATTCTGTAGGGTGTACCCTAGAATTTTCTGGTTCTACAGGTATTTGATTAATATACACAGAAAACAGAAGGGATGTGTAGAACCAGGATTAACAGTACTAATATTGAGTTATCAAATACATAGATCACACTCTCAGTCACATTCAGTGGATGTATCACTTCGCATAGCATCAAACAATCCCTAATCAAATACCTCATCTGTTCACATCTAAATCAGGCCCTAAAGAATATATAACAAGGCCAACTATCACATGACCTCCCACAATGTACACATCGGGTTGCATCACTCATCTGAGTAAAGGTGGGGCCATTAGTAGGAACTGTTATACAAGAATTACTTTATCACAACATCATAAGGGACATTCTTTACACAACGATTACTCTATCACAATCGATGAGTTTCGACGTCAATTTGGTTTACCCTTATTCAAAAGAGTTATTTCGATGTAGAGATACGTTCGTCATTTTCGAATGTATTTCTCTCTTTTCAAGATACATTCAAACTGGTGATCTTAGGATCTATATGCTAGTGATATCCACATTTCACTCCAATATCATCATTTAGGGTCTTACTTCGATCGGGACAAAGAAAGTCTTGGTGGGGCCCTAACTGAGTTCTTCCTTATACCTTATCGAACAGACCCTTCATTAATATTGTAATATCACCAGTTTCACTTAAAATTTTCGAGTTACTAACCCTTTTGATAACCCTTAACTCATTAACTTTTGCACAATTCAGACACTTAACCCAATTTAAAATAACTTGATTCATTTATACATTCAAACTGTATAGTACTACAGGGGATGGACACTGCTTAATTCCAAAGGCACCGACAGATATTAGACCAGCCTTGCTTTGATACTAATAAAATTGTAACAGTCTGTTATATACAATAATTATCACATTTATCACATACAACAAGTACAGCGTGGTTGGTTGGGCTGTCTGTGATGCCTTTAACACTATTAACTCAAAACAGTAAAACACTTTACACAATACTTTATTCACATAAATAATTAATATTTACAATTGTATAAATCAGTTTACATCCCCTGAGATTAAATTTACAATAAGTTGTACTGTATAATAAATGTCTAAACATAGAAATGTAAACACAATACCTCCAGGATCCATTATAAACTGCTTTGGGATAACCAAAGCGCAGCCAATCCACAGAATGATATACCAATTAACCACTTAATATAATCTGTGGAGTGGAAAAAATAAGGGGTGAGCGAAACATGCTCAATAAGAGAATCGTATGTAAGTATTTTTACTATGAAATCTATATGCACAAAAACATTTAATTTTCCTAACAGTACACTAAGGGCAGTAAAAGGATGGATACTATTATGATAACCATAAATTTTTCATTTATTGGAAAATAAGGAATATTGGAGATTCGAATGAAGGAAGTTAAATTGGAAATAAGAATATTTGTGAATTCGAAAAAAAATAAAGAAGTGAAATTTAATTTGGATAAATGAAAATCCAAATTAAATAAGAAAATGAGAAAGGAAATGTGAAATATATTTATATAATTATATATTATATAAATGTATTTTCATGCAAATACATATGCATTTAAATACCGTATGGTATAAAGTATATATTAAATATACATGGGTATATATAAGTATATATACTATTTTATGAAGTTAAATAATACATATGTATTTCAGTATAATATTTTATGTATATATAAAAATATATATGCATATAATTGAGAAATTTAAATATTGATTTACATTGAAGTTTGAAAATATATATAAAAGTTATTTAAATTTAAAACATATAAATATACATATATATATACTAGACATATATTTTGTAATATACAATATATATTTTATATATAATATATATTGTATTATATTATATATGAAATAATATATGTATAATATGTAGTATATATTATATGTATAAAATATATTATATAGTATATAATATATAGTATATAGTATCTTATATACTAAATAAGGAAAGAAGAAAAAAAAACAAAAATAGAAAAGAAGAAAAAACAGAAGGAAGAATCAGGGAAGAAACCCGATCCTCCCCAGCCAGAATCGACGGTGGCGGAGCTGCCATCGCCGGCGAGGGAAAAAGGAAGGGACGTCGTCGCCGGCCAAAGAGGAAAGGAAGGAACCCACCGGCGGCTGAAGAAAGGAAGAAAAATTGAAGGAAACCGGCGAAACCAAGAAAAGAGGAACGGGCGCCCCCGGCCAAATTGGTCGCCGCCACTGCAACCGAAGCATCGCCGGAGGAGGAGAAGAAACTAAAGGTAAACCGAGTAGATCCGCAACCGTGCCACTGATCCAAACCGAGCGAAGGCCAAATCCAGCTTCGCCGTGGTGCCGACCAACTGCTGAGCCACCGAATCGCCGGAGAACCGGCCATTGGAGGAGAAGAAACTAAAGGTAAACCGAGTAGATCCACCACCGTGCCGCTGATCCAAACCGAACGAAGGCCAAATCCAGCTTCGCCGTGGTGCCGGCCAACTGCTGAGCCACCGAACCGTCGGAGAACCGGCCATCGGAGGAGAACCAACGGTGAGGGGGGATGACCAGTCCGGCTGGAAAAGAAAGAAAAGGAAAAAAAAGAAAAAAAAAAGAAAAAGGAAAAAGAAAAAGAAAAAAAAAGAAAAGAAGAAAGAGAAAGAGAAATAGGAATTCCGGGAATTTTCCAAATTCCCGAGAATTCGGAATTACGAGAAATTCTAAGATTACGGGAATTGGCAAGAAATCCCGAAAAATGTTAAATTATTTAAATAATTTATTTATTTAAATAATTATGGAAAAAATTCTAAATTTTAGAATTTAATTTCCAGAAAATTTCCTCGATGACCGAGCCAATGAAATCGGGCGCGGTGAGCATGGGCGCGACCTTCGAGAGGCAGTTGTCGACCCGAAACAGGTAAGGGAGACATGTGCCGCCTGTAAGGATATTCGGCCACATGTTTTAAATTATGCATTTAATTTATAAATGCAATTGACAATGATTAGTTTTGAAATTTGTGGTGATTTATCAGTTTCAAATTGTGGTGAAATACCAATTGAGAAATATAAACTGTATTTTCTGTGCAGGAGGCTAGTTAAATCCGCAGCCATTATACTGCCGAAAAATTATCGAATAATTACTAAAATTTGTCGAAAATCATCGAAAATCATAATAAATGATTTGATTTCACGTGAAACGATTTTTATGTACGAAAATCGAGAAATTAAGTAAATTTCATAAAACATGAATATAATGATAATTGATTTTAAAATATTCATGTTTTTGTGAATGGTAAAAAGGAAATCACCGAAATTTCTTCCTGTAGGTGATATTTCACGTGAAACGAGAAGAAAATGAAAAAGAGACTAAAGTGAATATTTTTTTAAATATTCTTAAATATTCAGTAGATTTCATATAAAATCTTTATAGTTTTAATTTTGGAAATAATTAATTATGAAAATTCCATAAAGGTTAAGAAATGATGAACAACTATGTTTTCGAGACTAGAGGTTTTTACACGTGTTTTTAGAAGAAAATATGGTGATGGGAATTGAAATATAGAAAATAAATATTTTATTTTCTTAAATTATAAAAATAATCTATTTGAATTCCGATAATTATAAAACCATGTTTTCAATTAAATGCACGGAAAAGCATACATATGTGTTTTATGGTGGAAAAAGGACAGTTTTGCCCTTCTATTTTTCAGTGATGATTTTGCAAACTGTCTTCATCGCAATTTATAAAGAAATGTTTGAAGCATGAATTTCGTTCTGAAATTAATTCCCATAGTCTTTTGATAATTAGCTAAACGAACCTTATGATTTCTATGCATATTTTTCAATAAGCTTTTTATGTATGAAAGTAAATAAGTATGTTTTCCGAAACAGTGATAGGAGTGGCAAACCCCTGGCTAACTTAGACCCAGGCACGCCCGGTCCTTACTATTTTGTACCAAATGTATAATTTAGGAAGTTACATAAGTAAGTAAGATTTGAGACTAAGGCCTTCATATAGTTTATGTTATTGCTTGTCATGCTTGCCACATTGCACATGTTTCCATCCCTTGTGGCATATGTTTAGCCCACGTCGTGCATGTTCTCACCCACATTGTGCATGTTTTCATCCCTTGTGGGTATGTTGGTCCTTCGTGGTGCAATGTTCTTTGTATGACCCTGATCAGGTCTACAGCCCATACCATGGCCATAGGTATTCTGTTCCCTCTTCGGAGGATGAAGTAAGTGTCATGACCCGCATACTGGCTATATGATTCTGCCTAGTCTCTATGAACTGTATGATGAGTTTTATTAATTATGATGTTAAGTTTCTAAAGTATGATGCATATTTGAAACAAGTATGAATTTTTGATATATGTATTAAAGAATTCATACAATGATTTAAAGTATGAAATGCATTATTATGGCATTTGTTTTCTGCATATATCGATACTATGACTATTTTAAATGCATTTCTTACGGGGTTTTAGTATGATACGGTTACTGATTTGAAAAGAGAAATAAATGTTTATTCTAAAAGAATAACATAAGAATTATTTCAAAGATGGAGATAATCGAAGAAGAAATTATCCTATGATTGGATATTTACAAATCACTGTACTGTACTGAAGAGAAGAGAAGAGAAGTAAACCACTGTTTTTATTTCTGAACTGCCACGTGTTTTAAAGTATACTGAAGTGAAAAGAAATAAGTGGTTTACTCTGTGGAAAAACAAAAATTATATCGTTTTGAAAACAACGAAATTAATATTCTCTACAGTTGCTTCTAGGTTCCGGAACAAGTATGGTATTCAAAAATTCCTACCTTATTCTATCTGGATCCCTAGCCGACTATAGTATCCTTCCTACATGTGAGCCTAGAGCCAGTTAGGAAGATTTAAAAAAAATGAATAAAAAAAAATCTTTTCAGCATATAGGTAGTTGAATATCAAGTGTGACATATAACTCTCTTACTGAGTCGTGGTTTGCTCACTCCCCAATATTAACATTTCAGGTTTTGATGATTGTGAGATCCGATATTTGTGGATGACGACTACCGACTGAGATTTATGAGGTATGATCAATTATTTTTTGTATTTAGACATGTGTACAGTACTACTTACTTATAGAGTAAGATAGGGGATGTATATAATATTAATTGTTATATGAAATTGTTTTAACATTAAGTGTAAAGTAAAGTATCACAGATAGCCCAATCGGATAGGTTGTGTAAAATAAGGTGAAAAATATGGTAACGGGTCGTTACAGGATTTAATGGTATTAGAGCAGGGTTGGCCTGATGTCTGTGAATACTTTTGGAAGGAAAAGTGTTAAACATCCTCGGTAGTACTGTGTCGTCTGAATACATAGAGAAAATAAATAATTGTAAATTGAATAAAATAATTTAAAGGGAGTGAGAAAGTATAAATTGAGAATGTTAAAGAAGAAAATAGGCTCAGAATTTACCGGAAAGTTGGTGATTCTTATAATCTAAATGAAGGCCTGTTCAGTAAGGAACTGAAAGGACTCGGTG
The DNA here is from genome assembly GCA_032173925.1 of Heritiera fomes. NCBI lineage: Eukaryota > Viridiplantae > Streptophyta > Magnoliopsida > Malvales > Malvaceae > Heritiera > Heritiera fomes. The sequence goes on along the minus strand of JAPDPM010000002.1, from coordinate 35,308,126 downwards.
AGGGCCCCACCAGTACTTTTCAGTCTGAATCGAACTTAGACCTAAAAGTGGTGATATAAAGGAGGGGAATGAAATATCATCATTAAATAGATTTTAAGATCACCGATTGAAGGTAATTTGAAGAGAGAGAAAATTTTTGACCAAAAATGACCAAAATACCCCTGCCTCCAAAATGTTACAAGGAGTCAGAATAGACCAACAGAAGTTGGAATTGATTGATTTGACAGAGAAATTGATGATGTAAAGCTGCGTTTCATGTAAAATAATCCAATTGTGGATTTTAGTGAACTTCTCTGTCGAAATTGAATGAGATCTAAATTGCTTGTATAAGTATCAGGAAGGATACTATCAGCATATAGATGATCAGTTCATGATTCAAATGTATACTGAGGAGAAAGAAATGAATGTCGAAATGATGAAAATGCCCCTATGTTGGGCAAAGCTCTGAATAGTGATGAAATCAAGTTAATCTTGAATCCCTTGATAGTAATGGAATTATTAATGGCATAGAGGATGTCATATGAATATAACGATCCCTAATACTGACTTCCACTTACACGTAGATTAGGGACGCGAATGGTGAGTGACCTAGTGAAAGGGCTGGGCATTCTCAAAGAGGATAGTACAGATGTGTACAGGCGAACGGCAGACGGGCCGGGGCCTTACACGATGCGATCCGATAAGAGTGTAGTGGAATGTTGCAAAATGATTGGCCTGGTTATTAATGGTAAGGGCCTGAATTAAGAGTGTATTGAATTGGATGTTTATTACGGGATCGTTGAATATTATGAAAAGTGAAATAATTACATAATATGATTGAGAAAGTGATTAGAAACAAAATTGATGAAATCCATAGCAGTACGGTTGATTGAGGTTCTATATATTTATACTGTTTCTGAGGTATTAAATGAATATTTAATTATAGAACCGGACTATTTGAGATATGCATTGCAACTTGATGTACTGTATGGAGTACTGTAAATGAGTGAATAATGAAATCAAGGTAGAGTGTGTGTCAAAATGAATTGAATAGTAGATGTCTCTGCCTTGAGAATACCCAGTGTAAATGACAGGACACAAGGATGAAATGTCCATAAGATAATGATTAGAACTCGGAGTGAATTTTATGAGTTCCTATTGAGGTTATAAGGTTAATGTGTTGCCTTGTGAGGTATATAAGCCTAAGAAATGAGGCATCCTTACATGAATAAATTGAGGAGATATTAATAGAGTCTAAAGTACAAATGAAAAATGAGCCGCATTGTGGTATAACCCTTAAACTCTTAAATACTATGGAATTATGTTAAGATTGGTAATTAAGAGATTTGACTAGATAGTATCTCCTCATGAGATATATGATCTCGAGACGACAAGTGACAGTGAATCTGTCTATAAAAAAAAAATAATCGAGATACGAAAATAATGAGTCTAATTAGATACTAATGCCATATAAAAGAGTTATGGAATTAGCTGCTCTACTAATGAGACATAATTAAAGAAATTAAAGTTAGTAAATGGATAAGCGTAAAAAAAAGATGGTATGCAAGATTTTAAAAGATCTTAGCAGTATAGTACCATACCAAATAGTGAAACCGACTAAAAGGGTGAGAGTAAAAAAAAACATAAAATAAAAGATAAAAGTTGGAATATCAAAACAAAAATGAAAGTGGAATAAGGAAATAAGATTGCATGATGAGAAGGGAACATCAATATGAAACAGTTCCCGAAGGTAAGACTGAAAGTGATTTGTGTTGGTTATCACATAACTGTGGCAAAAAAAAAATCAAGTCAGATTTGATAAGTGAAAGTAATAATACTCAAAGGAGTAAAATGAATGACACGTGTTATTTTACTGCCAGTATATAAATGAAAAATGATTATACATATAACCACCGTAACATGATAGAAACGGTGGAAGTATATAGATGATGTGGTGATTAAATATATAAATTGAGGATTCAATTGTGGAATCTAAATTATGAAAATAAATTTAAAGACCATACTACATGAAGAGAATATGATTGTCTCATGATTTGTGATTGTAAGAGATAATCCATAGTAAAGTCTACATGAGATGCAGCCTTGGTGGAATAAGTGTGAAAAAGAATATTGTGGACAATAAAGAGTCCAAAAGAGAAATGATGATATGGAAGTGATTAAAGATTAAAGATCTAAATAAAATCACTTTCAATTATCAGAATCTTAGATTCTCTAGTGCCTTAGTCGAAGTATAAGTATTAAACGGTGTGAATGTGTATGTACAGTTCCAGTGAGCCTTATATGTGATGGGAGTTTCTGAGTTGCCATATGCTAATGAGAGATAGCAAAAGGCTTTGAAATCCCAAGTGTATTGATAGCACCGTTCCATACTGATATATATATATATATATATGAGCGTGAGATGTAAATGCTCCATGATATTAAGAGAGCGTGTGCATGAGATGTGAAAGCTACTGGGACACTTACATATAATTGATTGACATGAATACATGATAGTACCAAATTATGTCGACTTGGCACTAAGTGAGAAGAATGGATGATGAATATAAAAAGAATATTGTGTATGGACTCTTATGTGAAAAGAGGAATGAAATGAATAACTCCCGATTTGAGAAATTAACTTATGGGAGTATAGACATATATGATGAAAGACAGCATGTAGTGGTCTAAAGTATTTTTGATGTTAAAAGTATGCTGGTAGTAATTATATAAAAGTTGATCTAAAGGATAAAGTCGTAAGTATACAACATGTACCACCTTTGGACTTAAGTTAAATTTGAAGGACCGAATTTTTTAAGGTGGGGAGGATGTGATAACCATAAATTTTTCATTTATTGGAAAATAAGTAATATTGGAGATTCGAATGAAGGAAGTTAAATTGGAAATAAGAATATTTGTGAATTCGAAAAATAATAAAAGAGAAATTTAATTTGGATAAATGAAAATCCAAATTAAATAAGAAAATGAGAAAGGAAATGTGAAATATATTTATATAATTATATATTATATAAATGTATTTTCATGCAAATACATATGTATTTAAATACCGTATGGTATAAAGTATATATTAAATATACATGGGTATATATAAGTATATATACTATTTTATAAAGTTAAATAATACATATGTATTTCAGTATAATTTCTTATGTATATATAAAAATATATATGCATATAATTGAGCAATGTAAATATTGATTTAAATTGAAGTTTGAAAATATATATAAAAGTTATTTGAATTTAAAACATATAAATATACATATATATATACTAGACATATATTTTGTAATATACAATATATATTTTATATATAATATATATTGTATTATATTATATATGAAATAATATATGTATAATATGTAGTATATATTATATGTATAAAATATATTATATAGTATATAATATATAGTATATAGTATCTTATATACTAAATAAGGAAAGAACAAAAAAAAAACAAAAATAGAAAAGAAGAAAAAACAGAAGGAAGAATCGGGGAAGAAACCCGATCCTCCCCAGCCAGAATCGACGGTGGCAGAGCTGCCACCGCCGGCGAGGGAAAAAGGAAGGGACGTCGTCGTCGGCCAAAGAGGAAAGGAAGAAACCCACCGGCGGCGGAAGAAAGGAAGGAAAATCGAAGGAAACCGGCGAAATCGAGAAAAGAGGAACGGGCGGCATCGGCCAAATTGGTCTCCGCCACTGCAACCGAAGCATCGCCGGAGGAAGAGGAAGGAGGCCACGGTTGAGGCGAAAAACGACGGAGGAAGGCTGACGAAAGAGGAGAATTAACCGAAAGTAAACCGAGTAGATCCGTTGCCGTGCTGCCGATCCAGACCGAACGGAGGCTAGATCCAGCTTCGCCGTGGTGCCGGCCAGCTGTTGAGCCATCGAACCGCCGAAGAACCGACCACCGGAGGAGAACCGACTGTGAGGGGGGATGACCGGTCCGGTTGGAAAAGAAAGAAAAGGAAAAAAAAAGAAAAAGAAAAGAAAAAGGAAAAAGAAAAAGAAAAGAAAAGAAAAAAAAGAAAAGAAGAAAGAGAAAGAGAAAGAGAAATAGGAATTTCGGGAATTTGGAAAATTCCCGAGAATTCGGAAATTACGGGAAATCCTAAGAATTACAGGAATTGGTAAGAAATCCCAAAAAATGTTAAATTATTTAAATAATTATGGAAAAAAATTCTAAATTTTAGAATTTAATTTCCAGAAAATTTTATCGATGATTGAGTCGATGAAATCGAGCGAGGTGAACATGGGCGCGACCTTCGAGAGGCAGTCGCCAACCCGAAACAGGTAAGGGAGACATGTGTCGCCTGTAAGGATATTCAGCCACATGTTTTAAATTATGCATTTAATTTATAAATGCAATTGACAATGATTAGTTTTGAAATTTGTGGTGATTTATCGGTTTCAAATTGTGGTGAAATACCAGTTGAGAAATATAAACTGTATTTTCCGTGCAGGAGGCTAGCCAAATCGACATCTGTTATATTGCCGAAAAATTATCAAATAATTACTAAAATTTACTGAAAATCACCAAAAATCATAATAAATGATTTGATTTCACGTGAAACGATTTTTATGTACGAAAATCGAGAAATTAAGTAAATTTCATAAAACATGAATATAATGATAATTGATTTTAAAATATTCATGTTTTCGTGAATGGTAAAAAGGAAATCACTGAAATTTCATCCTGTAGGTGATATTTCACGTGAAACGAGAAGAAAATGAAAAAGAGACTGAAGTGAATATTTTTATAAATATTCTTAAATATTCGCTAGATTTCATATAAAATCTTTATAGTTTTAATTATGGAAATAATTAATTATGAAAATTCCATAAAGGTTAAGAAATGATGAACAACTATGTTTTCGAGACTAGAGGTCTCTACACGTGTTTTTAGAAGAAAACATGGTGATGAAAATTTAAAGTTAGAAAATAAATATTTTATTTTCATAAATTATAAAAATAATCTATTTGAATTCCGATAATTATAAAACCATGTTTTCGATTAAATGCACGGAAAAGCATACATATGTGTTTTATGGTGGGAAAAGGATAGTTTTGCCCTTCTATATTTTCAGTGATGATTTTGCAAACTGTCTTCATCGCAATTTATAAAGAAATTTTTGAAGCATGAATTTCGTTCCGAAATTAATTCCCATAGTCTTTTGATAATTAGCTAAACGAACCTTATGATTTCTATGCATATTTTTCAATAAGCTTTTTATGTATGAAAGTAAATAAGTATGTTTTTAGAAACAGTGATCGGAGTGGCAAACCCCTGGCTAACTTAGACCCAGGCACGCCCGGTCCTTACTATTTTGTACCAAATGTATAATTTAAGAAGTTACATAAGTAAGTAAGATTTGAGACTAAGGCCTTCCTATAGTTTATGTTATTGCTTGTCATGCTTGCCACATTGTGCATGTTTCCATCCCTTGTGGCATATGTTTAGCCGACGTTGTGCATGTTCTCACCCACATTGTGTGATAACCGTAAATTTTCCATTTAATTGGAAATTATAAGTATTGGAAATAAATATTGGAGCAAATAAATACTGGAAATAAATAAATAAATAAAATTATGAGAACGGGATACTAGTAAAAATCTCGATAATTGAGAAAGAAACGGATGGTGTAAATCCGAGTGAAGGAGAATGAAATCGGAAAAAAAAAAGATGAGAATAATGGAAAATAATGAAAGGAGGAAATTTAATTTGGATAAATGAAAATCCAAATTAAATAAGAAAATGAGAAAGGAAATGTGAAATATATTATATATAATGTATATATTGTACATTACAAAATATATACCTAGTATATATATATATATATATATATATATATGTATATTAATATATTTCCAATTTAAATAACTTTCATATATATTTTCAAACTTTAATGTAAATTAATATTTACATTTCTCTCACATATGTATATATTTATATATACATAAAATGCCATACTTGAATACATATGTATTATTTAAATTTATAAAATAGTATATATACTTTTATATGCCCATGTATATTTAATAAATACTATATACCATACGGTATTTAAATACATATGTAAAAACCGACGGAAACTGAGGAAGAAAAGGAAAAGAGGAACGGACGGCGCCAGCCAAATCGGTCGCCACCATTGCCATCGAAGCTTCGCTGGAGGAAGAGAAAGACGTGGCGAGCCACAAGCGAGGCGGAGAACGGCGGAAGAAGGCCGACAGAGGAGGAGAAGGAACCGAACCAAAATCGAGTAGATTCGCCGCCGTGCCGTCGATTCGTGACGAACGGAGACCAGATCCGGCTTCGCCGTGGTGCCAGCCAGCTGTGGAGCCGTCGAACCGTCGGAGAACCGGTCGTCGGCATGGAACCAGCGAGGAAAGAGGTAGACCGGTCCGGCGGGAAAAGAAAGAAAAAGAAAAAGAAAAAGAAAAGAAAAAAAAGAAAAGAAAAAAAGAAAGAAGGAAGAAAAAAGAAGAAAGAAAAGAGAAAAGAAATTTCGGGAATTTGGAGAATTCCCGAGAATTCGAAAATTACGGGAAATCCTGAGAATTACGGTAATCGGTAAGAAATCCCGAAAAGTGTTAAATTATTTAAATAATTTATTTATTTAAATAATTATGGAAAAATTCTAAATTTTAGAATTTAATTTCCAGAAAATTTTCTCGATGACCGAGCCGATGGAATCGGGCAAGGTGAACACGGGCGCGACCTTCGAGAGGTAGTTGTCGACCCGAAACAGGTAAGGGAGACATGTGCCGCCTGTAAGGATATTCGGCCACATGTTTTAAATTATGCATTTAATTTATAAATGCAATTTATAATGATTAGTTTTGAAAATTGTGGTGATTTATCGGTTGCAAATTGTGGTGAAATACCAGTTGAAAAATATAAACTGTATTTTTCGTGCAGGAGGCTAGCAAAATCGGCAGCCGTTATGCTGCCAAAAATTATCGAAAAATTACTGAAATTTACCGAAAATCACCGAAAACCAAAATAAAAGATTTGATTTCACGTGAATCGATTTTTCGGGTACGAAAATCGAGGAATTAAGTAAATTTCATAAAACATGAATACAGTGATATTTAATTTTAAAATATTCATGTTTTCGAGTATGGTGAAAAGGAAATCACCGAAAATTCACCGGTAGGTGATATTTCACGTGGGACGAGATGAAAATGAAAAAGAGATTGAAGTGAATAATTTTATAAATATTCACTTGATTTAATATAAAACCTTTATGGTTTTAATTGTGAGATAAATAATTATATAAATTCCATAAAGGTTAAGAAATGATGGAAAACTATGATTTCGAGACTAGAGGTCTCTACACGTGTTTTTAGAAGAAAATATGGTGATGGAAATTTAAAGTTAGAAAATAAATAATTTATTTTCATAAATTATAAAATGATTTGTTTGAAATTTCGATAATTATAAAGCCATGTTTTCGATTGAATGCACGGAAAAGCGTGCATATGTGTTTTACTGTGGAAAAAGACAGTTTTGCCCTTTTATAATTTCAGTGATGATTTTGCAAACTGTCTTCATCGTATGAAAAATATGATTTATACCTTTATGAAATAATTTGAAAAATGTTATTTATTTTATAAATTTCATAAAGGTGATTATACTTACATGTGAGCCTTATGGATATTTGATTTACTGTGTTTGAAATCCATAAAGGCTATGGTACGGTTTATACTGTTTTGAGACTTAGGCCCCGAGTTTCATGCATCACATATACTGTTACTGTCGCGTGGCTGATTGACCAGCTAGTCATCAGCGTCCCGAATTGTCGCCTAGCAAGCGTACACCAAGGACATATTATAGATCATGGCCATAGATCTCATTACTGTTACTGTGTCCCTAGTGGACGAGATAGCATGATTTAATTGTAGGGTGATGCCTAGTCTCACTTACTGTTTACTATTTACTGAAAGGATTTACGAAATCCTGTTTACTGTACTGAACCACTGTTCACTGTTTACTGTTCACTGTTTATTGTTTACTAATGAAAGACTGTACCAAAACACTGTGTGGTAGCCATTGATTACTGTTTTACTGAACTGAAAGCTACCTTATACTATTTACTGAATTGGTAGTTACTGTTTACTGTTACTGATTAAACCGTATCGAATTACTGTTTTACTGAATATACTGTTTTACTGAACTGTACGATACGGTTACTGATTTGAAAAAAGAAATAAATATTTATTCTAAAAGAATAACTTAAGAATTATTTCTAAGATAGAAATAATCGAAGAAGTAATCATCCAATGATTGGATATTTACAAATCACTGTACTGTACTGTTTTTACTGTACTAAAGAGAAGAGAAGTAAATCACTGTTTTTATTACTGAACTGCCACGTGTTTTAAAGTATACTGAAGTGAAAAGAAATATGTGGTTTACTCCGTGGAAAAACGAAAATTATATCGTTTTGAAAACAACGGAAATAGTACTCTCTACAGTTGCTTCTAGGTTTCGGAACAAGTCAGGTATTTCAAAATACCTGCCTTACTCTATCTGGATCCCTAGCCGACTGTAGTATCCTTCCTACATGTATGCCTAGAGCCAGCTAGGAAGATTTTAAAGAAAATGAAAAAAAATTATTTTCAGCATATAGATAGTTGAATATCAAGTGTGTCATATAACTCTCCTACTGAGCCGTGGTTTGCTCACCCCTTAATTTTAAAAATTTCAGGTTTTAAAGATTGTGAGATCAGTTGATTGTGGATCACGGCTGTACACAAAGGATAATGTGACAGACCGACTAATTTATATGAGGTACGATCATTTATTTTCTGTATTTAGACATGTCTGCAGTACTACTTATCTGATTAATTAAGATAGGGGATGTGTATAATATAAACAAAGTTATGTAAATTTGTTTAACAATTAGATAAAGTGAAGTATCACAGACAGCCCAACCGGATGAATTGTGTAAAATAAGGCGAAAAATATGGTAACGGATCGTTACACATTGTGCATGTTTTCATCCCTTGTGGGTATGTTGGTCCTTAGTGGTGCAATGTTCGCTGTACGACCCTGATCAGGTCTACAGCCCATACCATGGCCATAAGTATTCTGTTCCCTCTTCGGAGGATGAAGGAAGTGTCATGACCAGCATACTGGCTATATGATTATGCCTAGTCTCCATGAATTGTATGATAAGTTTTATTAATTATGATGTTAAGTTTCTAAAGTATGATGCATGTTTGAAACAAGTATGAATTTTTGATATATGTATTAAAGAATTCATACAATGATTTAAAGTATGAAATGCATTATTATGGCATTTGTTTTCTGCATATATCGATACTATGACTATTTTAAATGCATTTCTTACGGGGTTTTGTATGATATGGTTACTGATTTGAAAAGAGAAATAAATGTTTATTCTAAAAGAATAACATAAGAATTATTTCTAAGATAGAGATAATCGAAGAAGAAATTATCCTATGATTGGATATTTACAAATCACTGTACTGTACTGTTTTTACTGTACTGAAGAGAAGAGAAGTGTGAGAGCTCATTATCTTATACTATAGTTGTACATTTACATGAATTAATTATCAACAAAGAAATTATTGATAATATTTTGAGGAATTAAATATATAAGAATAGTGTCTCTCACATAGAAAAATTTTAAATCCTAGATGAAAAATATAGATATGGAAAATACTACATACAAGATGGAATAAATAATTAAATGAATGTTGGAAAATTCTGATTTGGATAAATCAGAAAAATGGTGCGGCATGAAGAAACAAAGATTAAATAGCTTGACTTGGAGAGTCAAATGAGGGGGACGATATAAGGAAATAAAAGACATATAATAGAAAAGAAAACATGACTTCGGTGTGAACAAGTGAATAATAGAAAAACAAGAGAATAAAATATGAAGTAACTAATAAAGGAAGACAAGGAAAGTCTTCCCACGTTTTTATTTGGTTGACAAAAGCATTGATTTGTGTTGATCTCCTTGCTGCACCGAAGAACAAAACAAGAACAAGGTAAGAAACGAAAAAGCAAGGAAAAGATAGGAGGACTTATTGGCTTGCAAATTTTGACTTGGAAAGTCAAGATTGTGTGGCTGCATGGAGAAAAAGAAATATAACAGAAAAGAAGTGTGGTTCGGTTAGAAGATAAGCAAAATAAAAACAAAAGAAAAGACATAGACAATTAAGAAGGCTTTTAATGAGGGCTGCTAAAGTCAAGTTAAAATATTCCTTTTGCTTTCTTTTTATTCACGTTGTAACCCTCCTCTTCAACCCTCATCACCGAAAAAAACTCCTTCTCTGCTGAGTATGTCGAGTAGCCTTCTTCTCCATAGCAGAACTTATGAGTTCTTCAGTAAATAAAACAAGTTTCCTTAAGAAAGTTAAACCTTGATTCAAGAGTATTAAAACCCCAAGAAACGTTAGCCAAAAGACTCCAAACAGAGACTGAATCAAAGTGGACAGATTCTTCCCTGTACAGGTAATTTCCAACATCAGCTTTTAAATTTTTTTTTAGTTCTTTAATCATGGCTATGGTGAAGTAAAATAAGTTGTTTATAGCATGATTTTGAAATAAGTACATATATAAATGAAGTCTAGAGGTTTGGTCGTGAGAGTTCAAAGAAGAAGAGATGATGGTGATGATGAGGATTCACGTGGGAAAAGGGAAAACAAGCTGGAAGTTAATAACCGAAACAACCATGAAATGTGTAAAGGAATAAAAAACGTGGACTTTGGTGTAGGTAGGGTTACGTGAGCTAAGAAGAAAGAAGAAAAATAAATAAGTTAAGGTTTTATATGGTCAAGATGATGGTTGAAAGAAAGAAATAAGCTAGCTGGTTGTACAGCCGAAAAAGAAGTGAGAACAGGTGACCAAAGGTCCAGCCGAAAATGAAGAAAAAAGTTTGTAGTTTGAATGATTTGTTTGCTAACCTTTAGGTATGAAAATAATATAAATTAAACAGCCTAAAATTTTATTATATAGAGAAATATTATAAGATAAAGTAGAAGCTAAAGTGGACTGAAGAAATGGGGCTGTACGTGGGAAAGAAGACAAAGAAAATAAGGCAACCGATTATGCCAAATAAAAGAGAGAAGAAAAAGCTAGCCTTGACTAATTTTTTTTGAGTATGAAGGGTGGAAGATTTTGGCAGCCTAGGATGTACTAGGTATGGCCATATTAGAGAGACAAAGAAAAGAAAGAAAGCCAACGTAAAATACAAAACAGAAAAGCAAGAAGTATGCTGTTGGTTTAGACAAAATGTAACAGGAAAATAAATAAAAGTGAAAGAGAGGATTAGGTTAAATTGACTAAATGGCTAGGTATAGTACCAATGAAGTTAATATATATATATATATATATATATATATATAGACATTTTAAAAGAGTAAACTACCTAACCAAGATGAAGTTAACGTGAACTGCAGAAACAGAAAATGGAAACTGACGTGAATGGTAGAGGAAAGTGGGATAATTGACAAACTTAGAAGGTTGAAAATATACAAGGATAAAATAAATGTAATACTATGGAAAATGGAAATTTTAAGCCAAATAGGCTTAGTAAATGAAGAGGAATATTCGGCTATAGCATTGGACAAAGGGAAAGGAGGAGAAAATTGGTCAATTAAAGTGGCATCATAGAAAATATATATATGTTATGGGGGAGTAAGTCACTTAGGACATTCAAGGTCATTCGGCTACAATGTGAAATTTTAAGAAATTATAATATTCTAAGTAATAAGAATTTAATTAAGAATTAGACAAGGAGGAAATTTAATACCGAAAATTGATTATATCAAATTTTGATTTGGCAGTTTATAATTCGGAGAGATAAGAAGCATAAGGGTGCAACATAAGGCGTTGCTCTACAGTGTATTGAGGTAAGGGATGTAACTTAAAGTTGTGATGGTGTCCCTTACTTTCATCGCAAATTTTAAAGAAATGCCTGAAGCATGAATTTTTATTCTGAAGTTAATTTTCATGATCTTTTAATTTGTTAAATGAACTTTATAACTTCTGTGTATATTTTTCCATAATGATTTAAGTATGACAGTAAATAAATATGTTTTCCGAAAAGGTATCGAAGTGGCAAACCCCAGGCTAACTTAGACCCTAGCACGTTCGGTCCTTACTATTTTATATCAATTGTATGATTTAAGATGTTACATAAGTAAGTAAGTTTTGAGACTAAGGCTTTCCTATAGTTTATGTTACTGCCTGTCATGCTTGCCACCTTGTGGCATAAGTTTAGCCACGTCGTGCATGTCCTTGCCCACATTGTGTTTCCATCCTTTGTGGGTATGTTGGTCCTTCGTGGTGTATGTTTGCTGTACGACTCTGATCAAGTCTACAGCCCATACCATGGCCATAGGTATTCCGTTCTCTCTTCGGAGGATGAAGTTTCCCTCTTCGGAGGAAGAAGTGTCATGACCCGTATACTGGCTATATGATTCTGCCTGGTCTCCATGAACGGTATGATATGTTTTATTAATTTTGATACTTAATTTCCTAAAGTATGATGCATGTTTAAACAAGTATGAAATTTTGATATATGTATTAAAGAATTTATGCAATGTTTTGAAGTATGAAACACCTTATTATGGTATTTGTTTTCTGCATATATATAGATGCTATGACTATTTTAAATGCATTTCTTACGGGGCTTTCCAAAAAAGCTCACCCCCTACTCTACGAGATTATTTGCAGTGATCATCTCTTTGCCTGTTACGCTTATGACGTAGGTTGAGGGATACGTCTCTCCTCCAGCCATTTTTGTACTCACGTAAGGTATACTCATATTTTGATACCAGACATCCTGTATGGCACAGATATTTGTATATGATAATACTTTTGGGATGTAATCGATATCGTAGGAATGTAACGTTACCTTAAGGAATAAGTCAATATAATGTGAATGAAATATTTTATGAAAATATTATGATATCTCTGTGGTTGGAAAAGTGTGATGAGACGCTGGCAGGAATGCAATCCAAGTAAGAAATTAAGATTAAATGTATATATAAGATTTTTTTTAAAAAAAAAATTTAGCCCAAAACTTCCACGTTTCTGGGGTGTGACAGTCTTTCTTGGTATAAGAGCAAGGGTTGTCTAGTACTGTCAGTGTCGATAGTTAGGATGAGATTACATCCCAAGTATCTGTGCTTGTTTGGTTATAAAATTGAGTATATCTGTTAAAGTTTTGATTAAAACATAGGGTTTATGCGCAGGTATTTGATCACGCATTATGAGTGGGAGATGAGGTCGCCCTCGGAGGCAGGCTCAGCCACATCTACCACCTACTCCCCAACCAGAGAGCCCAAATGCTAGAATAAACAGGCTCGAACATAGTATGAAAGAGGGGTTTGACAGCATTGCTGCTATGTTTACTCAACATTTCGGAGCGAACACCTCAGCTATAGGTGCCATAGTGCCCACACCTACTTCACCACCTCTTCCTCCACAGGTTCCTCCGGCACCCTCCGCTCCTCAACCTTCAGTCCCACCGTCTAGAGATGATAGAGATACAGGCAGATTACGGGACTTTCTTAAGATGAATCCCCCAGAATTTAAGGGGATTAAGGATCCAGTTAAGGCCGAGGAGTGGTTATTATAATTGGAACTAGCTTTTGACTACTTAGGGTGTACAGATGCTGAGAAAGTCAGTATGGGTTCTTTTATATGTTGAAAGGTCAGGCAGGACACTGGTGGAGAGCCACTAAGAGACAGTTGACTACTCAACATACAGTGATCAGTTGGGACACTTTTCTGTCAGTCTTCAGGACCCAATATGTCCCCCGTACTGCCCAGAAGAAAATGCAGACAGATTTTTTGAATTTAGTACAAGGCAGTATGTCGGTTGATGAGTATGAGAATCAATTTACAATGCTGATGAGATATGACCCTGAGACAGTCAAAGATCAGGAGCGTCGTACCGAGAGATTTTTGTCTGGATTGAGACCAGCCATCCGAGACAGATTATTAGGACTTCGTATTACTGAGTTTAAGGATGCTCTCAGACGGGCTCAGGATATTGAGAGGGGTCTCGATGTTACACAAGCACAGTATGGGTTCAGAAGTAAAAGTAAGGGTAAAGATAAGAGGACAGACAGTTCCTGATCAGAGCAAAGGTGGAGTTCATTTAAAAGACCGAGTATAGATGAGTTTCGAGCAAGGACTGGCAAGCCCAAGGTTCCTACTAATACAGTAGAGATCAACAGAGGCTCCCAGAAGGTTTCTAAACGGTGCAAAGATTGTGGTAAGGCACATGGTGGGCCATGTCACTGGGTCACTGGAAATTGTTTTAAGTGTGGCGAAAAGGGTCATTTGATCAGGGATTGCCCAACAATGCAAGATAAGACCCCACAGTCTCAAGAGCCACTACGACAGTAGCCAGAGACACGAGCTCCACAAAGACAGGCCCCACAGAAAAGAGCTACAGGAGTTGAGAAGGGTAAGAAGCTTGTTACTCAGGGGCGTGTATTTGCTTTAGACAGGGATACTGCCGATAATTCCTCCGCAACTATTAGAGGTAATCTTCTTGTCTGTAAGCATGAGGGACATGTTTTATTTGACCCAGGGTCCACGCACTCATTTATATCACCACGGTTTGCACACAATCTCCATTTAGAACCTGAACCTCTAAGTCATATATTGCATATTTGCACACCCATGAATGATTCTCAAATGACAGATATGGTGTGTAGGAATTGTGAAATAAAGGTTGGAGATAGAGTAATGTTAGCAGATCTAGTTTTGTTAAACATGCATAGTTTCGATGTAATCTTAGGCATGAATTGGTTAGAAATCAATCATGCAAGTCTAGATTGCTACACTAAGACTGTAACTTTCTCTTTACTTGACAAATTTGATGTATGTTTTGCTGTTAAGAAATAAAGTATATGATGTTATGTTCGATGAAGTTGTATAATGTTTATGTGTTTGAAATTTCAAATAAATTTATTCATGTGAAGGTTATATTGCCTTTATCTCCGATACGAGTCGGGAATCTCCATGTATATCAGATATACTCATGGTACGTGAGTTTTTCGATGTGTTTCCAGATGAATTACCAGGATTACCATTAGAAAGAGAGCTGGAGTTCACTATTGATTTAGTGCCGGATACCCAGCTTATCTCTAAACTTCCCTACCGGATGACACTAGTTGAATTAGAAGAATTAAAGAAACAGTTACAAGAGTTGCTTGATAAGGGTTTTATTAGACCAAGTGTACCTCCATGGGGTGCTCCGGTACTGTTTGTGAGAAAGAAAGATGGTAGTCTCCGGTTATGCATCGACTATAGATTACTAAATAAGGCTACAATTAAGAATAAGTATCCGCTGCCAAGAATAGATGATTTGTTTGACCAACTGAAAGGGGCTTCAGTGTTTTCTAAGAGTGATATGAGATCAGGCTATCATCAGTTGAGAATTAGGAAGGAAGATGTACCGAAGACGGCCTTTAGAACTCGATATGGTCACTTTGAGTTTCTGGTGATGCCTTTCGGTTTAACTAATGCCCCTGCCGCATTTATGAATTTGATGAATGATGTGTTTCGGGAGTATCTGGATAAATTTGTGATTGTTTTTATAAATGATATTCTAATATATTCTATGTCCCGGGAGGAGCACGAGCAGCATCTGAGGATTATGCTCCAGACTCTCAGAGATAAGCAGCTTTATGGAAAGCTTAGTAAGTGTGAATTTTGGTTGGATCGGATAGCTTTTCTTGGCCACATAGTATCTAAGGACGGGGTGTCAGTTGATCCGTCCAAGGTTGAGGCAGTACTCCAGTGGGAGAGACCGAAGACAGTGACTGAGATTCGAAGTTTCTTGGGATTGGCAGGGTACTATCGGAGGTTTGTGGAAAGTTTTTCTCGGATTGCAGCTCCGTTAACTAAGCTTACACGCAAAGGAATTCCGTTTGAATGGTTAAGTCAGTGTGAGTAGTGTTTTCAGGAGCTTAAGCAAAGATTAACTACAGCACCAATCCTAACCATTCCGAGTGGATCTGGAGGCTTCGTTGTATACAGTGATGCTTCTAATCAGGGTTTAGGTTGTGTGCTAATGCAACATGGTAGAGTAGTCGCGTATGGTTCACGCCAGCTTAGAGACCATGAGCGCAACTACCCTACGCATGATTTAGAGTTGGCCGCAGTTGTTTTTGCTTTAAAGATATGGCGGCATTATCTGTATGGTGAGAAGTTTCAGATCTTCACTGACCATAAAAGTTTGAAGTATCTATTCGATCAGAAGGAGCTTAATATGAGGCAGAGACGTTGGATAGAGCTTCTTAAGGATTATGACTGCGAGATTTTGTACCATCCGGGCAAGGCAAACGTAGTTGCAGATGCTCTAAGTAGAAAGAGTATGGTTTCTGTTATGATGGTTAGAGAATCGGAATTGCTAGAGCAGTTCACCGAGCTCAATGTCAGTGTTGAAACAGTAGATGTCGGGTTTATGGCTAGCCTTCAAATTGAGCCAAGTATCTTAGATCAGATTCGGTCAGGGCAGAGAAATGATCAGAGGCTATTGAACATGGTTAGCCAAGCAGAGCAAGAATTGCAGTTAGAATTTACGGTCAGTGATGATAGGTTATTGAGATTTAAGGGGCGTATATGTGTTCCAAATGATGATACCCTAAGACAAAGAATTTTAAAAGAGTCTCATTGTTCTCGTTACACTATGCACCCAGGTAGTACTAAGATGTACCATGACTTGCGTAGGGTGTATTGGTGGATTGTAATGAAACGAGACGTAGTAGAGTTTGTGGCCAAATGTTTGACGTGTCAGCAGATAAAGGCTAAGCACCAGAAGCCAGCAGGACTACTTAAGTCTTTACCGGTGCCTACCTGGAAATGAGAGCACATTACGATGGATTTTACCGAGGACCCGGAGAGGTCATGATGTGATCTGGGTTATTGTTGATAGATTGACTAAGAGTGCCCATTTTCTTGCCATTAAGAGCACAGATTCACTGAGTACATTGGCAGACTTGTATGTTAGCGAGATTGCTCGATTACATGGGGCTCCCGTGAGCATCACTTCTGATAGAGATTCCAGGTTCACCTCTCGATTTTGGACTCATTTTCAGGAAGCCATGGGATCTCAAATACATTTGAGCACCACCTACCATCCTCAGACAGACGGTCAGTCCGAGCAGACTATTCAGACCTTAGAGGATATGTTGAGAGCGTGTGCACTAGATTTTAAGGGTTCATGGGATGACCACTTGCCTCTCGCAGAGTTTGCCTATAATAATAGTTATCATGCCAGCATCGGAATGGCACCATACGAAGCTCTATATGGCAGGAAATGTAGATCCCCAGTAGCTTGGGAAGAAGTGGGTGATCGTAAGATTTTAGCCCCTGATCTTGTTGAAGAGGCAACTAAGAGTGTTCGGATTATTTGTGATAGACTCAAGATTGCCCAAAGTAGACAGAAAAGTTATGCTGATGTACGTAGACGGCCACTTGAATTTCAGGTTGGGGACTCTGTATTTGTAAAAGTATCTCCGAGCAAGGGTGTCATGCGCTTCGGAAAGAAAGGAAAATTAAGTCCTCGTTTCATTGGTCCATTTGAGATATTGGAAAGAATTGGGGATGTTGCTTACCTGTTAGCTTTACCACCACAACTTTCTGGTATACATAACGTCTTCCATGTCTCTATGTTGAGGAAGTATTATCCGGATCCCTCCCATGTTATCGAGTACACACCATTTGATATTCAGGGAGATATGAGCTATGTTGAGCAGCCAATACGGATTCTTGACAGAAAGGAAAGAGTACTTCGATCTAAAACTATTCCATTGGTTAATATTCTCTGGCAGCACCACACAATAGAGGAAGCTACGTAGGAGCTAGAGAGCCTCATGAGAGAAAAGTACCCGCATTTGTTTAATGGACCAGCTTGAATTGGAAGACCAAATTCTTATAAGGTGAGGAGAATGTGAGAGCTCATTATCTTATACTATAGTTGTACATTTACATGAATTAATTATCAACAAAGAAATTATTGATAATATTTTGAGAGATTAAATATATAAGAATAATGTCTCTCACATAGAAAAATTTTAAATCCTAGATGAAAAATATAGATATGGAAAATACTACATACAAGATGGAATAAATAATTAAATGAATGTTGGAAAATTCTGATTTGGATAAATAAGAAAAATGGTGCGGCATGAAGAAACAAAGAAGATTAAATAGCTTGACTTGGAGAGTCAAATGAGGGGGACGATAAGGAAATAAAAGACATATAATAGAAAAGAAAACATGACTTCGGTGTGAACAAGTGAATAATAGGAAAACAAAAGAATAAAATATGAAGTAACTAATAAAGGAAGACAAGGAAAGTCTTCCCACGTTTTTATTTGGTTGACAAAAGCATTGATTTGTGTTGATCTCCTTGCTGCACCGAAGAACAAAACAAGAACAAGGTAAGAAACGAAAAAACAAGGAAAAGAAAGGAGGACTTATTGGCTTGCAAATTCTGACTTGGAAAGTCAAGATTGTGTGGCTGCATGGAGAAAAAGAAATATAACAGAAAAGAAGTGTGGTTCGGTTAGAAGATAAGCAAAATAAAAACAAAAGAAAAGACATAGACAATTAAGAAGGCTTTTAATGAGGGCTGCTAAAGTCAAGTTAAAATATTCCTTTTGCTTTCTTTTTATTCACGTTGTAACCCTCCTCTTCAACCCTCATCATCGAAAAAAACTCCTTCTCTGCTGAGTATGTCGAGTAGCCTTCTTCTCCATAGCATAACTTATGAGTTCTTCAGTAAATAAAACAAGTTTCCTTAAGAAAGTTAAACCTTGATTCAAGAATATTAAAACCCCAAGAAACGTTAGCCAAAAGACTCCAAACAGAGATTGAATCAAAGTGGACAGATTCTTCCCTGTACAGGTAATTTCCAACATCAGCTTTTAAGTTTTTTTTTTTAGTTCTTTAATCATGGCTATGGTGAAGTAAAATAAGTTGTTTATAGCATGATTTTGAAATAAGTACATATATAAATGAAGTCTAGAGGTATGGTCGTGAGAGTTCAAAGAAGAAGAGATGATGTTGATGATGAGGATTCACGTGGGAAAAGGGAAAACAAGCTGGAAGTTAATAACCGAAACAACCATGAAATGTGTAAAGGAATAAAAAACGTGGACTTTGGTGTAGGTAGGGTTACGTGAGCTAAGAAGAAAGAAGAAAAATAAATAAGTTAAGGTTTTATATGGTCAAGATGATGGTTGAAAGAAAGAAATAAGCTAGCTGGTTGTACAGCCGAAAAAGAAGTGAGAACAGGTGACTAAAGGTCCAGCCGAAAATGAAGAAAAAAGTTTGTAGTTTGAATGATTTGTTTGCTGACCTTTAGGTATGAAAATAATATAAATTAAACAGCCTAAAATTTTATTATATAGAGAAATATTATAAGATAAAGTAGAAGCTAAAGTGGACTGAAGAAATGGGGCTGTACGTGGGAAAGAAGACAAAGAAAATAAGGCAACCGGTTATGCCAAATAAAAGAGAGAAGAAAAAGCTAGCCTTGGCTAATTTTTTTTTAGTATGAAGGGTAGAAGATTTTGGCAGCCTAGGATGTACTAGGTATGGCCATATTAGAGAGACAAAGAAAGGAAAGAAAGCCAACGTAAAATACAAAACAGAAAAGCAAGAAGTATGCTGTTGGTTTAGACAAAATGTAACAGGAAAATAAATAAAAGTGAAAGAAAGGATTAGGTTAAATTGACTAAATGGCTAGGTATAGTACCAATGAAGTTAATATATATATATATATATAGACATTTTAAAGGAGTAAACTACCTAACCATGATGAAGTTAACGTGAACTGCAGAAACAGAAAATGGAAACTGACGTGAATGGTAGAGGAAAGTGGGATAATTGACAAACTTAGAAGGTTGAAAATATACAAGGATAAAATAAATGTAATACTATGGAAAATGGAAATTTTAAGCCAAATAGGCTTAGTTAATGAAGAGGAATATTCGGCTATAGCATTGGACAAAGGGAAAGGAGGAGAAAATTGCTCAATTAAAGTGGCATCATAGAAAATATATATATGTTATGGGGGAGTAAGTCACTTAGGACATTCAAGGTCATTCGGCTATAATGTGAAATTTTAAGAAATTATAATATTCTAAGTAATAAGAATTTAATTAAGAATTAGACAAGGAGGAAATTTAATACCGAAAATTAATTATATCAAATTTTGATTTAGCAGTTTATAATTCAGAGAGATAAGAAGCATAAGGGTGCAACATAAGGCGTTGCTCTACAGTGTATTGAGGTAAGGGATGTAATTTAAAGTTGTGATGGTATCCCTTACTTTCATCGCAAATTTTAAAGAAATGCCTGAAGCATGAATTTTTATTCTGAAGTTAATTTTCATGATCTTTTAATTTGTTAAATGAACTTTATAACTTCTATGTATATTTTTCCATAATGATTTAAGTATGATAGTAAATAAATATGTTTTCCGAAAAGGTATCGAAGTGGCAAACCCCAGGCTAACTTAGACCCTGGCACGTCCGGTCCTTACTATTTTATATCAATTGTATGATTTAAGATGTTACATAAGTAAGTAAGTTTTCAGACTAAGGCTTTCCTATAGTTTATGTTACTGCCTGTCATGCTTGCCACCTTGTGGCATAAGTTTAGCCACGTCGTGCATGTCCTCGCCCACATTGTGCATGTTTCCATCCTTTGTGGGTATGTTGGTCCTTCGTGGTGTATGTTTGCTGTACGACTCTGATCAAGTCTACAGCCCATACCATGGCCATAGGTATTCCGTTCTCTCTTCGGAGGATGAAGTTTCCCTCTTCGGAGGAAGAAGTGTCATGACCCGTATACTGGCTATATGATTCTGCCTGGTCTCCATGAACGGTATGATATGTTTTATTAATTTTGATACTTAATTTCCTAAAGTATGATGCATGTTTAAACAAGTATGAAATTTTGATATATGTATTAAAGAATTTATGCAATGTTTTGAAGTATGAAACACCTTATTATGGTATTTGTTTTCTGCATATATATAGATGCTATGACTATTTTAAATGCATTTCTTACGGGGCTTTCCAAAAAAGCTCACCCCCTACTCTACCAGATTATTTGCAGTGATCATCTCTTTGCCTGTTACGCATATGACGTAGGTTGAGGGATACGTCTCTCCTCCAGCCATTTTTGTACTCACGTAAGGTATACTCATATTTTGATACCAGACATCCTGTATGGCACAGATATTTGTATATGATAATACTTTTGGGATGTAATCGATATCGTAGGAATGTAACGTTACCTTAAGGAATAAGTCAATATAATGTGAATGAAATATTTTATGAAAATATTATGATGTTTTTGTGGTTGAAGAAGTGTGATGAGATACTGGCAGGAATGCAACCTAAGTAAGGAATTAAGATTTAAAAAAAAATTTAGCCCAAAACTTCCACGTTTTCGGGGTGTGACAAGAAGAGAAGTAAACCACTGTTTTTATTTCTGAACTGCCACGTGTTTTAAAGTATACTGAAGTGAAAAGAAATAAGTGGTTTACTTTGTGGAAAAACAAAAATTATATCGTTTTGAAAACAACGAAATTAATATTCTCTACAGTTGCTTCTAGGTTCCGGAACAAGTATGGTATTCTAAAATACCTATCTTATTCTATCTGGATCTCTAGCCGACTGTAGTATCTTTCCTACATGTGAGCCTAGAGCCAGTTAGGAAGATTTTAAAGAAAATGAAGAAAAAAAATATTTTCAGCATATAGATAGCTGAATATCAAGTGTGACATATAACTCTCTTACTGAGCCATGGTTTGCTCACTCCCCAATATTAACATTTAGGTTTTGATGATTGTGAGATCAGACATTTGTGGATTACGACTACCGACTGAGATTTATGAGGTATGATTAATTATTTTCTGTATTTAGACATGTGTACAATATTACTTACTTATAGAGTAAGATAGGGGATGTATATAATATTAATTATTATATGAAATTGTTTAACATTAAGTGTAAAGTGAAGTATCACAGACAGCCCAACCGGATAAGTTGTGTAAAATAAGGTGAAAAATGTGGTAACGGGTCGTTACAACTATAGTCGGTCAGGCAACTGGATGGAGTATGAAAGGTATTTTGAAATATCTGTCGTGTCCTGAAAACCCAAAAGCGACTATAGGGAGTAATTATTAAATTATCGATATAAAACAATTTAATATATTTTAAATAAATAAATGGTAAGAAAACCATTTAATAAACACTTCAGTATTATTTAAAACACATGATAGTAAACAGTAACAATGATAATATGGTAAATAGCTCAGTAATCAATAGTAATAGTATAGTGATAGTACAAAAATCAATGGAAACAGTATTAACGCAGTAAACACTTTAGTAAAACAGTGAGTAAATAGTTTAGTGAACAATTTCACTTTAACAATTGTTTTAGTAAACACATTCAGTTGTAACAGTTCAGTAAACCGTAGGAATTATAGTTCAGTCATAGTTCAATAAACATCATAGTGAAGTGAACAGTTTCAGTAAACAGTATTCGGTTTAGTAACAGTAAAATGTTCACTTCAAAACATTAACAATTCAATAAAGCACTTTTAGTAACACTTCGATAATCGTAATCTTTTCAGTAATAGTAAACCGGTCAGTAACAGTAAACAGCTTACCATAAATAGTTTAGTAAAATAGTAAGGTAACAGTACAATTTAGTAAAACAGTACAATAAACATTTTAGTAGCAGTAAACACTATCACTTCGATAATAATAAAAGCAAAACATTTATCTCTCAGTGATAGAAACCCCTTTTCTTTGTTTTATAATGATATTAAAAATGTAACAACTATGTGGCACTTTATTCTCGTAGGACTTAAGAGGTGGCCCCCATAGTCTACATGATTTGTAAACACTTTGGTGTCAGTAAAACTGTTTTCAATAACAATAAACAGTTTAAGTAACAGTGAGCACATTCAGTAACAGTGAACGATTTCACTTCAGTAACAGTAAAAGTAGGTGGAGACCCGGCAACACCCAAAGTATATCATGCTATAACAGTAACAGTAAACACATGAGACGTATGGCCATAGTCTATGAATGTCCTCAGAGCTCTGGGATTGCTGATGACTTGGTGGGTCTATCAGCCACAATACAGTAAACACATGCGCATGATACAGGGCCTAACAGTCTCAAAACAATTTGTCACATTTTAAACTTCATAAAGGAAATCATTTAATTTCCATAAATAAAATCATATTTAAATTTAATAATAAAATCATAAATGAAAATCACATAAGCAGTTTACCATTGAAATTTCAAGAAATATTCACATTTTAGTTTTCATTTTCGGAAACGTTCTATTTCACTGTAATTAAACTAGAAGAATATGTTGGTACTCTTTTATCAGTAAAATCTGATAACACAATATTTAAATATTATTTTTCAACAAATACAAAAATAATGCAATTTAATTAATAAATTGCAAATTAAATATTGAACCTCACATTTTTCATGCTTCAAAATTATTTGAGAATATTTAAATGACTTTTAGAAATTTCGGTAAAATATCGGCTAGTCATATCCTAACCTTCATGCACTTTAAACACAGTTTAATTCCAGTCAGAAACCACAATTTGCACAGTTTTCAAGGCATTTCGCTTCCAAAATATTCTCATAAAATTATTTGCATCGAAACTATGCATTCATAATATCCTTACAGCTTACACATTCATCCCTTACTTGTCTCGTGATATCGAACTTCTCGATTGCACAACTCGATATCCAATTCTCCCCGGCTGCAGATAAATTCACCAAAAATATTAGCTCACTTAACACTTATTTTAAGCCATTTTTCATGTTTAATTGTAGCCACATTGGATCCTGAAAATATTAAACTAGTATAATTTCTACTGGTAGTAGAACTTAACTTCTTCATATTAAGTTGGAATTTAAATTCGATTGCACCATTGGATTCTTTGTAATTTCTACATTATTTTGGCATATTAAACTCATCAAATGTAGCACCATAACCTGCACAAATAACCTTGGACGAATAGTACCACAAGCATTTCCCAAGGCATTTCAACAATATAAACTCACATACTTGTTTATCCATGCTTACACATTAATTTGGCACCTTTTCATGCAAGAAACACTACAATTTCCTAAACTTCTAAGCTTGGCCAAAACCCCCGTCAATGACAAATTTTGATTTAGCTCAATTTAATTCAAACTAGTGGTAAAAGCATGTTTAGCACACCTAAATCAATCAAAAACTACCTTTGAAATTAAACAAAGCATGATGTATGGAGAGAGAGATACCTTGACCAAAACTTCTTCTCTTATTTTCTCCTTGTGTTGTCACTTATTCAGTGTAATTTTGGTATGGTAGGTTGAGCTCAAAGAGTAAAGTAACTTTGGTGAAGACAATTTGATGAGATAAGGTATAAAAGCTTTCTTTCCTTTTCTTCTTTCTTTCTCCCATGGAGGACGTGAGAGAGGTGAGGAAGATGAGTGAATAGTGCTGGAAGCTGATGGGGAATGAAATAAAAAATTCTAGAGAGGGGTAAAATTACGAAAATGCCCTAAATTATGAAATTTTTGGACAAAAATGCCCTTAAGTTTCCGTAATTTTTATAACTATGTAATTGTACTCCAAAAATTCAGATTTCATCATCAAAAATTCTTATTGAATATATTTTGATGAATCATGGTAGTTTCATCAACGCGCAGTTCACCAAAATTATGAAATTACTAAATTACCCCTATCGAGCCAATCGCGTAAATTTCTGATTTAACCACCGATTCAATAAATCTATTAACATAGCCTAGGACTTATTTTCATATAGAGTATCATAGTATTTTTACTTGGTCCAAATTCCTTTTAGTTTAGACACAATTTACGAAAATGCCACCAGGCTTTGTCTTTAATTGTCATTTTGTAATTTGTTTACACACTTCCCAAAATGAGGTAATTAAGGGACTTTAATCTCGAAATTTTCATTTTAGGTTTATTATTGTAAAATCCGAATTTTATTATACTGTATGCCATATGTGTACATTATTGATAGTGGAAATAAAAATTTTGTGAAATTAAATCGAATGTAAATTTCCACTTTTCAATCTAAGAGATGATTTATAGTGTAGTGTATAAAGAAAGAGAAACAAATATTAAAGTGTAACAAGATATTGTTGGGATTTAATTATTATGGTATGAAAGCATTAAATGAGGTAAGACAAAGTTAATAATTGTGGTTGACATTGGCGTGGGAAAGAAGAAGAATAAAAGAGAAATTGGAGTCAAAAATGTGCAGAAGGCCTGTCGCCCGTTGCCTTTTTGACTGCAATCCGTTCCTTTGGCTGGAAATTCTTCAATATTAATGGGCTGTCAGACGAATGGAGAAAAGAGAGGAAGGAGAGCCAATCAACGTGGGCGGCTGGAAGAAGTTGGCGAGAAGAAGAGAAAATTTAGTCAATAACATGACGTCTTTTGCTGCACTTTTTCTACCCGTTTTAATGCTGTTCAGATGTTCTCTTGATGCAATTTTCTTCATGAATTAATGCACTATCAGACGAGGTAATGATGAAGGAAGGGATAAGGAGCAGATGGTGAATTCTGGTTGGACTAACATGCCTATATAAGGAAGCAAACTTCTCATCCTTAAACAACCGTCTCACCCAATTCTGGGATTTATGCAAGTTAACTTTTCTTCCCTTTCCTCACGTACAGGAGCCGTGAAAATCTCACTCTTAACTAGCCAAACCTTCCTCTAATGTTGAAGAACTAAGGAAACAAACAACTAAGCTAAGAAGGCAAGAAAGCATTCTGTTGTTGGAAGAGCAGCTCAGTAAAGGTGAGTTTCATAGCTTTTATGGTTCTCTTGATATTAATCATAGATATAGCCTGGTTGTAGTTGAATATTGATGAACAAGATAAGAAAATAGATGGAAAAATAACCAAGAATGAGTAAGGAAAAACGACGGGCGAGTAGAAATTGCTAGTCGAAATGGGGTAGTACTCACCCAAAAAGATGGGACGAGGTTAGGAGAAAGCTTATATGAGTTCGCCAGTATGTGGTCCCGGCGGGCGAGGACCAGTGATCGCCAGTGTGCGAGAATGGCGATAATAGTAGTCGCCCATGTAGAGTTGATGATAGCCAGTAGGGCGAGTAGGTGAAAAAGAAGGCGCCAACGTATTCCGTTACAGGGCGAATTCCCACGAATAAGCCGCAAATGAAAAGGGTGCTATGACGGGCGAATGGCGAACTGAGTTCGCCAAAGTGCCATATTTTTAGGAAAAATATAAGTCTTTTTGGAAAATATTAATAATGTGAATAAATGCTTTGCAGACCGGAATTGAGCAAGGCGGGCGAGAAGCTACGCCGTATCAGACGAGGTAAGGAAGTTGTATGTGATGCAAATGCATGTCCTGTGGAGTAAAAACGTTAAGAAAATATCGGAATTTGTTTTATTTTCTGACATGCATGTTTGATAAATTGTTTTGGTTTCGGGCGAGCTACAAGCCGCCATAAGTTCATTGGTTGGTCGAATTGACTAAGGCGGGCGAGTAGTTTTGTATTAGACAGAAACTCGGGCGAGCAAATGGCGAATTCTTTGTTTGAGATCTGGGCGAGTGCCTTTGTTTTTAAGAGAAATCCGGTAAGCCTTGATCGGGCGAACCTTTTTTAAAGTGTAAGGGCGGGCGATCTTTATTTTAAGTAAAAGGCGGGCGAACTGTTAGCAAAACAGCCGTACTGTGTTTTGAAAACCATGAGGCGGGCGACTATTATTCGCCGTCTTGTCGAGTAGTCAGGGCGAGCTACTGAGGGCGAGTAGGCTCTGGCGAACGATTTTTAAATGTAATTTCGTAAATGAAAAATGAAGTATTTTAATTATTTTGAAAATAGAAAATATCAAATTTTCGGGCGAGTGGTCCCTTGGGCGAATCGATTCTCGGGCGAGTAGTCCCTTGGGCGAAATGGGCTAATGGGCGAGCTGACCCTGGGCGAATTAGCCGTGGGCGAACCGGCTCCCAACCTGCCTCTCTTTCATAGAAAATGTTGAAAAAGGAGGGTTGTTTTACTTGTTATAAACCCTTTTGGACACTAAATCATTTTATGGAAATGATAACTTGATTTTGAGACATTAGGCCATGAGTTCATGCATTATCACTTATGTACTTTGCGTGACCTAACTAGGGCGATGGCTCGGGTCAAATAGACCAGCGAGTGCACCCTGGGGCGTCACAGGGCTGATGGACCTGCCAAGTCTTCAGCGGTCTCGAGGTCACTTGGCAAGTAGACCCGAGGACCACCTACAGATTATGGCCATACATCTAGATGAGATAGCCGTGAGGGGCGATGGCCTACGGGTGCACCCCAAAAGCGGATGACTTGTGTTCTTAGCATGATTTATTTGTTGCCTAGTCTCAACTTATCAGTTTCTAAAGATTTATGAAAGGATCTGGTAAATCCTGTTTTTATGTTAACTGTGTTTATTATTTCCTAATGAGTGTGATCGTTAGGATGATTAAATGGTTTTGAGATTTTAGTTTTTATTTTTTTTTTAAAAGCAGCATACACCTTCTTTACTGAGCACATTGTCGCTCACTCCTTATTTTCCACTCCACAGATAACTGATTTGAACTAAGAGACTTACCTTCCAGAGATTTGAGATCGAAGGTATGTTATATTCTTTTATATATTCAGCAAAGTTGTACAGTACTACTTTAACTACGAAGGGAATGTATATACATCTTAAGGAACATACTTTATTAATTCATGATGTAGTAAAAGTTGTTAAGCACCACAGACAGCCCAACCGGTAAATAAGTGTAGTTTACAAGTGAATATTCTGTTGTATAGTGGTTTTGGGATGTTACAGATTTAATGGTATCAGAGCAAGGTTGGTCGGATGTCTAGTGATGCTTTAATAGTGAAATAGTATACATTCCCCTGTAGTACTGTATAAACTGAATATATAATGGATGTGTTAATGATAAGTGATAAACGATTTCTGTACTACAGATATGAGTGGAAGGAGGAGGGTGCGCTCAGTGAGAGGTATAGGCCGAGGTAGGGCGGCACAGACTCCGGAACCACAGACACCGGAACCTGCCCCAAGACCTCCACGTCCTCTACAATTAGAGAGCATTGATGCTCGTGTGAACCAAGTAGAGAGATTGGTAGCCGATTTTATGGCTATGTATCAGGCGGATAGAGCCGCTGATAGGGCAGAGAGGGAGAGAGCTACAGCTCCCGCAGCCCCAGTAGAGGCACCTGCACCGCCGCAGCCGGCACCAGCTGTGCCTGAGCCTGAGCCTATTCCACCACCAGCACCTCAGCCACCGATAGCTCCACCACAGCCACTGATTCAGCAGCCACGAAATGCAGAGTCATATTGTAATGTGGCATTGGTGAAATCATTTAAGAAATTGGATCCACCGAAGTTTAAAGGTACTAGGGATCCATTGGTGGCAGAACAGTGGGTTATAGAGATTGATAGATTACTCGAGATTATGAGATGTTCAGAGACAGAGAAAGTGGGCCTAGCTGTGTTCCAACTGGCAGATGATGCGAGACATTGGTGGAAGGCCACCCAGACGGTATTATTTGCTCAGCATCAGGATCTGTCATGGGATATGTTTGTGGAAGCTTTTAGAAGGCAATATATTCCTGACACTGCTCAAGATAAATTACAGCAGGAATTTATGGATTTAGTACAGGGTAGTATGTCAGTGAATGAGTATGAGGCTAAATTTACTACCTTGAGCCGTTTTGATCCACAGACCAGTACAAATGCCCGGTATAAGATTTCGAGATTTAAAGCGGGTTTGAGGCCATCCATCAGAGTAAAGCTAGCCCCATTTGTTATACAGACTTATGATGAGATAGTTCAACGGGCTCAGCTATGTGAGAGGGACTATGAGCAGTTCCAGCTCGATTTTAGTAGCAAGAATAAAGGCAGAGGAAAAGGAAAAGCTAAGAGGTTTATGGAGGATAGACCAGGTAGAGAGCAGTTTAAGAAGACCAGATCTTCGGGCATACAGATTTCAGAGGGCAAAATTGATAGACCAGCAGTTTCTACTCCTGCTAGTGGCCCCACTACCACTCAGAGGAGTGTTGCGCCCTTATGTAGACATTGTGGAAGGTCGCATGGATCGCGCCCTTGTCCTGTAATGACTGGAGTATGTTTTAGATGTGGACAGACGGGGCATTTTATTAAGGATTGCCCGATGCGTAGAGAGTCGACTGCTTCTACTATACCTCCTGCAGTACCTCAGATAGCGGCCCCGGCAGCTCAGAATGCACCCGAGAAAGCGACACCCTCACAGCCAAGGCGAGCGTCAGCCGCAGAAAAGGGTAAGAAGGTTGTGACTCAGGGTCGGGTGTACGCGTTGGATCAGGAGACTGCCGACGCCTCTATCGATGTGATTAAAGGTAAAATTTATCTTTTTGATATTCCCGTAATTGCCTTAATTGACCCGGGTTCTACCCACTCATTCTTATCCCCTGCATATGCCAACAGGACCCCAGTAGAGCCGGAGTTGTTAGAATATACATTGCGAGTGAAAACTCCTTTTAATGATTTCCAGATGACAGATGTTATATATAGGAGTTGTAAATTGACTATAGGAGAGAAGGTTGTGACAGCTAACCTAATTTTGTTGGATATATATGATTTTGATATCATTTTAGGAATGGATTGGTTGGCTGCAAATCATGTTAGTTTGGACTGTAATACTAAGTTTATTACCTTCTCTTATCCCGAAAAGTACATTGTAAAGTTACTGTAAATTAATAAAAGTATGAGAATTTATGTTGTGAAATGACATGTGTACTGAAATTGTGGTTGTGTATGAATGTTTATGAAGGATATATTGCTAGTGTGGAGGATGTTAAGAGGAAGCATCCAAAGATACAAGAGATTCATGTGGTTAAGGACTTCTCGGATGTATTTCCAGAGGACTTACCAGGGTTACCACCGGATCGAGAGACGGAGTTTATGATCGAGTTGGTACCCGGTACGGAGCCGATTTCTAGACCCCCATATAGGATGGCACTGACAGAGTTGAATGAGCTCAAGAAGCAGCTCCAAGAATTATTAGATAAGGGATTTATACGTCCTAGTGTGTCACCGTGGGGAGCTCCAGTATTATTTGTTCGGAAGAAGGATGGTAGCCTTCGGTTGTGTATTGATTATCGGATGTTGAATCGGGCTACTGTTAAGAATAAGTATCCACTACCTCGGATTGATGATTTGTTTGATCAGCTCAGGGGTGCACAGGTGTTTTCCAAGATAGACCTTCGATCAGGCTATCACCAGTTGAAGATTAAGGAGTCGGATGTGCATAAGACAGCCTTTCGAACTCGCTATGGCCACTATGAGTTCTTAGTGATGCCATTTGGACTGACAAATGCCCCTGCAGCTTTTATGAGTTTGATGAATGAGGTATTTCATTCATTTTTGGATAAGTTTGTCATAGTATTTATTGATGACATACTGATTTACTCTAAGACTTCAGAGGAGCATGAGCAGCATTTGCAGATTGTTCTACAAACCCTCAGAGAGCGAAAGTTATATGCTAAGCTTAGTAAGTGCGAGTTCTGGCTTGACCACATTATATTTCTCGGACATGTAGTGTCGAGAGACGGGGTATCAGTTGATCCGTCCAAGATAGAGGCCATTGTTCAGTGGGAGAGGCCTAACACGGTTACCGAGATACGGAGTTTCTTAGGTCTTGCCGGATATTATCGCAGGTTTGTGGAGGGATTTTCTAGACTTGCTGCTCCATTGACACGACTCACACGTAAGGATGTAAAGTTTGAGTGGAATGATGCGTGTGAGCGTAGTTTTGGTGAACTTAAGAAGAGATTAACTAGTGCCCCTGTATTAGCCCTTCCTAGCGGATCAGGTGGATTTATGGTGTATACTGATGCATCCGCTCAAGGTTTAGGGTGTGTGCTCATGCAGCATGGTCGGGTTATAGCCTATGGTTCTCGACAGTTGAAGGATCATGAGAAGAATTACCCGACACATGACTTGGAGCTAGCCGCAGTGGTGTTTGCACTGAAGATATGGCGACATTATTTGTACGGAGAGAAATTTCAGATATATACAGACCATAAGAGTCTGAAGTATATATTCTCACAGAAAGAGTTGAATTTGAGACAGCGACGGTGGATGGAACTATTAAAGGACTATGATTGTGAGATTTTGTATCACCCAGGTAAAGCTAATGTAGTAGCTGATGCACTGAGCCGTAAGCATGTTGGCATGATATCGTACATGATGATCAGGGAACATGAGTTGATAGAGCAGTTCTCTAACCTCAGTTTGACAGTTGTTTCCTCTGACCAGTATGGGTTTACAGCTAGTTTTCGTATCGAGCCGGATTTGATGGATCGAATTAAGGAAGCTCAGAGGAGTGATGATTATTGTATTGGGGTGGCCAGCCAGATTCAAATAGGAGATGAGTTGGATTTTGAGATTGGCACCGATGAGATACTGAGGTTTAGAGGTCGGATATGTGTTCCCGGTGATCAGCAGCTTAGAGAGTTGATTTTATCAGAGGCCCATACCTCTAGATACACGTTACATCCGGGTAGTACTAAGATGTACCAGAATCTCCGGAAAGTGTACTGGTGGCCTAAGATGAAAAAGGACATCGCAGATTTTGTTACTAGATGTCTAACATGTCAACAGATTAAGATTGAACATCAGAAGCCGGCAGGTATGCTTCGACCGTTATCGATTCCTACATGGAAATGGGAGCAAGTAACTATGGATTTTATTATGGGATTACCACGGACCCGGAAAGGGTATGATGCTATTTGGGTAATAGTCGACAGATTGACTAAGTCTGCTCATTTCTTAGCCATGAGATCTACAGATTCAGTTAGTGCCTTGGCCGAGTTGTATGTCAGGGAGATAGTGAAGTTACATGGTGTTCCAGTGAGTATCACCTCTGATAGGGACTCTCGCTTCACCTCTCATTTTTGGGAGAGATTTCAGGAGGCTATGGGATCCCAGTTGAGTTTTAGCACCGCTTTTCATCCACAGACTGATGGGCAGTCCGAGCGTACGATACAGACGCTCGAGGATATGTTGAGAGCGTGTGCATTGGATTTTAGAGGCTCTTGGGACGATCATTTACCCCTGGCAGAGTTTGCTTATAATAATAGTTTTCATACGAGTATCGGCATGGCACCATATGAGGCCTTGTATGGCAGACGATGCAGATCCCCTATAGCATGGGAAGAAGTTGGAGACCGTAAATTGTTAGCTCCCGATTTGGTCGAGCAGGCTTCTCGTGATGTACGAATAATTTGTGAGAGGCTCCGAACAGCTCAGAGTCGGCAGAAGAGTTATGCAGATATTAGACGCCGACCGTTGGAGTTTATAGCGGGTGATTATGTGTTTTTAAAGGTTTCACCGTCCAAAGGTATAATGAGATTCGGGAAGAGAGGAAAGTTGAGTCCTCGATACATTGGGCCTTATGAGATCTTAGATCGCGTAGGAGATGTGGCATATCGGTTAGCACTACCACCAGAGTTGTCAGGAGTGCATAACGTATTCCATGTCTCGATGTTAAGAAAGTACAACCCAGATCCTTCTCACGTGATTCGACACGAGCCATTGGAGATCAGAGAGGACATGAGTTACGTTGAGAAACCGGTGCGGATTTTGGATAGGAAAGATAAGGTATTGCGATCTAAGACGATTTCGTTGGTTAAAGTGCTCTGGCAGTATCATAACGAGGAGGAGGCTACTTGGGAGTTAGAGAGCCTTATGTATGAGAGGTATCCGGAGCTCTTTCAGTGATAGGTCCAAGTTAAATTTGGAGGACCAAATTTCTTAAGGTGGGGAGAAATGTAAAATCCGAATTTTATTATACTGTATGCCATATGTGTACATTATTGATAGTGGAAATAAAAATTTTGTGAAATTAAATCGAATGTAAATTTCCACTTTTCAATCTAAGAGATGATTTATAGTGTAGTGTATAAAGAAAGAGAAACAAATATTAAAGTGTAACAAGATATTGTTGGGATTTAATTATTATGGTATGAAAGCATTAAATGAGGTAAGACAAAGTTAATAATTGTGGTTGACATTGGCGTGGGAAAGAAGAAGAATAAAAGAGAAATTGGAGTCAAAAATGTGCAGAAGGCCTGTCGCCCGTTGCCTTTTTGACTGCAATCCGTTCCTTTGGCTGGAAATTCTTCAATATTAATGGGCTGTCAGACGAATGGAGAAAAGAGAGGAAGGAGAGCCAATCAACGTGGGCGGCTGGAAGAAGTTGGCGAGAAGAAGAGAAAATTTAGTCAATAACATGACGTCTTTTGCTGCACTTTTTCTACCCGTTTTAATGCTGTTCAGATGTTCTCTTGATGCAATTTTCTTCATGAATTAATGCACTATCAGACGAGGTAATGATGAAGGAAGGGATAAGGAGCAGATGGTGAATTCTGGTTGGACTAACATGCCTATATAAGGAAGCAAACTTCTCATCCTTAAACAACCGTCTCACCCAATTCTGGGATTTATGCAAGTTAACTTTTCTTCCCTTTCCTCACGTACAGGAGCCGTGAAAATCTCACTCTTAACTAGCCAAACCTTCCTCTAATGTTGAAGAACTAAGGAAACAAACAACTAAGCTAAGAAGGCAAGAAAGCATTCTGTTGTTGGAAGAGCAGCTCAGTAAAGGTGAGTTTCATAGCTTTTATGGTTCTCTTGATATTAATCATAGATATAGCCTGGTTGTAGTTGAATATTGATGAACAAGATAAGAAAATAGATGGAAAAATAACCAAGAATGAGTAAGGAAAAACGACGGGCGAGTAGAAATTGCTAGTCGAAATGGGGTAGTACTCACCCAAAAAGATGGGACGAGGTTAGGAGAAAGCTTATATGAGTTCGCCAGTATGTGGTCCCGGCGGGCGAGGACCAGTGATCGCCAGTGTGCGAGAATGGCGATAATAGTAGTCGCCCATGTAGAGTTGATGATAGCCAGTAGGGCGAGTAGGTGAAAAAGAAGGCGCCAACGTATTCCGTTACAGGGCGAATTCCCACGAATAAGCCGCAAATGAAAAGGGTGCTATGACGGGCGAATGGCGAACTGAGTTCGCCAAAGTGCCATATTTTTAGGAAAAATATAAGTCTTTTTGGAAAATATTAATAATGTGAATAAATGCTTTGCAGACCGGAATTGAGCAAGGCGGGCGAGAAGCTACGCCGTATCAGACGAGGTAAGGAAGTTGTATGTGATGCAAATGCATGTCCTGTGGAGTAAAAACGTTAAGAAAATATCGGAATTTGTTTTATTTTCTGACATGCATGTTTGATAAATTGTTTTGGTTTCGGGCGAGCTACAAGCCGCCATAAGTTCATTGGTTGGTCGAATTGACTAAGGCGGGCGAGTAGTTTTGTATTAGACAGAAACTCGGGCGAGCAAATGGCGAATTCTTTGTTTGAGATCTGGGCGAGTGCCTTTGTTTTTAAGAGAAATCCGGTAAGCCTTGATCGGGCGAACCTTTTTTAAAGTGTAAGGGCGGGCGATCTTTATTTTAAGTAAAAGGCGGGCGAACTGTTAGCAAAACAGCCGTACTGTGTTTTGAAAACCATGAGGCGGGCGACTATTATTCGCCGTCTTGTCGAGTAGTCAGGGCGAGCTACTGAGGGCGAGTAGGCTCTGGCGAACGATTTTTAAATGTAATTTCGTAAATGAAAAATGAAGTATTTTAATTATTTTGAAAATAGAAAATATCAAATTTTCGGGCGAGTGGTCCCTTGGGCGAATCGATTCTCGGGCGAGTAGTCCTTTGGGCGAAATGGGCTAATGGGCGAGCTGACCCTGGGCGAATTAGCCGTGGGCGAACCGGCTCCCAACCTGCCTCTCTTTCATAGAAAATGTTGAAAAAGGAGGGTTGTTTTACTTGTTATAAACCCTTTTGGACACTAAATCATTTTATGGAAATGATAACTTGATTTTGAGACATTAGGCCATGAGTTCATGCATTATCACTTATGTACTTTGCGTGACCTAACTAGGGCGATGGCTCGGGTCAAATAGACCAGCGAGTGCACCCTGGGGCGTCACAGGGCTGATGGACCTGCCAAGTCTTCAGCGGTCTCGAGGTCACTTGGCAAGTAGACCCGAGGACCACCTACAGATTATGGCCATACATCTAGATGAGATAGCCGTGAGGGGCGATGGCCTACGGGTGCACCCCAAAAGCGGATGACTTGTGTTCTTAGCATGATTTATTTGTTGCCTAGTCTCAACTTATCAGTTTCTAAAGATTTATGAAAGGATCTGGTAAATCCTGTTTTTATGTTAACTGTGTTTATTATTTCCTAATGAGTGTGATCGTTAGGATGATTAAATGGTTTTGAGATTTTAGTTTTTATTTTTTTTTTAAAAGCAGCATACACCTTCTTTACTGAGCACATTGTCGCTCACTCCTTATTTTCCACTCCACAGATAACTGATTTGAACTAAGAGACTTACCTTCCAGAGATTTGAGATCGAAGGTATGTTATATTCTTTTATATATTCAGCAAAGTTGTACAGTACTACTTTAACTACGAAGGGAATGTATATACATCTTAAGGAACATACTTTATTAATTCATGATGTAGTAAAAGTTGTTAAGCACCACAGACAGCCCAACCGGTAAATAAGTGTAGTTTACAAGTGAATATTCTGTTGTATAGTGGTTTTGGGATGTTACAATTATCTCCTCTAGACACTTTT
Source organism: Heritiera fomes (assembly GCA_032173925.1). Lineage (NCBI taxonomy): Eukaryota > Viridiplantae > Streptophyta > Magnoliopsida > Malvales > Malvaceae > Heritiera > Heritiera fomes. The sequence continues at coordinate 35,272,350 of JAPDPM010000002.1, read as the reverse complement.
GGACAGTCTTAGGTCCATTCGACCATTATAAAGCAGATGGGGTCCATAACATTGTTTCTGCAAATTACACAGGAATTGAACAATACTGTATCGTCTAACACATGTACAGTGATGATGTAAGTGGCTCTCACAGGTTTAATAAGAACAATGGTAATAGCTGAACTGAGATGCACTGCGTGATGTTGAAATAGAGGAGAAAAAGAAGGGCTGATTGATAGCCATTAACAAAGACAATTTGGTTGAAGAGAAGGATGGAAGACGTGCTTGGTGTAACCATTGAAGCTCAATACTAAGCTGAGAAGAAGTTGAAAATAGTAACATTTAGGATTGCTATGGAAAACTAAAGCAGTTGGCGTGAAAAAAAAAAGGCTCGGCGAGGTTGGGTTTCCTTGGTCTACTGTTGAAGTTGTTCAAGGCTAATGTGGGTGGTTATCGGTGGCTTGAACATTGAGTTAAGGAGACTGAAATGAGGTTATGAGAATAAGGGCTTGAAACAATGACTAGGTGCCGGTTTAAGTTCTGAAACAGGAAAGGTCAAATGCTGGGCAGTATGGGATGGCTAGGAGTTGAGTTTTGGTGGCTGCTCATAGCTAAGTTGGTGGCCTAAAAATAAAAGAAAGACAAGATGTTATAGGTGCCAATCGAAAGGCTCAGCTACTTAAAGAAGGAAGGGCCATTAAACCATGAAAAATGCTATTATTTGGAGTGTAGCACAACAGCTAGCGTGAAGAGAAAAGACAATAGGTTTCAACACTTTAAGAAATAAAAGTAAAGAGTGATCCTACTAAGATAAATATATATAAATAAATATGTGAAAATAAAAGAATAAGGATAAATTATGTATATATTTATATATATAGACATATATAAAATATATATTTCTAAGTAAGGTTTTATTAGGAAGAATTGATGTATGATAGAGTGAAGGGCACATGCACCTAGATCAGTGCATATGTGTATATAGATACATCATTAGTGATATATATATATATATATATATATATATGCAAACATACATAAGTATAGAATTATATACTAAAAGAATGTGATGAGTGTAGATTAAGGTGATATATATATAAATTAATAAGATGATAAGCGTGGATAAATGTAACAATCCACAATACAGTAAATAACATATTTTATACACAATTTACGGTTAGGCTATCTGTGATGCCTTTAACACTTTAACAGTCACAATAATAAATGGTAAACATTTCTTTATTTAATAAATGCGGAATATGAAATTTTACAATATTCCTTACACTCTACATCCCCTGTTTCTATTTTATCATAAAGTAGCACTATATACATGTGTCTGAATATATAGAAGAAGTGACGATACCGTTAAAATTCAACGCACTTTGCCCTAGTGTGCTTATTTGCAGCTCTATTTGTCCGAAAGAGGCCTCAAAATAGCCTTGCAATTAATCTAAGAACTTGAAAGATAAGGGGGTGAGCGAACCATATGCTCGGTAAAGGAGTCGTATGCTGCTTGATACAATGAAATCTATATGTTGGAAAATATTTATTTTTCCATAAATCTAAATGGAATAAATCATTTAATTTCCACCATTTCAGTAACAGTTCAAAACACGTGATAGTTTCAGTGATCAAACAGTATAGTGAACTGTAGATATAAAACTGTAGAAACAGTAATCGGTCACTTTCAGTACAGTAGTTTGTACATATCCAAAATCGTTGGATAAACAGTTCAGTAATTATTTCTATATTAGAAATAATTTTTATAATATGTATTTCTATAAACAGTGACTGTCAGTCTAGTTCAGTAAACAGTAATTAGTACGATACAGTTCAGTAAACAATATTTCTTAGTACCGTATAGTTCAGTAAAATAGTTTTTCCCAGTACAGTATAGTTCAGTAAAACAGTATTTCGGTACGGTTCAGTTCAGTAAACAGTATTCAGTATGGTCCAGTTCAGTAAACAGTATTAACAGTGCAGTACAGTAAAACAAGATTCAGTAAATCCCTTCAGTCAATAGTAATCAGTAAGTTGAGACTAGGCATTACCTTACATCATATCATGCTATCATTGTCCACTAAGGGGCACAGTAATCATCTCCGAAGGGACACAGTAACAATATACAGTAAGATCTATGGTCATGATCTATAAGGGGTCCTCCGTGTACACTTGCTAGGTGACATTAGGGACCGCTGATCACTGACGAGTCAATCAGCCACGTGACAGTAACAGTAACAGTAACAGTAGTAAGCATGAATCTCGGGGCCTAAGTCTCAAAACAATAAAAAAACCATACCACAACCTTTATGGATCTTATTCCAAATAATTTGAAATATTTCATGTTTATCCATAAGGCTCTCACATTTTCATATATCATCACCTTTATGGAATTTATAAAATAAATTAGATCAGTATTTAGTTCCATAAAGGTATAAAATCATTTCTTTTCCCATAAAAATACCTTTAAGGAAATCCCATGAATAAAATCATTTATTTAAGTAATTATTTTCAAAAAAGTATTTATTTCTCATTTCTACATATAGTAAATCAGTCGGTAAATATTCATGTATTAAGTGAAAACATAATAAATATTCATTTTCAATATTTAATATCATATAAAACATAATTAATTTCTTACTTTAATGAAAATATAAAACATGAATATTTAATTTTGTAACTTTCTCATAATTTCCAATTTATGGAAAATTGGTGGAAATTATATTCAAAATTTCTCATTTAAATCATTTCATGCATCTAAAATATTTTATAATATTTTAGGATACTTTTGAAAATTTTCCGACAGCATAACAGCTGCGGATTCCTAACCTCTTGCACACAATTCACAATATATAAACCAGCTTATCAACCACAATTTTGCATGTTTTCAAACCAAATCATGCATCCAATATTATCATAAAATTTAGCTCAAGAAAACATACAATTCATTATATCACTACAACTCACACACTTTCCCCTTAACGGTCTTATGAAACTGAGCTTCCCGGTTGCGTCTATCGAAATCCGTAATTCTCGGCTGCAAAATAATTTTATAAAAAATTATCAATATTTTTCCTCTAAATTTTAAGTCACTAACTTTTATAAATTGCAGCCATTAATGACACAGCATATGCACAACCAGTATAATTTACACTGGTGCTAAAACTGAACTTTTTCGTTTTAGCTCCTTTTTCAGTTCTGATTTCACCAACCTTCCTTTTTTGATTTCTAGATTAATTCTCTACCATCAAACCGTAAAATACAACATTAATTCATGCTAAAAAAAAATCATGGCTGAACCTTCATTATGGCCATTTCCTTGACTTTCAACCTTTTCCATTCTTCATTTTTTCTTCTTTCAACTCCTTGCTTACATGGCCATTCCTCTTAATTTCCAATAAGATTTCTTATTTCTTCTCACTCACACCGAAGTCCCATCTTATTCTATTTTCATATTCTAAGGAGATTTAATTAAAAACCATGCTAGATACATGTTCATCCTATTGTGAATCATAGAAATTTATCCTTGAATAATAAGAAAACCATAAGAATACACAAGCTCACCTTGACCAAACCACAACACCAAAACAGAGCAGCTGCTGGTTCACGTTAGCCCTCTATTTCCTTGGTCCTTTGATGGTTCTTAAAGTAGAGTAAAGGTTTAGTAAGAAGGGTTAAGTGGTTAATTAGCTAAAGGATGAAATTTGGCTAAGCAAGCATGAAAGAAACGGAAGAAACAGAGCATGAACATACAGCAAAACAAAACTCGTGGAACTACAGATCAATTCGGCAAGAAGCTGAAGTTTAGCTCCATTTAGTCTCTTATTTATTCATACTAGTCAATAATACTTTGCCACATAGCTTCCTATCCTTTTTTCCTCATCATTTCATGTCTTATTGAACATTAATTCCTGAAGAAAACTGCAGCAAAAAGGAATGGCGTGGAGTTCTCTTTGCTGTTCTGTTTGACTTGTCTTCCTTTCCTTTTTGTATACTTCAGCCAATGAAGGTTAATCACATTTTAAGCTTTAAATGCTTCTTCCTTTATATTATATTTTATACTATAAAATTTGCTTCTCATTTCCTTTGGAAATTTTTCCAGCCGTGCAACACAAAATGCAGCAAAAAAAGTGGCGTGAAGATTACTTGTTGCTGCACCGTTTGACTAGTTTTTCCTCTTCCTTTATGTGTCTCTTCTACTGAAATTTTATACTATAAAAATTATATTTCAATTGCCTTTAGATGTTTTCCAGGTGAGCAGCATCACAACAGCAAAGAGGAGTGGCGTACTGTCCAACTTTTACTGCACTTTCCTTGATTCATTTTACCTCTCTTGAGGTAAACTTCAACCCATAAATTTCAGCCATATATCCAATTAATAACTTCCTTCCATCATATTATCATCTATAAATTATTATAGCATAAAAAGGATTGCTTTTCAGCTTGTATCTAGCCGTATATTACACTCCAACAGGAAAATAACATGCAGTCAAATTTGCTTCGCGTTTTTGGCTTGTTTTCTTCCTCTTTTTATATGTTCCATCCAATAACAAATTCCCATAGGTTCAAAAATAAAATTCCCCTCTTAAAGAAATAATTTATTTATATTTTATCTCATGAAAATATCACTTCCATTCATAATTTTCAGATTTATTTTCTTCATTTATCCTATACTTTCAATCCATCCTTTAATATTCATTTCAACTTTTATTCACCATATTATAAATTATAAATTTAATAAATCCCAAATCCAAAGTGAAAATCCACATTCAATATTTATTTAATTTCACTAAGAAATTTATTTCCACTATCAAGGATTTACAAAAATACGGTGTACAGTATTTTAAAGTCGGGTCTCACATTTTCTTCCCACCTTAGGAAATTTGGTCCTCCAAATTTCGCTTGGACCTATCACTTTATCCTTCCTATCCAAGATCAGTATTGGCCTCTCAACGTAACTCATATCCTCTCTAATCTCCAGTGGCTCATGTCGCATTTCGTGAGAAGGATCTAGATGGTACTTTCTCAACATCGAGACTTGGAATACATTATGCACTCCTGGCAGTTCTGGTGGTCCCAAGCGATCTAAGATCTCAAAAGGTCCAATATATCGGGGACTCAACTTTCCTCTCTTATTGAATCTCATTATACCTTTGGATGGTAAAACCTTCAAAATACATAATCACATGTACATCTCAGGAACCTGCTCGACCAAGTCGGGAGCTATTAACTCACGGTCTCCCACTTTTTCCCATGCTATCGTGGATTTTCATTATCTGCCATATAAAGCCTCATAAGATGTCATGCCGATGCTCACTTGATAGCTATTATTATAAGCAAACTCTACCAGGGATAGGTGATCGTCCTAGGAGCCTCTAAAATCAAGTGCACACGCTCACTACATATCCTCGAGCATTTGTATCGTACGCTTGGACTTTTCGTCAGTCTGTGGATCAAACGTGGTGCTAAAACTCGGTTGGGATCCCATGGCTTCCTAAAATCTCTCTAAAAAATTAGATGCGAAGCGAGACTCCCTGCCAGATGTGATGCTCGTTGGAACACCATGTAACCTCACTATCTCCCTGACATGTAAATCAGCTAGGGTACTAATTAGATAAGTAGATTTCATAGCCAAGGAATGAATAGACTTAGTCAATCTATCCACAATTAGCCAAATAGCATTATACCCTTTGCAGGTCCTCCGATTTTTCCTGTAATTATACGTTTCCTCTTGCACAATCAATTTATACTCCCTGAATTTATTTATCATCTTTGGGAGTTAACAATTTTCACTTCTTTTCATATAGTAAATCATTCACACTATTTATCACTGATTATCTCATTTGGTGCCAAGTCGACAATAATTTGGTGACTATTATTTAAACAATTTTAATCAATCGTATGTAATTGTCCCAATAGTTTTTTAAATCTAGTGCACTCGCTCTCAATATATCATTAAGCGTCTACATAATGCGCTAAGATATTTACATCTATAAGAAGCGGTGCTGATAGTAAACTTAGAATCCCAAAGCCTTTTGCTATTCTTTTAAAAGCATATGACAAATCAGAGATATCACATGTACTCGCTCACTGGAACTTCACATTAATTTAGTTAAGGTTGCACTTCACTTGCAAACCTTAATGTTAACCCTCACTTACAGTGAATAAGGTATTAGGTAATAATTTTCCTCAATATCTCTTTTCATATAGAGTTATCATTACATCCCTCATTCTCATGGTACATGTAATATCACCTAATAGTATAATGTACCTGAGGAAGTAATCTTTTCAAAATCAATTTCTGTAATTGAATTTATCAAAATATCAATTCCGCCTTCACATTACTTATGCAATTTCACAATTCCAATATATATATATATATATATATCCATTTACATGACTAGCAGTAATTCGTTTATTTACTCCTCTGAGTATAACTAATTTTATCCGTTAAATTTGGCTCGATATTAAATCTAGCCATAACCACATGATAGTCAGAGGAAATCACATGCATTCTTAGATTTTGGAACTATCTCATAATTCGTGTTCCCTAGTCATCATATGACTTGTCTTTTAATACATTTTCATCCCTTCACCTTTATCACTTCAATTGCTTTTCCAAATGGTATAGTACTCTTCCGTTAAAACCTTTTAACATTTTTGAATACTATTCCAACACACATTCATCCACTTCCATTTGATTTTCTCACATGTATGTACCATATCAATAAAGCAGCTGATTCCAAAAACTCCTCAACAAATCATTTATATTATATGGGTAAACCTTGTAATTTTTGTACCCCAATCACTATATTTTAATCTCACTTAGTAACAACCTCAATTTAAACAAATCAATGTTTATTGTATCATTCGAGACCACACGTCTCTATAAATGTACGGTTCAGTTAAAACTCCTATTTACTGAACTTAACAATAAAATTTTCAATTTTCCAGAAGTTTGTGAATTATTCAAAGAATGCTGCTTATATTCTTCAAATGAGTTGAAATATATTCACACATCATGATTACATGCCATTATAATTTATCTGTATGTGATTGAAATATTTCATTCATTAAACTCACATACTTCACAGGATATTTCATAAGTCTCTTAAGTACCATAAAGGACTCGTAAAGGTTATACCGAGTTTTGAACATCATCTTATGAACACCTGTCTGTAAGCTTTTTATTCGATGACATCTTGTTCAGAGATTAATCTTGAAACTTTATATACATCATTGAGTGGATCAAGTAAAACATTAATCCTGAACAAATGCATATTCATTCTTAATAATACTATTGAATACTCGAAATTTAGTACACAATCATAAGCTATGCTTATTCTTTCGAACCATATCATCTGTGTTTTCACTAGTTACATTAATACAGATGGGTTCTTTATTCATTAATCTCTGGAGTAATTTCTTAAGCTCTTCAGACTCTTTTATGTTTTCTAGTAAGAGCTTATAAATAGAGTCCATGTTATGAATCGAGTCAACAATCTCTCAATTCCACATTATTGCAAAAATTTATTTAGAAATTCATTCAGTAACTTCTAAATCATAACCTCCTATCATCCTAGATGTTTCGTATATATATATCTGGTAATTCCACTATGTATTCTCAAAACACATACATATAACTTTCAAATCATTAACATGTATTTCACATCGATTCACTTATTTTGTCACACTCAGTAAGTGTATTAATTTTCAAAATATTAAATAATCCCTAATCAATATACCCCATATTTTCATGTTTAATTTAGGCCCTAAGAATCCATAACAGCGTCGACTATCTTGTGACCTTCCACAGTTTACACTACGGGTCGCATTACTTATCGGAGTATAGGTGGGGTTAATAGTAGGGACCATTATACATGTAAACAATTCTGTACACCATCAGTTACATTATCACTATCAATCAGTTCCAAACCAATTTAGTCATCTATGATTCGGGGAAATTAATTCAATATAGGGGCATATTAATCATTTTCTAGTTTATTTCTCTCTCTTTAAGATACCTTTAAGCAGGCGATCCTAAGATCTATACACTGATGATATCTGATTCCACTCTAATATCATCATTTCAGAGTCTTAGTTCGATATGTACAGAGAAGTCCTGGTGAGGCCCTCACCGAGTTTCTCTTTGTACCTTACCGAACAAACCTCCAGTAAGACCATAAGATCACATATTTCATGCAAAATTCTCAGGTTATAATCCCTTTTTGTAACCCTTGATTCGTAAACTTTCACACCATTTTAAACACTTTACATAATTTACAGTCGCTTGATTTCTGTATCCATTCAGACTATACAGTACTACAGAGGATGTTAACCTTTTTCAACACTTTCTGTTCTATAGGCATCAGCAGACATCAAGCCAACCTTACTCTGATACCATTAAATCTGTAACAGCCTGAGTGTACACTTTTTACACAATATTTACTAGATTTTACATATTTTTACCACTTGGGCTGTCTATGATACCTTTAACACTTTAACAGTTACAGTAATAAATGGTAAACATTTCTTTATTTAATAAAATGGGGAATATGAAATTTTACAATATTCCTTACACTTTACATCCCCTGTTTCTATTTTATCATAAAGTAGCACTGTATACATGTGTCTGAATATATAGGAGAAGTGACGGTACCTTTAAAATTCAACGCACTTTGCCCCAGTGTGCTTATTCGCAGCTCTATTTATCCAAGAGAGGCCTCAAAATAACCTTGCAATTAATCTAAGAAGTTGGAAGAAAAGGGGGTGAGCGAACCACGTGCTCAGTAAAGAAGTCGTATGCTGCTTGATACAATGAAATCTATATGCTTAAAAATATTTATTTTTCCATAAATCTAAATGGAATAAATCATTTAATTTCCACCATTTCAGTAACAGTTCAAAACACGTGACAGTTTCAGTGGTCAAACAATATAGTGAACTGTAGATATAAAACTATAGAAACAATAATCAGTCACTTTCAGTACAGTAGTTTGTACATATCCAAAATCGTTGGATAAACAGTGTAGTAATTATTTCTATATTAGAAATATTTTTCATAATATCCTTTTTCAATAAACAGTGACTGTCAGTGCAGTTCAGTAAACAGTAATCAGTACGATACAGTTCAGTAAACAGTATTTCTCAATACGGTACAGTTCAGTAAACAATATTTCTTAGTACTGTATAGTTCAGTAAAATAGTATTTCCCAGTGCAGTACAGTTTAGTAAAATTGAATTTAGGTACGGTTCAGTTCAGTAAACAGTATTCAGTATGATCCAGTTCAGTAAACAGTATTCACAGTGCAGTACAGTAAAACAGGATTCAGTAAATTCCTTCAGTAAATAGTAATCAGTAAGTTGAGACTAGACATCACCCTACATCATATCATGCTATCATCGTCCACTAAGGGACACAGTAATCATCCCCGAAGGGATACAGTAACAGTATACAGTGAGATCTATGGCCATGATCCATAGGGGGTCCTTGTTGTACACTTGCCAGGTGAGATCCGGAACCGCTGATGATTGGCAGGTCAATCAGCCAAGTGACAGTAATAGTAACAGTAGTAAGCATGAATCTCGCGGTCTAAGTCTTAAAACAGTATAAAAATCGTACCATAGCCTTTATGGATCTTATTCAAAATAATTTGAAATATTTTATGTTTATCCATAAGGCTCTCACATTTTTATATATCATCACCTTTATGGAATTTATAAAATAAATTAGATCAGTATTTAGTTCCATAAAGGTATAAAATCATTTCTTTTTCCATAAAAATACATTTAAGGAAATCCCATGAATTAAATCATTTTAAGTAATTATTTCCAAAAAGGTATTTATTTCTCATTTCTACATACCGTAAATCAGTCGGTAAATATTCATGTTTTAAGTGAGAACACAATAAATATTCATTTTGAATATTTAATATCATATAAAAATAATTAATTTCTCACTTTAATGAAAATATAAAACAGAGAATTTAATTTTATAACTTTCTCATAATTTCCAATTTATGGAAAATTGGTGGAAATTATATTCAAAATTTCCCATTTAAATCATTTTATGCATCTAAAATATTTTATAATATTTTAGGATACTTTTGAAAGTTTTTCGACAGCATAACAGCTGCGGATTCCTAACCTCCTACACACAATTCACAGTATATAAACCAACTTATCAACCACAATTTTGCATGTTTTCAAATCAAATCATGCTTCCAATATTCTCATAAAATTTAGCTCAAGAAAACATGCAATTCATTATATCACTACAACTCACATATTGCCCCCTTACCGATCTTACGAAACCGAGCTTCCTGATTGCGCCTACCGAAATCTGTAATTCCCGGCTGCAAAATAATTTTATCAAAAATTATCAATATTTTTCCTCTAAATTTTAAGTCACTAACTTTCATAAATTGCAGCCATTAATGACATAGCATATGCACAACCAGTATAATTTACACTGGTGCTAAAACTGAACTTTTTCATTTTAGCTCCTTTGTTAGTTCCAATTTCACCAACCTTCCTCTTTTGATTTGTACATTAATTTTCTACCATCAAACCATAAAATACAACATTAATTCATGCTAAAAAAAATCATGTCCGAACCTTTATTATGGCCATTTCCTTGACTTTCAACCTTTTCCATACTTCATTTTTTCTTCTTTCAACTCCTTGCTTACTTGAGCATTCCTCTTAATTTCCAACAAGATTTCTTATTTCTTCTCACTCACATCGAAGTCCCATCTTATTCTATTTTCATATTCTAAGGAGATTTAATTAAAAACCATGCTAGATACAGGTTCATCCTATTTTGAATCATAGAGATTTATCCTTGAATAATAAGAAAACCATAAGAATACACAAGCTTACCTTGACCGAACCACAACACCAAAATAGAGCAGCTGTTTCACGTTAGCCCTCTATTTCCTTAGTCCTTTGATGATTCTTAAAGTAGAGTAAAGGTTTAGAAAGAAGGGTTAAGTGGTTAACTAGCTAAAGGATGAAATTTGGCTAAGCAAGCATGAAAGAAACGGAAGAAACAGAGCATGAACATGCAGCAAAACAGAAATGTAACAGTCCAATTACCTAATAATACACATATTATTACACAACTTTGACGGTTGGGCTGTCTGCGATACTTTACTTTCAGTTACATTTAAACAATTTCATATGAAAATATAATATGAATTACATCTCCTATCTTAATTCCCAAGAAAGAAGTACTGTGGATAAGTCTAAATACGGAAAATAAATTATCGTACCTCATGTAGTAAATCAAGCTGTCACATCGTCTCCAAATGCACAGTCGAAATCCTTGGATATCAGACTCTCAGTCCTCGAAATCTGAAATGTTAAAATTAAGGGGTGAGCAAACCACGGCTCAGTAAGAGAGTTATATGCAACACTTGATATTCAGCTACCTATATGCTGAAAATCTTTTTCAATTTCTTTAAATCTTCCTAGAAGGCTCTAGGCTCACATGTAGGAAGGATACTACAGTCAGCTAGGGATCTGGATGGAGTATGGCAAGTGTTTTGAAATACCTGTCTTGTCTTGGAATCTAGAAGCAACTGTAGAGAGTATTTTATAATTTGTTCTTAAAACACTTTAATACTCATTTTCCATATATTAAACCATTTTTTTCTCTTCACTTCAGTATGGTTTAAAACACGTACAGTTCAGTAGTAAAATAGTGGTTTACTTCTGTTCTCTTCAATACAGTTAAAAACATATGACAGTACAGTGGTTTGTAAATATCCAAATCATTGAACAAACAATTCTGTAATTATTTCTATCTTAGAAATAATTTTTATGTTATTCTTTTTGAATAAACATTAATTTCTCTTTAGTTTAGAAACCGTATCTTACAGTTCAATAAAACAGTAATATTCAGTACAGTACCATTCGGTAAAACAGTATCTTGATACGGTTCAGTCAGTAAATAGTAACCAGTAACTACCAATTCAGAAAATAGTATATGATAGCTTTCAGTTTAGTAAACAGTAAATGGTAGCTTTCAGTTCATTAAAACAGTAATAAGTGGCTACCATTTAAGTAAACAGTCAACAGTAACAGTATAGTTCAGTAAAACAATGTTTTGGTACGGTTTCGCTCAATAAACAGTAAACAGTACAATAGTTCAGTAAAACAGTTCAGTACAATAAACAGTATAGTACAGTAAACAGGATTCAGTAAATCCTTTCAGTAAACGAAAATCTGTAAGTGAGACTAGGCATCACCCTACAATTAAATCATGCTATCTTCGTCCACTAAGGGACACAATATCAGTACTGAGATCTATGGCCATGATCTATAATATGTCCTCGATGTACACTTGCTAGGTGACAATCTGGGACGTTGATGACTAGCTGGTCAATCAGCCACGTGACAGTAACAGTAATAGTACAATGCATGAAACTTGGGGCCTAAGTCTCAAAACAGTATAAAACCGTACCATATCCTTTATGAATTTTAAACACAGTAATTTGAAATATTTCACAATTATCCATAAGACTCACATGTAAATATACTCACCTTTATGAAATAAATAAAATAAATAACATTTTTCAAAATATTTCATAAAGGCATAAATCATATTTTCCATACAGTGAAAACAGTTTATTAATTAATCATACTGAAAAATAAAGTTTCGTGACTGTTTCTTTTTCACCGTAAAACATGTATGCACGCTTTTCTGTGCTTTCTATCGAAAACATGGTTTTCAAAGTTTTCGAAATTCAAATCAATTATTTTTATGATTTATGAAAAATAAAATATTTATTTAGCAAATTTAAAATCTCGTCACCATGTTTTCCTCTATAAACACTTGTAGAGACCTCTAGTCTCAAAATACGGTTTTCCATCTTTAAATAATCCTTTATGGAAATTATAACAATACTTATTTCCATAATTAAAACCATAAGGATTATATAAGAAATCAAGTGAATATTTAAAGAATTATTAATAAAATATTCACTTTGTGCCTTTTTACCTTCCATCTCGTATTACATGTACTTTTACACTTCGAGAGAATTTTCGGTGAATTTATTTCCACACTTCTCGAGAACATGAATATTTTAAATTTAAGCTTCCGCATATTCATGTTTTATGAAAAATAATCGATTTCTCGATTTTCGTGATTAAAAATAGTTTCTCGTGAAATCAAATCACTTATTATGATTTTTGGTAATTTTCGATAAATTTTCGGCAGTATAATGGCTGCCGATTGGCTAGCCTCCTGCACAGAAAATACAGTTTATAATTCCATCCAGTACATCATCACAATTTCCAACCAATCATTATCAACAGCATTTATAAAAATTTAAATGCATATTTAAAACATGTGTGCCGAATATCCTTACAGGATGCATATGTCTCTCTTACCTGTCTTGGGTCGACGACTGTCTCATTACGTTGCGCTTGTGTTCTCCTCTCCCGATTCCATCGTCTCGACAATCGAGGGTAATTTTCTGGAAATAAAATTCTAAACTTTAGAATTTTTTCATAATTTATTAAAATTCATTCGAAATTAATTTTCGGAATTCCTTACCGAATTTTCGTAGATTTCTGAATTTTCGAATTCTCAAAAATTTTTGAATTCTTGAAAATTCCCTTTTCTCTTTCTTTTTTCTCTTTTCCTTTCTTTCTCTTTCTTTTCTTTTTCTTTTTCCTTTTTCTTTTTTTTTCTTCCTTTTTTCTTTTATTTTCCGATCAGACAGCTTAGCCCCTCTTCACGATCGGTTCTCCTTCGGTGGCCGGTTCTCCGACGGTTCGGTGGCTCCATAGCTGGCCGAGGTGGCGGCAAAGCTAGATCTAGCCTCCGTTCAGCCTAGATCGACGGCACGGCGGTGGATCGAGCCGCATAGGTTCGGCCTCCTCTCCCTCTTCTCCCTTCCTCTTCCGCTGTTTTTCGCCTCACCGGTGGCCTCCTACCCTTTCCTCTTCCTCCGTTGAAGGTTCGGTTGCAGTAGCGATGGTCGAATCAGCCGGCACCGCCACTTTCCCATTTTTCCTTTTTCTTTTCTCGGCTTCCGCCGATTTCCTTCCTTTTCCGTTTTTGTTTCTTTCCTTTTCCTCCGGTCACTGGCTTCTCCTCTCTGTCGGTGCCGTCTTCCTCTCCTCTCTCCCTCACTTGGCCGGTCGACGGTGGTCAGCCTCGCCTAGGAAGGAAATCAGGCTCCTCTCGATTTTCCTTTTCTGTTTTCTTTTTTTTTATATATCTATTATAATTATATATATATATATAATATACTTATAACTATACATTGTACATATAATATCATTATCTTATATATATATATATAGTATTGTACTATATATATATTATATATATATAAAGATATATAAATTGTGTATTACAAAATATATATCTAGTATATATATGTATATTTATATACTTTAAAATTAAATCACCTTTATATATATATTTATATATAAATGTTATAATACAATATATATTGCATTTACAATATATATAAATATACAACCTTTAATGTAAAATAATATTTACATTTCTCATATATGTATATATATATATATATTTATATATATACATAAGATGTTATAATTGTATACATATGTATTATTTAAATTTATAAAATAGTATATATACATATATATACCAATGTATATTAATATATACTATATAGCATTTCAATACATATGTATTTGTATAAAATACATTTATATAATATATAATTATATAAATATATTTCATATTCACTTCTCATTTTCTTATTTAATTTAGATTCCAATTTATCCAAATAAAATTTCCTCTCTTCACTATTTTCTATAATTTCGATCTTATTCTTATTTCCAATTTAATTTCCCTTCACTCGAATTTCCCAATTCGTCACTTCCTTAATTCATGGAATATTCACTAGTATTCCGATCTTGTAAATAATTCCTTTATTTACTTTAATTTATCTTTTGCATTAATTTAAATCTCCGGTATTACTAATTTCCAATAAATGAAAAATTTTACGATTATCACATTTTTCTCACCTTAAAAAATTCGGTCCTCCGAATTTAACTTAAGTCAAAAGGTGGTACCATCCGTATAATTAAAATTTTTGTCCTCTAGATCAACTTTTTCATAATACTGTCAGTATACTTTCAACATTGAGACTTCTTTTAGACCATTATATGCTGTCTCTCATCATATATCTATACTCTCGTAAGTTTATTTCTTACCAATTGGGAGTTATCAATTTCATTCTTCTTTTTACCTAAAAGTCAATTCACACTACTTTTAATATTACTGTGAGAATCACAATTTTCCTTAAAACCGATCATGTACTTAATGTGTAAACTATAAGTGTTTGTAATGCAATAATGTAATTTTGAATTTTCAAATATATGAGTTAGGGTTCAAAATTATCGAAATGAAGTTTTGGAGAATAGAAATCGAGAATAATGGGAAACGTACATATATGCCATATGTACGACCTACGTTAAATCGATATAAAGGAGATACGCGAAATATGCACGTAAGCTTACATATACTTATAAATGAAATTAAATACATGCATGCGTACGTACGTAAACTCAACACATGCAACGTGCGTGTATGAGACGTACATGCATACGTAGATATGTATGTGCAAACAATTAAAAGAAAAAAAAAGAATAAGAAAGTAAATTAATGTGTGTGTGTGTATGTATGTATGTATGTATGTATGTATGTATATATATATATATATATATATATAAACATATGAGTATAGTTATAAAAGTAATCATTCTTATACACATAAGTGTAGATATATATACAAACAAATATATATATAAATATATGAATATATATATATATGAAAAATATATATAAGTATATAAGTATATAAGTATATAAGTATTTGTGCAAGTATACACATCTTTAATATATAAAAATATAAAAGAAAAATAAACATATATATTTTTGTATATTATATGTATTAAATTAAATATATATAAATTATATATAAATTATATATAAAAAATATATATAACAACAATATATTTTATGGGCTGATGGGAAATTTCCCATAACCCATCTAAATCACGTCAGAGGAAGACTGCCTCTCCATCAGTTATTTCATTATTTTTTTGTTTCATTGTTATTATTTCATTTTCCTCTACCGTCTTCCTCATCCCTTACCATTGCTGTTCATCTCTGCAATTTTTTTTCTCTCTCGCTACATACACTCATCCACGCTTCACCACCATTTCTTCTCCCTTCCTCTCCCTCTCTTCTCTCGTATCTCATTCTCATCTCAGCATCGTCTCCACCTTTCTCCCCCTCGAGCACAAAAGGAAAGGATGCTGAATAATCGAAACTGATGAAGCAGTAGCTGGGCGTTCGGGTGAAAAATTATTTTGGCAGTGTTTAAGGGCAGCTATAGGCTGCTAGAGACGTGAAACAGAAGGGAACTGGTCTTGATTTTAAGGTTCAGATCGGGGGCTTCTTGCACCTGAAAACAAGGCCTGGAAATCGAGAAGTGGGGAAGAAAGGATGTCGAGAGAAACTGAAGTAGAAACGTGAAGGGGTGGAACCACTTAGGTGAAAAAAAATAGCAGATCAAGAAATGAAGGAAAAGGAGAAGCTATTGGAGGTTAGTTCAAAGTGTTGAAAGTGGCATGTGGAGCAGGGGTTTAAAGGGATGATATAGGCTGGCTCTCGGCATTAGCTTGGGGACAGCGAAATTCGTGATAAAAGGAGACTGATCTGGGATTTTTGAAGCCAGTAAGGGCTGCTGTTAAGGCTCGCTTGTAAGGTGGTTTAAAAGGGTTGGGTTCAAGACTGATTAAAGGAGGAATTAAGCAGTAAAAAGGGTAAATTTGAGAGCCTGAAATTTGGTTGTGTTGGGCAGAGTTGAATGCTAAAGACCATGGTTGTAGAAGACGTCAAAAACAGCTGAAAGTGGCATGAAAATAGGAGCTAGGGGTAAGCCTTTTGGTGACTGGTTAGAGTAGCTGAACAGGGAAGCAAAATGACTCATTAGAGGTTGTTGGTAGTTGTAACCGAACCGAGTAAGAGGCCATTTCCTGTTGCTGGTTTGGGTTTTTAGGAGTTGAGTTAATGGTAGACAAAGCACCGACAAGGGTTAATGAGCTGAAAAAGAGGTTGTATATACTAGCACCGTAATGTACTAAACTTGGGCTGAGTAAGTGCGTTTCTTTCATGCAGTTCAAGGTTGAGTTAAGGCTAAACTTGGCTGGTCTTAGAGTTGAGTTAAGGGACTAGCTGGGTGCTGCATTTGGACGCTAAACAAAGGAGGTTTCCGGTTGAGTACAAGAAGCTTGGAATAAGGGAAAAGATCGAGGTTGTAGGTGCTACTTTTGGGGATTTTGGTTGATTGAAAGAAAAGCAAGTTGTGAATGAAAGAAAAGAAAATGCAAAGAGAGGGAAAACCACTGACCCTAAGTAGAGGGATTCGATTTTCGAAAGTCAAAAGCAAATGAAGTTAAAGCTAACAAGGAGGATCAAGATTCGGTTTCAAGAGTTTTCAAGGTAAGATTTATATTTTGTTTTGGGAGTTAGGGTGTTTAGATGATAAAATATAGGAATGAAGGTATATATGTACACGCATGTATACTAATATATTCATAAGTGTGAATATATACACACTACTAGTATGATATCATTAAAGTATATATATATTAGTGTGACATTCCGACAAGTACACAACGATGTATAAATGTTTATTAAGAGAATAGATGAGGTAATATGAGGTATAATCATAAATATAAATTAAGTGATACCGAAGAGGAAGTAATCAAGGTAAACAATACAAGCATTGCTAAAGGATGAGAATGACGATAGATATCGTTATATATATATCATGATATTAGTATGTTAATATGTCATTAAAATTCTATATATAAATATATATATACACTTATACATAATGCATATTTACATAAAGAAGGAAAAAGTGACCATGAATAAATATATATTTACAAAATATGTTGGGATACACAAATAGGCATAAATAAAAATGTGTTTAGACATATATATATATATATATATATATGTGTACATAAGGCCGAGCACCGATGGGTAAATCGCAACTCACGATAAGGAGGTAGTCTTGGATTAATAGTCAATTGAACTTAAATAACTTTTTTACGATTTTCGTTTTAGATACGTAATTAAGCACAATGATGAAAACTTATCGAAATGTAAATGAATTACGTGTAATGAATCGGAACGGATAAGGACTTGAATATGGGTTCAAAAGGATCGTGAAGAAGCGGTTAAACCTCGAGGTAAGTGGGTTAAATAAGCCTTGCTAGTATCATCTCGTAAGAGATGAATAAATACTTATTAAAACACTTATCTAAATTTACCTCAAGTTGGTGGAATACTATGGGTAAGACTATAAGAGTAAGTACGGTAAAATACAAATTGGACATAATATGATCGTGAATAGTAGTTGTTTAGAAAGGAATCTTGCTTATAACTTGCATGTTATGTGTTATAGTTTGGTTGTGGTTATTGAATGTATACATGGTATACTTTTTGGTGCTTGCATTTTGAATAGTAGTTGTTAGAAAGGAAATCTTGCTTATGACTTGCATGTTATGTGTTATAGTTTGGTTGTGGTTTATTGAATGTATAAATTGTGTACTTTTTGGTGCTTGCATTTTGAGGAATGCATAGGAATTAATTAAGTCGCACCGATGGAGCATGTTAGCATATTGTGATACTTTGAGAATGCATATGTGATTTGTGTGCGGTATGTACAGCTCCTAATGTTTAGTTCATGGACCTAAATTAGTACCTAGTTGTGTTTGTCGAAAGCTAGGAAAAAGGCCAACCCAAGTCAAGACTCGATCTTTGTACTGTGTGAGCCACCTCTAGATAAACTTAAGGGACCTACGTGCTACATAGGTTCTTCGGAAACTATGGGAGCCGCCTCTAGAATCCTTTGAGAGCTAAGTGCTACACGAGTTCCGATAAGATAGTAGAAAGTATGTGTCATAAAGGCCAATCCGAGTAAAGACTCGATCTTTGTACCGTGTGAGCCACCTCTAGAGAACTCAAGGGACCTACGTGCTACATAGATTCTTCGAAAACTATGGGAGCCACCTCTAGAATCCTTTGAGAGCTAAGTGCTACACGAGTTCTGATAAGATAGTAGAAAGCATGTGTCATAAAGGCCAACCCGAGTAAAGACTTAATCTTTGTACCGTGTGAGCCACCTCTAGAGAACTCAAGGGACTTACGTGCTACATAGATTCTTCGAAAACTATGGGAGCCACCTCTAGAATCTTTTGAAAGCTAAGTGCTACACGAGTTCCGATGAAATAGTAGAAAGTATGTGTCATAAAGGCTAACCCGAGTAAAGACTCGATCTTTGTACCGTGTAAGCCACCTCTAGAGAACTTAAGGACCTACGTGCTACATAGATTCTTCGAAAACTATGGGAGCCACCTCTAGAATCCTTTGAGAGCTAAGTGCTACACATGTTTTGATGAAATATGAGGAATCATAGGTTATTGTGACAATAAATAAATGATTGTAATTTGTGAATGTGACGAATATTATTAGATGAAATAGGTCTTATACATAAGACAGAGAATGTGAATAATGATTGAATTATATGATCTTATACATAAGACAGAGAATGTGAATAATGGTTGAATTATATTTACGTTATGCTATAGAATTATGTGTTATTTGAGTGTTTGTTTTCCTTCATACTTAAACATACTGATAAAAAGGGGATAAAAAGAATGATACTTCGTGAGTTTAAGAAAGGAAGGAAAGCACGAATGAACTTATGCAATCTGTGTACATACAAATTGGTAGCTAACTCTAATATAATGCATATATGCTATTTTATAGAATTCATGCATGTATGATCGTGTTTTACGATATGAGCCTAGTATGTACTTATTTAAACTACTTACTGAGCCGTGGATTTGCTCACCCCTTAAATTTAAACATCTACAGATGTTACGAGTTGATAGCCGGCTCAGGCTTCGTATAGGCTCTCGAGAATTGTACCTAGTAATGGTACTCGTTTGCGTTCTCCGGGCCTAGCTTTTGCATTTTTGAGGTATACTACTTGTATATCAGTTTGATAGTTATATGTACTTTAATTTCACAGTACTAGGAAAAAATATGGGATGTAGTTTTGGATCGTACTAGATTATTATGTGAGTCTAGGTGATTATCGAGTTCGATCCGAGTTAAGATGTATATTTTGAATGGTGTATAAATTGCTAGATGTGGACTTATAAATGGTTAAACCCTTGAGAAGCATGAGATGCATGATTATGTGAACTGTGGGAAACAACAACTGGCTGTATTGTGTAGTTTAAAATGTGTTTTAATGCAAGTGATTTTACTGGAGAAATTGATAAAATAAAAATGGGAGGTTTTCGACCCATTTCTTTTAAAATAATAAAAATAAGGCTAAAATCATAAAAATCGCCTTGAGATGGATGACATAGCTTGAAAATAATATTAATAGGATAAGATTTGATTTAGATACTGCACTAACACCGAATACAAACCGTAAATAGAGAAAGAAAAATTTGGTTCGTAAATTTTCGTAAGGGATAAAGTAAGTGTTAAGAGGACGTCATTGGTCATCGGCTCGTGACAGATTTAATGGTATCAGAGCTTGATTTGTCTAGTACGTGTTAGTGTAGTTTAGATCGTCTGTAGTGTTACATCCCATGTACTGTGAAATTTATGTTAGAAGTTTTCCAATTTTGACTTACACTGAAATTGGTCTACCTTTGGTATAGTTTGTTTTAATTCGAATTAGAATGAAGAGGATTGACATAAAGGTGGGCTTGAAAGGCCACCTCGGAGGTCGACGATGCAACCATCGACTCCATCACCCTCATAAGTTGGACATGTAATAGGTTACATATAATGTTAGAACCTTTAAGTCACCTGTTGCATACTAGCACTCCATTCAATGAAGTCTTAGATGAAAGAGAGTGCTTATTATCAGTGTAGAGTGAAGGTCAGAGATGAAAATCTAATAGTAGATCGGATATTGTTGCACTTTTACAATATTGGTTTCAATTTGGGTATGGACTGGATAGTTACCCATAGTACTGTAATGCCTGAATGTTAAATGCTCAGTAAGTGCAGAAAACTGTTCTAAATGCATGTGTTTTGCATCAAAATCAAATGATAATAAGGTAAAGAGGATTGCTAAATTGTGAATGATTTGAAGTCTCGATAAGTAACACAATAGCCTATAAGGTGTTATAATGTGTAATGAGATTAGAAAAGGCACAATAGCCTATCTGAATTTTGGGAGATTAGGCATTCTTAGTGAGTCTACATAAAATATTATTCGACTAAGTTTGCTGGATTTGACAATAGTTTGGATTTGTCCACCATGTGAGATAGGAAGTGGATTTTTGAAGATGTTTTCAAGAGGATTGTTAACGAACAGTATAGGCATTGTGATTGATATGAATGGGTGGAATGATTGATTGTCAAGATTTGACTTTGATAGAAAGGCATAGAAATATGGTAACAATATGTATAAAAATGTCCATTTTGCATGGGAAATTGATGATGGATTGGAATATGTGATTGAATTTCTAAATGACGAATGTAAGTAATATGTGGAATTATTATTGGGATAGTTATTAAATGATCAAGAATGGTTGATAGAGATATGTTCTGTTTTGAAGTTAATAAAATAATTATACAGGACATGATTAATATGGAATTGTGAGAAACTTATGTCGGGTATTATGAGAATTTTGATGGAACAAAAAAAAATTTTATGTTAAGGTCAGGATAAGAGACTATGGGAATTATGGAATGAAGCTTGGATACATGGGGACTGTGTTGAGATATAAAATTATGTTATGATAGTGCCCCTTAGGAATAGTATTTATATGTGATCAAGCATTGAAATAAATAAGGGACATGTATGAGAGTTACATAGAATGATTCACATGAAATGTTTTAAATTGCATAAAATATAGATTTATTCCAAGTGCATATGATGATTTAATTGTTTTAATTTGCATAAAGTCTTAATACATTTTTAAATCGCATAAACGATATTTTATTTATTTTACATGAACGATTTATTATTTATTTATGTACCAACGAGTTACTAGTATATTTAAAGTTTTCAATGAGTTTTTAATGAACTTTATTGCTACCAAATTAATAATTATCCTTTTATATGATTTATGAAAATGTTTTGACACAGTTGCTCCTTAGTGATCATGCATACTGAGTGCGTATGACTGTGAGACCCTGATCAAGTCCGTAGATTTATGACTGTAGGAATATGGTCAAACCCACAGGTTTTCACAATGAGCACCTAACCAGTGCGAACTGTGACTGTCAACGATAGCCACTCGTTACTAATTGTCCCTCTGGGAATACTGTAACATGCATGATTCTTTTGGATGTGACTGTCTCCACTGAACTGAAGGTGAAATGATTTGAAATTAAAATGATTTAAATACTGATTTATTGATTTGACAGAAAGAAAGAAATATTAAAAAAAATCAAAAGGACTCTTCAAACTTTTATTGGTAAAGTCAAGATTGGACATGATATATTATAAGCCTTGAATCTTTAGTAATTATTGTAGATTACTAAGGCATGTTGTGTAATGAAATAAATTGATGTAGAAGTTAAGATTATGTGAAATAAGAAACTAGAGACCATCATGTCTTGGAATTGGTCTTAACTTAGTTTGATAGCTTCTAAATTATAAGAGGATAAAAGGTCACAATGTGTGAGCTAATGGGATATGTCCAATTCGATAGACCTATTGAGTATTAAGCTTTGAAATTGATATGAGAACGATGTGATATTTAGAATAAGTAATAATATGAAAAAAAAATATATTCTTGAAATTTATCAGGCCTTGAGATGATGTAGAGATAGAGAAAACGATAAAGAAAACGCACCCTTACACGTTAGGGATGACAGTGATCAATGTTAGAAGAACTTAAAAAGGAACTACGAGAGTTGCTAGACAAGGGTTCTACACGCTCAAGTGTGTTACCATAAGGACTTTAATGTTGTTAGTGAAAAAGATAAACAACAGTTTGAGATTGTATATGGATTATAAGCCGTTAAATCAAGTGACAATTGAGGATAAATGACTGTTGCCTACGATTGATGACTTATTGAATGAGTTAAAAGATGCACAAGAAATTTTTAAGATTGATTTGAGACCAGGGTATCTTCAATTAAGAATTAAAAGGGAAGAGGTCCTTAAGATAGCATTTAGGTGAAGGTAAAACCAAATCAAGACTTGGAGTATAAGATTAATGATGAAGAATTTTGAAGTATAAGGGCATGATATGTGCTTTGGAACTAGCAGAGAAAATCTCTCAAAATGTGAAGTTGATATGGGATTAGTTAAGGACAACTTAGAGCGAACATACGAGTTATGCTAATAAACGAAAGAGACACTTGGAGTTTCAACTTAGAGATAGAATATTCTTAAAGATCTCTTTGTCTCTAGCCGCAATGAGATTTGGGAAGGAAGGGAAGTTAATTCCTCGATACATAGGACCATTTGAGATAATAGAGAATGTGGGTGACATGGTATAACAAGTATCACTTCCACCCTAACTATTGGGTGTGTTGTCACGACCCGAAGGCCAATGACGTCCACTTAACATATACTTATCGCTTTTGGAAAATTTCGAACCAAATTTTTCTTTTTCTATTTACGGTTTGTATTCGGTGTTAGTGTAGTAACAAATTCCAATTTTGCCTTAATAATATTATTTCTCTAGCTATATCATACTTCTCAAAGTGACTTTGAATTATTCTAGCCTTATTTTCACTATTCCAAAAGAAACAGGTCGAAAACCTCCCCCTTGTATTTTATCAATTTCCCTAGGTTAAATTTCCTGCATTAAAACACATTTTAAATCACACGACATAGCCAGCTGTTGTTTCTCCACAGTTCATACATTCAAGTATCTCAAGCTACTCGAGAGTTTAACCATTACTAAGTTCACATCTATCACTTTATATATATCATTAAAATATACATTAGAACCCGGATCGGACTCGATAGTCAGCTAGACTCACATAATCATCTAGTGCGATCCAAAGTTACATCTGATGAACAAAAAGTTATATTCTCGCAAGTGCACGAATCAGGATAGTATAGCGTGCAAGTACAAGAGTCGATCCCATAGAGATTTGCTAAATTTATTCAATTAAAATTCAACTACTTATCCTCTAAAAAATTATAAAAACCAATGAAAAAAAGAATTATCTAAGTATCTAATTAACTAATGGAATTAATCAACCCAATAAAATAAATAAATTCACCAATAGAGAAAAGCCTAGGAATTTGATTTCACCAATACATTGCAATTTCATGTCTTCAATCCTAAAAATCTCAATTCAATTCTAGGGTTCATTCTTCCTAATATATGATTACTCTGTTTGATGGCAGCTATAATCAAGTATTTTTAATCATTAATTACCTATGATGTGTAGCATAATCAATGACTAAAAACCCATTAAGAATAGAAGAACATATAACAAGAACCGAATAAATATTCTAGCTTGATGTATGCATCAAATATTTATTCAATCATTCAAGAGAGCTATACATGGCTTAGCATATGATGTGTACCTTTACCATGTCTCACATAATCAATTGATTTATATTAAAGGTGGCCAAACAATAACACAAATCAAAAGATTTAATTAATCACAATGAATGATACTAGAAATAAGAATTGATCAATTAATTCATAAAGACATAAAATTTGCAAGTAGGCTCAATCAAATTCCTAGTAAGAAAATTAGTTCATGCTTAATCTAGCAAAACATATTATTAAATTAATAAGAGTCATGCTTAATCAAACAATAACTAACTCAACATATATAATATAATAAAGTATTAAAATAAATTAAAAACCCCTTTGTTAACTCAATTCAAGCACGCATATGTGGAAGCAATAACAAGCAACAAACAAGAAGTGGCTTTGGCGTGTGGACATTAGAGCTTCAACACGTGATTCTGCCTCCTGTAGCTCACGTTTCTTCAGGTCTGAACAGCAGCAACTTTGGTCCCTCTTCTGTTCTGTCTTGCGTGTACTGCTCCAACAATTTTCGGTGTGACCGATACTTCAACTCTCAAGCTGTTAGCAACGTCTGCCGTGCAATTCTTCGAAAGCTCACGATTTCGACCGTAGCTTCAAGTCTCAGGATCAGCTACTGCCTTCAAAGCTCGAGTCCTCTCTCTTTTTATATTATTCTGCAAAATAAAGAGAAGGACACAGCAACAAGAAGACACCAAGAAAACCACAACCAATACCCCTTACTGCTCTCTGTTTCTCTAACTTGCTTCTCAATCTGTCTTGATTTTTTCTCTGTGTCTTTTCTACAATTGCTCCCTATGCTTTTTTTTTGTGTACTGCCGCCCCTCTCTCCTTTTATAACTTTTTCTTTAAGATTTCTAGGGTTTCTTTTTAATCAAGCAATAAATCTCAGCCCTTTATTTTCTTTTAATCCTATGGTCCAAAAGTCTTTAAAACAAATCAGAATTTAATTACCACTTTAGAAAATCAAACAATGTATATTTCAAAATTCATTCCAATTACAAAATTTATTGTTTGATTTCATGCCATAATTTCCAAAATTAATTCTCAAATCACTTTCTCTAAATTAATTCACAAGATACATTAAACAATTAATTTTACACAAGAATATAGCAATAAATGTGGTAATAAATAATAAAATAATATAACAAATATATTATTATCAAATACCCCCAAACCTACATTTTTGCTAGTCCTCGAGCAAAATTAAAAGAAAATGCACTTGTTTGTGACCTTTAAGAACAAAAGTGAAAACTCAGGGACACCCAAACTTTTCCACTCAAATTTATGTAAATTCAATTCCACTTGATTTTCACATATTGCCTTAAATATACCTCACATCTATGATTAAAGTAATTGTTCAAAACGCAACTCAATAATCTCATAATTCAAATGTTAATTAACTCAAATCATGATATCAGATGTGTGTGTGTGATTAGCCAAACTCAAATTCCTTGTCAATACTCAATTAAAATTATGCAACTCATGAATAAATGATGTGATCTCAAAATTTTTTTTTTTTATATTTTACTAACACTCCATAGGCTTGCTCTTCTTGCATCTCTCCACTAATGTAGACAATAAAATTAACTTAGATCAATATGTCTTTAATAGCTTATAATGTTTGGCCAAGGTATTGGTTAACAAAGAAAGGGAAGGTAAAAATCAAAACAAGAGAGCTAACAATGCTTAGCACATACTGAATTTTCTCTCTCCTTTTTTTTTTGAACTCTTCATGCTAATCTCCACAACCCCCAAACCTATCTTTTTCATGCATTTGTTTATAGATGACAATTTCTATGCCACTCTTTAACTTTTTTTTTTGAAACCTCTTCTTGTATTAGCTTGAAAATATTTCTTGAATGACACCTCCTCAATGATAGACAGATATGTGCATTAAAGCTCTCTTTAAGGGTACATTCATTGTTTTTCAGGCTAATTTGGGTAAGGTCAATGAGGTTACAAGAAAATTCGAATGGTGGCTATTCATATGCTTTTGCATATGCCATTCTTTCAATAAGGCTTGATAGGGGTATACTAGTGATTAATTTGTAACATGGTAGGCTTGAAAGGCTCAAACGTTCCAAAGAATGCCTAAATCATCTCTAAGTCAATCAATTACCTATGATTTCGCCTCAAGTGTAATAAAACAAGTTCTAGAGTGTCATGCATGATCACCGATTTCACAAGTCACATAATCAGTCACTAAGTATTAACAATTCATAAGAGTATGACTTATGTGCTCAATTATTTATCAATCATGAAGTGAATAAAATTAACACCAAATTATTTAATTACCTAAGTATGCATTTCTCACAATCACTTAACCATACTAAAATTCTCTCATATTCATCATAGGCTAGTGAAAAATCATAGTGAAAAAGAAAAACATAAATCCAAGTAAAAATTTTTTTTAATTTTTTTTTAAATTTTTTCACTTTTTTTTTATTTTTTTAAAAATAATAAACTAAATAGACACAACTAAACCACACCCCAAAACCTAAATCAAACTTTGTCCTCAAAGTTGGAAAAACAAAGATTAATAAAAGAGTAGGAATGTGCACACTAAAAAAAATAAAAAAAATAATAAAAAATAAAAAGAATGAAAAATCATACCTAGTTGGGTTGCCTCCCAACAAGCGCTTTATTTAACGTCTAGGCAAGACGGAATGCTCGGTCTAAGGCTTCTCCAATTCAATGAAATCCACTATTTGGCCCTTTGGAGTGCCTTCCAAGTATGGCTTCAATCTATGCCCATTCACCTTGAAACTAGCTCTTGTTCTTATGTTCTCAATCTCGACTGCACCATAAGGAACACTTTCCGCACCAAAAATGGTCCACACCACCTTGACTGCAACTTTCCTGGAAAGAGACGCAAACGTGAATCATAAAGTAAAACTTTCATACCTTGTTTGAACTCTTTCCGGATAATGGATTTGTCATGGAATAGCTTTGTTCTTTCCTTGTAAATCTTTGCATCCTCATAAGCTTCATTTCGAATCTCATCCAACTCATTCAGTTGGAGCTTCCTAGCTTCACCAGCTTTGTCCATATCAAAATTCAACTGCTTGATCGCCCAATATGCCCGATGCTCCAATTCTACAGGCAAGTGACATGCCTTTCCAAACACAAGCCGATAAGGGCTCATTCCAATTGGAGTTTTGTAAGCTGTTTTGTAAGCCCATAAAGCATCATTCAACTTCACTGCCCAATCATTCCTTTTGGTGTTCACCATCCTTTCCAAGATTGACTTTATGTGCCTATTGCTCACTTCAACTTGTCCTAAAGTCTGCGGGTGATACGACATAGCTACCCGATGGGTGATGTTGTACTTCTTCAATACTGCTGCAAAAGTTTTATTACAAAAGTGAGTTCCCCTATCACTAATAATAGCTCTAAGAGTACCAAATCTTGTAAAAATCATGTCTTTCAAAAAACTATGTACAATCTTACCATCATTAGTCCTAGCAGCTATTGCCTCAATCCACTTAGAAACATAATCAACAGCAACAAGAATATAATTATATCCAAAAGATGTAATAAAAGGTCCCATGAAATCAATACCCCACACATCAAAAAGTTCAATTACTAAGTTACCTGTGAGTGGCATCTCATTCCTTTTGTTTATATTACATGTTCGTTGACATCTATCACACTTAGCACGAAATGAATTTGCATCCTTGAACAAAGTTGGCCAAAAGAATCCGGATTGCAACACCTTAAGTGCTGTTTTCTTACCACTATAATGTCCTCCACAATTCAATGTATGACAGTGGTTCAAAATATTGGGCTGCTCACCTTCAGGGACACAACGCCTAATGATCTGATCATGACAATGCTTGAATAGATATGGATAATCCCAAAAATAATGCTTCACTGTGGACAAAAATCTTTTCTTTTCCTGTGAAGTTAAATCAGGATTAAAAATACCACAAGCCAAATAGTTCACAATATCAGCATACCAAGGCTCTTTTCCATGCACTGAGAATAACTGTTCATCAGGAAAAGTTTCATTAATGAGAATAGCATCATCCCCATGACACTTTTCAGGCTCGGTCACTTCAATAAGTCGAGATAAGTGATCAACCACTACATTTTCACTTCCCTTTTTATCCCTAATTGTCAAGTCAAACTCTTGCAAAAGTAACATCCACCTAATCAATCTAGGTTTAGCATCCTTCTTTGTAAGCAAATATTTAAGAGCAGCATGGTCAGAATAAACAATCACCTTAGAGCCAATCAAATACGAGCGAAACTTTTCTAAAGCAAAAACAATTGCTAAGAACTAGTTTTCAGTAGTAGAATAATTCATTTGAGCATCATTTAAAGTTCTACTCGCATAATGAATAACATGAGGCAAATTATTTATTCTTTGTCCTAAAACAGCACCAATAGCATAATATGAAGCATCACACATCAATTCAAAAGGAAGGGACCAATTAGGTGCTACAAGAATGGGTGAAGATGTTAGTTTTTCTTTCAAAGTATTAAAAGCATCAAGGCAAGATTTGTCAAAATTAAACACATGATCTTTAGCCAACAAGTTACATAAAGGCCTACAAATCTTAGAAAAATCCTTAATAAAATGCCTATAGAAACCTGCATGACCAAGAAAACTCCGCACACCCTTGACAGAGGTAGGGGGCGGTAACTTTGCAATGATATCAATTTTTGCCTTATCTACTTCAATACCTCTACTAGAAATAACATGTCCTAAAACAATTCCTTGTTTAACTTAAAAAATGGCATTTTTCCCAACTCAATGTGAAATTTGTCTCCACACATCTTTTAAGCACTAAGGTTAAATTATCAAGGCAATTATCAAATGAATCACAAAAAACAGAAAAATCATCCATAAATACCTCAATAAACCTTTCAATCATGTCAGAGAAAATTGACATCATGCATCGTTGGAAAGTTGCTGGGGCATTGCAAAGCCCGAATGGCATTCTACGATAGGCAAAAGTACCAAATGGGCAAGTGAATGTAGTCTTCTCTTGATCCTCTGGTGCAATAGGGATTTGGTTGTAACCTGAAAAACCATCAAGAAAACAATAGTAAGCATGGCCAGCCAACCGTTTAAGCATTTGATCAATAAAAGGAAGAGGAAAATGGTCCTTTTTAGTTGCAGCATTGAGCTTGCGGTAATCAATACACATTCTCCATCCTGTTGTTGTCCTTGTTGGCACCAATTCATCATCATCATTCTTGACAACTGTAATGCCTGATTTCTTTGGTACTACATGGACAGGGCTTACCCATTTACTGTCAGATATCGAGTAAATAATTCCTGCATCAAGCAACTTAAGCACCTCAGCCCTTACTACTTCTTTCATGTTAGGATTCAATCTTCTTTGGGTCTCCCTTGTAGGTTTTGCATCATCCTCCAACAGAATCCTATGCATGCACATGGTTGGGCTAATCCCTCTAATATCAGCTAGGGTCCATCCTATGACTGTTTTATGCTCTCTCAAAACACTCAGCAATTTATTCTCTTCCATTGTGGTAAGCTCAGCAGCAATAATGATTGGAAGAGTTTGATTTTCCCCAAAGAAAGCATATTTAAGGGTAGGTGGCAATTGTTTCAACTCTAACTTGGGTGGGGAGATAATTGAAGGGGCTATCTTTGGGTTAAAATACCCTAAAGACTCACTAGGACAATTTGTAGGGACTTGTGGCATTACACTGTCTAATGCTACTGTGAATTCCATCACCTCCTCATCATCCTCTCTACAATCCTCTCCAATCAGGGCTAGCTCCAATTTGTCCTTTGTTTCATCCTGCACAAAATTAGAGACAACAACTGAGTCCAAAACATCAACTGAGAAACAATCATTAGAATTTGTCAGCAATTTTAAAGAATTAAAAACAGAAAATTCCACAGTCTCATCTAAGACTGTCATGGTTAATTTCCCATTTTGAACATCAATGATTGTCTTTGCTGTAGCCATGAATGGACATCCAAGCAAAATAGGCAACTCATGTTCATTATTTGACTGTCTCTCCATGTCCAAAACTACAAAATCAATAGGAATGATTAGTTTATCAATTTGAACTAAAATATCCTCCACAATGCCTCTAGGATATCTAATTGAACGATCAGCAAGTTGTAGAGACATTGTGGTAGGCTTTAGCTCTCCTAACCTTAACTTCAAATAAACAAAATAAGGCATTAAATTAATGCTTGTACCCAAATCTAACATTGCCTTTTCCGTCTTTGAACCTCCCACAGTAAAGTTGATGTTAAAGCTCCCAAGATCCTTTAATTTAGGTGGCAAATTGCTTTGAAGCACAGCACTTACCGTTTCCGAAACAATTACCTTTTCATGAGGCTCATACTTACGCTTGTGAGTGTTCAATTCCTTTAAGAACTTTGCATAAGATGGCATGTTCTTGATCATATCAAGCAAAGGTAAGTTCACATGAACCTTAGACAAAATATCATATATTTCAGAAAATGACTTATCCAATTTGCTTTTCTTGAGTCTGCTTGGAAACGAAATAGGAGGAACATAGGGGTGTTGAGCCTTGTGTAACTTAGGAGTTTCACAAGATGGATTGGACTCCTCACTTTGACTCGGCTCCTCAATATCCTTCTTTTTGCCACCACTTGGACTTTTCCCTTGTTGCTTTTCCTTCACAACCTCATCACCTGCAGGTAAGATTAAACTTTCATCAGAATCATCATTCATTTTATTGTCAAATATTTTACCATTTCTCAGAATAGTAATAGATTTGGCTTGCTCAGGTTGGCTTGGAAATTTTCCAGGAACATGGCCTTGCAATGCCTCTGCAATTTGCCCTACTTGGACCTCCAATTTACGTAAAGAAGCCTCTTGTTGCTGGAATCTCTATTCATTGCTCTGTTGGTTACTTTGACAAACTTCTATGAAGTTTTGCAAAGTATCCTCTAAGGTTGGCCGCCGCGGTTGGAAAGAAGAACTTGATTGATTCTGGTTTTTGTGGTTACTCCATGAAAAATTGGGGTGACTTCTCCAACCCGAGTTGTAAGTATTTGAAAAAGGATCATTCCTCACTCGTGGGTTGTGAGAGTTCATCATATTGGCTTGCTCAACAAAATCTGGGAATTTTTCACTAGAAGGACAAGCATTAGTAACATGACCATGAATCCCTCAAATTCCACATACCTCATTAGACACTGGCATTCTTTGACCCATCATCATAGCACACATAGACTTCATTTGCTTGGTTAATTCTGAAACCTGCATAGCCAACTCAGTGTTAGTGTTAATCTCATAAAGACCTCTAGATTTACCTCTAACACTCTTTTGTTGTGAATTAGCTCCAAGCATCTCGTAGAGCTCGTAGGTCTCTTGTGCAGTCTTTTCTCCCATGGCACCTCTAGCAGCATTATCAACCATAGCTTGACAAGCTTGGGTTAGTCCATCATAAAAAAATTGATTTTGCAATTCTAATGGGTACTGATGATGTGGACATTGTATCAAAAGCAATTTAAAGCGTTCCCAAGCTTCATGGAATGCCTCACCATTTGCTTGTGTGAATGTTGCAATCTTACCCCTCAATTCAGTGGTTTTGGCATGTGAGTAGAACTTACCTATGAACTTATTGTACACTGCATCCCAAGTGGTAAGTGAGGCTGGGGTTATAGACATGAACCATGTCTTTGCTGCATCCTTCAAGGTATAGGGAAAACATCTCATTCGTAATTGGTCCTCAGTCAATCCCTGCAAAGGAAAAGTTTGAACAGTTGCATAAAAATCACGAATGAATGTCAAAGGATCTTCAATAGCAGCACCATGAAAAGAAGGAAGCATATTAAAATGAATATTCTTAAGCTCATAGTTTCTGGCCGCATCATTGAGAACAATGCATGATGGTGATGTCCCCACAGTAGGACGTGCAAACTCCTTCATAGGACGATTTTGAACACGATTTTGAACTTGATTTTCAGCTTGATTCCCAACTTGTAACTCCATGTTAGTTTCAACTAGTTCCACTTCTTGTGCCTTCTCCTTTCTACCGATTCTGTCAATTTGATCATTGATGGGCACTATCTCTTGATCAAGTGATCGTCGACCTTGCATCTACTATCTAAAGAAAGAAAGGAAAGAAAAGAAAAAAATTAGTAAGCTAAAAATAAAAAAAATAAAAAATAAAAAAATAATAAAAGAAAAAAACACGTAGTTAAATAAAATTAAATAAACTTAAGACAAATCCCCGGCAACGGCGCCAAAAATTTGATGAACAAAAAGTTATACTCTCGCAAGTGCACGAATCAAGATAGTATAGCGTGCAAGTACAAGAATCGATCCCACAGAGGCTAAATTTATTCAATTAAAATTCAACTACTTATCCTCTAAAAAATTATAAAAACCAATAAAAAAAGAATTATCTAAGTATCTAATTAACTAATGGAATTAATCAACCTAATAAAACAAATAAATTCACCAATAGAGAAAAGCCTAGGAATTTGATTTCACCAATACATTGCAATTTCATGTCTTCAATCCTAAAAATCTCAATTCAATTCTAGGGTTCATTCTTCCTAATATATGATTACTCTGTTTGATGGCAGCTATAATCAAGTATTTTT
The DNA here is from genome assembly GCA_032173925.1 of Heritiera fomes. Lineage (NCBI taxonomy): Eukaryota > Viridiplantae > Streptophyta > Magnoliopsida > Malvales > Malvaceae > Heritiera > Heritiera fomes. The sequence continues at coordinate 35,239,223 of JAPDPM010000002.1, read as the reverse complement.
AATCATTAATTACCTATGATGTGTAGCATAATCAATGACTAAAAACCCATTAAGAATAGAAGAACATATAACGAGAACCAAATAAATATTCTAGCTTGATGTATGCATCAAATATTTATTCAATCATTCAAGAGAGCTATACATGGCTTAGCATATGATGTGTACCTTTACCATGTCTCACATAATCAATTGATTTATATTAAAGGTGGCCAAACAATAACACAAATCAAAAGATTTAATTAATCACAATGAATGATACTAGAAATAAGAATTGATCAATTAATTCTTAAAGACATAAAATTTGCAAGTAGGCTCAATCAAATTCCTAGTAAGAAAATTAGTTCATGCTTAATCTAGCAAAACATATTATTAAATTAATAAGAGTCATGCTTAATCAAACAATAACTAATTCAACATATATAATATAATAAAGTATTAAAATAAATTAAAAACCCCTTTGTTAACTCAATTCAAGCACGCATATGTGGAAGCAATAACAAGCAACAAACAAGAAGTGGCTTTGGCGTGTGGACATTAGAGCTTCAACACGTGATTCTGCCTCTTGTAGCTCACGTTTCTTCAGGTCTAAACAGCAGCAACTTTGGTCCCTCTTCTGTTCTGTCTTGCGTGTACTGCTTCAACAATTTTCGGTGTGACCGATACTTCAACTCTCAAGCTGTTAGCAACGTCTGCCGTGCAATTCTTCAAAAGCTCACGATTTTGACCACAGCTTCAAGTCTCAGGATCAGCTACTGCCTTCAAAGCTCGAGTCCTCTCTCTTTTTATATTATTCTGCAAAATAAAGAGGAGCACACAGCAACAAGAAGACACCAAGAAAACCACAACCAATACCCCTTACTACTCTCTGTTTCTCTAACTTGCTTCTCAATCTGTCTTGATTTTTTCTCTATGTCTTTTCTACAATTGCTCCCTATGCTTTTTTTTTTTCTGTGTACTGCCGCCCCTCTCTCCTTTTATAACTTTTTCTTTAAGATTTCTAGGGTTTCTTTTTAATCAAGCAATAAATCTCAGCCCTTTATTCTCTTTTAATCCTATGGTCCAAAAGTCTTTAAAACAAATCAGAATTTAATTACCACTTTAGAAAATCAAACAATGTATATTTCAAAATTCATTTCTATTACAAAATTTATTGTTTGATTTCATGCCATAATTTCCAAAATTAATTCTCAAATCACTTTCTCTAAATTAATTCACAAGATACATTAAACAATTAATTTTACACAAGAATATAGCAATAAATGTGGTAATAAATAATAAATTAATATAACAAATATATTATTATCAACATACCATATACTTTTCTAGTACTGTGAAATTAAAGTACATATGACTATCAAAATGATATACGAGGAGTATACCTCAAAAATGCAAAAGCTAGCCCCGGAGAACGCAAACGAGTACCACTACTAGGTATGGTTTCCCGGGAGCCTATACGAATCCTGGGCCGGCTATCAACTCGTATGATCTGCAGATGTTAATTAAGGGATAAGCAATCCACGGCTCAGTAAGTAGTATAAATAAGTACATACTAGGCTCATATCGTAAAACACGATCATACATGCCTGAGTTTTATAAAATAGCATGTATGGATTATACCAAGGTTTATTATCATTCAGTATGTACACAGACTTCATAAACTTATTCATGCTTTCATTCCATTCTTAAATTCACAAGGTATAATTCTTTTTATCAGTATGATTAAGTGTCAAAGAAGACAAACATTCAAATAGCACATGTTTGTATGGCATATATAAACAAAATTCAATGATAATACACATTCTCTGTCATATGTATAAGATCTATTCCATCTACTGACATTCGTCACATTCACGAAACACAATCATTTATTTATCGTCACAAAAACCTATGATTCCTCATATTTCATCAAAACACGTGTAGCACTTGCCTCTCAAAGGATTTTAGAGGTGGCTCCCATAGTTTTCGAAGATTCTATGTAGCACTTAGGTCCCTTGAGTTCTCTAGAGGTGGCTCACACGGTACAAAGATCGAGTTTTTACTCGGTTTGGCCTTTATGACATAGACTTTCTACTATCACATCAGAACTCATGTAGCACTCCGCTCTCAAAGGATTTTAGAAGTGGCTCCCATAGTTTCTGAAGAATCTATGTAGCATGTAGGTCCCTTGAGTTCTCTAGAGGCGGTTCACACGGTACAAAGATCGAGTCTTTACTCGGGTTGGCCTTTATAACACATACTTTCTACTATTTCATCGGAACTCATGTAGCACTTAGCTATCAAAGAATTCTAGAGGTGGCTCCGATAGCTTTCGAAGAATCTATGTAGCATGTAAGTCTTTTGAGTTCTCTAGAGGTGGCTCACACGGTACAAAGATCGAGTGTTTACTCGGGTTGGCCTTTATGACACATACTTTCTACTATCTTATCGGAACTCGTGTAGCACTTAGCTCTCAAAGGATTCTAGAGGTGGCTCCCATAGTTTTTGAAGAATCTATGTAGCACGTAGGTCCCCTGAGTTCTCTAGAGGAGGCTCACACGGTACAAAGATCGAGTCTTTACTCGGATTGGCCTTTATGACACATACTTTCTACTATCTTATCGGAACTCGTGTAGCACTTAGCTCTCAAAGGATTCTAGAGGTGGCTCCCATAGTTTCCGAAGAACCTATGTAGCACGTAAGTCCCTTGAGTTCTCTAGAGGTGGCTCACACAGTACAAAGATCGAGTCTTTACTCGGGTTGGCCTTTTCCCTAGCTTTCGACAAACACAACTAGGTACTAATTTAGGTCCATGAACATTAAATTAGTAATTTAGGTAATCATGCATGATTAAACATTAGATGCATGATTACCTAAATTACTAATTTAATGTTCATGGACCTAAATTAGTACCTAGTTGTGTTTGTCGAAAGCTAGGAAAAAGGCCAACCCGAGTAAAGACTCGATCTTTGTACTGTGTGAGCCACCTCTAGAGAACTCAAGGGACCTACGTGCTACATAGGTTCTTCGGAAACTATGGGAGCCACCTCTAGAATCCTTTGAGAGCTAAGTGCTACACGAGTTCCGATAAGATAGTAGAAAGTATGTGTCATAAAGGCCAATCCGAATAAAGACTCGATCTTTGTACCGTGTGAGCCACCTCTAGAGAACTCAAGGGACCTACGTGCTACATAGATTCTTCGAAAACTATGGGAGCCACCTCTAGAATCCTTTGAGAGCTAAGTGCTACACGAGTTTCGATAAGATAGTAGAAAGTATGTGTCATAAAGGCCAACCCGAGTAAAGACTCAATCTTTGTACCGTGTGAGCCACCTCTAGAGAACTCAAGGGACTTACGTGCTACATAGATTCTTCGAAAACCATGGGAGCCACCTCTAGAATCTTTTGAGAGCTAAGTGCTATAAGAGTTCCAATGAAATAGTAGAAAGTATGTGTCATAAAGGCTAACCCGAGTAAAGACTCGATCTTTGTACCATGTAAGCCACCTCTAGAGAACTTAAGGCACCTACGTGCTACATAGATTCTTCAGAAACTATGGGAGCCACCTCTAGAATCCTTTGAGAGCTAAGTGCTACACATATTTTGATGAAATATGAGGAATCATAGGTTATTGTGACAATAAATAAATGATTGTGATTTGTGAATGTGACGAATATTATTAGATGAAATAGGTCTTATACATAAGATAGAGAATGTGAATAATGATTGAATTATATGATCTTATACATAAGACAGAGAATGTGAATAATGATTGAATTATATTTACATTATGCTATAGAATTATGTGTTATTTGAATGTTTGTTTTCCTTCATACTTAAACATACTGATAAAAAGGGGATAAAAAGAATGATACTTCGTGAGTTTAAGAAAGGAAGGAAAGCACGAATGAACTTATGCAATCTGTGTACATACAAATTGGTAGCTAACTCTAATATAATGCATATATGCTATTTTATAGAATTCATGCATGTATGATCGTGTTTTACGATATGAGCCTAGTATGTACTTATTTAAACTACTTACTGAGCCGTGGATTTGCTCACCCCTTAAATTTAAACATCTACAGATCTTACGAGTTGATAGTCGGCTCAGGCTTCGTATAGGCTCCCGAGAATTGTACCTAGTAGTGGTACTCGTCTGTGTTCTCCGGGCCTAGCTTTTGCATTTTTGAGGTATACTACTTGTATATCAGTTTGATAGTTATATGTACTTTAATTTCACAGTACTAGGAAAGAATATGGGATGTAGTTTTGGATCGTACTAGATTATTATGTGAGTCTAGGTGATTATCGAGTTCGATCCGGGTTAAGATGTATATTTTGAATGGTGTATAAATTGCTAGATGTGGACTTATAAATGGTTAAACCCTTGAGAAGCATGAGATGCATGATTATGTGAACTGTGGGAAACAACAGCTGGCTATATTGTGTAGTTTAAAAATTTGTTTTAATGTAGGTGATTTTATTGGAGAAATTGATAAAATAAAAATGGGAGGTTTTCGACCCGTTTCTTTTGAAATAGTAAAAATAAGGCTAAAATCATAAAAATCACCTTGAGATGGTTGACATAGCTCGAAAATAATATTAATAGGATAAGATTTGATTTAGATACTGCACTAACACCGAATACAAACCGTAAATAGAGAAAGAAAAATTTGGTTAGTAAATTTTCGTAAGGGATAAAGTAAGTGTTAAGAGGACGTCATTGGTCATCGGCTCGTGACAATTACAACTGATCTATGCTGTTCATCATCCATTTTTCTCAATGAGTGCCAAGTTGATATAGTTTAAAAACTATAGTTACACATGTCAATAAGTTGTATGTGATTGTCCCAGTAGCTTTCACTTCTGCTGCACACGTTCTCTTAATATATCCTCAAGCGTTTCAATATCACGCTAAGATATTTACATCAGTATGGAGCGGTGCTGTCAGTACATTTGGGATCTCAAAGCCTTTTGCTATTCTTTATTAGCATATGGTAACTTAGAGATTCCCATCATATGTAATGCTCACTGGAACTGTACATATACATTCTCATCGTTTCATACTCATACTCCGGCTATGGCACTAGAGAATCTAAAAGTTCGATAGTGGAAAAGTGATTCCATTTCATAACTGGCAGTAAAAAAGGTAAATCATTTATTTACTCCTTTGAGTATCATTAATTTTCACCTGTCAATTTGGCTTGATTTTACATTTAGCCACGGTCATGTGATAACCAACATGAAATTACTTTTAGTCTTAATTTCGGGAACTATTTTATATTTATGTTCCCTTTTCATCATGGAACTTATCTTCTTATTACATTTTCATATTTCCACTCACATCATTTCAGTCGGTTTTCTCAAATGGTATGGTACATTACTATTAAAATCTTTTAACATTTTGCATACCATCTTTTCTTCACACTTATCTATTTACCGACTTTAACTTCTTTAATTATATCCCAATAGTAGAGCAGTTACTCCCATAACTCTTTTATAGACTGGCAATAGTATCTAGCTAGACTCATTAATTTCATAACTCCATCATTATCTCTCTATCATAGACAGATTCACTGTCATTCTGTCATTTTGAGATTATGTATCTCAGAAAAAGATACTGTCTAGCCAAATCTCTTATCTTCCAAACTTAACACAAGTCCACAGTCCTTGAGAGTTTGAAGGGTCATATACCATAATGCTGCTCATATTCCATTTGTATCTTTAACTATTTCGATACCTCATCACTTTATTTTTATATGGATGCCTCATTCATTAGGCTTGTATATCTCTATAGGAACTTGTAAATATTTTATCGAGTTCCAATCATTATTTCATGGACCTCAGTCTCCGAATTTTATCTAATGATGCTTTATACTGAGGCTAGTCTTATGAACTTCTCATATATCTCTGATTAGATTAATAAAGCATCCAATTTCATATAGATGAATACTTGTTCTTCACAAGGACTTTCTTAAATAGTGAGAATTTAATACACCATTATAATTCATCTACGTATCAATGTCATCTGTGTTTCTCTCATTTACACTTATACAAATAACTTTATTAACCTCCAATTACACTATCTGTATTTCCATTAACCCCACCTTTATAAGTGAATTTCATTATTCACACATTTTCCAGAGTTATTTTCTTAAGCTTTTCAGATTCTGTCTATATTATCCGATATAAGCTTACAATTAGATTTGATATAACCAATCGAGTCAATGTTAGCTCGATTTCTCCAATCTATATAACTCTGAAAAATTTATCGGGAATCACATCCGATACTTTCTTTAATCACACATCTCTTATCATTTCGGACATTTCATCCTCATGTCCTCTCATTTTCACTGTATATCCTCAAGGCAGAGACATTTACTATCCAAGTCAATTTAACTCATCCTCTACCTTGATTCATTTATTTCCGTATACCTCACAGCATTACTAATCTCAATCTAGTAAGCTGTATTAAATATAACAGTTATCAATAGATTTTGACAGCTAACCATTTTATCATTGCTGTAATTTACTTTAGGACCAAGTTCATTTAATGAAATCAGGTTTTAACTCCCTTGAGCATATTATTCACAAGGTTCGAACCCTGGCACCCTTACGTACCTAGTTCCTTACACTCGTGTTACCATTGAGATAATTGTAAGAGTCCTACCCGTTTCGAATCGACCGTCGGCGACCATCCCCTAGGCGATCCTTTCGCCCCAGGTTTACTCTTACAAGTGAGTCAGTGATCGCATAGTTCGCCTACACCTCACAACATATTGCCCACTGCGGGTCGCCCGTCATTGGGTCCTAAAGAACTCGAGTTAGCTGTCATCTTCTTTTTTTTATCACTTTACTGTTCTTATGCACATTTTCCAATTTACAGTACTCCATACAGTATATCAATTTGCATAACATACCTCAAAATGCTCTGGTTCTATAAATAAATATTCGTTTAATACCTCAGAAACAGTATAAATGTATAAAATCATGATTAACCATATTGGTACGGATTTCATTAATTTGTACTATTCTCTTCTCAGTCATTTTTCGTAGTCATTTCACTTTTCACAATATTCAACGATCCCATAATAAGCATCCAATTCAATACACTCTATATTCAAGCCCTTACAATCAATAACCGAGCCAATCATCTTGCGACATTCCACTACACACTTATAGGATCGCAACATGTAAGGCCCCGACCCGTCCGCCATCCGTCGTCCGCCTTTACACATCTGTACTATCCTCTTTGGCAAGCCTACTGGCCCCCTCTCAAGGTTTTGTCATGAGGCCCAGCCCGTTCACTAGGTCACTCACAATTCGCGTCCGTAATCTAAGTGTAAGTGAAAATAGTAATAAGGATTGCTATATTCATATTACATCCTCTATGCCATTAATAACTCCATTACCATCAATGGATTCAAGATCAACTTGGTTTTATCACTATTCAGAACTTCGCCCAACCTAGGGGCATTTTTGTCATTTCAACCTTTATTTCTTTCTCCTCAGTATACATTTAAATCAATGATCTTATCATCTATGTGCTGATAGTATTCTTTCTCATACTTATATCAGCAATTTAGATCTTATTCGATTTCGACAGAGAAGTTCACTAGGATCCATAATTGGATTATTTTGCATGTAATGCAGCTTTGTATCATCAATTTCTCTGTTAATCAACCAATTCCAACTTCTTTTGGTCTATTATAACTTCAGGTGAAATTTTGGAGTCAGGGGTATTTTGGTCATTTTTGGCCAAAAATTTTCTCTCTCTTCAAAATACATTCAATCGGTGATCTTAAAGTCTATCTAATGATGATAGTTCATTGTCCTCCTTATATCATCACTTTCAGGTTTCAGTTCGATCCGGACAGAAAGTATTGGTGGGGCCCTCATCGAGTGCTTTTGGTTCCTTACCGAACCGACCTTTATTTAGATTATAAGATCACCATGTTCTAGCAATTTCTCAGCCTAATTTCTCTTTAGACAACTTTACTTCATGATTCTCACCCCCTTCAAAACATTTAACTTAATTTACAATATTTTATTTTCTTTATGTATTCAGACTACACATTACTACAAGGATGTCAACATTTTTCAACTCATTTCTTCTCCAAAAGCATCGACAGACATCAGGCCAACCTTGCTCTGATATCATTAATTTGTAACAGTCCAATTACCCAATAATACACGTATTATTACACAACTTTGACGGTTGGGCTGTCTGCGATACTTTACTTTTCAGTTGCATTTAAACAATTTCATATGAAATTATAATATGAATTACATCCCCTATCTTAATTCCCAAGAAAGTAGTACTGTAGATAAGTCTAAATACGAAAAATAAATGATCATACCTCATGTAGTAAATCAAGCTGTCGCATCGTCCCCAAATGCACAGCCGACATCCTTGGATATCATACTCTCAGTCCTCGAAATCTGAAATGTTAAAATTAAGGGGTGAGCAAACAATGGCTCAGTAAGAGAGTTATATGCAACACTTGATATTCAGCTATCTATATGCTGAAAAACTTTTTCAATTTCTTTAAAACTTCCTAGAAAGCTCTAGGCTCACATGTAGGAAGGATACTACAGTCAGCTAAGGATTTGGATGGAGTATGGCAGGTATTTTGAAATACCTGTCTTGTGCCAGAATCTAGAAGCAACTGTAGAGAGTATTTTATAATTTGTTCTTAAAACACTTTAATATTCATTTTCCATAGATTAAACCATTTATTTCTCTTCACTTCTGTATGGTTTAAAACACGTGACAGTTCAGTAGTAAAACAGTGGTTTACTTCTGTTCTCTTCAGTACAGTTAAAAACACATGACAGTACAGTGGTTTGTAAATATCAAAATCATTGGATAAATAATTCTGTAATTATTTCTATCTTAGAAATAATTTTCATGTTATTATTTTTGAATAAACATTAATTTTTCTTTAGTTTAGAAACCGTATCTTACAGTTCAGAAAAATAGTAATATTTAGTACAGTACCATTCAGTAAAACAGTATCTTGATATAGTTTAGTTAGTAAACAGTAACCAGTAGCTACCAATTCAGAAAACTGTATACAGTAGCTTTCAGTTCAGTAAATAGTAACTTGTAGCTTTCAGTTCAGTAAAACAATAATCAGTGGCTACCATTTCCGTAAACAGTCAACAGTACAGTTCAGTAAAACAGTGTTTTGGTACAGTTTCGCTCAATAAACAGTAAACAGGACAGTAGTTCAGTAAACAGTTCAGTACAATAAACAATATAGTATAGTAAATAGGATTCAGTAAATCCTTTCAGTAAACGGAAATCAGTGAGGCTAGGCATCACCCTACAATTAAATCATGCTATCTTCGTCCACTAAGGGACACAGTATCGGTACTGAAATCTATGGCCATGATCTATAATATATCCTCGGTGTACACTTGCTAGGTGACAATCCGAGAGGCTGATGACTAGCTGGCCAATCAACCACGTGACAGTAACAGTAATAGTACGATGCATGAAACTCGGGGCCTAAGTCTCAAAATAGTATAAAACCGTACCATAGCCTTTATGGATTTTAAACACAGTAATTTAAAATATTTCACAATTATCCATAAGGCTCACATGTAAATATACTCACCTTTATGAAATAAATAAAATAAATAACATTTTTCAAAATATTTCATAAAGGCATAAATCATATTTTCCATACAGTGAAAACAGTTAATTAATTAATCACACTGAAAAATAAAGTTTCGTGACTGTTTCTTTTTTACCATAAAACATGTATGCACGCTTTTTCGTGCTTTCTATCGAAAACATGATTTGCAAAGTTATTGAAATTCAAATCAATTATTTTTATGATTTATGAAAAATAAAATATTTATTTTTCAAATTTAGAATCCCGTCACCATGTTTTCCTCTATAAACACGTGTAGAGACCTCTAGTCTCAAAATACGGTTTTCCATCTTTAAATAATCCTTTATGGAAATTATAACAATATTTATTTCCATAATTAAAACCATAAGGATTATTTAAGAAATCAAGTGAATATTTAAAGAATTATTAATAAAATATTCACTTAGTGTCTTTTCACCTTCCATCTAGTATTACGTGTACTTTTACACTTCGAGAGAATTTTCGGTGAATTTATTTTCACACTTCTCGAAAACATGAATATTTTAAATTTAAGCTTTCGTATATTCATGTTTTATGAAAAATAATTGATTTCTCGATTTTCGTGGTTGAAAATCATTTCTCGTGTATTCAAATCACTTATTATGATTTTCGGTAATTTTCGGTAAATTTTCGACAGTATAATGGCTGCCGATTGGCTAGCCTCCTGCATGAAAAATACAGTTTATAATTCCAGCCAGTACAGCATCACAATTTCCAACCAATCATTATCAACAACATTTATAAAAATTTAAATGCATATTTAAAACATGTGTACCGAATATCCTTACAAGTTTTACATGTCTCTTTTACCAGTCTCGGGTCGGCGACTGCCTCATTACGTCACACCCGTGTTCTCCTTTCCTGATTCCATTATCTCGGCCATCGAGGGTAATTTTTTAGAAATAAAATTCTAAACTTTAAAATTTTTTCGTAATTTATTAAAATTCATTCGAAATTAATTTTCGGAATTCCTTACTGAATTTTCGTAAATTTTTGAATTTTCGAATTCTCGAAAATTCCCTTTTCTCTCTCTTTTTTCTCTTTTCCTTTCTTTCTCTTTCTTTTCTTTTTCTTTTCTTTTTCTTTTTCCTTTTTCTTTTTTTTTCTTTTCTTTTTTCTTCCTTTTTTCTTTTCTTTTCTGGTCAAACCAGTTCAGATCGCTCAGCCCCTCTTCACGGTCGGTTCTCCTCCGGCGGCCGGTTCTCCAGAGGTTCGGTGGCTCCACAGTTGGCCAAGGTGGCGGCAAAGCTGGACTGGCCTCCATTCAGCCCAGATCGGCGGCACGATGGTGGATCGAGTCGACCTAGGTTTGGCTTTTTCTCCCTCTTCTCCCTTCCTCCACCATTGTTTTTTGCCTCACTAGTGGCCTCCTACCCTTTCCTCTTCCTTCGCCAAAGGTTCGGTTGCAATGGCGGTGGCCGAATCAGCCGGCACCACCACTTTCCCATTTTTCCTTTTTCTTTTCTCGGCTTCTGTCGGTTTCCTTCCTTCTCCGTTTCTGTTTCTTTCCTTTTCCTCCGGTCACCGGCTTCTCCTCTCTCTGCCGGCGCCGCCTTCCTCTCCTCTCTTCCTCACTTGGCCGGTTGACAGTGGTCGGCCTCGCTTGGGAAGGAAATCGGGCTCCTCCCGATTTTTCTTTTTTGTTTTCTTTTTTTTATATCTATTATAATTATATATAATATACTTATAACTATATATTATACATATAATATCATTATCTTATATATATAGTATTGTACTACATATATATTATATATATAAAGATATATATTGTGTATTACAAAATATATATCTAGTATATATATATGTATATTGATATACTTTAAAATTAAATCACCTTTATATATATTTATATATAAATGTTATAATACAATATATATATTGTATTTACAATATATAAATATAAAACCTTTAATGTCAAACAATATTTACATTTCTCATATATGTATATATATATTTATATATATATACATAAGATGTTATAATTGTATACATATGTATTATTTAAATTTATAAAATAGTATATATACATATATATACCAATGTATATTAATATATACTATATAGCATTTCAATACATATGTATTTGTATAAAATACATTTATATAATATATAATTATATAAATATATTTCATATTCACTTCTCATTTTCTTATTTAATTTGGATTCCAATTTATCCAAATTAAATTTCCTCTCTTCATTATTTTCTATAATTTCGATCTTATTCTTATTTCCAATTTAATTTCCCTTCACTTGAATTTCCCAATTCGCCATTTCCTCAATTCATGGAATATTCACTAGTATTCTGATCTTGTAAATAATTCCTTTATTTACTTTAATTTATCTTTTGCATTAAATTTAAATATCCAGTATTACTAATTTCCAATAAATGGATAATTTTACGGTTATCACAAGAACTCGTGGAATTGTAGATCAAGTCGGCAAGAAGTTGAAGTTTAGCTCCATTTAGTCTCCTATTTATTCATACTAGCCAATAATACTTTGCCACATAGCTTCCTATCCCTTTTTCCTCATTATTTCATGTCTTATTGAACATTAGTTCATGAAGAAAACTACAGCAAAAAGGAATGGCATGGAGTTCTCTTTGCTGTTTGGTTTGACTTGTCTTCCTTTCCTTTTTGTATACTTCAGCCAATGAAGGTTAATCACATTTTAAGCTTTAAATGCTTCTTCTTTTATATTATATTTTATACTATAAAATTTGCATCTCATTTCCTTTGGAAATTTTTCTAGCCGTGCAACACAAAATGCAGCAGAAAAAGTGGCGTGAAGATTACTTGTTGCTGCACCGTTTGACTAGTTTTTCCTCTTCCTTTATGTGTCTCTTCTGTTGAAATTTTATACTATAAAAAGTATATTTCAATTTCCTTTAGATGTTTTCCAGGTGAGCAGCATCACGACAGTAAAGAGGAGTGGCGTACTGTCCAACTTTTACTGCACTTTCCTTGATTCATTTTACCTCTCTTGAGGTAAACTTCAACCAATAAATATCAGCCATATATCCAATTAATAACTTCCTTCCATCATATTATCATTTATAAATTTTTATAGCACAAAAAGGATTGCTTTTCAGCTTGTATCTAGCCGTATATTACACTCCAACAGGAAAATAATGTGCTGTCAAATTTGCTACACGTTTTTAGCTTGTTTTCTTCCTCTTTTTATATGTTCCATCCAATAACAAATTGCCATAGGTTCAAAAATAAAATTCCCCTCTTTTAAAGAAATAATTTATTTATATTTTATCTCATGAAAATATCACTTCCATTCATAATTTTCAGATTTATTTTCTTCATTTATCCTATACTTTCAACCCATCCTTTAATATTCATTTCAACTTTTATACACCATATTATAAATTATAAATTCAATAAATCCCAAATCCAAAGTGGAAATCCACATTCACTATTTATTTAATTTCACTAAGTAATTTATTTCAACTATCAAGGATTTACAAAAATATGGTGTACAGTATTTTAAAATCGGGTCTCACAATAAATTCTTGGTGTAAAATATTATTGAGAAAATTCATGAGGAGTTAAGCAAGGTTTCGGTCAAAGGGCTTTCCCAATGGTAAGTTGCCTTAGTTTCAAACATGTGAATGTAGAAGTATATTTATTTATACATAAGTAAGGATGGTATCGAGGAGGAGTTAATGAATGTAAAATAATACCTCTTGGCCACTTAGAAAGGAAGTGTAGTATTTATTTAGATTAACAATAATTGGTGAAGAGTATATTCTAAACATAGGGATGAACTTAAATAATTATAGTTTTGAGATGTGTGCCTTAGCATGTGATTGAGTATAGTGAAAATAAGTTATTGAAACAACATTGAATTAAATTGTAGTGAATTGGAGTAGTGTATAAGTTTAGTTTTGATTCGAAAATTCGAGGAGGTAACTGCTAAGCATCAAGGTAAGTGGGTTAAGTAAAGCTTGTTAGCACCATCTCATAGGAATAATATAAGTTTTGTTAATATTTAGATTCGTTCTTCAATTAAGCGATGCGATGCTATTAATTTGGGCAACTGTGGTAAGCAAAGGTAAGATTGAAGTTACTATTGAAATGTGATCTTAGACATTGCTTAGACTAGATTGAAACCTTGTTTTTATGCCTTATATGTTTGTGGCCAGCCAAGCTTACATGTTTAGTGAGGTGAAGTGTGTATGTATTAATTAAAGTATATGAACTGTGTTGTTGTGTATGTAAAAGAGAAGTGTAATAGTGCATGGCATGAATCAATTATACGAGGTAGCTATGCAAAGTGTAATGGCATATCGTTAATGCATACACGATTCATGTAAAAAATATTTTGATTCAAGCTACTCCATGTATAAGTTTTATATTGACATTGCATTATGTCTTAAATTGCAAAGTCTTGGTTCTAAACTGATTTTTGAAATAAAATGAAAATTTTGCATATTTGAAACTCAAAATTGGATTAATAAGTTTTTTTGAAATCTGTGGAAGTTAAGTGCCACATGAGAAATATGTTTTAAAATCCATTTTCTAGTGCAGGCAGACCCATTGACCTTCATGTCACTTTGAGCCTATTGAGTTTACTCTAAGTTCTATTACTGATCTATCGAGCCTTGTGTTCCAAATTATCAATGCAGTGTGCTTATCAAGCCTAATTCTCTAAACAAATTATACTTGTTTGAAAAACCAGCAGACGAGTTCCAGTTCTTGACTAATCAACACTTCTAATTCTCTAGATTGCCAGCAAGTACTTATTCTAATTCTTTCCCTCGAATATTCCATGTACGCCTTAGCAGCTCCTTCCCTCATTGTGATAACCGTAAATTTTTCATTTATTGGAAATAAATATTGGAGCAAATAAATATTGGAAATAAATAAATAAATAAAATTATGAGAACGAGATACTAGTGAAAATCTCGAGAATTGAGAAAGGAACGGATGGTGGAAATTCGAGTGAAGAAAAGTTAAATTGGAAATTCGGAAAATAAGGAAAGGAGGAAAATTAAATTGGATAAATCAAAATCCAAATTAAATAAGGAAAATGAGAAATGAAAATAAAATATGTTTATATAATTACAAATTATATAAATGTATTGTGATGTAAATACACATGTATTTAAATACCGTATGGTATATAGTATATATTAAATATACATTGGTATATATAAGTATATATACTATTTGATAAATTTAAATAATACATATGTATTCAAGTATGACATTTTATGTATATATAAGTATATACATATTTGAGAAAATGTAAATATTAAATTACATTAAAGTTTGAATGTATATATATTGTAAATACAATATATATATATATATATATATGGAATTATTACATTTATATGAATATTTATATAAATGGTATTTAATTTAAAGTACATGAAAATATATATTTTTATGTGTAAATATATATTATTAATATATAATATATATTTATATAATATATAGTACAAAGTACTATATAATAAAATAATATAATTATATTTATAATATAATTATAAATATAACTATAATTAAAATAAAAAACAAAAAAAAAACAAACAGAATCGGGAAGACTCCCGATTTTGTCTCCCCGAAGGGCGACCGGCCCTTCGCTGGAGAAAGGAAGAGAGAGATGGAGGAAGACGGCGCCGGCAAGGAGAGGAGAAGAAGCCGGTGACCGGAAGAGAAAAAGAAACGACGAAAACAGGAAGGAAAATCGAAGGAAAAACCGGCGGAGGCCGAGAAGAAAAAAAGGAAGAGAAAGTGGCGGTGCCGACCAAATCGATCGCCGCCACTACCACCGAAGCATCACCGGGGGAAGAGGAAGAGGAAGGAGGCCACTGAAGGCACGGTGAACGGCGGAGGAGGGCTGGCGAAGAGGAGAACCGGCGGTGAGGGGAAGGTGACCGGTCCGGCTGGAAAAGAAAGAAAAGGAAAAAGAAAAAAAAGAAAAAAGAAAAAAGAAAAAGAAAAAGAAAAGAAAAGAAAAGAAGAAAAGGAAGAGAAAGAGAAAAGGAATTTCGGGAATTTGAAAAATTTCCGAGAATTCAAAAATTACGGGAAATCCTGAGAATTACGGGAATCGGTAAGAAATCTTGAAAAGTATTAAATTATTTAAATAATTTATTTATTTAAATAATTATGGAAAAATTCTAAATTTTAGAATTTAACTTCCAGAAAATTCCTTCGATGACCGAGCCGATGGAATCAGGCGAGGTGAACATGGGCGCGACCTTCGAGAGGCAGTCGCCGACCCGAGACAGGTAAGGGAGACATGTGCCGCCTGTAAGGATATTCGGCCACATGTTTTAAATTATGCATTTAATTTATAAATGCAATTTATAATGATTGGTTTTAAATTTGTGGTGATTTAGCGGTTTTAAATTGTGGTGAAATACCAGTTGAGAAATATAAACTGTATTTTTCGTGCAGGAGGCTAGCCAAATCGGCAGCTGTTATACTATCGAAAAATTATCGAAAAATTACTGAAATTTATCGAAAACCATAATAAATGATTTGATTTCACGTGAAACAATTTTTAGGAACGAAAATCGAGAAATCAAGTAAATTTCATAAAACATGAATATAGTGATATTTAATTTTAAAATATTCATATTTTCGAATATGGTGAAAAGGAAATCACTAAAAATTCACCGGTAGGTGATATTTCACGTGAAACGAGATGAAAATGAAAAAGAAACCGAAGTGAATATTTTTATAAATATTCTAAAATATTCACTTGATTTAATATAAAACCTTTATAGTTTTAATTGTGAGATAAATAATTATATAAATTCCATAAAGGTTAAGAAATGTTGGAAAACTATGATTTCGAGACTAAAGGTCTCTACACGTGTTTTTAGAAAGAAACATGATTACGGGATTTATGAATTTGGAAAAATAAATATTTTATTTTTCATAAATTATTGAAAAACCATGTTTTCAAGTGAAAGCACGGAAAAGCGTGCATACGTGTTTTACGGTGGAGAAAGGACAGTTTTGCCCTTTTATATGTTACATTGATGATTTTGCAAACTGTTTTGAGAAATATTATTTAAATTATAAATTTCATAAAGGTGATGATTTTATTACATGTGATCCTTATGGATATCTGTGAAATATTTCGATTTATTGTATTTAAAATCTATAAAGGTTATGGTACGGTTTATACTGTTTTGAGACTTAGGCCCCGAGTTTCATGCATCACACTTATACTGTTACTGTCACGTGGCTTATAGACCTGCCAGTCATCAGTGTCCCGGATGTCACCTGGCAAGTATACACCGAGGACACCATATAGATCATGGCCATAGATCTCACTGTTATACTGTTACTGTGTCCCTTCGGGGATGATGATTACTGGTCCATTATTGGACGATGATAGCATGATTTAATTGTAGGGTGATGCCTAGTCTCACATACTGTTACTGTTTACTGAAAGGATTTACAGAATCCTATTTATTGTACTGTACTGTTTACTGTTCTGAACTACTGTTTACTGATTACTGTTACTGATGAAAAAATTGTGCCAAAACACTGTTTACTGAACTGTATTGTTTACTGAAATGGTAGTCACTGATTACTGTTTTACTGAAGAAAAAGCTACCATTTACTGTTTACTGAACTGAAAGCTACCGTATACTATTTACTGAATGGGTAGCTACTGCTTACTGTTACTGATTGAACCGTATCGAGATACTGTTTTACTGAATACTGAATATACTGTTTTACTGAACTGTACGATGCAGTTACTGATTTGAAAAGAGAAATAAATGTTTATTCTAAAAGAATAACATAAGAATTATTTCTAAGATAAAAATAATCGCAAAAGTACTTATCCAATGATTGGATATTTGCGAATCACTGTACTGTCACGTGTGTTACTGTACTGAAGAGAAGAGAAGTAAACCACTATTTTTATTACTGAACTACCACGTGTTTTAAAGTATACTGGATGTGAAAAGAAATAGTGGTTTACTCCGTGGAAAAACAAAAATTATATCGTTTTGAAAACAACGGAAATAGTACTCTCTATAGTTGCTTCTAGGTTCCGGAACAAGTCAAGCATTTTAAAATACCTACCTTACTCTATCTGGATCCCTAGCCGACTGTAGTATCCTTCCTACATGTGTGCCTAGAGCCAGCTAGGAAGATTTTAAAGAAAATGAAAAAAAATATTTTCAGCATATAGATAGCTAAATATCAAGTGTGACATATAACTCTCTTACTGAGCCGTGGTTTGCTCACTCCCCAATTTTAACATTTCAGGTTTGGATGATGGTGAGATCCAATATTTGTGGATTACGGCTGCACATAATGGACAATGTTACAGATCGACTAAGATATATGAGGTACGATCATTTATTTTTTGTATTTAGACATGCCTACAGTACTACATATTTATAATTAAGATAGGGGATGTGTATAATGTTAATAATATTTTATTAAATTGTTTAACATCAAGTGTAAAGTGAAGTATCACAGACAGCCCAACCGGATAAATTGTGCAAAATAAGGTGAAAAATGTGGTAACGGGTCGTTACACTCATAAACCATTGACCCTTGAACAGGGAATACCTATAAATCCTGGGCAAGGAAAGCCCTATCTCTTATTAAAATAAAAAAGTACCAATTCAATTACCGTGTTGAACATTGAACTCTTTTCTGACCCATCCAAAGTGATCCTGTCGCATCTTAGGCTTAGGCCAATATTACTTACGTATTTTCTCGACCAGAGGTCTGATCTCTGTCAAAATGTCCGTCCATCACCAATTAGAAAGAACCTTTGGCCACCCATTCTTGAAAGAGAAAGATAGAGATTTGCTACGTCGTGGCACTTGAAGCTTACGACTTACTATCTTGAATCATACCATGTAAATGTGATGTGAGGATTTTTGCCAAAACATCGTAAAATGGAGCTAGAAAAGCTATAGCCGTAAGAGCCACCTCTAGAATCTTAAAAGACCTATATGCTACATGAATATCGCTTAGACTATAGGAGCCAACTCTAGAATCCTAAAGGGCTTACACGCTACATGAATACCTTCTAGATCGTGGGAGCCACCTCTAGAATCTTTAAGGACTTAAGTGCTACACGGATATCTTTTAGACCATGGGAGCTACATCTAGAATCCTAAAGGACCTACGTGCTACACGAATATCACTTAGATTGTAGGAGCCACCTCTAGAATCCTAAGGGACCTATGTGCTACATAGATACCTTTTGGATCGTAGGAGCCACTTCTAGAATCCTAAAGGATTTACATGCTAAACGAGTTCCTTGTTGCGACACTACCTCTATTGCTAGCTAGGATGGATGTCATAACAGTATCAGTGAGTGGGGTCTTTGCCAAAACTCTATTAGATGTCTATACGATATCATTTTCAGTGATTTGAGGCTTTTGCCTAAAAGTGACAAATGATCGTTTTGATATCGTTTTTCAATGATTTGAGGCTTTTGCCTAAAAGTGACAAGTTATCATTTTGATATCATATTTCAATAATTTGAGGCTTTTGCCTAAAAGTGACAAGTGATCATTTTCACATCGCTTTTCAATTATTTGAGGCTTTTGCCTAAAAGTGAGAATTGATCGTTTTTTAAATCTATTTTTCAGTGACATCGCTTTTCAATTATTTGAGGCTTTTGCCTAAAAGTGAGAACTGATCATTTTTTAAATCTATTTTTCAGTACTTTGAGGCATTTCGCCTAACTATACCGATTTTCGATTTTTGTGAGTTCCTTTGTCTAAAACAATGTGCACAAGAACTATTTGAACTAAATGCATAGCGATTATGTTTTGATCCAAATGCATAGTGCATATGTATCAGACTAAGTGCATTGTGATATTGTATCGAACTAAGTGCATTATGATTATGTATTGAATTAAGTGCATAGTGGTTGTGTTCTAAACCAACTGCATAGTGAATTTGTTTGAAATATAGTGTATAGTAATCCGTTTGAACTAAGTATATTGACCATTGTAGTGTTGTGTAATTGTTGGTAGTGTACTATTTTGTCAAGTAATTGTGTCTTTTAGGCATCGTGTTGAGGCTCGAGAAAATGAGGAACCTAAGGTATCCTTTCGACTAATAGCCCGTACAGACTCAACCTTTAAAGTGTGAGTCCATATTTGTACTTTCAGCATATGTAAATAGTATCACACATTCATGTCACCTTATTTATTGCTCATGCATACACATACATGTAGATCGACATAAGTTTAGCTTGCATTTACTTAAACTACTAATTGAGTTGTGGATTGCTCACTCATTATATCCACTAATTGCAGACTATTTGATTTAGGCTCTAGCTACAAGAGTATTCGTGTGATTTCTCAAGGACCATACCTGGCTATGGTACTTGTTTACGTCCTCTAAACTCCGCTTTTGATTACTTTTGAGGTATATGAGAAATGTATACCATTTTGTTATCATATATAGACATTATGCAATACATAGTGCACGTTTACTTTTATTATATTGGGATCTAACTTAAGATCATCTTAAATTATTTTGTGAGTGATATGATGGACGAGTGCAATCTTGGAACCTGATTAGTTTAGAGATGTGAATGGATGTATTTGGATGTAAGATAATGGTAGTGTCGCAGGTACCAATAATAAATTACTTTGCTTAAACCTATAGATATGGTAAGCAAAGGTCGATCACACAAAGATTGTTTTATTCAAGTTAATTATTTAAATTAGATACCTAACTATTATTTAGAGAGAGAAAAGAGATTTAAGGGGGTTTCAATTAAACTATAATAACTAAGAAAATAATCAGAAAAATAAACAATTAAATAAATTAAAAAATATCCAATACCACAAAACTTCAGTTACAAGGTAATTAATTATTCTTGGGATGTGCTATTGATCATTGATTATTTAAGATCATTGTCAATTAAGTAGTCAACTGTAGTGTAATTTCCCAGCATCCAATTACACCTATCTTTTCTTACTGTGTTGTCAATTAAAGGCTTAGTGTCTTAATTAATCTCTAACTATCAAAATTTACTTATGCTCAAAGCTATAGTTAAGTTTTAATAGCAGCATTAATATCTAGAAAGATTTGAGTCAACATTAAGTAACAAACTCACTCAGTGCGGTTTATTTAACTTAAACCTTAATTCTACTAGATCCCTAGTGATTAAATTCACAAGCTATTACGGACTTATGTTTTTAATTTGGCTGTAGATCATTTAATTTAACTAAATAGTAGGCCTCCTATCTAATCAAACAAACAATCATGCAAATGTGCTCAGAGAATCTTAGATACTTAATCAATAATTATATTATAAGTTTAAAATCTCGCAACATACTTTTTCCAAGAACAATTATTTTACCTTATAACTGAACAAGAAATCTACTCACTAGTCATATTCAAGAATATAAACTCCAAATTATATATTATAAAGATTACAAATATCATGCAAGAAACAATCAAAGAAGAAATATTTAATAATATAAAATCAAAATTACTAATCAAGATTATAAACTAGCAAGCAAGAACACACAAATAATATTACTTTAAATAAAGAAAACAAAATCAAAATTAAAAAAAATCAGCAAAATAATTGTGATAACCATAAATTTTTCATTTATTGGAAATAATAAATATTGGAAATAAATATTGGAGCAAATAAATATTGGAAATAAATAAATAAATAAAATTGTGAGAACGGGATATTGGTGAAAATCCCGAGAATTGAGAAAGGTTGGAATTTTGGAAAATATAAAAGAAAGGAAATTTAATTTGGATAAATGGAAATCCAAATTAAATAAGAAAGTGAGGAAGAAATAAATATGATATATATTTATATAATTATATATTATATAGATATATTTTTAATACACAATATAAATATATCTTGATATGATATATATATATATAGAATATGATACTATATATATAAAATGATAATACATATTATATGTATAAAATATAAATTATAGTATATAATATGGGATATTATATACTAAAAAAATAGAAAGGAAATAAAACAAAAAGAAAAACAAAAGAAAAAGGAATAAGAAAAAGAAAAAGAAAAAGAAAAGAAAAGAAAAGAAAAGAAAAAAAAAGAAGAAGGAAGAAAAGAAGAAAGAGAAAAGAAAAAGGAATTTCGAGAATTTTGAAAATTCTCAAGAATTCAAAAAATTCTCGAGAATTCGAAAATTACGGGAAATCCCGAGAATTACGAGAATCGGTAAGAAATCCCGAAAAGTATTAAATTATTTAAATAATTTATTTATTTAAATAATTATGGAAAAATTCTAAATTTTAGAATTTAAATTCCGAAAAATTCCCTCGATGACCGAGCCGATGGAATCGGGCTAGGTGAACACAGGCGCAACCTTCGAGAGACTATTATCGACTCGAAACAGGTAAGGGAGACATGTGCCGCCTGTAAGGATATTCGGCCACATGTTTTAAATTATGCATTTAATTTATAAATGCAATTTATAATGATTAGTTTTGAAAATTGTTGTGATTTATCGGTTTCAAATTGGGGTGAAATACCAGTTGAGAAATATAAACTGTATTTTTCGTGCAGGAGGCTAGCCAAATTGTCAGTCGTTATACTACCGAAAAATTATCGAAAAATTACTGAAATTTACCGAAAAACACCAAAAACCATAATAAATGATTTGATTTCACGTGAAACGATTTTCAGGTACGAAAATCGAGAAATCAAGTAAATTTCATAAAACATGAATATAGTGATATTTAATTTTAAAATATTCATGTTTTCGAGTATGGTGAAAAGGAAATCATCGAAAATTCACCGGTAGGTGATATTTCATGTGGAACGAGATGAAAATGAAAAAGAGACCGAAGTGAATATTTTTATAAATATTCTTAAATATTCACTTGATTTAATATAAAACCTTTATGGTTTTAATTGTGAGATAAATAATTATATAAATTCCATAAAGGTTAAGAAACAGTGGAAAACTATGATTTCAAGACTAGAGATCTCTACACGTGTTTTTAGAAAGAAACATGGTTACGGGATTTATGAATTTGAAAAAATAAATATTTTATTTTTCATAAATTACTAAAAAACCATGTTTTCAAGTGAAAGCACGGAAAAGCGTGCATACGTGTTTTACGGTGGAGAAATGACAGTTTTGCCCTTTTATATGTTGCATTGATGATTTTGCAAACTTTTTCACCGTGAGGAAAACACGATTTATACCTTTATGAAATATTTTGAGAAATATTATTTAAATTATAAATTTCATAAAGGTGATGATTTTATTACACGTGAGCCTTATGGATATTTGTGAAATATTTCGATTTACTGTATTTAAAATCCATAAAGGCTATGGTACGGTTTATACTGTTTTGAGACTTAGGCCCCGAGTTTCATGCATCACACTTATACTGCTACTGTCACGTGGCTGATAGACCTGCCAGTCATCAGCGTCCTGGATGTCATCTAGTAAGTGTACACCGAAGACACCATATAGATCATGGCCATAGATCTCACTGTTATACTGTTACTGTGTCTCTTCGGGGATGATGATTACTGGTCCATTATTGGACGATGATAGCATGATTTAATTGTAGGGTGATGCCTAGTCTCACATACTATTACTGTTTACTGAAAGGATTTACAGAATCCTATTTATTGTACTGTACTGTACTGTTTACTGTTCTGAACTACTATTTACTGATTACTGTTACTGATGAAAAAACTGTACTAAAACACTGTTTACTGAACTGTACTGTTTACTGAAATGGTAGCCACTGATTACTGTTTTACTGAAGAAAAAGCTACCATTTACTGTTTACTGAACTGAAAGCTACCGTATACTATTTACTGAATGGGTAGCTACTGCTTACTGTTACTGGTTGAACCGTATCGAGATACTATTTTACTGAATACTGAATATACTGTTTTACTGAACTGTACTGTAAACAAAAGAATGCGAAATTATTTGCGAGTTGGATCTTAAGAAACATGAGATGCATGTTTGTATAAATTGTGGAAATTAAAGCTGGTTGTATTGTGAAAGTTAGAAATGTATTTTTAATGCAGGTGATTTTACTGGGAAAATTGATAAAATACAAGGGAAAGGTTTTCGACCCATTTCTTTTGGGATAAGTGAATATAAGGCTAAGATAGTTATATTCACCTTGAAATTTATAATATAGCCAGAGAAATAATATTATTAAGGCAAGATTTAGTTTAGTTACTATACTAACATTGAATACAAACCGTAAATAGAAAAAGAAAAATTTAGTTCGAAATTTTCTAAAGGAAATAAGGTAAGTGTGAAGTGAACGTCACGGTATTTGGGTCGTGATAGATTTAATGGTATCAGAGCAGGGTTTGTCTAGTACGTGTTAGTGTAGTTAAGATCATTTGTGGTGTTACATCCCATGTACTGTGAAATATATGTTTGAAAAATTATTTATTAATTGACTTATATTGAGATTGGTCTACTCTTGGTATAGTTTGTTTTTAATTTGAATTAGAATGAAGAGGATTAGACGTAGAGGTGGGCCTGGAAGGTTACCTCGAAGGTTGACGATGTAACCATTGACTCTATCGCCCTCATAAGCTGGACATGTAACAGGCTACATATAAAGTTGGAAACTTTAAGTTATCTGTTGCATACTAGCACTCTTTTCAAGGAATCTCATATGGAAGTTTGAGTATTGTGTGTATTATCAGTGTGAAGTGAAGGTGGGAAATAGAGACCTAATAGCAGATTTGCTAATGTTGCATATTTACAACCTTAGTGTCATCTTGGGAATGGACGGATAGCCACTGATCGTGCTAATATACACTACTATAGGAAAATTGTAACCTTCTCCCTACCTAATACACATAAAATATGTTTTGACAAATAACGAAGCAATAAGTGCTCATTTGTTTTGCTCTATATATATTGAGTAATACCAGTAAAGGCATAAGGGCCTACGTGGTCGGAGATTGACGTGATATACCTGTCAAGACTCATGAATGAGAAATTAGCTATGTGATGGGTTGGAGTTTGAAGGATGTAGAATTTTAAATATCATATTATTAAAAGTTTTACGATTTAGAAACTACATTGATATTAAGATCACTGGTTTAAATTTATAATGAAGAGAAAGAAATAAATTTTTAAATGATAAATGTGTCCTTATATTGGACTAATTTCTGAATAGTGGACCAAATTGATCTTGAATTCCATGATAGTGATGAGGCTACTGATGGCATAAGAAATGTAAAATGTGTATAACGGTTCTGATTATTAATACCATCTACAATTAGATTACGGATGCGACCCAAAATGTTTATAATGGGAAGTCGTAGGATGATAGGCCCTGCTATTGATTCTTAAGGGTCTAAATTAAAAGCGTATTGGTGGGATGTTTATTAAGGGATCGTTGGGTATTATGAAAGATGAGATGATTACTGAAGATGATTGAGAAAGTGATATGTATAGTTGATGAAATTCATATCAATACTGTTAATTTTGGTTCTATACATTTAGTTTGCTTCTTAAATATCAAATAGATATTTTTAGAAACAGAGCATTTTGAGATATGCTTTGTAGAATTGTATGCTGATTGGAGTATTATAAATTTGAAGAATATGTATAAGAACCGTAAAGTAACTATAACAGTAGAAAAAGATGATAGCTAACCTGAATTGTTAAATGAAAATGATTTCAAAGTGAATTATAGTAATGAATCAGTTAGCTATGAAATGTGTTAGTTAAATGGATATATTAAATACAGCATACTAATTAAGATGATTGATACGCTGTGAAGTATAAGTAAATAGGTGAATTAAGGCGGAATATGTGTTAAATTGAGTTAAATGTTAAATGTCTCTGCCTTGAGGATAAACAGTGGAAATGATCTGACATAGAGACAAAATGTCTAAAATGGTATGAGATTTATAATTAAAAAGTATCAGAAGTTATTCATGATAAATTTTCAGAGTAATATAGATTTGAGAGATCGGGTTAACATTGACTCGACTATTGATATGGAATCTATATCTAAGCTTGTATCGGAGAACACTGAAAGAGTCGAAGAAGCTTAAGAAACAACTCTGGAAAATGTGTGGATAATGAAATACACTTGTGTAGGTGTAAATGATGGAAATACAGATGACTTGAATTGAGGATTTATAATTGTGAATTAAATTCCTATTGTTTAAAAGAGTTCTTACTAAGAACAAATATTCATCTATATGGAATTGATGCCTATTTGATCTAATCAGAGATGTATAAGGAATTCATAAGACCAGTCTCTATACAAGGCGCCATCAGCTAATAGTTGGAGACTGATACCTATAAGATAATATTTAGAACTTGACAAATTCTTACGAGTTCCTATTAAGGTTTACGAGATTAATAAAATACCTTGTGAGGTATGTAAGCCTAATGAATAAGTTATTTGAACCATACATGGATAAAGTGATGAGATATCGATATATTTTAAGACATTAATGGAACATGAGCAACATTGTTGTATGACCCTTCAGATTCTCAAAGACTGTGAACTATATGTTAAAGTTGGGAAACAGGAAATTTGGCTAGACAGTATCTCTTTCTGAGATATACAATCTTGACTGACATAACGACAGTGAATCTGTCTATGATAGAAAGATAGTGATTGAGATACGAAATTAATGAGTCTAGCTAGATCAGACTGTCAGTCTATGGAAAAGTTATGGGCTAGCTGCTCTACAAATGTAAATTACAATTAAAGAAATTAAGGTCAGTGGATGAATAAGTGTAAAGATGGTATTCAAAATGTTAAAAGAGTTGGATAGTGGAGTACTATACCACTTGGAAAAAAAGGATTAAAATGATGAGAGTGAAAAGATAAAAATGTAATAAGAATATAAAATTACATGAGGACTAGGGAACATGAGTATGAAGCAGTTCCCAAATTACGACTAAAAGTGATTTCTTTTTGTTATCACATGATTATGGCTAGATGTAAGATTGAGCCAAACTCGATAGAGGAAATTTAATGATAATCAAAGGAGTAAATAAATGAATTACATTTTTACCGCTAGTAATGTGAATGGAAAAATGTTATATAGATATAACCACCTCGAAATGATAGAAATGGTGCAATTGTATAAATAATGTGGTGATTAAATGGATAATTTGAGGATTCAATCATAGAGTATAAATTATGAAAAGAGTATATTCATAGGTATATTCTAAAATTTAAGTGATATTGAATATACCATAAGAATAAGAGATGTAATGACCATACTACATGAAAAGAGACATGGAGAGAAAATGATTGTCTCATGATTTATTACTGTAAGAGATTATTAACAGTAAAGTCTGCAATGAGATGCAGCCTTGATGGAATAAATGTGAAAATGAATATTGTGAACAATAAAGTGTTCAAAAGAGATACGATGATATGGAAGTGATTAAAGACTGATTGTCAAAATAGAATCAATTTCCATTATCAGACTCCTAGATTCTCTAGTGCCATAGTTGGAGTATGAGTATGAAACGATGAGAATGTATATGCATAGTTCAAGTGAGCATTGCATGTGATGGGAATCTCTGAGTTGCCATATGCTAATAGAAAACAGTAAAAGGCTTTGAGATCCCAAATGTACTGATAGCACCACTCTGTACTAATGTAAATATCTGAGTGTAGTATGGAAACGCTCAAAGATATGTTGAGCGAGCATGTGCATGAGATTTGAAAGCTGCTAGGACAATCACATACTACTGATTTAAATCGGTAAACAATAGTTACCAAACTTTATCGACTTGGCATCAAATGAGAGAAACAGATGATAAATAGTGTAAACAGCTTTTATGTGAAAAGAGATGAAAGTGATAACTCCGGAATTGATAAGAAATTTTAAGGAGTATAAGTATATGGAGAAAAATGATATATAATGGTGTAAACATGTTATGAGAACATTGATATGAATGAGCGATATGATTGATTGCAATGAGTAGTTGTGGAAATGATAAGTCTTCAAGTATTGAATTGTCAGAGTACTCGAATCAAATTTGGAGGACCAAATTCCTTAAAGGTGGGGAGAATGTGAAAACCTAATTTTCTAATAATCGATATAAGCTACAGAATATAGGAATTTAAAAAGAAGATAGTAATTGTTAATATTTGCTAATTATGGAATTAAAGTACATAATGAATAAAGATATATTGTGAAATTAAAATTGAAAAAGAATACAATTTAGTGTAATTATATTTTAGTAATATGTAATAAGAAATAAAGTAAATTAATTATAGGAATTAATAAAATAGACGATAGGAAAAGAAAGAAATTACTAAGATTATAGTATAGAGATTGGAATATAATTTGGGAAATAATATAATCTAATGGTAAATTATGCTTTAAACAATTAATAAGAAATAACGTAAGTTAACTATTGAATTTAACAAAATATATATAAAAAAAAGAAATGAAATATCTGGAAATTGAAAATAATAAAATGCTTCAATAGTATGGGTGTAAATAAATGATTTTAGAAGGGTGATTTAGTATTTTATGGTGTTAGATTTTTACATATGAATAAAATATTATTAAAGTGATAAAATATAGCAAAAAAAGGGGTCATTCTCGTCAGCCATTCAGCACCAGTTCACCATTTCTGCTCTGTTTCATTTTTTTTACTCCACCGACTTACCAATTTTTTGCTGTGTTTCACCATTTCCCTCTCGGTTTGGCCATAAGTCCACTAAGTTTCATCACCAAAACATCAGTTATCCTTCACAAATTCTATTTCTTACTTTAAGAGCTGCATAAACCTAGAAATCCAAGTGCAGAATCGGTGATTAGAGGGCTAATTTTGGGTTTTGCTCTGTTAGGCTACATGGGAAGGTAAAGCAAGAAATATTTTCATTCAATTTTAACTTGTAATCATGATTTATGAGGTTGATAAGTCTATTTACTGCCTTGGATTGAATTTAATTCATGTACAAGTAATTATGGTGTGTTCGATCATGAAGTAGAAGTAAGAAAATTGTTGTGATTTGAGGAATGTTTTGATAGGAATTTGTAAAAATGATGAAACGAATTTCATTTGGAAATTGAATTAATGATTTGAATTGATTATTTATGCTAAATTCTGGAAATTGAGTGAAGAGAGAGGCTGCCAATCCTTGTGTGGCTAAGTGGTGATGATTAAATTCTAATGAACTTAAAGTATTTGATGAATATATTAAGTGAATAGAAAATGTCTATAAGGTTAGAGTTAAGAAAAAAAAAAGAAACAAAGTGCTAAATGTAGATTTCAATTTTTGCTGGAAAACTATCTGTCCGAGCCACATATTTAAAAATTTAGTTTGGAGGTTTTAGAATGAAATAAATTCGGTTTTGGAATTACCTAATTTGGAGTTGTGTAGCCTGAGATATAGGCAGTTGAACACAGAGCACTCAGTGCAGTAGGCGAGGTGCTCTGTGTCAACTTTGAAAATTTGTAGAAATTAGCACAGATTTAATTTGGATGCAAACTTTATGTTTCTAGAAAGGTAAATGAGTTAAGAATAATATGGTTTTGAGTTTGCACAATTTGGACAACACTATCTTGAGATATGGCTCAATTTATACATAGAGGTCAGTAGACAATCTGCCAGAATGCATCTGGAAACAGGGCAAATTTGAGGAATTATTAAAAATAATTTCGAAATGATAAAATTATGAAACTTTCTGTTTTGAATAGGGAATTGGATTAAGATTCATATGGTTTTGGGATTCATAATTGTGGATATCCCTATAATTAGTAATATAAAATTTAATGCACAAAGGTCAGAAACCATCCTATCATATGGGTTAGAATTGGGCTAAACTTTGGAAAATTGTGAGGAACAACATGGAATGAACTAGAAAATGGGCTTTATACTTTAGGATAGGGAATTAAGTCAGATTACATATAAAATTGACGGTGCATTAATCAGAATTCAATATTTTCCGTTATGAATAGAAAGGCATTGATAGGTTGGAAATTCTTATAAAGAATAATTCTTCCTTAATGAGTAGGATTTCTAAGAATGCTTAGTGTATATGTATGTTTTGGAATTGAACTTGTATTGTCACAGCCCGTGACCTTATTTTTCACCTTATTCTATACATCTTATTTGGTTTGACTGTCTGCGATACTTTACTTTTCTTTTACATATAAACAATTACATATTAAATTATAATATGAATTACATCCCCTATTTTAATTCATAAGGAAGTAGTACTGTAGATAAGTCTAAATACAGAAAATAAATGATCATACCTTATTAAATAAATCAAGTTGTCGCATCGTCCCCAACTTCACAGCTGAAGTCCTTTAGATGTCAGACTCTTAGTCCTCGTAAACCTGAAATGTTAATATTAAGGGGTGAGCAAACTATGGCTCAGTAAGGGAATTATATGCCTCACTTGATACTTTGCTATCTATATGCTGAAAAGCTTTTTCATTTTTTCCTATGGGCTCCAGGCTCGCATGTAGGAAGGATACTACAATCGGCTAGGGATCCGAATGGAGTAAGGTAGTTATTTTGAAATACCTATCTTGTCCTGGAACCTAGAAGCAACTGTAGAGAATAATTTCCTTTTCGTTTGGAATTTTAATCCTTTTTACCTTTTTATTCCATAACATTTTCACATTCTTTTCAAAATAATGTTTTTATAAAATAAAGCATTTAAATAAAGTAACTAATATTCATATATTCTTTGAAAAGAATATTAGTTAAATTCTCATCATTCTCATTTAAAACTTATTTCATGTTTTACTGTACAACCATAATTAGTACAGTACTTTAAATAGCAAAATCAGCTATTAAATCTTTTTCGCATAACATATATATCATTTAAATCTAATATTCAATTTAAAAATTAAAATAAGAATATTAGATTTATTTTCCTCCTCTTTCCTTTTTTTTTTTTGGAAAACATATCACATATTCATGTCACATATAGTCTAAGATTCAATTTAAAATCATAGTAAGAATATTAGACTTATAAACTCTTTTTCCTTTTGAAAACATATTACATGTTCATATCACATGTCATATGAAGATCATCTCGTAGTATTAAAATCAGTACTGAAATAAGCATTATGTAAAATGCTGTAAATCACTTTCATTTAACTTATCACATATCATGTAAAACATTTACATTTAACATATAACATATCATATAAAACATTTCTCATATATGGAGACTTAGGCACGCACGCCCAGCCCGTCTACTGGGTCGTTACTCATATCATGCTATAGACCCCGAAGGGTATAAATAATCATGTCAGATCTATGGCCATAGTCTATAATTGTCCTCAGCGGATCACTGATCAGGTGTCAATCGGGACTACATATCACACATATTACATACCACATGTCACATATCAGCATGATAGGATGCCATCTAGTCTCAAAACCGTATTTTTCATCATAAAATAACCTTCATGTAATTTATAAAAATATATAATTTCATAATTTAAAACCATAAAGGTTATAAAATCATTTAGTGAATATTTAAGAAATATATATAAAAATATTCACTTTATTTCTTTTCATTTTTCATCTCGTATTACGTGTAATTTACATATCTGGAGAATTTTCGATGATTTCATTATCACCATTCTCGAAAACATGAATATTTTAAAATCACTTTCATTTTATTCATGTTTTTATGGAAAATATTCATTTTCTCGATTTTCGTGGTTGAAAGTCATTTCTCGTGAAATAAAATCATTTATTATGATTTTATGAAATTTTCTAGAAATTTTCGATAATTTTTCGGCAGTATAACAGCTACCGATTGGCTAGCCTCTTGCACGAAAAATACAGTTTATAATTTCAACCGATACTTCACCACAATTTTCCAACCAATCATTCATCGCAATATTTTCATAAATATTTTCATAAAATATTTCATAATTAAAATCATGCAGACTGAATATCCTTACAGTGCTGCACATGCATCCCTTACTTTTTTCGAGTCGGTGACTTCCTCTTATCGGTCATGCCCGTACTCCATCTTTCCCAATCCATCGTCTCGATCGCTGAGAATAATTTCTGAAAAATTAAATTATAAATTTTAGAATTTTCATAAATAATTTATTAAATTTTTTACTCGAAATCATTTTCCGGAATTCTTACCGAATTTTTGTAATTTCTGAGTTGCCAACTTCCCGGGAATCTCCAAATTCTCGAAATTCTCCTTTTTCCTCTTTTTCTTCCTTTTTCTCTTTTCTTTTTCTTTCTTTCTTTTTCTTTTCTTTCTCTTTCTTTTTCTTTTTCTTTTTCCTCTTCCTTTCTCGGTCAGATCGGTTTAGACCGGTCAGTGTTCCTCCTAGTCGTTCCTCACCGACGGCCGGTTCACCGGCGGTTCAAGCGCCCTTCAGCTGGCAGACGGCACGGCGAAGCTATCGGTGCCCTCTGTTTGCCCTGGATCGGTGACACGGCTACTAGAGGTGCTTATTGGGCCGAGTTGGTCCGGCCCAATATCCGAATCGGTACAGTACCGGTTCGGAACCGGCCCAGCCCGATATGTTACCGGGCTGGGCTGGTTTTAAATATTTAGAATCGGGATCGTTAAGGGCCTGGCCCATTAAGGACCGGGCCCACTAAGGGCTCGACCCAGAACCGGTCCGGTTAAAAAAATAAAAAAGTTATTTTGACTGCAGTTGCACTACAGTGCAACTGCAGTCTGCAGAGGCAAGTCACAGACTTGCCGTTGCCATCAATCCTTTTTTTTATTTTTTTATTTTTTAATTCTAATTAAATAAAAAAAATTTTGGCTTGGCGGCCACTGCACAGTAGTCTTACAGTTGCACTCAGTGCAACTGCAGTCTGCTGAGGCAAGTCACTGACTTGCCTCTGTGTTTGATGGGCAACGGCCATCAATCCTTTTTTTTGTTTTTTTGTTTTTTTTATTTTTTTATTCTAATTTTTTCCTATAAATACCTCTATTCTATCTTCTAGTTTCATTTACATTTCTTCTATATTTTCTCTCAAATCTACTATCTATATTCATCTATTGTTATTCTCTTCACTCACATACTCTCTCAATATTCACTCAAACTCTCTCAAATTCATTTAAATTCCCTTATTCCAAATTTATAATATCATCATTTCCCTTCTAAATTTCATTTTTCTTTTTATTTTATAATTTTACAAATTTTATTTTTAATTTTCAAATTCTAATATATTATATATATCCCTTATTCCAAATTTATAATATCATCATTTCCTTTCTAAATTTCACTTTTCTTTTTATTTTATAATTTTACAAATTTTACTTTTAATTTTCAAATTCTAATATATTATATATATCCCTTATTCCAAATTTATAATATCATCATTTTTTTTATAAATTTTATTTTTCTTTTTATTTTATAATTTTGCAAATTTTACTTTTAATTTTCAAGTTTCAATTTTCAAATTTCAATATATTTTATATATCATACATCTATTTTTTTTAATTTTTAACATATATTTATTTTCAAAAAAAATATAAAAATGTCAAATTTCTTTCGTCGTTCATGCTCTGTTTCTCGACCTTTTGGTTCCACTGAAATTCCTAATTTGGGTGATGAATCATTTAATGAAATCGAACCCGATATTCATTCGGAAGAGGAGCTTCCTTTGGCACCATCGTTTGGTCATGGTCGTGGTCGTGGTCATGGAGGAGGTCATGCTCAAACACAATCATCAGCTGCCACCACTGCTACTACATCATCAAGACTGAAGTTTAGTCGAAAAAAAACAAGCAGGGTATGGGAGTATTTCGACATTGTAGCAAAAGAAGGTGAGACGAATAAATATTGTGCCATCTGTAAATTGTGCAAAGGCGTTTACTCTTATAACTCCGGTGGAGGTGGTGGCGGTACAGGTACGTATAAAAGACATTTAATTACTATAAATAAAATTAATCCTGATGCCGAAGAAAATGAAATTTTAGAAGGTAAACAATCTCAAATTAATACGCATGATGGTGGAAAAAATTTTAATTTTGATAATGTTCAAGCTAGACGTGGTTTAGTTAGATTTGTAGTTAGGATTGAACAACCATTCACAATTTGTGAAAAAACAGGATATTCAGAATTTGTTTGTAAATATTTACAACCCACATATAAATCTGTTTCTAGACATACAATTAAAAGAGATTGCATGGATATGTTTAAAGAATATAGACAAGCTTTAATTGATAAACTTAGTAATATTTCATCTAGGGTTAGTTTAACTAGTGATATATGGACTAGTACTAATGGTATAAGTTATCTTGTTATAACTTGTCATTGCATAGATGAAGATTGGTCCAAGCAAAAACGAATTTTATCTTTAGATGTAATAGAAGAAGCACATAATTCATATACTATTCATAAATATATTACTAAAGTTTGTAAATTATATGGACTAGAAAATAATAAAGTTTTTGCTATTACTTTTGATAATGCTTCTAGTAATACTGTAGCTATTCCTAATTTAATTAAAAGTTTAAATCCTGTTATGCAAGGCATATTTTTTCATGCAAGATGTGCATGTCATATTATAAATTTATGTGTTCAAAGTGGTTTTAGTTCTAGATGTACTGGTACTGGCATAGGTCCAATTGATAAAATTAAAATTTTAGCAAAATGGATTCGCACACCAAGTAATAAACGTGAATGGAAGCAAATTTGTATAACAAATAATATACCTGTTAAAGCGATTCCACTTCCGTGGAAACAAGATGGAATTCACTTCATCGTTTGCTTTCTTCTATTTTACCTTATAAAGCATTTGTTACTCCTTTTTATAACAATTATACAAGTAGCACACATTTAGTACTTTTTGAAGAAGATTGGACTTTTATTGAATATTGTGTTGATTTATTACCTACTAAGATGCAACCGAAAGATTTTCAACTCAATTTTATCCAGCTACACCGTATTTTGTTCCTATTATCTACACAATGTTTGACAAATTTGTAAAATTTAGGAATCATGAAACTTTAAGTTCTTTTGTATATGATATGGAGGAAAAATTTAAAAAATATTGGGAAATAATTCCTCCTATTTATTGTATTGCAACTTTACTAGATCCTAGTCAAGGTGAGGTAAATATAGAAATTTTTTTTGATTGTTATAAAGAATTTCTTGGTCTTGATTCTATTGAGGATCAAAAGTCCTCAATTAACAATCTTTTTCGAGAATTGTTTAATGTTTATGAAACAAAAAGGGAGCAATTCAACTTTAATCGAGAAGAAGAAGATTCATACGAAGAAACCGAAAGTAGCAAAAAAGGAAAAGGAATTTTAAACGCAATTAAGGAAGCAGCAAAGAAGAGAATGAAGCTAAAAGGAAAAGCGAGCGGATCGGGATCGGGATCAACAACTTGACGAAGTTCTAGCTTCAATGAGCTAGGATTTTTCTTAAGTCAAGATTTTTCTGTAGATGATAACTTTGATCTTCTCCAATGGTGGAAAGAAAACCAAAAACAATTTCTAGTTTTAGCTTCCATGGCCCGAGATGTTTTTGCTGTGCAAGTTTCTTCTGTTGCTTCGGAATCCGCATTCTCGACGTGTGGAAGAATTATTGGAGACCATCGAATCACTCTTAATTCGGATTCATTGTGCATGTTAACATGCCTTAAAGATTGGTTTGATGCAGAATCGCGCAATGTCGAACTTGGAATGACCAATGAATTTACTGATAATAATTCAAAAGAGGAGGAAGAAATTTCCAAGGCAATCCGTATAAATTATGAAGAGTAGAGAATAATCTTTTTTTTTGTAAATTGTATGTAAAATTGTTAATAAGTTTAGTCATAGTGAATATTTTTATGGACTACGGTCCCGTGGTTTTTACCCTTCCAACTTTTGAAGGGGTTTTCCACGTAAAAAATCTTTGGTCTCTTACTCTCTCCTTTTTCTACTTTGTTGTTGTTGTTGTTATTATTATTATTATTATTATTATTACATACCAAATTAATTAATGTTATACTTATCTATGTTTAAAATAAATAAATATTTAAAATACAAAATGAATTAATATTTTAAAAACATATTAAATAAATGAATAAATAAATAAATGAATAAATATTAAGTAAATGATATTTCAAATATAATAAATTATTTTAAATGCAAAATGAATATAATAAATGAATATAAATAAAGATATGCAAAATGAATATAATAATAATATTCATAATATCATTATTTGTATTTTGAATCAAATATCATTTTATCATAATATTATATTCATAATATAACTTTAATTTATTATAACAATAATTTTATTAGATAATTTTATAATAGTTTATTTTTACATTATTGTTACATTAATTAAATAAATTATAATATAACTTTATAATAAATTATTGTTAAATTAAACTATTAACATTATTTATTATAAAAATAAATTTATTAGATTAAATTATTAAAATATATTAATATATATTAAAATAAATTAATATAAATTTTTAAAAATATAAATTTTCAAAAATAAAAATTTTAAAAAGCAAAAAAAAAAGGAAACCGGTTCGGTCAGGTCCGGTTCGCCTCTTATAAAAGATAGAACCGGTCCGGATCAGACCGGTTTACTACCGATTCAGACCGGTTCTATTTTGGTTAGGGCTAGAACCGATGAAAACCGGCCCGCTCCGGCCCGTACTTGCGGATCGAGTCGATTTTCCTTCGATTTCTTCCGCCTCTTCGCCAGCCCTCCTCCGCCGTTCACCGAGCCTCGAGTGGCATCC
Organism: Heritiera fomes; assembly: GCA_032173925.1. Lineage (NCBI taxonomy): Eukaryota > Viridiplantae > Streptophyta > Magnoliopsida > Malvales > Malvaceae > Heritiera > Heritiera fomes. Next base: position 35,202,904 of record JAPDPM010000002.1, on the reverse strand, counting down.
TTCCTCTTCCTCTAGCGGTGCTTCGGTGGCAGTGGTGGTGGCCAAATCGGTCGGCACCGCCGTTTCCTATTTTCTTTTCTCTTCCCAGTTTCCTCTGTTTTGCGTCCTCCATTCCGCTTCTGTTTTTCCTTTTTCCCGCCGTCGGCCTCCTCTTCTCACATCGCCGGCGTCGTTCCCTTCTCTTCTTCTCTCTCATCCCGCTAGCAGTGGCAAGTTTGTTGCCGGCGGTTTCCGGCTGGGAAGGAATCGGGCTCAGTCCCGATTCTTCCTATTTCTTTCTTTTTTTTTATTTTATCCTCTTTTCTATTTTTATCTATATCATAATATATATTTATTTATATAATGTGTATATATATAGATATAATATAACAATATATATACTTTATATTTATGTTATACATTTTAAATATAATAATATTAATTTATATATAGTATTGTACTATATAATATATATATATATATATATATATATATATATATATATATATAAAGAGGTGCATATATATATGTATATTATGTATTACAAAATGTATATCTAGTATATATATATGTATATTTATATCCTTAAAAATTTTAATAACCTTTACACATATTTATATGTTGTATTTACTATATATAATTATACAACTTTCAATATAACATTTATATTTTACATTCTCATATATGTATATATATTTTATATATACATAAAACATTATAATTGTATACATATGTATTATTTAACTTTATGAAATAGTATATATATTCCTATATACTAACGTATATAAATATATACTATATAGCATTTACATACATATGTATTTGTATAAAAACATGTGTAAATATATTTATATAATCTAATTATATAAATATATTTTTATACACATTCTATTTTTATTTGGATTTTAACTTAACCAAATAATATTTGCTTCTCTTCATTATTTTTTTCAAAATTTAAATGTCTTTCTCTAAATTTCTAATTTTCATCACTTCTTTAATTTTCGAAATTTCAACGATATTCCATCTTGTAAATAAATTTTATTTATTTACTTTAATTTATTTATTTCCTCTTATCTATTTCTTTAATATTAATTTCCAAAAATAGAAAATTTGCGGTTATCACATTCTCCCTACCTTAAGAAATTCGGTCCTTCGAATTTAACTTAATTCATAAGGTGGTAGCATCCTGTATACTTATCATTCTTGACATTTTGATCATCTTCCGTATTATACTGCTAGTATACCTTTAAGATCATAATCGCCTTTTATACCTCTATATATCATTTCTCATCATATACTTATACTCCCTTAAATTTCTTATCAATTGGGAGTTATCCATTTCCACTCCTTTTCATATCACATATGATTCATATTATTCATCATCCATCTTCCTTTTTTGGTGCCAAGTCGATACATTTTGATAATTATCATTTACCGATTTAAATCAATAGTATGTAATGGTCCAGTAGCTTTCACATCTCGTGCATCCGCTCACTCAACATATCATCGAACGCTTCCGTATTACGCTCAAACATTTTTACATCATGTATGGAGCGGTGCTGTCTATAAATTTGGAATCTCAAAGCCTTTTGCTATTTCCCATAACATATAGCTACTCAGAGATTCCCATCACATATAGAGCTAACTGGAACTTCACATACATTCTCATCATTTTATAATCATATTTCGACTATGGCACTAAAGAATCTAAGAGTTTGATAATGGAGGAGTGATTTTATTAGACTATCAGTCTATAATCACTTCCATATTATCATATCTCTTTTAGATTCTTCATTATTATCCTCAATACTCTTTTCATATTTATTTCATCAACTGCTGCAGTTTATTTGCAGACTTTACTATTTACCACCTTTTACCATAATTGAATCAGGAGATAATCATTTTCTCCCCATATCTACTTCCATGTAATCTCATCATTACATCTGTTATTCTTATGGTATACTCTATGTCACTTAGGTTTTAGAATATACCTGAGAATATACTCTTTTGATAATTTAGATTCCATTATGGCATAATCAAATTATAATTTAATCTTCTCATTATTTAACTTCATCATTGAATTTATAATTATCAGTTTAATCATCTCATTATCCATATAAATCCATTATTTCCATCATTTCGAAGTGGTATATATATATATATATCATTTTTATTCCATTTACATAACTGACAGTAAAATGTAAATTACTTCTTTACTTCTTTACTTCTTTGAGTATAATTACTTTTCCTCTATCGAGTTTGGCTCGATCTTACATTTAACCATAATCATGTGATAACCACAAAAATAACTTTTAGTTTTAAATTTGGGAACTATTTCATATTTGTGTTCCCTTTTCATCATGTACTTTCCTCTTATGACATGTTCATCTTTTCCTTCATCATTATTTCAGTTACTTTTCATCAGTGGTAAAATATTTCACTATTAAATTCCTTTAACCTTTTACATATCATCTTTATGTTTATTCATCCACTGACTTTAACCTTTTACTTATTAGTCACGTCAGTAGAGCTGCTAACCCATAAACTCTCGATAACTAGACCCAGTACCTTCTGTATCTCGATAACTATCTCTTCATCATAGACAGATCTACACTGCTCTGTCATTCGAGATCATATATCTTAGAAAGAGATACTGTCTAGCCCATCTTTTATTTGCCAATCTTAACATATAGATTACAATCTTTGAGAGTCCGTAGGGTCATACCACTATGCTGCTCATTTTCCATTGATGTCTTATACTGTATCAGTATATCATTACTTTATCCATATCTGGGTGCCTCATTCATTAGGCTTATATATCTCATAAGGAATTTCATTAACCTCGTAAACCTCAATAGGAACTCGTGATAATTTTATCGAGTTCAAATCATTATCATCTTATGATCACTAGTTTCTAACTTTTCATCTAGTGATACCTTGTACAGATATTGGTCTTATAAACTCTTTATACATCTCTGATTAAATCAATTTAAGGCATCAATTTCATATCAATGATTATTTGTTCTTAATAAGAACTTATAAATTAATAGGAATTTAATACACCATTTAATTCATCCTCAAATCATATCATCTGTATTTCTATCAATTATCCTTATATGAGTGAATTTCATTATTCACTAATTTTTTTTTTCAGAATTATTTCTTAAGCTTTTCGGATTCCTTTACGTTCTCCGATATAAGCTTAGAAATAACTTTCATATTCACAATCAAGTCAATGTTAGCTCGATTTTTCCAATCTATATAACTTTAAAAATTTATCAAGAATCTCATCCGATACTTCCTTTAATCACACATCTCTTATCATTTTGGACATTTCATCTTTGTGTCCTATCATTTCCACTGTATATCCTCAAGGCAGAGACATTTAATATTTAAATCATTTTAACATCTACTCCGCCTTGATTCACTTATTTCCTTCTACTTCACAGCATATTGATCATCTTAATGAATATACTATATCAAGTGTCATCATTTGATTAACACCTTTCACAGCTAACCGATTTATTACTACTGTAATTTACTTTTACAATCATTTTCATTTAATAATTCAGGTTAGCTACTGTCTTCCTCATCGCTTATCTTCACTTACTGTTCTTATGCATATTCTCCAATTTCATATACTCCATACAGTACATTATTCTATAAAACATATTCCAAAATATTTCAGTTCTATAATTATCCATTAAATACTTCAGAAACTAGAATAACAGTATAGAATCGGAATTAACTGTACTGCTATGGATTACATCCTCTATACTGATCTCTTTCTTATTCATCATCTGTAATCATATTACTTTTCATCATATCCCATGATCCCGTAATCATATCCCGTTAATACACTTTTTAATTCAGACCCTCAAAAATCAATAATAGAGTCGCTCATCCTACGACTTCCCTATAACTATTCGAGTCACATCAGCACTCCAAGTATAGTGAAATTTATAATCAGGATCGTTATACTCATATTATGGCCTTTATACCGGCAATAACTCCATTACTATCAATAAGTTCAAAATCGACTTGATTTATCACAATTCAAAACATAATCTCACATAGGGCATTTTCGTCATTTCACATTTTTTTCTCCTCATTATACATTTAAATCAGTAATCTTATTATCAATTTGCTGATATTACCCCTTTCTCGTACCAATATCAGTATTTTAAGATCTTATTCGATTTCGACAGAGAAGTCCACTAGGATCCATAATTGAATTATTTTGCATGCAATGTAGCTTTACATCATCAATTTGTCTGTCAAATCAATCAATTTCAACTTCTGTTGGTCTATTTTGACTCTCGGTAAAATTTTAGAGGCAGGGGTATTTTGGTTATTTTTGGTCAAAAATATTCTCTCTCCTCAAAATACCTTCAATCTGTGATCTTAAAGTCTATTTAATGATGATATTTTATTCCCCTCCTTTATATCATCACTTTCAGGTCTCAGTTCGATCCGGACAGAAAAGTACTAGTAGGGCCTCACCGAGTCCATTTCTGTTCCTTACGAACCGACCTTCATTTAGATTATAAGATCACCATTTCAGTTAACATTCCTGAGCCGTTTTCCATTTTTGACATCTTTAGTTCATAATTCTCACCCCCTTCAAAACACTTAACTCAATTTACAATCATTTATTTTCTCTATGTATTTAGACTACTCAGTACTACATGGGATGTTAACCTTTTCAACACATTTTCTTTCCAAAAGTATCGACAGACATCAGGCCAACCCTACTTTGATACCATTAAATCTGTCATAGCCCGTGACCCTATTTTTCACCTTATTCTATACATCTTATTTGGTTGAGCTGTCTGCGATACTTTACTTTTCTTTTACATATAAACAATTGCATATTAAATTATAATATGAATTACATCCCCTATTTTAATTCATAAGGAAGTACTACTGTAGATAAGTCTAAATACAGAAAATAAATGATCATACCTTATTAAATAAATCAAGCTGTCGCATCGTCCCCAAATGCACAGCCGAAGTCTTTTAGATGTCAGATTATTAGTCCTCGAAAACCTAAAATGTTAATATTAAGGGGTGAGCAAACCATGGTTCAGTAAGGGAATTATATGCCTCACTTGATACTCAGCTATCTATATGCTGAAAAACTTTTTCATTTTTTCCTATGGGCTCTAGGCTCGCATGTAGGAAGGATACTACAGTCGGCTAGGGATCCGGACGGAGTAAGGTAGGTATTTTGAAATACCTATTTTGTCCCGGAACCTAGAAGCAACTGTAAAGAATAATTTCCTTTTCGTTTGGAATTTTAATCCTTTTTACCTTTTTATTCCATAACAGTTTCATATTCTTTTCAAAATAATGCTTTTATAAAATAAAGCATTTAAATAAAGTAACTAATATTCATATATTCTTTGAAAAGAATATTAGTTAAATTCTCATCATTCTCATTTAAAACTTATTTCATGTTTTACTGTACAACCATAATTAGTATAGTACTTTAAATAGCAAAATCAGCTATTAAATCCTTTTCGTATAACATATATATCATTTAAATCTAATATTCAATTTAAAAATTAAAATAAGAATATTAGATTTATTTTCCTCCTCTTTCCATTTTTTTTTGGAAAACATATCACATATTCATGTCACATATAGTCTAATATTCAATTTAAAATCATAGTAAGAATATTAGATTTATAAACTCTTTTTCCTTTTGAAAACATATTACATGTTCATATCACATGTCATATGAAGATCATCTCGTAGTACTAAAATCAGTACTGAAATAAGCATTATGTAGAATGCTGCAAATCACTTTCATTTAACTTATCACATATCATGTAAAACGTTTACATTTAACATATACCATATCATATAAAACATTTCTCATATATGGATACTTAGGCACGCACGCCCAGCTCGTCCACTAGGTCGTTACTCATATCATGCTATAGACCCCGAAGGGTATAAATAATCATGTCAGATCTATGGCCATAGTCTATAATTGTCAGCATACCACTGATCAGGTGTCGGTCGGGACTACATATCACATATCACATATTACATATCACATGTTACATATCAGCATGATAGGATGCCATCTAGTCTCAAAACCGTATTTTTCATCATAAAATAACCTTTATGGAATTTATAAAAATATATAATTTCATAATTTAAAACCATAAATGTTATAAAATCATTTAGTGAATATTTAAGAAACATATATTAAAATATTCACTTTATTTCTTTTCATTTTCTATCTCGTATTACGTGTAATTTACATATCAGGAGATTTTCGGTGATTTCATTATCACTATTCTCGAAAACATGAATATTTTAAAATCACTTTCATTTTATTCATGTTTTTATGGAAAATATTCATTTTCTCGATTTTCGTGGTTGAAAATCATTTCTCGTGAAATAAAATCATTTATTATGATTTTATGAAATTTTCTAGAAATTTTCGATAATTTTTTAGCAGTATAACGGTTGCCGATTGGCTAGCCTCCTACACAGAAAATACAGTTTATAATTTCAATCGGTACTTCACCACAATTTTCCAACCAATCATTCATCGCAATATTTTCATAAATATTTTCATAAAATGTTTCATAATTAAAATCATGCAGATTGAATATCCTTACAGTGCTGCACATGCATCCCTTACCTTTTCCGGGTCGGCGACTTCCTCTTATCGATCGCGCCCGTACTCCATCTCTCCCGATCCATCGTCTCGATAGCTGAGAATAATTTCTGAAAATTAAATTCTAAATTTTAGAATTTTCACAAATAATTTATTAAATTTTTTACTCGAAATCATTTTTCGAAATTCTTACCGAATTTCCGTAATTTTCGAGTTGCCAACTTCTCGGGAATCTCTGAATTCCCGAAATTCTCCGTTTTCCTCTTTTTCTTCCTTTTTCTCTTTTCTTTTTCTTTCTTTCTTTTTCCTTTCTTTTTCTTTCTTTTCTTTTTCTTTTTCCTTTTTCATTTCTTTTTCCTCTTCCTTTCCCGGTCAGACCGGTTCAAACTGGTCAGTGTTCCTCCTCCCCGGTTCCTCACCGACAGTCGGTTCACTGGCGGTTCAAGCGCCCTTCAGTTGGCCAACGGCATGGCGAAGCTATCGGTGCCCTCTATTTGCCATGGATCAGTGACACGACGGTGGATCGAGTCGATTTTCCTTCAGTTTCTTCCGCCTCTTCGCCAGCCCTCCTCCGTCGTTCACCGCACCTTGAGTGGCATCCTTCCTCTTCCTCTTCCTCTGGAGGTGCTTCGATGGCAGTGGCAGTGGCCAAATCGCCCGGCACCGCCGTTTCTTATTTTCTTTTCTCTTCCCGATTTCCTCCTTTTTACGTCCTCCATTCTGCTTCTGTTTTTTGTTTTTCTCACCGTCGGCCTCCTCTTCTCACATTGCCAGTGTCTTCCCTTCTCTTCTTCTCTCTCATCCCGCCAACAGTGGTAGGTTTGTTGTCGGCAGTTTCCGGCTGGGAAGGAATCGGGTTCTGTCCCGATTCTTCCTATTTCTTTCTTTTTTTATTTTATCCTCTTTTCTATTTTTGTCTATATCATAATATATATTATATTTATATAATGTATACATATAGATATAATATAACAATATATATACTTTATATTTATGTTATACATTTTAAATATAATAATATTAATTTATATATAGTATTGTACTATATATAATATATATAAAGAGGTACATACATATATATATATATGTATATTATGTATTACAAAATGTATATCTAGTATATATATATATATATGTATATTTATATCCTTAAAAATTTTAATAACCTTTACACATATTTATATGTTGTATTTACAATATATAATTATACAACTTTCAATGTAAAATTTATATTTTACATTCTCATATATGTATATATATTTTATATATACATAAAACATTATAATTGTATACATATGTATTATTTAACTTTATGAAATAGTATATATATTCCTATATACTAACATATATAAATATATACTATATAGCATTTACATACATATGTATTTGTATAAAAACATGTGTAAATATATTTATATAATCTAATTATATAAATATATTTTTATACGCATTCTATTTTTATTTGGATTTTAACTTAACCAAATAATATTTGCTTTTCTTCATTATTTTTTTTCAAAATTTAAATGTCTTTCACTAAATTTCTAATTTTCATCACTTCCTTAATTTTCAGAATTTCAACGATATTCCATCTCATAAATAAATTTTATTTATTTACTTTAATTTATTTATTTCCTCTTATCTATTTTCTTTAATATTAATTTCCAAAAATAGAAAATTTACGGTTATCACATGTATGACTCATCTTCTGCAGCTCCGAAGCTAAATAAATGAAATGGGAAAGGAGACGAATAAGAACATAATCATTGGCTCAAGGCCACAAAGTGTACGGTTTAAATGAAATAACACCGTACAGTGACTTGGAGCGGTGTAGGAGCTCAAATCTTAAATTTGAAGATTGAGGAAGATGATTTCTAATCATTGAGGTAAGTGGGTTAAATAAACCATACTAGTATCATCTTGTAAGAGTTGAAAGAAATCTGTATTCGATAATTATCTAATTTATATCAAGTTTGGTGAAATACGATGGAAAAGACTACGATGGTAAGTCTTGGTAAGATTCTAGTTGACTTGATGTGTTCGTGAGTAGTATTCTTCTGGAATAAAACCTTATTTGTGACTTGTGCATTATGTGTATGACTTGTTTATGCTTATTGAGTATATAGAATTGTATAAATTGTCGGTGCCTGCATTATGAGAAATGCATGTGATTTATTAAGTTGCACCAAGTAAGCATGCTAATATATGGTGATAGTTTGGGAATGAATATGTGAAGTAGTATACAGTATATATGCAGCTTACGATGTTTAAATTCATGGACCTCGAATAACACCTAATTGTATTCATTGTAGCTAGGATAATGGAATTGTATGACAACTGATGTATATATGTGACTCGAGGATTTGAATGATTTTTAGAACATTACTACTAGAAATCATATGCCAAGATGGCAAACCTGAGTAAAACTCAATCTTTTGTAGCATGTGAGCCACCTCTAGAGAACTCAAAGGACCTACGTGCTACATAGATTCTTTGAAACTGTGGGAGCCACCTCTAGAATACTTTGAGAGCTAAGTGCTACACGAGTTCCGATGAACCAATAGAAAACATACGCCATAGAGGCCAATCCGAGTAAAACTCATTTCCTTGTACTGTGTGAGCCACCTCTAGAGAACTCAAAGGAACTAGGTGCTACACAGATTCTTCGAAACTGTGGGAGCCACCTCTAAAGTCCTATAAGAGCTAAGTGCTACACGAGTTTCGATGAACTATTAGAAAGCATGGGCCATAGAGGCTAATCCAAGTAAAACTCATTCCTTTGTATCGTGTGAGCCACCTCTAGGGAACTCAAAGGAACTACGTGCTACACAGATTCTTTGGAATTGTGGGAGCCACCTCTAGAGTCCTTTGAGAGCTAAGTGTTCCATGTGTTTCGATGAACCATTAGAAAGCATGTGCCATAGAGGCCAATCCGAGTAAAACTCATTCCTTTGTACCGTGTTAGCCACCTCTAGAGAACTCAAAAGAACTACGTGCTACACAGATTCTTCGAAACTGTGGGAGCCACCTCTAGAATCTATTGAGAGCTAAGTGCTACACGTGTAATGATGAATCACGGGAAATCATATGCCAATGAGACAATGGATAAACGATTGTGATCTGTGAATGTGACAACTATCATTAGATAAGATAGATATTATAAATATGACAGAGAATTGGAATAATTGTTGAACTTTACTTATATTATGCTATAACATCATGTGCTATTTGAAATGGTTATTTATTTCACGCTTAACCATATCGATGAAAGGAAAGAAAAGGATGATATTGTGCGAGTTAAAGATATGAAGAAAAGTATGAATGAGCCTATACAATCTGTTGTAGATTATATGATAGTAGCTAATCTTGACAGAGTGCATACATGATATTTTATGGAGTTCATGCATGTATGATCATATTTTACGAGATGAGCCTAGCCTGTATTTATTTAAGCTAGTTACTGAGCCGTGGATTGCTCACCCCCTTAAATTTAACATCGACAAATCATACGGGTTGATATCCAGCTCAGGCTTCATATATGCTCTCTCGAGAATTGTACCTAGCTATGTTACTCATCTACGTTCTCCGAGCCTTGCTTATATGCTTTTGAGGTATACAATGGTATATCATTTTGATAATTATGCAAACTTTATTTTTACAGTACTAGGAAGTAAATAGGATGTAACTTTGGATAGCACTAGATTATTATATTGGTTAATGTGGTTATCGAGTACGATTCGGGATAAGATTATGCTTTGAAATACGTATAAACTGTAAACAAAAGAATGCGAAATTATTTGTGAGTTGGATCTTGAGAAACATGAGATGCATTTTTGTATAAATTGTGGAAATTAAAGCTGGTTGTATTGTGAAAGTTAGAAATGTATTTTTAATGCAGGTGATTTTATTGGGAAATTGATAAAATACAAGGGGAAGGTTTTCGACCCATTTCTTTTGGGATAAGTGAATATGAGGCTAAGATAGTTATATTCACCTTGAGATTTATAATATAGCCAGAGCAATAATATTATTAAGGCAAGATTTAGTTTAGTTACTACACTAACACTGAATACAAACCGTAAATAGAAAAAGAAAAATTTAGTTCGAAATTTTTTAAAGGAAATAAGGTAAGTGTGAAGTGAACGTCACGGTCTTCGGGTCGTGACACGAATCCACTCCATAACTAAAGATCAAGTTCCTTACTTCTCATGGGATAGGTGATGTCCGAGGTGACTAATATTTGGATCGTTAGTGTTACATGACAACCTTGAAGGTGAAAGAAAAAAGGAATGAAACACTCACCATAGAAATATCAAATCAAAGGCTTGAGATAAATAAGAGCCAACTTGTGCTAGGAGATGAACTCATCAATGTCCTTTATGGTAAGAAAAGTGAAGACAGCAAATTTTTCATACCTAGTTTGTAAATAAGTGAAGGAACTAAAAAAATTAAGTATTGAGAGGTATTTTGAAAAATTTTTATTATCTTAAGTGATGAAACCGAAGATTTGAGTTTAGTGCATTTAAAAATATATGATTAATATATATATATATAATTGAGATTTATATAACCTACTTTATATATATTAATTCAATAAAGAAAATAAATAGATATTTTGTACATTAATGATATAAGCTAACAAACATATAAATGCACTTACAAAACCTAAGTGCATATATTATAAGTGATTAGATAATTAAAAGAACAAATAAATATATATGTATTTATTTAATTAAATAAAGGATACAAGTATATTAAATTAAATGTGATATACACATGAGTATATGAAATATATATAAAATAAATAAAAAAATATATAAATATATTAAGTATAAAATATATATTTAAAATAATGGAAAAATAAAGCATATACATATTATTATATATATTAGACATAAAATATATAATATATATAATTAAGATAAGAATGCAGGTATAGTATATATCATACAAGAAATATACATATATATATATATATATATATATATATAATATAAGAGATATTAAATAGAAAAATAATAAACTAATAAAACCCGATTGGCTTCCTGCGAAAGCCAATCCGGTTTCACCTCCTCCCACTAACGTCGGAGCAGATTTGAAAAACAAAGAAAAGGTCCTCTACAAACCAACATACAACCATAGAGAAGTAAGATTGGCAAAAGAGAAAGAGATTAAGAACGAGAAAGAGAGAGAAAGAAATAGAAGGAATGATCATGAGACAGAAAGAGTGAAAAGGAGCAACGATGATGGGCCTCCATTAACGATCAAACAATGGAGAATGCTGCAAGATCAAGCGAGGAAGAGGGGTGGAATCCAAGCTGGAAACTTGAACTGTGTAAGGTTATCGGTAATTGCATTAGGACTGGTTTTAGAGCTGTCTAGAGCTATTTTTTCCGGGCTGTGAGGCTGAGTCGATGGCCTAAAAACAGAGAGAAAAGTGGCAACCATAGAGAGAAAAGTGGCAACCATGGAGAGAAACTGAAGTTGCTGCAGGGAACCACATTCGGTGTTGTGGGTTGTTATAGGCTAGGTTGAAAGGAAGGGTTCTTGTGGCATTTTGAAGGAAGAGAAGAGCAAGGAAATGGTGGTAGTTGGGTGTGAGTTTTATGCCTAAAAGAGAGGTTGCAATACAGGTGGCAGTAGGGATTTTGAGGTGGTCCTATAAGCTGGATCCGTTAGCTTCCTGGAGGGTAGAAAATGTCCAAACAGAACCTTTTAAGGGCTGATCTAGACCTATGAAATAGGGAGTCCTAAGGTGAAATGTGACTGGTTTAGGTGCAGATTTAGAGCAATAAGAATGTGGCTAAAACAGAGTTTAATTGGGACTGTATAAGGTGTGAAACAAGGCTAGTTTAGCATCGTTCGTTTGGCTTTTTTAACATGCTGTATAAGGGACATCGATTATTTGGCCCAGCAAGAAAGTTAGTTCAAGGGTTAAAAATAGTATCCAACCTAGAGACTTGAGTTGGGGCCAAATAAGGGAGGTTGCTGCTGTCTCAGGATTGAAAGGTTTAAATGGCAATCACAAATCGAAACATTGAAGGCCAAACAAAGATATAAGGCTCGGCTTTGATAAATTTTAAAGGTAAAAGTAAGACTTTGTGTTATTTAGTTTTAAGACTAAGTATATGTATGCCTGTATGTATATCATGGATATAATAAGAATGGGTATTGTGCATTGATTATATATATGTATATGTGTGTGTGTGTGAAAGTGTACGTGCTTGTGTGGCTACTATGAAGTCTTTAGTATAGATATATGGCAATAGTAGGATATATATATATATATAGGTGTACATAAGGATATAAAAATACATACACACACATATATATACATGACTATATGTCATGTATATATAATTAGGAATGAATTTGGTATAGGATTTAATTGAATATTTAGAGGAAAAGAGGTGGTATGAAATGTAGCTAAGCAAAGCTTTTCAAGAATAAGCAATTATATATTTAGTTGAGATTTATGTGTATAAATATAAATATATATTATATAGACCTATATATGCATATATATATATATATGTATATATATACACAGAAAGTGTATGGTACTGGAGAGTTGAATTTGGGCATAGTAATGAACTTAGGTAATTATGATTTGTGTTAGACGTTTGCCTTAACACGTGATTCAGTCTAATTAGAATGAGTTATTGAGACAGGAAACAAATTGTATTTGAAGTGAATCAAAGCAATATTGGAGTCTGATTTTTGGACTAGACGTTCGTAGAAGATATTCACTAAGGATGTAAGGTAAGTGGATTGAGTAAGCTTTAGTACCATCTCATAGGAAATACTTAAGCTTATTTAATAATTAAGTTAGCATATGAATTAAGAGGTGAAATGTCATTGATCGGGCTACTAAGGTAAGATGTAAAAATATGACTGAATTATGAATCTGGAAAATGCTTGGGCTTGAATTGAAATATTGTTTTCTACTTTATGTGTTGTGGCCAGCCTTTAATGGTATCAGAGCATGGTTGGCCTGATGTCTGTGAATACTTTTGGAAGAAAAAAATGTTAAACATCCCCGGTAGTACTGTATCGTCTGAATACATAGAGAAAATAAATGATTGTAAATTGAGTAAAATGAATTAAAGGGAGTGAGAAAGTATAAATTGAGAATGTTAAAGAAATAATAGGCTCAGAAATTACCAGAAGATTGGTGATTCTTTTAATCTAAATGAAGGCCTGTTCGGTAAGGAATCGAAAGGACTCGGTGAAGGGCCCCACCAGTACTTTTCGGTCCGGATCGAACTGAGACCTGAAAGTGATGATATAAAGGAGGAGAATGCAATATCATCATTAAATAGACTTTAAGATCACTGATTGAGGGTAATTTGAAGAGAGAGAAAATTTTTGGCAAAAAAATGACCAAAATACCCCTGACTCTAAAATTTTACCGGGAGTCAGAATAGACCAATAGAGGTTGGAATTGATTGATTTGACAGAGAAATTAATGATATAAAGCTGAATTACAAGTAAAATAATCCAATTGTGGATCTTAGTAGACTTCTCTGTCGAAATCGAGTGAGATCTAAATTGCTGATATAAGTTTCAGAAAGGATACTATCAGCACATAAATGATCAGATCATTGATTTAAATGTATACTGAGGAGAAAGAAATAAATGTCAAAATGATGAAAATGCCCCTATGTTGGGCGATGTTTCAAATAGTGATAAAATCAAGTTAATCTTGAATCCATTGATAGTAATGGAGTTATAAATGGCATAGAGGATGTCATATGACTATAGCGATCCCTATTACTGATTCCACTGACACTTAGATTATGGACGCGAGTGGTGAGTGACCTAGTGAACGGGCTGGGCCTTACGATTGATCCTTGAGGGGGCTAGTGTGCTCGCCAAAAGAGGACGGTATAGATATGTATAGGCGAACGGCGGACGGGCCGGGGCCTTACATGATGCGATCCATAGAAGTGTAGTGGAATGTTGCAAAATGATTGGCCCGGTTATTGATTGTAAGGGCCTGGATTAAGAGTGTATTGAACGGGATCGTTGAATGCTATGAAAAGTGAAATGATTACAGGAATTGACTGATGAAGTGAATAACTGTAATAAATTGGTTAGCTGTAACATGTGTTGATAACTGTTATGCTTAATACAGCTTACTATAATGAGGTATGTAAGGCTGTAAAGTATGAGTGAACAATGAAATCAAGGTAGAGTGTGTGTCAAAATGATTTGAATAGTAAATGTCTCTGCCTTGAGAATACACAGTGAAAATGACAGGGCATAAGGATGAGATGTCCGAAATGATAAGAAATATGTGATTAAAGAAGTATCGGATTTGATCTCTGATAGAACTTCCAGAGTTATATAAATTGGAGGAATCGAGATAACATTGACTCGATTTTGAATATGAAACCTGATTCTAAGCTTATATCGGAGAACTTAAGAAAATCTGAAAGCTTAAGGAATCTACTCTGGAAAATGAAATTAAGGAAGTTGGCTGCATAAGTGTAAAAGAGAGCAGCACAAATGATTTTAATAAGTAGATGAATCGATATGATATAGTAAATGGTTACTATGTAATAAAGTTCTTATAAAGAACAAGTATTCATCTACATGATGAAATGGACGCTTTATGGATTTGATTTAATAAACATGAGGAGTTAATAAGACTAGCCTCAGTATAAAGTGTCCTTAGATAAAAGATTGGAGACTGATGTCCATAAGATGATTAGAACTCGGAGTGAATTTTACGAGTTCCTATTGAGATTACGAGGTTAACGATTTGCCTTGTGAGGTATATAAGCCTAAGGAAAGAGGCATCCATACATGAGTAAATTGATGAAATACTGATAGAGTTTAAAGTACAAATGGAAAATGAGCAGCATTGTGGTATGACTCTTAAACTCTTAAAGACTGTGGAATTATGTAAAGATTGGCAATTAAGAGGTTTGGCTAGACAGTGTCTCTTTCTGAGATATATAATCTCGAAATGACAAAATGACGGTGAATCTGTCTATGATAGAGAGGTAATAATTGATATACGAAAGTAATGAGTCTAGCTAGATACTACTGCCAGTTTATAAAAGAGTGATGAGACTAGCTGCTCTACTAATGTGATGTAATTAAAGAAAGAAGTTAAAGTCGGTAAATGAATAAGTGTAGAGAAAAGATGGTATGCAAGATTTTAAAAGATCTTAGCAGTATAGTACCATACCAATCGAGAAAGCCGACTAAAAGAATGAAAGTGGAATAAGGAAATAAATTGCATGATGAGAAGGGAACATCAATATGAAACAGTTCCCGAAGGTAAGACTGAAAGTGATTTGTATTGGTTATCACATAACTGTGGCAAGATGAAAAATCAAACCAAATGTGACAAGTGAAATTAATGATACTCCAAGGAGTAAGATAAATGACAAGTATTATTTACTGCCAGTATATAAATGAAAAAAAATGATCATACATATAACCATCGTAACATGATAGAAACGGTGGAAGTATATAGATGATGTGGTGATTAAATACATAAATTGAGGATTCAATTGTGGAATCTAAATTATGAAAAGAAATTTAAAGACCATACTACATGAAGAGAATATGATTGTCTCATGATCTATGACTGTAAGAGATGATCAATAGTAAAGTCTGCAATGAGATGCAGCCTTAGTAGAATAAATGTGTGAATATGAATACTGTGAATAATAAAGAGTCCAAAAGAGATATGATGATATGGAAGTGATTAAAGACTGATGATCTAAATAGAATCACTTTCCATTATCAGTATTCTAGATTCTCTAGTGCCTCAGTCGAAGTATAAATGTTAAAGGATGTGAATGTGTATGTACAGTTCCAGTGAGCCTTACATGCGATGGGAGTCTCTGAGATGCCATATGCTAATGAGAGAATAGCAAAAAGGCTTTGAGATTCCAAGTGTACTGATAGCACCGCTCCATACTGATATATATATGAGCGTGAGATGTAAACGCTCCATGATACTGAGAGTGTGTGTGCATGAGATGTGAAAGCTACTGGGACACTTACATATAACTGACTGACATGTGTAATTGATAGTTTTAAACTATATCGACTTGGCACTAAGTGAGAAAAATGGATGATGAACAGCATAGATCAGCTGTGACATGAAAAATACTGTGCATGGACTCTTATGTGAAAAGAGTGGAAATGAATAACTCCCGATTTGAGAAATAAACTTATGGGAGTATAGACATATATGATAAAAGACAACATGTAGTGGTCTAAAGTATTTTTGATGTTGAAAGTATGCTGGCAGTAATTATGTAAAAGTTGACCTAGAGGTCAGAAGTCGTAAGTATACGGCATATACCACCTTTGGACTTAAGTTAAATTCGGAGGACCGAATTTCTTAAGGTGGGTAGAATGTGATAACCGTAAATTTTCCAATTATTGGAAATTATAAATATTGAAAATAAATAAAATTATGAGAACGGAATATTGGTGAAAATTCCGAGAATCAAGAAAGGAATGGATGGTGGAAATTCCGAGGATTGAGGAAGTGATGAAATTGGAAATTTAAGTGAAGGAAATTTAAATCGGAAAAATAAGATGAGATATTATGGAAAATAATGAAAGAAGGAAATTTAATTTGGATAAATGGAAATCCAAATTAAATAAGGAAAATGAGAAATGAAAATAAAATATGTTTATATAATTACTAATTATATAAATGTATTTTGATATAAATACATATGTATTCAAGTATGACATTTTATGTATATGTAAGTATATACATATTTGAGAAAATGTAAATATTAAATTACATTAAAGTTTGAATATGTATATATTGTAAATACAATATATATATACGGAATTATTACATTTATATAAATATTTATATAAATGTTATTTAATTTTAAAATATATAAATATACATATATATATACTAGACATATATTTTGTAATATACAATATATATTTTATATATAACATATATTGTATTATATGATATATGAAATAATATATGTATAATATATAGTATATATTATATGTATAAAATATAAATTATAGTATATAATATGGGATATTATATACTAAAAATAGAAAAGAAACAAAACAGAAAAGGAAAGGGCAGGATCGGGGAAGGAATCCCGACCCCTTCCCAGCCAAAAGCCGACGGCGGCGGAGAGGCCACCGCCGGCGAGGGAAAAGGGAAGAGACGGCGCCGGCTAGAGAGGAGAAGACGACCGGCGACGGAAACGGAAGGGACCAGAAGCGGAAACAGGGGCGGAAGCCGACGAAACCGGAAGAGGAAAGGAAAACCAGATCTGGCGGTGCCGGCCAAATCGGTCGTCGCCACTACCACCGAAGCATCGCCGGAGGGAGAGGAAGACGATGGAGGCCACGGTTCAGGCAGAGAACGGCGGAGGAAGGCCGACGGAGGAGGAGTAGTGACCGAACCAAAACCGAGTAGATCCGCCGCCGTGCCATCGATTCGTGACGAACGGAGGCCAGATCCGGCTTCACTGTGGTGCCGGCCAGCTGCTGAGCCCCTGAGCCGCCGGAGAACCGGCCGCCGGCGAGGAACCGGCAAGGAAGGAGGCAAACCGGTCCGGCGAGAAAAGAAAGAAAAGGAAAAAGAAAAAGAAAAAGGAAAGAAAAAGGAAAAAGAAAAAGAAAAGAAAAGAAAAGAGAAAAAGAAAGAAGGAAGAAAAAGAAGGAAGAAAAAGGGAAAAGGAATTCCGGGAGATCCCGAGAATTACGGGAATCGGTAAGAAATCCCGAAAAGTATTAAATTATTTAAATAATTTATTTATTTAAATAATTATGGAAAAATTCTAAATTTTAGAATTTAATTTCCAGAAAATATCCTCGACAACCGAGCCGATGGAATCGGGCGAGGTGAACACGGGCGCGACCTTCGAGAGGTAGTCGCCGACCCGAAACAGGTAAGGGAGACATGTGCCGCCTGTAAGGATATTCGGCCACATGTTTTAAATTATGCATTTAAATTATAAATGCAACTTATATTGATTAGTTTTGAAAGTTGTGGTGATTTATCGGTTTCAAATTGTGGTGAAATACTGGTTGAAAAATATAAAATGTATTTTCGTGCAGGAGGCTAGCCAAATCGGCAGTCGTTATACTGCCGAAAAATTATCAAATAATTACTGAAATTTACCGAAAATCACCGAAAATCATAATAAATGATTTGATTTCACGTGAAATGATTTTCAAGTACGAAAATCGAGAAATTAAGTAAATTTCATAAAACATGAATATAACGATATTTGATTTTTAAAATATTCATGTTTTCGAGAATGGTAAAAAGGAAATCACCGAAAATTTACCCTGTAGGTGATATTTCACGTGAAACGAGATGGAAATGAAAAAGAGACTGAAGTGAATATTTTTATAAATATTCTTAAATATTCACTTGATTTCATATAAAACCTTTATGGTTTTAATTATGGAAATAATTAATTATGAAAATTCCATAAAGGTTAAGAAATGAAGAAAAACTATGATTTCGAGACTAGAGCTCTCTACACGGGTTTTTAAAAGAAAACATGGTGATGGGAATTTAAAGTTAGAAAATAAATAATTTATTTTCATAAATTATAAAAATGATTTGTTTGAAATTCCGATAATTATAAAACCATGTTTTCGATTGAATGCACGGAAAAGTGTGCGTATGTGTTTTACGGTGGAAAAAGGACAGTTTTGCCCTTCTATATTTTCAGTAATGATTTATAAACTGTTTTCACCGTATGGAAAATATGATTTATACCTTTATGAAGTATTTTGAGAAATGTTATTTTAATTTAATTATTTCATAAAGGTGATGATTTATTACATGTGAGCCTTATGGATATTTGTGAAATGTTTTAATTTACTGTATTTAAAATCCATAAAGGCTATGGTACGGTTACACTATTTTGAGACTTAGGCCCCGAGCTTCATGCATCACATATACTGTTACTGTCACGTGGCTGATTGACCAGCTAGTCATCAGCGTCCCGGATTGTCGCCTAGCAAGCGTACACCGAGGACATTATAGATCATGGCCATAGATCTCATTACTGTTACTGTGTCCCTTAGTGGACGATGATAGCATGATTTACTTGTAGGGTGTTGCCTAGTCTCACTTACTGCTTACTGTTTACTGTTTACTGATTTCTGAAAGGATTTACGATATCCTATTTACTGTACTATACTGTTTACTGTTTATTGATGAAAGACCGTACCAAAACATTGTGTTACTGAACTGTACTATTTATTGAAATGGTAGCCATTGATTACTATTTTACTGAACTGAAAGCTACCATTTACTGTTTACTGAACTGAAAGCTACCTTATACTGATTTCTGAATTGGTAGCTACTATTTACTGTCTATTGATTGAACCGTATCGAGTTACTGTTTTACTGAATATACTGTTTTACTGAGCTGTACGATACGATTACTGATTTGAAATGAGAAATAAATGTTTATTCTAAAAGAATAATATAAGAATTATTTCTAAGATAGAAATAATCGAAGAAGTAATTATCCAATGATTGGATATTTACAAATCACTGTATTATACTGTTTTTACTGTACCGAAGAGAAGAGAAGTAAACCACTATTTTTACTACTGAACTGTTATGTGTTTTAAAGTATATTGAAGTGAAAAGAAATAAGTGGTTTACTTTGTGGAAAAGCGAAAATTATATCGTTTTGAAAACAACGGAATTGATATTCTCTACAGTTGCTTCTAGGTTCCGGAACAAGTATGGTATTCTAAAATACCTATCTTATTCTATCTGGATCCCTAGCCGACTGTAGTATCCTTCCTACATGTGAGCCTAGAGCCAGTTAGGAAGATTTTAAAGAAAATGAAAAAAATTTATTTTCAGCATATAGATAGTTGAATATCAAGTGTGACATATAACTCTCTTACTGAGCCGTGGTTTGCTCACCCCTTAATTTTAACATTTCAGGTTTTGATGGTGGTGAGATCCAATATTTGTGGATTACGGCTGCACATAATGGACAATGTGACAGACCGACTGATTTATATGAGGTACGATCATTTATTTTCTGTATTTAGACATGTATGCAGTACTACTTGCTTATTAAGTAAGATAGGGGATGTATATAATATAAATAATATTTTATGAAATTGTTTAACATAAGAAATAAAGTGAAGTATCACAGACAGCCCAACCGGATAAATTGTGTAAAATAAGAAGAAAAATGTGGTAACGGGTCGTTACACAGCCAAACTCACATGTTGAGCGAAGTGAAAAGCTCTAATTTAATAAAATTATATGAACTTGTAGTTGTGTCTATGTAAGCTGAATGTATATATGCATGGCCCGTATTAGACTACGATTGGTAGCCATGTAAAACGCATAAAGAGAATTCCACTGATGCATACATGCACTCACATATAACATGTTTTGATTCAAGCTATTTTACACATGAGTTTTATAATGGCTTGCATTATGTTTAGCTTGAATTTTCTGGTTTGAGTTGACTTTTAAAATAAATTGAAATTTATGCATATTAATAACTCAAAATTGGTTTCATCAGTATTTTGAAATTCGTGGAAGCTAAGTGCTACACAAAAAAAAAAAATTTGGACCCGTTTTCGAGTGCAGGTAGGTCCGTTTGACCTTCGGGTCACCTAAGACTATCAAGCATTGCTCTAGGTTCTATTACCCATCATCGAGCTTGTGCTCTAGACTTTCAATATCAGTATCTGCGCCTTACCAGCCTTATGCTCTATGCATTATCAGTCTTGTCTAGAAAACCAACGACAAGTTTCAGCGCTCGATTGATCAGTAAGATTGGAGTATAAGCTATGGCCATAGGTATTGTGTTGCTTGCGACACCTTCTCCATCACTAGTTGGATGGACATCAGTATCAGTTATTAGGGATTCTTGCCTAAACTTCATCATTCTTAGTTTTCAGTACTTTAAGGCTTCATGCCTAAATTGACTGATTATAAGTTTTTTTGTATGATTATCTGTTTTAAATTAAATGCATCAAAAATCTATTTTGATATCAGTATTAGTTTCACACCTAAGGCATTATGCCTAATCTTATTAATTATCAGTTTTCAAACGATTATCTATTTCGAACTAAGTGCGTGAGAACTTAGTCTTCAAATTTAACCACGTGGATCATTGTAGTACTGAATATTCTAGTGACATTATAGCATTGAATCAATTGACTATATCTTAGAGCACCATGTTGAGACTCAGGGAAATAAGGTACCTAAGGTATCCTTCTAAATAATATTCCGTACAATCTTATTCTTAATGTGTGAGTCCAAGTAGGTACATCCAGTATCCAGGACATAATATCATGCATATAGGTCGCCTTATCTTCTGTCATGCATACATGTGCATATAAATCGACATGAGCCCAGTATCTGTTTATTTAAACTAATTATTGAGCCGTGGATTGCTCACCCCTTTTTTCACATCTTGCAGACTACTTGAGCTAGGCCTCAACTTGCGAGTTTTTGTGCGAGTGCCTCCGGAGTTTGTACCTAGTATTAGTACTCACTTTAGTCCTCTGAGCCGTACTTTTATGACTTTTGTGGCATACAAAAATTGTATATGTAAAGCACTGACTATCTAAATTTATTGCCAACTTTTTCCATTTTGTTTTGATTTGGTTAGGCTATTTGTTATGTCATTATCTTTCATTTACTTTCTCACTTTGTTGTGATCATGTTCTGCATCTAATATTTCTAATTCGTTCAATCTTATTCAGTCAAATAGATTGATTTCAAAAGAGGATAACCTCGATATCATTATATATATTTATCAAACATAATGTCTGAACATATAAAGAAAACACAATATACCTCCAAGGAATCAAATGCACGCCTTGAAGGAATACGTCCCAAAAGTAATATATCTCTTCTATGTCGAATAGATACTGTTGCAGATAATCTGGAAGGAAAAGTAACAGAGGTGAGCTTACGCCCAATAAGAAATGTATATACTGCATAACATTATGCATGTATCCTACTTAAGTTCGATGATGATATGTACAATCAATAAAGATAACGAATAACTCAAAATAGAAAGATTCTATTGTCAGTCAGGGATACCAGGCTGAATATGGAATGATGCTTTAGAGCACCTCACTTGTCCCAGTCCTTAGGTTTGACTATAATGATTCTTTAAGGTATTCTCAATGGAGGAATTATGTGTATGATTAGGTTCTATTTATCTCTTGACTTATATAACAATGTAATGTAATAAGAAACAATCGTTTGTTTTAATCGATAAACAATCATAACAATGAAATCATGTCAAATACGATTCAATAAGTACTTTCACTTTCAAACGATATAGTCAAACTGTCAATATCTTTTCTAACAATTAAACATTTCATTTTATTAGGTAAAATGATCAAGCCTTTATTTCATCAATCAATCAAACGATAAAATATTCGGTGGAGACAGTCAACATTTCAATAGAATCATGCGAATAAAGTTTTTGTAAGGGATATAAAATAAGGCACATGACCATAGTCAAAAGATCCACAGTATGCAATAGTCAGGTGACAGCTATGGGTGCTAAAAAAGTGATTAAGGTCAATCAGTAAACAGTCAATCGGTCGGTCGATAATGCATGAATGCAAAGGCAACTACAAGAACTAATAGTCTTATACCAGTTTATATAACATTCGTAAACATGTATAGGAATTCAATTCAATAAGATTCATCTTCATTCAATCCATAAATGTCAAAAATCGATAATAATTACTCTTCAAATAGAAAAATTCAATAAATATTCTCGATACGAAAATTAATGTTTAAAATATTTTATTTAGTATAAACATGTATCTAGAACATGCAGGCAACTTAAAACATGTAGAAATAATAAAAAAACCCTTTTTGCAAACTAAATTACCAAATCACAGATCCTAAGTGTCAAACTACCCACTTTCTGATTTTATTCATTCTATCTATTCTATACTATTTACTACATCGATGCATTGGTTTTGGGTTCATTTTACTAATTTTCAACAGCATAAATGCTACTAATTAGACTAACCTTTCTGCACTTAAAGCACAGTTTCTATCTCACATTCAACCAACAATTCCTAATGCAAGCATAGTGTTGGCTCTATAGGCTATACTGAGAGAGGGGTGAATCGGTTTTTACTAACCTTAGGTTCGTTTTTTGGTTCCTCTAAATTCTCTAGCTTAGATTGATATTTTCTAAGTTCTCTAGACTACTCAAGCATGCAATATAAATTCAATTCAATAAGCACAATATAATTGCAAGTAGAGAGAGTAGGGAAAGAGAGATTTACACAAGCGATTTATAGAGGTTCGGCAACTTGCCTACGTCCTCTACCTTGAGACGCTCCCAAGGATTTTCCCCAAATTCAGTATACTTGAATTTGTGTTACACTCCCTCTTTTTGCAGGCTCAAGAGAAACCTCTTTCTCTTTCTAGGCTCAAGAGAAACCTCTTCTCCTTCTTTTTCTAGGCAAAAGAGAAACCTCCCTCTTTCTCTAAGGCTAAAGAGAAACCTCCCTCTTTTTCTTCGGCTAAAGAGAAACCTCCCCTTTTACAAGGAATGAGTTGGTTTACAAGTGGTGCAATCAAAGAAGGCCTCTAAGTAGGCAAATGATTACAGAAATTAGGCACAAGTGAAAGCTTATACAAGATTTGTGCTAAGCAATACAAGAGATATGTGAATGATGGAAGATGAAGACTTTGTAGCTCTTAATTTGTTGTTGAGGCTTGAGGAGTTGAGGAAAATGAGTATTGGAGTTGATTGAGTAGTTCCTCTTACTTTCTTTAGCTTCTAAGCCTCTATTTATAGTCCCTTGGATGGTTTGTGGACGTTGGTTGGAGCCAAAACAGAAACTAGCCGTTGTATCTCACAGAAACTAGCCGTTGGGGACTTTCTGGTGTAAAGGGATCGATCCTTTTGCAAAAGGGATCGATCCCATGCTTCATTCTTGGCTTCCAGGGCATTTTGCCAAAAAGGGATCGATCCCTTTCTTTAGGGGATCAATCCCATGCTTCCAGAATGAGTTTTTCCTGCACTTTTGGGTTAGAAATGATATGGCTTTTGATTTTAATTCAACTCAAAACATTTATATGCTTTAAGGGAGGTTTTCTTGACTTTCTCAAATGAAAATATTGTACAAAAACTTATAAGTAATTTTCTAAACTTATGTTCAATAATTCTTGAGAAAATTACTTAATATTGAAAACCATTTTATAAAGTATTAAGACCCATATGAATATATCATTAAATCATGGTCTTAAAGTTTGATATAAACACTTAAAAATGGATTGAGAAAATCATGTGTGATAAGGCAAATTTACAATATGAATTAAAACATTAAAGCTTACTTAAGTTTTTGTCATTTCAAAATACATATGGCAATTTAAAGCTAACAATCTCCTCCTTTTTGATATGACAAAACTTAATGTAAATTTGCTTTGAAAATTCTTTCATAAAATGCTCCCCCTCAAATAAAGCAGGATTTTATAAAGCTCCCCCTTAATATAAGCATGGGTTTGAAATGAATTTTCAAACTATTTCTCCCCCATTATTTCTCCCCCTTAATATCTCTCCTTTTTAATATCTATCTCTCCCCCTTTTTGTCATAGCAAAAAGTAGGAAAAATAAAAAAATATGCTCCCCCTAAAATCATGGCTATATGAGAAGAGATAAATATGCTCCATCCAACAAGAAACATGTTAGTGCATGGGACTCATAGCACAAATAAATAAGTCAATATCCACAAAGTGTATGAAATATTCGTGCAAAGAATATGACTTATGATCCTATACCAATTGTTTATAAATAATTTTGCAATAAGTTCTCAATTGATAAGAAATTAAGCAAGCACCTAAGTATATCAATTGTTCTCTTAAGTCCAACTAAGGTGCATGGCAATACATCATGATTATGAGCTGAAATTAGATGACATATCATATGCAAGAGCTCATAAATCACGTTCAAGCAAGAGTGTGCATAGAATTAAGACATATATAAATTAATTACAAATTCTAGCACAAAAGTGTTTCATGCAAAAGTGTCTTATATGAATTCTTCCCTATTTGTCATTTCAATCTAAGGAGCATGAGAAGAATTGTCAATTTAAAGCGCATACCAATTGGCAATTTAGTTTTGGCTTACCAATTATTGAAAATATGGTTGCCAATGATACTAATTGTTATTTCAATCTAAATACCAATTGTTACTAATGGTTGACTTAGTCATTTTACATGAATCCAATATTTATGTGTAGTGTGTTCATGTCAAGAAAATAGTCATTCTAAATATGCAAGAACAACACATATCATCAAATATGCATAAGGATTAGTTAATCATTAGCACACTATCATAAAGTATTAATCCATATTCATATTCACAAGATTATACCCTATGGAAGATTCAAAAAATCAAGGTATTCAAGCAAACACATTTTCTTCCATGGTTTCAAGTACAAAAATCCTATGCTTATTTTTCAATTCAAGTCCTTAACCAATTATGAGCAAGGAAAAATTCAAAATTACCATTTTTATCAATTAAGAGCCATATCCCTAGTTGTTATCATCGTTTAACGTTCTAGAGGGTATATGCTATTTTAACTAAAATGGCTTCACCTAAGTGAATCAATATTATCAAGCTAAAATATATTTTATCATTAAAATCCATAAATTATGAGTGAGGTTAAGCACATAATATCATGAAAACAACTATTCTCATCTCATGGGCATGATTATTGATTCAACTTCAGCAAATATGCAGGTTCAACATCACAACAGTCAAGATACAATGCATGTATATCAATTGTTGGTGTTGTCATTAAAGCCTTAGTTCTTTAATAATTTGGCCATAAGAAAAATTTAAGTACATGGATGATAAAGTTTCATGCATTTGAACATTTAGGATCCATTTACCATCATAAATTATAGGCCAATGACCATTACCAATTGTTGAATTTACATTTGAAATCAATCCACTAGATATATAATTATCATGAAAACTAGTGTGGAATAGATGAGTCAAGCTAAGAGACATAATCCTATAAGCATGCTTGACTAAGATGAACAAAAAGAATGAAGAATATTCATTATGCACAAGTTCATCAAATTCTCAAATATATCCACAAATCATTGAAATAAATCTCAAAGTTATGTTTAAGCATTCATTGAAAATATATTTTAAGATTATTTCAAGATTTATGCAATTCATGAATGTTTTCAACAAGAAGAATGATTTTGTATTTGTGAGTTCAATGAAAAATGATATTGATTGTTGAAAGTGATACCATTTGTTGGAAATAATACAAATTGATGGAGTTGAAGCATGATATCAAAAAGAAGTTAAAACAATGAATTTTAAGTTGAGAAGAAAGAAGATATTAAGAAAGTAAAAAATCCTTCCCAAATTCGGTTGAAAAAGTGCAAAAAAAAAACCATTTTGGCTTGGGGGGATCGATCCCTAGAGGAGGGGGATTGATCCCTTAACTTCAGAATGTAGATTTCCCGCATTCTGCTCAAGGGGGATCGATCTTGCTTGTTGGGAAATCGATCCCTCATCCTATTTCTGCAGTTTTTGACAGAAAATTCAACCTTTGAGGTGCCAAAACTTCGTTTTGAGTACTTTAAGTCCAAGTAAAGGTTTAAACATTTGTAAAACATGATTTTGGACTTGTATGAATGAAAAATATGAATAAAAAACCATTTTACAAAAGATTTTGCAATTTTGGAAGAAGTTTCACAATAAAATGCATTTTTGGCCTCAAAGGAGGTCATTTTGAGAGTTATGCATATTTTGACAAAACTAAAGCATTGGAAACCACAAATATGTCAAAACAAACTTGTTCACATAGGTTTTAAGCACATATATCATTAAAACATACATCTTATAAACAACATGCTATGATTTCCAATATACAAGTTCTTCATTAATGCACATGACATGGCATTTTGCATATATGACATATTTGGCAATTTGAGGCAAGTAAATACATTATCAACATATAAAAAACTTGCTCAAAATGCAGAAATCCAATAATCATTTCAAAATTACTAAACATGCTTTTCATCCAATAATCCAATGCCTCAAGAACTATCCATCAACCAATCAACAATCATTCAACATGCCTTTTCTTTATTCATTCAACTCACAATGTATCAAGAATCATTAACACATTTTTTCATCAAAGCACAAAAAGTTTAAGGAGTAAGGAATTAAGCTTACAATACTCCTTTGCTAGAGAATGCTTTGCCTTGATGTGTTGGGATCCACCATTAGCCATTCTTTGAGAAATTGTTGTCACCTTGCTAAGGATGGATTTCCAAGCTCTTACTTTTTCTCATTAGCACAAGCAAACTCCATGAGGATGTGTTGAGCATTTAAACTCCATTGTTGCATTGTATTCCCATGCTCTAACACTCCTACAACAAACAAATTCAAACATGCTTTGGTACCCAAATTTTCTTGGGTCCTTGAAAGTTAGTGCAAATAATTTTTGATCCTTTTGGGATCCATTTCAAGCACAATTCATCATTATTCATAGCATGCTTTGGCACCCACATTTTTCTAACTACTCTTCCTCTAAATGTGGTTTTTCTATATACGCATGCTTGTGAAGAGTGTCCTATTCTATTGCATAGTGAGCATGTAAGAGATAAATCATGCATAGTATTTTTGCTCACTAGGAAATTCCTAAGATGAGTTTCTTTTTGTTTTTCATTATAGCCTAACCCATCTTTGTCAAAGAAAGCTCTTTGAGTCTCTAACATATGATCTAGCTTTTGTTGACCCATGTAGAATCTAGAAAATGAATTATGCAAATTTAAGTTCTTTTTATTTAACTCATTTATTTCTAAGTTGGTCTCTTCTAGTTTCTTCTCTAATTCTAGCTTAACATTGGTCAAGGTTTCCTTTTCTATTTTCAAATTAGCAATGATTTTCTTATATTTAGAATTCATGCATTGAAATTCATTTGCTAATTCATTAAAAGCATTTTGTAACTCATCAAATGTAAAATCATTATCTTCACTAGAACTAGAGCTAGCCTCATCGTCACTAATAGCCATAAAGCATGAGTAGGCTACCTCATTATCTATGATTTCCTCATCGAAGCTATCACTATCGCTCCATGCAGCCACAAATGCTTTCTTCCTAGGTTTCCTATCCTTTTCCTTCTTAAGTAAGGGGCAATCTAACTTAGTATGACCTGGTTCATTACACTCATAACACACTAAGGGGTCTTTTTCTCTTCTACTTGACTCTCCCTTATGATGTCTCCTATTTTGCTCTCTCTCATTCATTCTCATGAACCTATTGAATCTTTTGGCAAACATTGCCATTTCTTTTTCTTCCTCATTTCCACTCTCATCACTATCATCTTCAATGACCTCATGAGTGGAAGACTTAAGTGCTACCCCTACTTTCTTTGAAGGCACTTCATTTCTTTTCATTTTCATTTCATATATAAGTAGGGAGCCCATAAGTTCATCTAGAGACAAGGTATTTGGATCCTTAGACTCTTCTATTGCGGTTACCTTTGCCTCCTAAGATTTTGGCAAGCTATTCAAAATTTTCTTTACCATTTCAACATTGGAATAAGTCTTGCCTAGAGATTTAAGTCCATTAATTATATCATTAAACCTAGTGAACATTTCACTAATGGACTCATTTTCTTTCATCCTAAATAGCTCATAATCATGTGTGAGCATTCCTACTTTGGTCTCTCTAACTTGATTTGTCCCTTTATGTGTGATGGCTAGTTTATTCCAGATTTGTTTAGCATTCTCACATAAAGAGACTCTATTATACTCATTGGGGCCTAAAGCACAAAAGAGGGTGTGCATAGCCTTGGCATTCATTTGTGCCAATCTCATGCCATTTGTGTCCCACTTATCCTCACTCTTAGGGACATCTTTTCCATCTACTTTCTTCATGGGAATTCTAGGACCATTCACTATAATTCTCCACACTTCATAATCATTTGATTGTACAAATAACATCATTCTAGTTTTCCAACAAGAGTAATTCTCTCCATTGAAGAGTGGAGGTCTAACTAATGATTGTCCCTCTTCTCCTAGGGGTGTGCCTACATTCAAGTGAGCCATTTATGATCGTTTTGCTCGATAAAGGTTAATCAAAATCAATTTCGAGCCCAAGCTCTGATACCAATTGTTGGCTCTATAGGCTATACCGAGAGGGGGGTGAATCGGTTTTTACTAACCTTAGGTTCGTTTTTCGGTTCCTCTAAATTCTCTAGCTTAGATTGATATTTTCTAAGTTCTCTAGACTACTCAAGCATGCAATATAAATTCAATTCAATAAGCATAATATAATTGCAAGTAAAGAGAGTAGGGAAAGAGAGATTTACACAAGCGATTTATAGAGGTTCGGCAACTTGCCTACGTCCTCTACCTTGAGACGCTCCCAAGGATTTTTCCCAAATTCACTATACTTGAATTTGTGTTACACTCCCTCTTTTTGCAGGCTCAAGAGAAACCTCTCTCTTTTTCTAGGCTCAAGAAAAACCTCTTCTCCCTCTTTTTCTAGGCTAAAGAGAAACCTCCCTCTTTTTCTAAGGCTAAAGAGAAACCTCCATCTTTTTCTTAGGCTAAAGAGAAACCTCCCCTTTTACAAGGAATGAGTTGGTTTACAAGTGGTGCAATCAAAGAAGGCCTCTAAGTAGGCAAATGATTACAGAAATTAGGCACAAGTGAAAGCCTATACAAGATTTGTGCTAAGCAATACAAAAGATAAGTGAATGATGGAAGATGAAGACTTTGTAGCTCTTGATTTGTTGTTGAGGATTTGAGGATTTGAGGAAAATGAGTATTGGAGTTGATGGAGTAGTTCCTCTTACTTCCTTTAGCTTCTAAGCCTCTATTTATTGTCTCTTGGATGGTTTGTGGACGTTGGTTGGAGCCAAAACAGAAACTAGCCGTTGGGGACTTTCTGGTGTAAAGGGATCGTTCCTTTTGCAAAAGGGATCGATCCCATGCTTCATTCTTGGCTTCTAGTGCATTCTGCCAAAAAGGGATCGATCCCTTTCCTTAGGGGATCGATCCCATGCTTCCAGAATGAGTTTTTCCTGCACTTTTGGGTTAGAAATGATATGGCTTTTGATTTTAATTCAACCCAAAACATTTATAAGCTTTAAGGGAGTTTTTCTTGACTTTCTTAAATGAAAATATTGTCCAAAAACTTATAAGTAATTTTCTAAACTTATGTTGAATAATTCTTGAGAAAATTAATTAATATTGAAAACCATTTTATAAAGTATTAAGACCCATATGAATATATCATTAAATCATGGTCTTAAAGTTTGATATGAACACTTAAAAATGGATTGAGAAAATCATGTACGATAAGGCAAATTTACAATATGAATTAAAACATTAAAGCTTACTTAAGTTTTTGTCATTTCAAAATATATATGGCAATTTAAAGCTAACACATAGTATCCCTACGCCATTTTACATATGTTCCTTACCATAATATGCCACAACACAATGTAGCAGCTTACAGCATTGATGATACTCCTTTACCTTCTTGAGTTCAGCGCTGCAAAACAATATCAAAATGCATTCAAAATTCAATTCTCCACTTATAAATGATAATCTAAGCTCAAAGACCTTTCATACTTTCTAATACAACAACAATTTCAGTCTAATTACTACTTGACTCTATAAGAAAAACTACAGTCAAATCGCATCCTTTTTCAAATCTAACTTCATGGATAGTCTTATTATCATTTATACATCCTTCTTTAACCACCAAAGTATTGAATTGAGCATGGTGACCCCATATTCCCGCCTTGGCCGAAACTCCCCTATAGTGTCCAATTCATCATTTTTCAAATCTAACATCATGGCTATCTTCCTCTCACTCACTACTCTCATTCTATACCATCCATGCATTCAAATCATATAGGTACCTTATAAACCCTCTGTTGGTTGAAACCCTAAAGGCTCCCTATACTTAATTTTGTTTCATTCTAAGCATATATAAATGTTACACAAACTTAGAGCAATCATACACACTAGATAGAATCAAAGAAAACTTCATTCTCTCTCACATCCTATAATGGCCGAAAAGTCCAGTAGCCAAAACACTAAGCAAATGGATGATTTAGACTTCCAAATTCTAGGTTTAAGGAGAGCTAATTGAGAGGAACAATTCTTCTTTAGGGTGAAAACTGATTTTGTGAGGTTTAGTGGGTGATTTCCTAGGTTTCTCTCTCTAAAAACCTAGAAACTTCATGAACTTTGGAGAGCTTCAATGGTGGCTGGCTGTGGGAGAGAGAGAAGCAAAAATATCATATTTAATTAATATTTTATGATTAAAATATCAGCCAAGGAGAAAGGATGAATATGCCCTTTTAAAATTTTATTATTTCCATCCATATCCCACCATTATTTAATTATTTAATCACTAATTAAATTCAGATTTTATTTTTATTTATATTTAAATATATTTATTTATAATAATATAAGTCAAACATTGACTATTGGTAGGGTTTGACCGACCATTAGGTGTGAAATTACTAAAATACCCTAAAACAAAGGCTTTTGGGCTCGTTCGCGTTGTGTTTAGCATTTTCGCATGATTCAGTCTACAGCTTGGAATTGCGTAAGACATCTTCACATGAGGATCAGACTATAATAGCCTGTGGGTCAAAAGTCAAACTAGGTTGTGTAACGACCCGTTACAACATTTTTAAACCTTATTTTACACAATTTATCCGGTTGGGCTGTCTGTGATACTTCACCTTACCCTTGATGTTAGACAATTTAATAAAATATTGTTAACGTTATACACATCCCCTATCTTATTTACAAATATATAGTACTGTAGATATGTCTAAATACAGAAAATAAATGATCGTACCTGATATATCTTAGTTGGTCTGTCACATTGTCCATTATGTGCAGCCGTAATCCACAAATATTGGATCTCACCATCATCAAAACCTGAAATGTTAAAATTGGGAAGTGAGCAAACCACAACTCAGTAAGAGAGTTATATGTCACACTTGATATTCAGCTATCTATATGCTGAAAATAATTTTTTCATTTTCTTTAAAATCTTCCTAGTTGGCTCTAGGCACACATGTAGGAAGGATACTACAGTCGGCTAGGGATCCAGATAGAGTAAGGTAGGTATTTTGAAATACCTGACTTGTTCCGGAACCTAGAAGCAACTGTAGAGAGTACTAATTTCAATGTTTTCAAAACGATATAATTTTCGTTTTTCCACAGAGTAAACCACTTATTTCACTTCAGTATATTTTAAAACACGTGGCAGTTCAGTAATAAAAACAGTGGTTTACTTTTCTTCTCTTCTCTTCAGTACAGTAAAAACAGTACAGTATAGTGATTTGTAAATATCCAATCATTGGATAATTACTTCTTCGATTATTTCTATCTTAGAAATAATTCTTATGTTATTCTTTTAGAATAAACATTTATTTCTCTTTTCAAATTAGTAACCGTATCGTATAGTTCAGTAAAAATAGTATATTCAGTATTTAGTAAAACAGTATCTCGATACGGTTCAGTAGGTAACAGTAAATAGTAGCTACCAATTCAGTAGATAGTAAACGGTAGCTTTCAGTTCAGTAAACAGTAAATGGTAGCTTTTAGTTCAGTAAAACAGTAATCAGTGGCTACCATTTTAATATACAATACAATTCAATAAACAGTGTTTTGGTACAGTTTTTCATCAGTAAATAGTAATCAGTACAGTAATTTAGCACAGTACACAGTACAGTATAGTACAATAAATAGGATTCTATAAATCCTTTCAGTAAACAGTAACAATATGTGAGACTAGGCATCACCCTACAATTAAATCATGCTATCATCGTCCAATAATGGACCAGTAATCATCATCCCCGAAAGGACACAGTAACAGTATAACAGTGAGATCTATGGCCATGATCTATATGGTGTCCTCGGTGTACACTTGCCAGGTGACATCCGGGACGCTGATGACTGGCAGGTCTATCAGTCACGTGACAGTAACAGTATAAGTGTGATGCATGAAACTCGGGGCCTAAGTCTCAAAACAGTATAAACCGTACCATAGCCTTTATGGATTTTAAATACAGTAAATCGAAATATTTCACAAATATCCATAAGGCTCACATGTAATAAAATCATCACCTTTATGAAATTTATAATTTAAATAATATTTCTCAAAATATTTCATAAAGGTATAAATCGTGTTTTCCTCACGGTGAAACAATTTGCAAAATCATCAAGTAACATATAAAAGGGCAAAACTGTCCTTTCTCCACCGTAAAACACGTATGCACGTTTTTCCATGCTTTCACTTGAAAACATGGTTTTTCAATAATTTATGAAAAATAAAATATTTATTTTTCCAAATTCATAAATCCCGTAATCATGTTTCTTTCTAAAAACACGTGTAGAGACCTCTAGTCTCGAAATCATAGTTTTCCATCATTTCTTAACCTGTATGGAATTTATATAATTATTTATCTCACAATTAAAACCATAAAGGTTTTATATCAAATTAAGTGAATATTTAAGAATATTTATAAAAATATTCACTTCGGTCTCTTTTTCATTTTTATCTCGTTTCACGTGAAATATCACCTATCGGTGAATTTTCGGTGATTTCCTTTTCACCATACTCGAAAACATGAACATTTTAAAATTAAATATCAATATATTCATGTTTTATGAAATTTACTTGATTTCTAGATTTTCGTACCTGAAAATCGTTTCACATGAAATCAAATCATTTATTATGGTTTTCGGTGATTTTCGGTAAATTTCAGTAATTTTTCGATAATTTTTCGGCAATATAACGGCTGCTGATTTGGCTAGCCTCCTGCACGAAACATACAGTTTATATTTCTCAACTGGTATTTCAACCCAATTTGAAATCGATAAATCACAACAATTTTCAAAACTAATCATTATAAATTGCATTTATAAATTAAATGCATAATTTAAAACATGTGGCCGAATATCCTTACAGGCGGCACATGTCTCCCTTACCTGTTTCGGGTCGACGACTGCCTCTCGAAAGTCACGCCCGTGTTCACCTCGCCCGATTCCATCGGCTCGATCATCAAAGATATTTTCTGGAAATTAAATTCTAAAATTTAGAATTTTTCCATAATTATTTAAATAAATAAATTATTTAAATAATTTAATACTTTCTGGGATTTCTTACCGATTCCTGTAATTCTTGGGATTTCCCGTAATTTTCGAATTCTCGAGAATTTTCCAAATTCTCGAAATTCCTTTTCTTTTCTCTTTCTTCTTTTTCTTCCTTCTTTCTTTTTCTCTTTTCTTTTCTTTTCTTTTTCTTTTTCCTTTTTCTTTTCTTTTTCTTTTTCCTTTTTTTTCCTTGGTCTGACCGGTTCAGACCAATCAGACAGGCTCTACCTTCCTCACCGCCGGTTCTCCTCCGGTGGTTCGGTGGCTCAGCAGCTGGCCGGCGTTGAGACGAACTTGCCGATAGCCTCAGCTCGAACTAGATCGGCGGCACGGCGGCGGATCTACTCGGTTTTGCCTCGGTTTCTTCTCCTCCTCCATCGGCCTTCCTCCAC
This sequence comes from Heritiera fomes, assembly GCA_032173925.1. Lineage (NCBI taxonomy): Eukaryota > Viridiplantae > Streptophyta > Magnoliopsida > Malvales > Malvaceae > Heritiera > Heritiera fomes. Next base: position 35,167,725 of record JAPDPM010000002.1, on the reverse strand, counting down.
CGTTCCCCGCCTCTCCGGTGGCCTCCAACGTCTTCCTCTTCCTCCGGCGAAGCTTCGGTTGCAGTGGCGGCGATCGATTCTGCCGACACCGTCGGATCCTTTTTCTCTTTTCCTCTCGGCTTCCATCGAAATTTCCTTCTGTTTCAGATTCTATTTTCGTCATCGGTTATCTCCTCCTTTCCTTGGCTCGCCGGCTGACGTCCTCTCTCCCTTCTCCTCTCTTCCTTTCTCCGGCGAAGGGCCGGTCGCCCTTCGGGGAGACAGAATCGGGAGTCTTCCCGATTCTGTTTGTTTTATTCTCTTCTTTTTTTTGTATTTTATTTTAATTATAATTATAATTATATTTATAATTATATTATAAATATAATTATATTATTTTATTATATAGTACTTTGTACTATATATTATATAAATATATATTATATATTAATAATATATATTTACACATGAAAATATATATTTTCATGTACTTTAAAAAAATAACACTTATATAAATATTCATATAAATGTAATAATTCCATATATATATATATTGTATTTACAATATATATACATTCAAACTTTAATGTAATTTAATATTTACATTTTCTCAAATATGTATATACATATATATACATAAAATGTCATACTTGAATACATATGTATTATTTAAATATATCAAATAGTATATATACTTATATATACCAATGTATATTTAATATATACTATATACCATACGGTATTTAAATACATATGTATTTACATCAAAATACATTTATATAATTTGTAATTATATAAACATATTTTTATTTTCATTTCTCATTTTCCTTATTTAATTTGGATTTTGATTTATCCAATTTAATTTTCCTCCGTTCATTATTTTCCATAATTTCTCATTTAACTCTTCTTCACTCGGATTTTCACTATCCGTTCCTTTCTCAATTCTCGGAATTTCCACCATATTCCGATTCTCACAATTTTATTTATTTCCACTGATTTATTTTCTCCAATATTTATTTTCAATATTTATAATTTCTAATAAATGAAAAATTTACGGTTATCACAGGTTAACTGTTATTCACAAAAGTTTTCTAGGCCTTTGGACAAAACTGTTATTTTTTAATTTGTTGCATGCAAACCTAAGTATGCTCAAACGAAGAAATTTTGAAAAGTGCTTCTCTTACCAATTATGTATTTTGAGTCCAAAATTAAGAATTTACCATTTTCGTGCCCATTCGAGTTAAGGATAATCCTTTGGGGCCTGCATTGTTGTTTCTCCATTACCTACAAGGCAAGAGGTGACTTATCGTTACAGTTTTGTCTAGTCATTCTAACTTAAAATACTATATCATTGTGGAAAGAATAGGTGAAATTGTGAATCTCATAGTTTATCATTTTGTTATCATGTATAGATATTATGTAACATATAGTACATGTATAATTCAAATGTGTTAGGATGTAACTTAAGATCGCTCTAGATTATTATATAAACTAGTATGATTATCGAGTGCAATCGTGATATGGTTATATTATTGTGCATGTGCAAATTATGGAATGTGAAAATGTTGTTATGATGATCTTGGAAATATGTATAGTGTATGATGGATAATAATTGTGGATTGAAGATTGATTATGATGTTGGTTATAAATGTGTTTACCTTGCAGGTGATTAATTGGGGGAAGTGTCTAAATGTAAAGGGGACCATAACAAAGATTTTCCAAAAGAAGCCAAAAACTTGCAAATAAATAACATCTTAATATATGAGATATGCAAGACAATCACAAGCAATATGTGACGCTTTATATAGAAACTTGTAACCTGTAAAGAAATTATCAAAAGCCAATAAAATTTAATAAAATAGATTTGCATACTTTGACATTATCTCAATTTCTAAAAAAACATAGTTTCATTTTTGAACAACCTTTATAAGAACCAGATGAATGAGCAAACAAACAGCTTTCTCCTTTAAATCTAAAATCACAAGTGACGAATTAAACAAAATTATGTTTAACATTAAAAACTTACAAAATAGTAGAAAATAAACATTAGAAATAAGAAAGGGGGTTTTCATGCAAAACAAGATATTTTACACCAAACCTCTTTATGCAAGAACTAGATGAGGAAAGTGAATCTTTTTAGTAGGAACTCAAACCTTCTTCTCTACTGAAACCAAATAGGAAGGCAAACAAATAACTTTCTCATTCAAATCTACAAACACAAGTGACAAGCCAAACAAAATTATATATAAAAATAAAAACCTTAAAATTTAAGTAAATAACGAAAAGAAGAAAATAAACCATAGAAATGGGGAAGGGGCATTTCCATGCCAAACTAGATTTTCTTTTTTACACTTGTCACAGCCCTAACCCTATTTTTCACCTTATTCTATACATCTTATTTGGTTGGGCTGTCTGCGATACTTTACTTTTCTTTTACATAAAAACAATTACATATTAAATTATAATATGAATTACATCCCCTATTTTAATTCATAAGAAAGTAGTACTGTAGATAAGTCTAAATACAGAAAATAAATGATCATACCTTATTAAATAAATCAAGCTGTCGCAATGTCTCCAAATGCACAGCCGAAGTCTTTTAGATGTCAGACTCTTAGTCCTCAAAAACCTGAAATGTTAATATTAAGGGGTGAGCAAACCACGGCTCAGTAAGGGAAATATATGCCTCACTTGACACTCAGCAATCTATATGCTGAAAAACTTTTTCATTTTTTCCTATGGGCTCTAGGTCGCATGTAGGAAGGATACTACAATCGGCTAGGGATCCGGATAGAGTAAGGTAGGTATTTTGAAATACCTATCTTGTCCCGGAACCTAAAAGCAACTGGAGAGAGTAAATTTCATTTTTGTTTTGAAATTTAAATCCTTTTTCCTTTTTATTCCATAACCTTTTCATATTCTTTTCAAAATAATGCTTTTATGAAATAAAGCATTTAAATAAAATAACTAATATTCATATTTTCTTTGAAAAGAATATTAGTTAAATCATCATCATTTTCCTTTAAAACTTATTTCATGTTTTACTGTACAACCATAATTAGTACAGTACTTTAAATAGCAAAATCAGCTATTAAATCCTTTTCGTATAACATATATATCATTTAAATCTAATATTCAATTTAAAAATTAAAATAATAATATTAGATTTACTTTCCTCCTTTTCCTTTTTGAAAACATATTACATATTCATATTACATGTCATATGAAAATCATCTCGTAGTACTAAAATCGGTACTGAAATAAGCATTTTGTAAAATGTTGTAAATCATTTTCATTTCACGTATTACATATCATATAAAACATTTTCATTTCACGTATCACATATCATGTAAAACATTTTCATTTCACGTATCATATATCATACAAAACATTTTCATATATGGAGACTGAGGCACGCCAAGCCCGTCCACTGGGTCGTTACTCATATCATGCTATAGACCCCGAAGGGTATAAAATAATCAAGTCAGATCTACGGCCATAGTCTATAGTTGTCCTCGACGGATCACTGATCAGGTGTCGACCGAGACTACATATCACATATCACATATTACATATCACATGTCACATATCAGCATGATAGGATGCCATCTAGTCTCAAAACCGTATTTTTCATCATAAAATAACCTTTATGGAATTTATAAAAATATATAATTTCATAATTTAAAACCATCAAGGTTTTAAAATCATTTAGTGAATATTTAAGAAATATAAATAAAAATATTCACTTTATTTCTTTTCATTTTCCATCTCGTATTACGTATAATTTACATATCAGGAGAATTTTCGATGATTTCATTATCACCATTCTCGAAAACATGAATATTTTAAAATCACTTTCATTTTATTCATGTTTTTATGAAAAATATTCATTTTCTCGATTTTCGTGGTTGAAAATCATTTCTCGTGAAATAAAATCATTTATTATGATTTTATGAAATTTTCTAAAAATTTTTGATAATTTTCGATAATTTTTTGACAGTATAATGGCTGCCGATTGGCTAGCCTCCTGCACGAAAAATACAATTTATAATTTTAACCGATACTTCACCACAATTTTCCAACCAATCATTCATCGCAATATTTTCATAAATATTTTCATAAAATACTTCATAATTAAAATCATGCAGACTGAATATCCTTACAGTGCTGCACATGCATCCCTTACCTTTTCCAGGTTAGCGACTTCCTCTTATCAGTCGCGCCTGTACTCCATCTCTCCCGATCCATCATCTCGATCGCTGAGAATAATTTCTGAAAATTATATTCTAAATTTTAGAATTTTCATAAATAATTTATTAAAATTTTTACTCGAAATCATTTTCCGAAATTCTTACCGAATTTCTGTAATTTTCGAGTTGCCAACTTCCCGGGAATCTTCGAATTCCCTAAATTCTCCTTTTTCCTCTTTTTCTTCCTTTTTCTCTTTTCTTTTTCTTTCTTTCTTTTTCTTTTCTTTCTTTTTCTTTTCTTTTTCTTTTTTCTTTTTCTTTTCTTTTTCTTTTTTCTTTTTCTTTTCTTTCTTTTCTGGTTCTAGACCGGTCAGCCTCCTCCATGGCCGGTTCTTCTCCAGCGGCTGGTTCTCCGACAGTTCGGCTGTGTCACATCCCGTTACCGTATTTTTCACCTTATTTTACACGATTCCTTCGGTTGGGCTGTCTGTGATACTTCACTTTTACTAACTGTTAAACAAATGTACAGTACATTGTTTATATTATACACATCCCCTATCTTAATTAATCAGATAAGTAGTACTGCAGATATGTCTAAATACAGAAAATAAATAATCGTACCTCATATAAATCAGTCGATCTGTCACATTGTCCTTTGTGTACAGCCGTAATTCACAATCAATTGATCTCACAATCATTAAAACCTGAAATGTTTAAAATTAAGGGGTGAGCAAACCACGGCTCAGTAAGAGAGTTATATGTCACACTTGATATTCAGCTATCTATATGCTGAAAATATTTTTTTTTTCTTCACTTTCTTTAAAATCTTCCTAGCTGGCTCTAGGCACACATGTAGGAAGGATACTACAGTCGGCTAGGGATCCAGATAGAATAAGGTAGGTATTTTAGAATACCATACTTGTCCCGGAACCTAGAAGCAACTGTAGAGAATATCAATTTTGTTGTTTCAAAACGATATAATTTTCGTTTTTCCACAGAGTAAACCACTTGTTCCTTTCCACTTCGGTATACTTTAAAACCCTTGACAGTTCAGTAATAAAAACAGTGGTTTACTTCTCTTCTCTTCTCTTCAGTACAGTAAAAACAGTACAGTACAGTGATTTGCAAATATCAAATCATTGGATAATTACTTCTTCGATTTTCTTTATCTTAGAAATAATTCTTATGTTACTCTTTTAGAATAAACATTTATTTCTCTTTTCAAATCAATAACCGTATCGTACTAAAGCCTCATAAGAAATGCATTTAAAATAGTCATAGTATCGATATATGCAGAAAACAAATGCCATAATAATGCATTTCATACTTTAAATCATTGTATGAATTCTTTAATGCATATATCTAAAATTCATACTTGTTTCAAACATGCATCATACTTTCGAAACTTAACATCATAATTAATAAAACTTTTCATACAATTCATGGAGACTAGGCAAAATCATATAGCAAGTATGCGGTCATGACACTTACTTCTTCCTCCGAAGAGGGAACGGAATACCTATGGCCATGGTATGGGCTGTAGACCTGATCAGAGTCGTACAGCGAACATGCACCACGAAGGACCAACATACCCACAAAGGATGAAAACATACACAATGTGGGCGAGAACATGCACGACGTGGGCTAAACATATGCCACAAGGGACGGAAACATGCACAATGTGGCAAGCATGACAGGCAATAACATAAACTATAGGAAAGCCTTAGTCTCAAAACTTACTTACATACCATCGATATAAAATAGTAAGGACCGGACGTGCCAGGGTCTAAGTTAGCCTGGGGTTTGCCACTCCGATACCTTTTTCAGAAAACATATACTTAAATCATACAACTGATATAAAATAGTAAGGACCGGGCGTGCCAGGGTCTAAGTTAGCCTGGGGTGTGCCACTCCGATACCTTTTTCGGAAAACATACTTATAGCATTATTGAAAAATATACATAGAAATCATAAATTCGTTTAGCTAATTATCAAAAGACTATGGAATTTAATTTCAGAACGAAATTCATGCTTCAAACATTTCTTTATAAATTGCGATGAAGATAGTTTGAAAAATCATCACTGAACATGTAAAAGGTTAAAACTATCTTTTTTCACCATAAAACATATATGCACGTTTTTCCATGCATTAAATTGAAAACATGATTTTATAATTATCGGAATTCAAATAAATTATTTTTATACTTTATGAAAATAAAATATTTATTTTCTAACTTTAAATTCTCATCTCAATGTTTTCTTTTAAAAACAAGTGTAGGGACCTTTAGTCTCGAAATCATAATTATTCATCCTTTCTTAACCTTTATGGAATATTCATAATTAATTATTTCCATAATTAAACCACAAAGGTTTTCTGTAAAATCAAGTGAATATTTAAGAATATTTGTAAAAATATTCACTTCAGTCTCTTTTTCATTTTCATTTCGTTTCACGTGAAATATCACCTATCAGAATAAATTTAGGTGATTTCCTTTTTTCACCATTTTCAAAACATGAATATTTTAAAATTAATTATCAATATATTCATGTTTTATGAAAACTAATCGATTTCTCGATTTTCATGTTAGAAATCGTTTCACGTGAAATAAAATCTTTTATTTTGGTTTTCGGTGATTTTCGGTAAATTTCAGTAATTTTTTTGATAATTTTTCGGCATTATAACGGCTACCGATTTGGTTAGCCTCCTGCACGAAAATACAGTTTATATTTTCAACCGGTGTTTCATCACAATTTCATCCGATAAACCATCACACTATAAAACCGATAGTTATCAATAGCATTTATAAAATTAAATGCAATTTAAAAACATGGCCGAATATCCTTACAGGCGGCACATGTCTCCCTTACCTGTTTCGGGTTGGCGACTGCCTCTTACCGGTCGCGCCCGTACTCCATCTGTTCCGATTCCTCATCTCGATCATCGAGAGAATTTTTCTGGAATTTAAATTCTAAAATTTAGAATTTTTCTAAAATTATTTAAATAAATAAATTATTTAAATAATTTAGTACTTTTCGGGATTTCTTACCGATTCCCGTATTTCTCGAGATTTCCCGTAATCTCCGAATTCTCGAGAATTTTTTAAATTCCCGGAATTCCCTTTTTCTCTCTCCTCTTTCTTCCTTTTCTTCTTTTTCTCTTTTCTTTTCTTTTTCTTTTTCCTTTTTCTTTTCTTTTTTTTTCTTTTTCTTTTCTTTTTTTCTTTTTCTTTTTTTTTTCCTTGGTCTGACCGGTTCAGACCAGTCAGACCGGTCAACCTTCCTCCACTGCCGGTTCTCCTCCGGCGGCTGATTCTCCGGCGGTTCGGTGGCTCAGCAGCTGGCCGGCGTTGAGACGAAGCTGTCGGTGGCCTCAGCTCAGCCTGGATCGGCGGCACGGCGGCGGATCTACTCGGTTTACCTTCGTTCACTTCTCCTCCTCCGTCGGCCTTCCTCCGCCGTCGTTGGCCTCACCGGTGGCCTCCATCCCATTCCTCTCCTTCCACCGATGCTTCGGTTGTAGTGGCGGCGGCCAATTCCGCCGGCAACCACCAGATCTAGTTTCGTTTTCTTCCTCGATTTTCCGTCGTTTCGCGTCGATTCCTTCTCCGTTTCGCTTCGCCGGCGTTTCCTCCGGCTTCCTCTTGCTTTACCGGCGACGACTTTCTCTTCTCCTCTCTCCCTTTCCTTCTCCGGCGGCCGCTGACGGGGGCGATCTCGCCTGGGGAAGGCAGAATCGGGGTCTTCCCGATTCTGTTTCTCTTTTCTGTTTAGTTTCCTTTCTAAATTAAGTATATACTACATTATATACTATATATCATATATTATACATATAATATTTATCATATATTATACATATAATATTATTTCATGTATAATGTAATACAATATAAATATATATATATATATATTATATAAATTATATATATTGTACATTACAAAAATATATATCTAGTATATATATATGTATATTTATATACTTAAAATTAAATAACATTTATATAAATATTTATATAAATGTCATAATTCCATATATATTGTATTTACAATATATATACATTTAAACTTTAATGTAATTTAATATTTATATTTTCTCAAATATGTATATACTTACATATACATAAAATATCATACTTGAATACATATGTATTATTTAAATTTATCAAATAGTATATATATATTCTTATATATACCAATGTACCTTTAATATATACTATATACCATACAGTATTTAAACACATATGTATTTATATCAAAATACATTTATATAATTTGTAATTATATAACCATATTTTATTCTCATTTCTCATTTTCTTATTTAATTTGGATTTCCATTTATCCAAATTAAATTTCCCTATTCTTTATTTAATTTCCTTCACTTAAATTTCCAAATTTTATCACTTCCTCCATTCTCGGAATTTCCACAATATTCCGATTCTCACAATTTTATTTATTTACTTTAATTTATTTATTTCCTCTTATCTATTTTCTTTAATATTAATTTCTAATATTAATAATTTCCAATAAATGGAAAATTTGCGGTTATCACATTCTCCCCACCTTAAGAAATTCGGTCCTCCGAATTTAGCTTAATTCCAAAGGTGATACATGCCGTATACTTACGACTTTTAACCTCTAGGTCATCCTCCAAGTAATACTGCCAGTACACTTTCAACATCAAGAATACTTTAGACCACTACATGCTGTATTTCATCATATATGTCTATACTCCCGTAAGTTCATTAATTAAATCGGGAGTTTTCATTTCCACTCTTTTCACATAAGAGTCCATGCACAGTATTTTTCATATCGTAGCTGATCCATGCTGTTCATCCTCCATTTTTCTCACTTAGTGCCAAGTCGATATAGTTTAAAACTATCAATTACACATGTCAATCAGTTGTATGTAAGTGTCCCAGTAGCTTTCACATCTCATGCACACGCTCTCTCAATATCATGGAGCGTTTACATCTTACGCTCATATATGTATATATATCAATATGGAGCGGTGCTATCAATACACTTGGGATCTCAAAGCCTTTTGCTATTTCTCATTAAGCATATGGCAACTCAGAGACTCCCATCACATGTAAGGCTCACTGGAACTGTACATACACATTTACACCATTTAACACGAATACTTCGACTACAGCACTAGAGAATCTAAGAGTCTGATAATGGAAAGTGATTCTATTTAGATCATCAGTCTTTAATCACTTCCATATCATCATTTCTCTTTTGGACTCTTTATTGCTCACAATATTCATTTTCACTTTTATCAAAACGACATTTCACTTGCAAACTTTATTATGGATTATCTCTTACAATTACCAATCATGAGACAATCATATTCTCTTCATGTAGTATAGTCTTTAAATCTCTTTTATAATCTAGATTCCAAAATTGAATCCTCAATTTATACATTTAATCACCACATCATCTATATACTTCTACCGTTTCTATCACGTTACGATGGTTATATGTATAATCATTTTTCATTTACATATTGGCAGTAAACATATCAATTATCTTACTCCTTGGAGTATCATTAATTTCATTTATCAAATCTGACTTAATTTTACATCTCGACACAGTTATGTGATAACCAATACAAATCACTTTCAGTCTTACCTTCGGGAACTATTTCATATTGATGTTCCCTTCTCATCATATAACTTATTTCCTTATTCCACTTTCATTTTTGGTTTTCATATTCCCACTTTTATCTCTTCATATATATATATATATTATATATTCATCCTTTTAGTCGATTTTCTCGATTGGTATGGTACTATACTGCTAAGATCTCGTAAAATCTTGCATACCATCTTTTCTTTACACTTATCCTTTTACCGACTTTAACTTCTTTCTTTAATTACATCACATTAGTAGAGCAGCTAATCTCATCACTCTTTTATAGATTGGCAGTAATATCTAGCAAGACTCATTAATCTCGTATCTCAATCATTATCTCTATATCGTAGACATATTCACTGTCATCCGGTCATCCCGAGATCATATATCTCAAGAGGAGATACTATCTAGCCATATCTCTTATTTGCCAATCTTAACACAATTTCACAATCTTTAAGAGTCTAAGGGTTATACCACAATGCTGCTCATGTTTCATTTGTACTTTAGGCTCTATCAGCATTTCATCAATTTACTCATGTATGGATGCCTCATTCTTTAGGTTTATATACCTCACAAGGTAAATCATTAACCTTGTAACCTCAATAGGAACTCGTAAAATTCACTCCGAGTTTCTAATTATAATCTTACAGACATCAATCTCCAATCTTTTATCTAAGGACGCTTTATACCAAGACAGGTCTTATAAACTCCTCATGCATATCGAATCAGATCCATAAGACATCTATTCCATAATGTAGATGAATATTTGTTCTTCAAAAGAACTTTATTAATGATAGGAATTTAATACATCCTTTTTATTCATCTAATTTTCAATATCATCTGTGCTTCTCTCACTTACACTTATACAGATAACTTTCTTATCCACAATTTACGTTATCTGTATTTCCATCAATCACACCTTATACACGTGCACTTCATTATTCTTTCATTTTTCAGAGTGAATTTCTTAAGCTTTCGGATTCTCCTAAGTTCTCCGATAGAAGCTTAGAATCAGATTTCATATTCAAAATCGAGTCAAAGTTATCTCGATTCCTCCAATTTATATAATTCTAGAAGTTCCATCGAAATTCAAATCCGATGCTTTCTTTAATCCCATCTTTCTTATTAATTCGGACATTTCATCCTCATGCCATTAATAATTCCATTATTATCAATGGATTCAAGATTAACTTGATTTCATCACTATTCAGAGCTTTGCCCAACATAGGGGCAATTTCGTCATTTCGACATTTATTTCTTTCTCCTCAGTATACATTTGAATCAAGGATCTTAATATCTATGTGCTGATAGTACCTCTTCTCGTACTAATATCAGCGATTTGAGATCTTATTCGATTTCGACAGAGAATTCCACTAAAATCTATAATTGAATTATTTTGTATGTAATGTAGCTTTACATCATCAATTTCTCTGTCAAATCACTCAAATCAAACTTCTGTTGGTTTATTTTAACTCCCTGTAAAATTTCAGAGGTAGGGGTATTTTGGTCATTTTTGGCCAAAAATTTTCTCTCTCTTCAAATTACCCTCAATCGGTGATCTTAAAGTCTATTTAATGATGATATGTCATTCCCCTCCTTATATCATCACTTTCAGGTCTCAGTTCGGTTCGGACCGTAAAGTACTGGTGGGGCCCTCACCGAGTCCTTTCGATTCCTTACCGAACAGGCCTTCAAATAAATTTTAAGATCACAAATTTTCTGGTAATTTCTGAGCCTATTTTCTTCTTTAACATTTTCAATTTATACTTTCTCACTCCCTTTAAATTATTTTACTCTATTTACAATCATTTATTTTCTCTATATATTCAGACAACACAGTACTACCGGGGATGTTTAACACTTTTCCTTCCAAAAGTATTCACAGACATCAGGCCAACCATGCTCTGATACCATTAAACCTGTCACATCCCGTTACCGTATTTTTCACCTTATTTTACACGATTCCTTCGGTTGGGCTGTCTGTGATACTTCACTTTTACTAACTGTTAAACAAATGTACAGTACATTGTTTATATTATACACATCCCCTATCTTAATTAATCAGATAAGTAGTACTGCAGATATGTCTAAATACAGAAAATAAATAATCGTACCTCATATAAATCAGTCGATCTGTCACATTGTCCTTTGTGTACAGCCGTAATTCACAATCAATTGATCTCACAATCATTAAAACCTGAAATGTTTAAAATTAAGGGGTGAGCAAACCACGGCTCAGTAAGAGAGTTATATGTCACACTTGATATTCAGCTATCTATATGCTGAAAATATTTTTTTTTTCTTCACTTTCTTTAAAATCTTCCTAGCTGGCTCTAGGCACACATGTAGGAAGGATACTACAGTCGGCTAGGGATCCAGATAGAATAAGGTAGGTATTTTAGAATACCATACTTGTCCCGGAACCTAGAAGCAACTGTAGAGAATATCAATTTTGTTGTTTCAAAACGATATAATTTTCGTTTTTCCACAGAGTAAACCACTTGTTCCTTTCCACTTCGGTATACTTTAAAACCCTTGACAGTTCAGTAATAAAAACAGTGGTTTACTTCTCTTCTCTTCTCTTCAGTACAGTAAAAACAGTACAGTACAGTGATTTGCAAATATCAAATCATTGGATAATTACTTCTTCGATTTTCTTTATCTTAGAAATAATTCTTATGTTACTCTTTTAGAATAAACATTTATTTCTCTTTTCAAATCAATAACCGTATCGTACTAAAGCCTCATAAGAAATGCATTTAAAATAGTCATAGTATCGATATATGCAGAAAACAAATGCCATAATAATGCATTTCATACTTTAAATCATTGTATGAATTCTTTAATGCATATATCTAAAATTCATACTTGTTTCAAACATGCATCATACTTTCGAAACTTAACATCATAATTAATAAAACTTTTCATACAATTCATGGAGACTAGGCAAAATCATATAGCAAGTATGCGGTCATGACACTTACTTCTTCCTCCGAAGAGGGAACGGAATACCTATGGCCATGGTATGGGCTGTAGACCTGATCAGAGTCGTACAGCGAACATGCACCACGAAGGACCAACATACCCACAAAGGATGAAAACATACACAATGTGGGCGAGAACATGCACGACGTGGGCTAAACATATGCCACAAGGGACGGAAACATGCACAATGTGGCAAGCATGACAGGCAATAACATAAACTATAGGAAAGCCTTAGTCTCAAAACTTACTTACATACCATCGATATAAAATAGTAAGGACCGGACGTGCCAGGGTCTAAGTTAGCCTGGGGTTTGCCACTCCGATACCTTTTTCAGAAAACATATACTTAAATCATACAACTGATATAAAATAGTAAGGACCGGGCGTGCCAGGGTCTAAGTTAGCCTGGGGTGTGCCACTCCGATACCTTTTTCGGAAAACATACTTATAGCATTATTGAAAAATATACATAGAAATCATAAATTCGTTTAGCTAATTATCAAAAGACTATGGAATTTAATTTCAGAACGAAATTCATGCTTCAAACATTTCTTTATAAATTGCGATGAAGATAGTTTGAAAAATCATCACTGAACATGTAAAAGGTTAAAACTATCTTTTTTCACCATAAAACATATATGCACGTTTTTCCATGCATTAAATTGAAAACATGATTTTATAATTATCGGAATTCAAATAAATTATTTTTATACTTTATGAAAATAAAATATTTATTTTCTAACTTTAAATTCTCATCTCAATGTTTTCTTTTAAAAACAAGTGTAGGGACCTTTAGTCTCGAAATCATAATTATTCATCCTTTCTTAACCTTTATGGAATATTCATAATTAATTATTTCCATAATTAAACCACAAAGGTTTTCTGTAAAATCAAGTGAATATTTAAGAATATTTGTAAAAATATTCACTTCAGTCTCTTTTTCATTTTCATTTCGTTTCACGTGAAATATCACCTATCAGAATAAATTTAGGTGATTTCCTTTTTTCACCATTTTCAAAACATGAATATTTTAAAATTAATTATCAATATATTCATGTTTTATGAAAACTAATCGATTTCTCGATTTTCATGTTAGAAATCGTTTCACGTGAAATAAAATCTTTTATTTTGGTTTTCGGTGATTTTCGGTAAATTTCAGTAATTTTTTTGATAATTTTTCGGCATTATAACGGCTACCGATTTGGTTAGCCTCCTGCACGAAAATACAGTTTATATTTTCAACCGGTGTTTCATCACAATTTCATCCGATAAACCATCACACTATAAAACCGATAGTTATCAATAGCATTTATAAAATTAAATGCAATTTAAAAACATGGCCGAATATCCTTACAGGCGGCACATGTCTCCCTTACCTGTTTCGGGTTGGCGACTGCCTCTTACCGGTCGCGCCCGTACTCCATCTGTTCCGATTCCTCATCTCGATCATCGAGAGAATTTTTCTGGAATTTAAATTCTAAAATTTAGAATTTTTCTAAAATTATTTAAATAAATAAATTATTTAAATAATTTAGTACTTTTCGGGATTTCTTACCGATTCCCGTATTTCTCGAGATTTCCCGTAATCTCCGAATTCTCGAGAATTTTTTAAATTCCCGGAATTCCCTTTTTCTCTCTCCTCTTTCTTCCTTTTCTTCTTTTTCTCTTTTCTTTTCTTTTTCTTTTTCCTTTTTCTTTTCTTTTTTTTTTCTTTTTCTTTTCTTTTTTTCTTTTTCTTTTTTTTTTCCTTGGTCTGACCGGTTCAGACCAGTCAGACCGGTCAACCTTCCTCCACTGCCGGTTCTCCTCCGGCGGCTGATTCTCCGGCGGTTCGGTGGCTCAGCAGCTGGCCGGCGTTGAGACGAAGCTGTCGGTGGCCTCAGCTCAGCCTGGATCGGCGGCACGGCGGCGGATCTACTCGGTTTACCTTCGTTCACTTCTCCTCCTCCGTCGGCCTTCCTCCGCCGTCGTTGGCCTCACCGGTGGCCTCCATCCCATTCCTCTCCTTCCACCGATGCTTCGGTTGTAGTGGCGGCGGCCAATTCCGCCGGCAACCACCAGATCTAGTTTCGTTTTCTTCCTCGATTTTCCGTCGTTTCGCGTCGATTCCTTCTCCGTTTCGCTTCGCCGGCGTTTCCTCCGGCTTCCTCTTGCTTTACCGGCGACGACTTTCTCTTCTCCTCTCTCCCTTTCCTTCTCCGGCGGCCGCTGACGGGGGCGATCTCGCCTGGGGAAGGCAGAATCGGGGTCTTCCCGATTCTGTTTCTCTTTTCTGTTTAGTTTCCTTTCTAAATTAAGTATATACTACATTATATACTATATATCATATATTATACATATAATATTTATCATATATTATACATATAATATTATTTCATGTATAATGTAATACAATATAAATATATATATATATATATTATATAAATTATATATATTGTACATTACAAAAATATATATCTAGTATATATATATGTATATTTATATACTTAAAATTAAATAACATTTATATAAATATTTATATAAATGTCATAATTCCATATATATTGTATTTACAATATATATACATTTAAACTTTAATGTAATTTAATATTTATATTTTCTCAAATATGTATATACTTACATATACATAAAATATCATACTTGAATACATATGTATTATTTAAATTTATCAAATAGTATATATATATTCTTATATATACCAATGTACCTTTAATATATACTATATACCATACAGTATTTAAACACATATGTATTTATATCAAAATACATTTATATAATTTGTAATTATATAACCATATTTTATTCTCATTTCTCATTTTCTTATTTAATTTGGATTTCCATTTATCCAAATTAAATTTCCCTATTCTTTATTTAATTTCCTTCACTTAAATTTCCAAATTTTATCACTTCCTCCATTCTCGGAATTTCCACAATATTCCGATTCTCACAATTTTATTTATTTACTTTAATTTATTTATTTCCTCTTATCTATTTTCTTTAATATTAATTTCTAATATTAATAATTTCCAATAAATGGAAAATTTGCGGTTATCACAGGCTGCTCCTCAGCTGGCCAGCGTTGAGACGAACTTGTCGGTGGCCTCAGCTCGGCCTGGATCGACGGCACGGCGACGGATCTACTTGATTTACTTTCGGTTTCTTCTCTTCCTTTGTCGGCCTTCCTCTGCCGTTCCCCGCCTCACCGGTGGCTTCCCATGTCTTCCTCTTCCTCCGACGAAGCTTTAGTTGCAGTGGCAGCGACCGATTTGGCCGGCACCGCCACTTTCTCTTCTCTTCTCCTTCTCGGCTTCCGTCGGGTTTTTGCTTATGTTTCTTTATTTTCTTCCACTGTCAGCAGTTTCCTTCTCTTCTTTGGCCGGTGGCGTCTCATCTTTTTCTCTTTTTTTTTTCTTCGCCGGCGGTGGCAGCTCCGCCACCGTCGGCCCCTTTGGCTGGGAAGGTTCAGTCTCCCGATCCTTCCGTTTCCTTTCCTTTCCTCTTTTGTTTTCTTTTTTGTTTTTCTCTTATTTCCTTATTTAGCATATAATATACTATATACTATATGCTATAACATATATTTTATGCATGTAATATATACTATATATTATACATATATTATTTCATACATAATATAATACAATATATATTATATACAAAATATATATATTGTATATTACAAAATATATGTCTAGTATATATATGTATATTTATATATTTTAAACTTAAATAACTTTTATATATATTTTCAAACTTTAATGTAAATTAATATTTAATTTTTCTCATATATGTATATATTTATATATCCATAAAATGCTATTCTTGAATACATATGTATTATTTAAATTTATACCATAGTATATATATATATATATATATATATATATCTATCTATACATCAGTATTTTAATATATACTATATAGTATTTCAATACATATGTATTTATATAAAAATACATTTATATAATTTATAATTATATAAATATATTTCTCTTTTATTTCTTATTTTCTTATTTAATTTGGATTTCCATTATCCAAATTAAATTTCCTCCTTTTATTATTTTCCATAATTTCATCCTTCTCCTTATTTACAATTTATCCAAATTTAAATTCTTCAATTTTCTCACTTCCTAAATTTCCAGAATTTCAACGATATTCCATCACCTAAATAAATTTTATTTATTTACTTTAATTTATTTATTTAGGATCCAAGCTGGATGGAGCAAGTGGAGAAGTGCTACAGGTGTGTTGTGCGATAAAGGAATTCCTACATGGTTGAAAGGCAAGTTTTATAGGACAGTTGTTAGACCAACATTGTTATATGGTAGTGAATGTTGGGCGACTAAGAGGCTACATACACAAAAGATGAGTGTAACAGAAATGAGAATGTTACGGTGGATATGTGGATACATAAGAAAGGATAGAATGAGAAATGATCATATTCGTAAGATGATTGGAGTGGTACCTATTGAAGACAAAATGTGTGAAAATCGTTTACGTTGGTTTGGACATGTAAGACGTAGACCTGTAGATGCTCCAGTTAGGAGAATAGAGGCTATGGATGTTGAGAGAAGGGTTAAGACTAGAGGAAGACCGAAAAAGACTTGGAAGGAAGTAGTTTGGAAAGACATGGAGGTTTTAGAATTAGATGAGCAAATGGCCTTGAATAGAAATCTATGGAGGCAGAGAATACATATGGACGATCTAACATGATTTTAGATATTGGTTCATATAGCCTACCCCAATCTATTGGGATAAAGGCTCTGATGATGATGATGATGATGACTTTAATTTATTTATTTCCTCTTATCTATTTTCTTTAATATTAATTTCCAAAAATAGAAAATTTGCGGTTATCACATTCTCCCCACCTTAAGAAATTCAGTCCTCCAAATTTAACTTAATTCATAAGGTGGTAGCATCCTGTATACTTATCATTCTTGACCTTTTGATCATCTTCTGTATTATACTGCCAGCATACCTTTAAGATCATAATCGCCTTTTATACCTCTATATATCATTTCTCGTCATATACTTATACTCCCTTAAATTTCTTATCAATTGGGAGTTATCCATTGCCACTCCTTTTCATATCACATATATGCTCACTGGAACTTCACATACATTCTCATCATCTTATAATCGTATTTTGACTATGGCACTAAAGAATATAAGAGTTTGATAATGAAGGAGTGATTTCATTAGACTATCAGTCTATAATCACTTCCATATTATCATATCTTGTGATAACCGTAAATTTTCCAATGATTGGAAATTAATAATGTTGGAGATTTAAAGAAATAAATTAAATTGTGAGATCGAAAGATTAGAAAAAATTTCGAGAATAGAAGAAGAGACGGATCGGAAAATTCGAGTGAAGGAAATCGAAATCGGAAAAATAAGGTTAGAATTATGGAAAATAATGAAGGAAGAAATTTAATTTGGATAAATGGAAATCCAAATTAAATAAGGAAATGAGAAATGTATTTATATAATTACATATTATATAAATGTATTTTGATACAAATACATATGTATTTAAATACCGTATGGTATATATAGTATATATTAAATATACATTGGTGTATATATATATACTATGTTATAAATTTAAATAATACATATGTATTAAATATAACATTGTATGTATATATAAGTATATACATAATTGAGAAAGGCAAATATTAAGTTATATTAAAGTTTGAAAAATATATATTGTAAATACAATATATACTACATTATAACATATATATATGTAAAGATTATTTATTTTAAGTATATAAATATATACATATATATTTATATTAGATGGATAATTTTAATGCACAAAATATATATTTTATTTATATAATATGTATATAATACTATATTATATATAATAATAATAATATTATGTGTATTATATATATAATATAAATATATAATATATATTATTATATTATGTATGTATATATATATATTACATAAATATACTATATAGTATAGTATATAATATACTAAAAATAGGAATAAAACAAA
This sequence comes from Heritiera fomes, assembly GCA_032173925.1. Classification (NCBI taxonomy): domain Eukaryota; kingdom Viridiplantae; phylum Streptophyta; class Magnoliopsida; order Malvales; family Malvaceae; genus Heritiera; species Heritiera fomes. The sequence goes on along the minus strand of JAPDPM010000002.1, from coordinate 35,148,925 downwards.
AAGGAAAAGGAAGGAATCAGGAGGATCCTGACCCTTCCCAGCCAAAGGGCCGACAGTGGCGGAGCTGCCACTGCCGGCGACGGAAAAAGGAAGAGATGCCGTCGCCGGCCGAAGAGGAAAGGAAATGAGTTACCAGTGGCGGAAGAAAGGAAAGACACTAAAGGGAAACACGGCGGAGCCGAGAGGAGAAAGGAAAAGAGAAATCGACAGTGCCGGCCGGTCCATGCACCGCCACCACCATTCAAACCTCGGCAGAGGTGAGAGGAAGGAAAAGGAGGCCACCGATGAGACCAATGACAACGGAGGAAGGCCGAACGAGGAGGAGAAGAAACCAAGGCAAAACCGAGTAGATTCGCCACCGTGCCGTCGATCCAGGCCGAGCTAAGGCCACCGGTAGGTTCGCCTTGATGCCGGCCAACTGAGGGGCCACTGAACCGCTGGAGAATCGGTCGTCGGAGAAGAACTGGCTGTAAGGGGAGGTGACCGGTTCGGCTGGGAAAGGAAAAAGAAAAAGGAAAAAGAAAAAGAAAAGAAAAAGAGAAAGGAAAAAAGAAAAAGAAAAGGAAAAGAAAAAGAAAGAGAAAAAAAAGAGGAAAAGAAGAAAAGAGAGAGAAAAGGAAAATTCTCAAGAATTCAAAAATTACGGGAAATCCCGGGAATTACGAGAATCAGTAAGAAATCCCGAAAAGTGTTAAATTATTTAAATAATTTATTTATTTAAATAATTATGGAAAAATTCTAAATTTTAGAATTTTAATTTCCAGAATATTCCCTCGATAATTGAGCTAATGGAATCGGGTGAGGTGAACACGGGCACGACCTTCGAGAGGCAGTCGCCGACCCGAGATAGGTAAAGGAGACATGTGCAGCCTGTAAGGATATTTGGCACACATGTTTTAAATTATGCATTTAATTTTAGAAATACTATTGATAATGATTGGTTGGAAAATTGTGGTGATTTACCAGTTGAGATTTAAACTATATTTTCCGTGTAGGAGGCTAGCCAATCGGCAGTCGTTATACTACCGAAAATTATTGGAAAAATTACCAAAAATCATAATAAATGATTTTTCATCACGAAAAATGATTTTCAACACGAAAATCGAGAAATTGATTAGTTTTCAGAAAACATGAATATACTGATGTTTAATTTTAAATTATTCATGTTTTTGAATTTGGTGAAAAAGGAAATCACCTAAATTTATCCCGATAGGTGATATTTCACGTGAAACGAGGTGAAAAATGAAAAGGACCAAAGTAAATATTTTAATAATATTTCTTTAAATATTCACTTGATTTTATAAATAACCTTTATGGTTTCAATTGTGAAAATAAGTGTTTATAGAAAATTCCATAAAGGTAATTAAAGGTGGAAAACAATGTTTTGAGACAAAAGGTCTTCGCATGTGTTTACAGAGAAAACACGGGACGGGAGTGTTGATTTGGAAAATAAATATTTTAATTTTTCATAAATCATAAAAATAATTGATTTGAATCCCGATAACTTTGAAAATCGTGTTTTCGATAGAAAGCACGAAAAAGCGTGCGTATATGTTTAAAGCACGAAAAAGCGTGCGTATTTGTTTTACGGTGAAAAAGGACAGTTATGACCTTTTATATTTTACAGTGATTATTTTATAAACTGTTTTCACCGTATGGAAAATGTGATTTATATTGTTCTATAATGTTTAGAACATTTTCGGGAATGATGACCCCAGTATGAATATTTTATAAATTGTTATCCATAAGATGAAAATATTTTCCTTATGAATATTTGTGGATTGATTGAACTTATATTCAATGAAATTGATTTCATAAATAGGGTTTATATCATGTGTTTACTATTTTGAGACTGTTAGGCCCCATATCATGCTCACGTGTCACGTGTTAGTGTTGATAGATACTGATCCTATTATCAACGTCCCAGTGGACACCTGATCAGTGCACACTGTGGACCCCATAGACTATGGCCATAGATCTCATGTGTTTCCCCTATTTGGGATGATATTATAGCATGATATATTTAGGGTGTCGCCTAGTCTCCATGATACTGTAATGATGATTGTACTTTTCACTGAACTTTTGCTGGTACTAAATTATCTACAGCTACTGAGTTTTTGATATATTACGTGTTGAACTAAATATTATACGGTGTTTTACAAGTGTGGAAATGAGTATTTGTGAAAGGAACATTAATTCCTTATTTATTTACTTAAGTGTTTTATCACGTGAATATTTAATGTTTTAATGGGATTTGAATATCAAAAGAAAACCATTACTCTCTACAGTTGCTTCTAGGTTCTGGGACAAGACAGGTATTCTAAAATACCTGCCTTACTCCATTCGGATCCCTAGCCGACTGTAGTATCTTTCCTACATGTGAGCCTAGAGCCTCTAGGAAGATTTAAAGAAAGTGAAAAATTATTTTCAGCATATAGGTAGCTGAATTTCAAGTGTTGCATATAACTTTCTTACTAAGCCATGGTTTGCTCACTCCCCAATTTTAACATTTCAGATTTTCAGTGACTGTGAGATCTGACATCTGAGGATTTCGAGTTGCGCATTTGGAGACATTGTGACAGCTTGATTTATAATATGAGGTATGATCATTATTTTCTGTATTTAGACTTACTTTCAGTACTACTTTCTTAAAAATTAAGATAAGGGATGTAATTGATATTACTAATTTTATATTTAATAGTTAAATGAATATGAAAAGTAAAGTATCACAGACAGTCCAACCGTATAAAATATATAGAAAAATGTGAAAAATAGGGTCACAGGATGTGACAGATTAAATCGTATCAGAGCGTGGTTGGCCTGATGTCTGGCCATACTTTTGGAAAGAAAATGTGTTGAAAGATGTTAACATCCTTTGTAGTACTGTGTAGTCTAAATACATATAGAAAATAAATGATTGCAAATTGAGTAAAAGAATTTGAAGGGGGTGAGAATTTATGAATTAGTGATGGTAAAGAGAAATAATAGGCTCAGAAATTTTTGAAAAATTGGTGATTCTTATAATTTAAATGAAGGCCTGTTCGGTAAGGAACCGAAAGGACTTGATGAGGGCCCCACCAGTACTTTTCGGTCCGGATCGAACTGAGACCTGAAAGTGATGATATAAAGGAGGGGAATGAAATATTATCATTAAATAGACTTTAAGATTATTGATTGAGGGTAATTTGAAGAGAGAGAAAATTTTTGGCCAAAAATAACGAAAATACCCCTGCCTCCAAAATTTTACCAGGATTCAGAATAGACCAACAGAGGTTGGAATTGATTGATTTGACAGAGAAATTGATGATATAAAGCTGAATTACAAGCAAAATAATCTAATTATAGATTTTAGTGGACTTCTCTGTCGAAATCGAATAAGATCTAAATTGCTTACATAAGTATGAGAAAGGATAATATCAGCACATGGATAATGAGATTATTGATTTCAATGTATACTGAGGAGAAAGAAATAAATGTCGAAATGACGAAAATGCCTCTATGTTGGGCGATGTGTTGAATAGTGCTAAAACCAAGTTGATCTTGAATCCATTGATGGTGATGGAGTCATTAATGGCATAAAGATGTCCATATGAATATCACGATCCCTATTACTGATTCCACTTACACTTAGATTATGGATGCGAATTGCGAGTAACCTAGTGAACGGGCTAGGTCTCATGACAAAACCTCGAGGGGGCTAGTGGGCTCGCCAAAGAGGACATTACACATGTGTAAAGGCGGACGGCGGACGGGCCGAGGCCTTGTATGATGCGATCCAATAAGAATGTAGTGGAATGTTGCATAATGATTAGCCCGGTTATCGATTATAAGGGCCTGAGTTAAGAGTGTACTGAATTGGATGTTTATTATGGGATCGTTGGATATTATGAAAAGTGATATGACTACAAAAATGACTGTGAAAGTGAATAGTACAAAAAATAAAATCCATATCAGTATGGTTAATTAAAGGATTACACTTGTTACAGCATTACTAATCACTTTGAGTAATATGCTGTGAAACATGAGTAAATAATGAAATCAAGGTGGAGAATATTTCAAAATGATTTGAATATTGATTTTCTCTGCCTTAAGAATACATAGTGGAAATGACAGGACATAAGAATGAAATGTCCAAGATGATAAGAGGTGAGTGATTAAAGAAAGTATCGGATGTAATGCCCGATAAATTTTTCAGAGTTATATAAATTAGAGAAATCGAGCTAACATTGACTCGATTGGATATATGAAATCTAATTTCTAGGCTTATATAAAAAAATATAGAAAGAATTAGAAAAGCTTTACAACTACTTTGGAAAGTGTGTGAATAATGAAATTCACTTGTATAGGTGTGTTTGATGGAAATATAGATAGTGTGATTTGAGGTTAATGAAGTATTTGTATAAGTGCAAATGAAAGAAGCACAGATGACCTTGATATGTAGATTGTTAGCTTTAACTTGACAAGTATTTTGAAAATGACAAAACTCAAGCAAGCTTCGAAATAATTTTTATACAAGTAAATTTGCTTTGAATGAACTCAATGATTGAAACTATTTTAACAAAGTTTTGGATTGCGTTTCAACTCAAAAAGTCAGAAATACTCTTAGAAAAGTGTTAGAAGATTTTGAACTAACTTAAAATCACAAAAGCCTTGAACTTTGCAGTCAACTAAGTGTAGGAAGGTGTACTGGACAAAAGGGATCGATCCCTACTGTAGAGGGATCGATCCCAAGGTGGCAGAAGGCTTTTGAATCATCCGGGAGAAAGTTGCAAAGCATTCTGGACAAAAGGGATCGATCCCCACTGTAGCAGGATCGATCCCTTTGCTCGAGATCTGACAATAACGGCTAGTTTTTGAGGGTTTCAACGGGAAAATTTGCATTAAATGCTTCACCAACTGTTCTATCCGTTTGGTGGGTTATAAATAAAGGCATTTATGAAGTTTGAAGGAAGCACAAGCATTCCAAATTATTCAAGCTTCAAGAGAGAAACTGAAATCTAAAAATCTTTGTTGTAACTCCATTTTGTGAGATTGTTTTATGTGTTCTTCACCCATTCACTGAAAAATCTGATATTCAAAGGGGTGAGCTATCCTTGTAAGGTCTGATATTGTTGAGTGTGGGAATACTACAAGGGTAGAGGTTTAGAAGGAGATTTCTAAAGTCTCAAGAGAAATTGTAAGAGGTCTTGCCACACCTTCAAGTGGTTTGTAAGCATTCTCAAGGAAGAGGTGAATCAAAACCTTGACAAGGAGTTCAAGGAGAGAGGACGTAGGCAAGAGATTGGCCGAACCTCTATAAAACTTATGTTTGCTTCTCTTTCCCTTACTCTTATTTACTGCATTTGTTTCATTGTTGCTTATTTGACTTTGATTGTGCATTAAGAGTTAGGAAAATTAGAAATAACTAGAAAAACCGATTCACCCCCCTCTCGGTAGAGCCAACAATTGGTATCAGAGCTTGGGCTCGAGATTGACGTAGATTAACATCTATCGAGTATAAACGATCACTAATGGCTCAAACTAGTTTGTCTACACCCTTAGTAGGAGAGGGACACTCTATGGTTAGACCTCCACTCTTTAATGGTGAAAACTATGCTTATTGGAAGACTAGAATGATGCTATTTATTCAAGCCAATGATTATGAAGTATGGAGAATTATTGTTAAAGGTCCCCTTATCCCTATTAAGAAAGTAGATGGGACGGATGTGCCTAAGAAAGAAGATGAATGGGATACTAATGATATTAGGATGGCACAACTTAATGCTAAAGCAATGCACACACTCTTTTGTGCATTAGGACCAAATGAGTATAATCGAGTGTCACAATGTGAGAATGCTAAACAATTTTGGGATAAACTAGCTATCACACATGAGGGAACCACACAAGTCAAAGAAACCAAAGTAGGCATGCTCACACAAGACTATGAATTGTTTAAAATGAAGAATGATGAATCAATTAGTGACATGTTTACTAGGTTTACTGACATCATAAATGGTCTTAAAGCCTTAGGCAAGACATATTCTAATGTAGATATGGTGAAAAAGATACTCAATAGCTTACCTAAATCATGGGAGGCTAAAGTCACTGCTATTGAGGAATCCAAGGATCCTCATACACTCTCATTAGATGAACTTATGGGATCTCTACTCACCTATGAGATGAAAATCAAGAGAAATCAAGATCCTCCTAAGAAAGTTGGATTAGCTTTAAAATCCACCACTATTGAGGAATCTAAAGATCATGATGAGAGTGGTGATGATGAGGACTTAGAAATGGCCATGTTTGCTAAGAGGTTTAATAAATTTATGAGGATGAGAACTAGTGGTAACTCTAGGAGACCCCCTAGGAGAGACTTTAATAGAGGAGAAACTAGTAGGAAAGAAAAGGACCAAATCATTTGTTATGAATGCAAAAAACCTGGTCATATTAAATTTGATTGTCCTTTGTATAGAAAGCAAAATGAGAAGAAACAAAAGAATAAGGCAATGGTGGCTACTTGGAGTGATAGTGATTGCTCCGATGAAGAGAATGTGGAAGATGAAGTAGCCAACCTTTGTTTCATGGCTTTTGAAGATGAGAAGGTAACTTCTAACTTGTTAGATACTAATGAATATACTTTTGATGAATTGCAAGATGCATTTGATGAGTTAGCCAATGAATTTGAATGCATGAATTTAAAATATAAGAAAATGATCTCCAAGTTGAAAAAGGAGAATGAAATGCTTGTGAATGTTAAATTAGAATGTGAAAAGAAATTAGAGAATGCAAATCTAGAAATAGAAGAATTAAATAGAAAGAACATTAATTTGCAAAACTCCTTTTCTAGATTTTACATGGGTCAACAAAAATTTGATCAAATGCTAGAGACTCAAAGAGCATTCTTTGATAGAGAAGGGTTAGGTTATAATGCATCTAACAAAGAGACTCATCTTAAAAACTTCCTAGTTAAAGATAGAAAATTTGTTTTATGCACATTGTGTAATAAACTAGGACACTCTTCACAAGCATGCACCTCTAGGAAGACCATGATTAGAGGAAAAATGGCTGTCAAGATTTGGGTACCTAAACATGTTTTAAATTCAAGTGATGAGTCATTAAAGATGAAATGGATCCCTAAAGGATCTAAAATTATAAGTACTAACTCTCAAGGACCCAAGAAAATTTGGGTACCTAAGATGTAAGCTTGATGTGTTTGTAGGAGGAAGAGTATTGCTACAAGGCTAAGTCCAAGGAGCATTGGTACCTTGATAGTGGATGCTCAAGACACATGACGGGTGATAAGAGTCAATTCAAGTTCCTAAAGCATAAAAGTGGTGGAGAAGTCACATTTGGAGACAACTCCAAAGGACAAATTGAAGGAATTGGCTCCATTGGTAACTCTTCCTCAACTATTGAGAATGTGTTGTATGTTAGAGGCTTGAAACATAATTTGCTTAGTATTAGTCAATTGTGTGATAAGCGATTTAAAGTTATGTTTGATGATTTGTGTTGCAATGTTGTTAATGCCAAAACTAATCAAATTGTTTTTATTGGACATAGACAAGGAAATATCTATATTGTGGATTTAAATGAACTTAATAGCAAAAATGTATGTTTTATGGCCACTAGAGAAGATGAACCTTGGTTATGGCATAGAAGACTAGGCCATGCTAGCATGCATGTTTTGTCTAAATTAGCCAAAAGAGACCTAGTTGTAGGATTACCTAAGCTTCAATTTGAAAATGATAAAGTTTGTGAAGCATGTGTAAGAGGAAAACACAAAAAAAATTCATTTAAATCTAAGAAGTGTGTCACTACCTCTAGATCACTTCAACTTCTTCACTTAGATCTCTTTGGACCAACTAGGACAACTAGCTTAGGAGGTAAACACTATGGATTTGTGATAGTTGATGATTACACTAGGTTCACTTGGGTGTTCTTTTTAAGTGTGAAGAATGAGGCCTTAGATAAATTCATTGTTTTCTCAAAACTTGTTCAAAATGAAAAAGGTTATTCCATTTCAAGTATTAGAAGTGATCATGGAAAAGAATTTGAAAATCTTGGTTTTGATATGTTTTGCAATGAAAATGGCATTAGCCATAATTTTTCAGCTCCTAGAACTCCTCAACAAAATGGGATAGTTGAAAGGAGAAATAGAACCTTAGAAGAAATGGCTAGAACCATGCTTTGTGAAAACAACTTACCTAAATATTTTTGGGCTGAAGCAATAAATACTTCTTGCTATGTCATAAATAGAGCAATGGTAAGGCCTATTTTAAAGAAAACTTCATATGAGCTTTACAAAGGAAAAAGACCTAACATAAGTTATTTTCACCCATTTGGATGTAAATGTTTTGTTTTAAACAATGGTAAAGATAACCTAGGAAAGTTTGATGCTAAAAGTGATGAAGGTATTTTTCTTGGTTATTCTTTAAATTCTAAGGCTTATAGAGTTTTCAATAAAAGAACACTTGTTGTAGAAGAGTCAATACATGTAATCTTTGATGAATCAAATATTTCTAGTAGAACCAATCTTGAGGATGAAGTAGAGATTTTTGATGAACCTATAGTTGACCCTTCTCAAGATAAGGATGTTAGGGAACAATTAGAAGATCTTACTATTAACAAAAATGAGGAATCCATGGAACAAGAAATTATTGAGAAGGAATCTAGGTGTCCTAGAGAACTTGGATATGTGAAAGATAATGACATTGTTGGAGATCCAACCATTGGAGTTAGGACTAGGTCAACCTATAGAAACATATGTCAACATGTAGCCTTTGTGTCACAATTTGAGCCAAAGAAAGTGGATGAGGCCTTGAATGATGAAAATTGGATTATGGCCATGCAAGAAGAATTAAATCAATTTGAGAGAAGCAAAGTGTGGACATTAGTAGAAAGACCTAAAGATTATCCCATCATTGGAACCAAATGGATATTCAAGAATAAGATGGATGAAAATAGCATTATTGTTAGAAACAAGGCTAGGTTAGTGGCTCAAGGTTATAGACAAGAAGAAGGAATAGACTATGATGAAACCTATGCTCTGGTAGCTAGATTAGAAGCCATTAGGATGCTACTTGCTTTTGCATGCTATAAGGATTTTAAGTTGTATCAAATGGATGTGAAAAGTGCTTTCTTAAATGGTTATATAAATGAAGAGGTTTATGTTGAGCAACCTCCCGGTTTTGAAAATCCAAAATTTCCTAACCATGTTTTCAAACTTTCAAAAGCCTTATATGGATTAAAACAAGCTCCTAGCGCTTGGTATGAAAGACTTTCAAAGTTTTTAATCGAAAAAGGTTTTACAAGAGGAAAGGTAGACACAACCTTGTTTATCCAATCTAAGGGTCATGACTTATTGGTAGTTCAAATTTATGTAGATGATATCATTTTTGGTTCTACAAATGAGTCATTGTGCAAAAATTTTTCAAAGCTAATGCAAGGTGAATTTGAGATGAGTATGATGGGAGAATTGACCTTCTTTCTAGGACTTCAAGTTAAACAATGTAAAGAAGGTATTTTCATAAATCAAGCTAAGTACACTAAAGATTTGCTCAAAAGATTTGGAATGGATGAATCTAAACCTTTCTCTACACCTATGAGCACAAATATTAAGCTTGATAAGGATGAAGGAGGAAAATGTGTAGACACTAAACTATATAGGTCTATGATTAGCTCATTGCTATATTTAACTGCTAGTAGACCCGATATAATGTTTAGTGTATGCTTGTGTGCTAGATTTCAGTCATCCCCTAGAGAATCACACCTACAAGCAGTAAAAAGAATCCTTAGATACCTTAAAGACACTTCCTCCTTAGGACTTTGGTATCCTAAAGATTCTATACTAGATCTCCATTCTTATTCCAATGCAGATTTGGTGGTTGCAAAGTGGATAGGAAAAGCACATCGGGAACATGCCAATTCTTAGGTAGTAGGCTCATTTCATGGTTTTCTAAGAAACAAAATAGTGTAGCTCAATCCACAACTGAGGCTGAATATATAGCTTCCGGAAGTTGCTGTGCTCAAATTTTATGGATTAAGCAACAAATGAGAGACTATGGAATAGAAATGAACCAAGTTCCCATTAGGTGTGACAACACTAGTGCCATCAATCTTACAAAAAATCCCATCCAACACTCTAGAACCAAGCACATTGAGATTAGACATCATTTTATACGAGATCATGTGCAAAAAGGAGACATAATTCTAGAATATGTGGACACCTTGCACCAATTAGCTGATATTTTCACAAAGCCCTTGGATAAGGAGAGATTTTGCACTCTTAGAGGTGAATTAGGCATTATGAATGCTCCTTGAAGTAATTTGATGTTGCATGAATGTCTTATGGTTGGTTTGTGATGATTGCAAGACAGCAATTTGAAGAATATAATTACCCTTGCAATTCATGACCTTAACTTACTGAGTTACTGTTCATGTTCATAGTTCCTTGAGATTGAAATGTTAAATTCTGTGTGTTTTGCTCATGTTAAACTTCTTTTATTCGCCAAAACACATTTCTAATGTTAAGACACTATCACAGCCATGTCCACCTATTGGTTCTGCATACTTATGCCATTTTCTGCACTTTGCTGCAGTTTTCTGCATTTTTTCTGCAGTTTTCCATCTCATTTCCTGCATCTCAAGTGAAAACCATCACATTTTGATTTTAAGATGGTAAAAATGCATAAGTTTCATTGTTTTTTAAATCATTTTTATGCATCACAAATGCGGCAAGTGACTTAGGAGACAATTCTTCATCAATAGGATTGAATTCCCAGTCTGTTGGCTAAAATTCTGGGTGATGGGAGCAATCTGCCTAAAAGGGATCGATCCCCTCGTGACAGATTTGCCTTCCCGCGTCATTTTAAGCGTCGGCCCCTCCTCTCTTTCCCACTATTCACCTTCCTCTTCACATCCCCACGCCATTCTCCATTTTCTCTCAACCAAAATTTCTAGATCTCACTCATTTCTTCACCAAAACACTTCATTCTTTCACCAATCTTCCTCATTTCTCTCTCTTTTTCATTTCCCCTCCTCATTTCCTGACCAAATCTCCTATTTTCTTCTCTTCCTTCTTCTTCCATACCATGGTTACTATTCACCTAACATTTCAAATGTAAGTTTTTCTAACATTTTTCATTACATTTTTCTTGCATTTCTAGTCTCTTTTATCATGTCTTGCCTACCCATGTGCATATCTTGCATCAATTTTTTCTCCATCTAGGTTTTCAACTCCTTTGGCACTTGTACTTTTCTCAAGCTTATCCTTAGACCATCTGTCATTTTGCATCCGAATTTCATTGTTATAATTGTTCAATGCATCTTGCGTTGTGGCTCTCTGCTGTTGGTTAGATCACATCTCTCCCACATACTCATCCATAGTTCCTCAAACTTGTGCACACCACCTGTTTGATAAAAGTCCTCAACGAAATTTCCTCTCTTTTTCTTTCTCCATATGGCTCCTAAGATTAAGCACACTGCTCCAAAACGTAAAACACGTGCTTCCTCTTCCTCATCCTCCACACCAACCGCCTTTAACCGCTGCTTTCGCCATGCTAATGAGAAAACCAAATTTCTAACCGAATTTGCCAATATGCCCATTAAGCATTGGCGTCCTATTGATTTCGACTTCCTCGAGTCGGTTCATTTTCCTTACCTTGCCAAGTTCAATGAATGGGGTTGGACCCAATTCCTCAAAATCAATACTCCGGTCCCAGCGAACATCATTCGCGCCTTCTTTTCCAATGCCGAAATCATCTATGTTCCAAATGATGAATGTAAGGTTGTCGGGATTCGGTCTTTTGTCATGGGCAAAAATATTGAACTGACCAAGCAATCCCTCTCCTTTGCCTTCAGACTTCCTGACGACGGTGATATCTATGAAAATCTCGATGTACCCTTGCTATTTCCTGTTACCGATAATCGTGCTAGTGACCTTCCTGTCTTCGCACGTCTCCTCCATATCATCATTTCATGGAATCTCCGCCCTCTTGGCACCCGATATTCTCACCTTCGCAAACTTGATCGTTTTTGGCTCCATCATATTCATGAACCCGATGGCGAACGCCCATACCTCCTACACTTTATCCTTCATGACTGGGTGAAGATTGTTCGTGGCAAGGTCAACTCCATTGTCTTCCCTCAGCCTCTCGCCTTTTACTTACTTCATGAAGGCGTTGACTGCTCATGTGAGGTCGGTATGCTTCCGGCTGCCAACACCACCATCAATCTCACCACCCTCCATAACCCTCCATAACTTGGGCTGGTATCTTCATCAAGTGGGTGACACCTTCGAATGGGTCAAGGGTCATGGTCAGCCTGCGTCTCCCGAACATGCTCCGGCACCAGACGGCGAAGAAGGAGCGGATGCAGCCGACGCACCTGCAGCAGCCACATCTTCTGCACCTTCCGGCTCCTTGTCAGCCTTTCTTGACCAGATCATGCATATGCTTCAAAACTTTCAGCATGACGTGGGTGAGCGACTTGATCACATCGAGGCCACCCAAGCTGCCTTGTTCGATGAAATTCAGGATGTTCGCATGCAACACGAGGACTTCGTTGCGCAATATCACAAGACCTTTCCAAGGCGTTGATCCTCCTTGTTGTGACATATGTCCTGCTTTCTAGTTGTTTTATGTTCATACCTATGTTCATGACTTTGCTCGTTATGCTTTCTAGTTGTTTCATGTTAATGACTCTGTCTATGACTATGTTAATGACTTTGCTCGCTATGCCTTCTAGTTGTTTTATATGTTAATAACTATGTCATGTTCTGACATTACTTGTGCTTTAGTGACATTGAGTTGATCTTTATTTCTCTTTATTTCCTTCCCCATACTAGTGTTGCTTTGGTCTTTATTGCTTTAACTTGATTTCTATCCCTAACCACTCCTCTCCATGCTTTCTATTCTTTTGCTATGACAAAAAGGGGGAGAAATGATGTGGTAAATATATTAATTGAGGGGGAGCAAATATTGAGGGGGAGTAATATTTTTCAAAAATCAAGTAACCTCAATATATTAATTGAGGGGGAGCAAATATTGAGGGGGAGCAAATATTGAGGGGGAGTAATATTTTTCAAAAATCAAGTAACCTCAATTTTCAAACACATAAGCAAATTTACCTTAAGTTTTGTCATATCAAAAAGGGGGAGATTGTTAGCTTTAACTTGATAAGTATTTTGAAAATGACAAAACTCAAGCAAGCTTAGAAATAATTTTTATACAAGTAAATTTGCTTTGAATGAACTCAATGATTGAAACTATTTTAACAAAGTTTTGGATTGCGATTTCAACTCAAAAAGTCAAAAATACTCTTAGAAAAGTGTTAGAAGATTTTGAACTAACTTAAAATCACAAAAGCCTTGAACTTTGCAGTCAACTAAGTGCAGGAAGGTGTACTGGACAAAAGGGATCGATCCCTACTGTAGAGGGATCGATCCCAAGGTGGCAGAAGGCTTTTGAATCATCCGGGAGAAAGTTGCAAAGCATTCTGGACAAAAGGGATCGATCCCCACTGTAGCAGGATCGATCCCTTTGCTCGAGATCTGACAATAACGGCTAGTTTTTGAGGGTTTCAACAGGAAAATTTGCATTAAATGCTTCACCAACTGTTCTATCCGTTTGGTGGGTTATAAATAGATGCATTTATGAAGTTTGAAGGAAGCACAAGCATTCCAAAGTATTCAAGCTTCAAGAGAGAAACTGAAATCTGAAAATCTTTGTTGTAACTCCATTTTGTGAGATTGTTTTATGTGTTCTTCACCCATTCACTGAAAAATCTGATATTTAAAGGGGTGAGCTATCCTTGTAAGGTCTGATATTGTTGAGTGTGGGAATACTACAAGGGTAGATGTTTAGAAGGAGATTTCTAAAGTCTCAAGAGAAATTGTAAGAGGTCTTGCCACACCTTCAAGTGGTTTGTAAGCATTCTCAAGGAAAAGGTGAATCAAAACCTTGACAAGGAGTTCAAAGAGAGAGGACGTAGACAAGAGATTGGCCGAACCTCTATAAAACTTGTGTTTGCTTCTCTTTCCCTTACTCTTATTTACTGCATTTGTTTCATTGTTGCTTATTTGACTTTGATTGTGCATTAAGAGTTAGGAAAATTAGAAATAACTAGAAAAACCGATTCACCCCCCCTCTCGGTAGAGCCAACATAGATGAATTAAAGGATATAGTAAATTCCTATTATTTAATAAAGCTCTTGTGAAGAACAAGTGGTCATCTACATGCAAAAGGACACTTCATTGATCTAATAAAACATATATGAGGAGTTCATAAGACTAGCGTCGGTATAAAGCGTCATTAAATGAAAGATTGGAGATTGATGTCCATAAGATGATGATTAGAACTCGGAGTGAATTTTTACGAGTTCCTATTGAGGTTACAAGGTTAATAAATTGCCTTATGAGGTATATAAGCCTAAGAAATGAGGCACCTATATAAAAATAAAGTGATGATATATCGAAATAGTTAAAGATACAAATGGAACATGAGTAGCTTTGTGGTATGACCCTTCAAACTCTCAAAGACTGTGGACTTGTGTTAAGATTGGCAAATAAGAGATTTGGCTAGACAGTGTCTCTTTATGGGGTGTATCATCTCGAAATGATAGAATGACAGTGAATCTGTCTATGATAAAGAGATAATGATTGAGATACGAAAGTAAGGAGTCTAGCTAGATACTACTACCAATCTATAGAAGAGTGATGGGACTAGCTGCTCTATAGATGGGATATAATTAAAGAAATTAAAGTCGGTAAATGGATAAGTGTGAAGAAAAGATGGTAGGTGAAATATTAAAAGATTTTAACAGTAAAGTACCATACCACTTGAGAAAATCGACTAAATTGATGAAAGTAAAAAGATGGAAATGAAATAAAGAAGTGAGAGACATGATAAGTAGGGAACATAGAGTAGTTCCTGAAATTAAGACTGAAAACGATTTAATGTTGGTTATCACATTTGTGGCCAGATGTAAAAATCAAGCCAAAGTTGATAAGTGAAAGTAATGGTACTCAAAGGAGTAAGATAAAAGGACATGTGTTATTATACTGCCAGTTATGCAAATGAAACAAAAATGATATATATACATACCCACACCTTGAAATGGTTGAACTGTATGGATAATGTGATGACTAAATGGATGATTGGAGGATTCAATTGTAGAATCTAAATTATGAAAAGAGATGTATAGACCATACTACATGAAAAGAACATGATTGTCTCATGATTTATGATTGTAACAGATGATCCATAGTAAAATCTGCAAGTGAGATGCAGCTTTGATAAAATGAATATTGTGGATAATAAAGAGTCCAAAAGAGAAATGATGATATGGAAGCGATTAAAGATTGAAGATCTAAATAGAATCATTTTCCATTATCAGACTCTTAGATTCTCTAGTGCCTTACTCGAAGTATGAGTGTGAGACAGTGGAAATGTATATGTACAGTTCCAGTGAGCATTACATGTGATGAGAGTCTCTGAGTTGCCATAAGCTTAATGAGAAATAACAAAAGGCTTTGAGACCCCAAGTGTATTGATAGCATCGCTCTGTACTGATGTAAATATCTTAGCGTAATGTTAAAACACTTGAAGATACATTGAGAGAGCAGATGCATGATATATGAAAGCTACTGGGACAATTACATACAACTGATTAACATGAGTAAATGATAGTACCAAATTATGTCGACTTGGCACTAAGTGAGAAAAATGGATGATGAACAGCATGGATTAGTTGTGATATAAAATAATGGTGTGTATGGACCCTTATGTGAAAAAGAGTGGAAATGAATAACTCCCGATTTAAGAAATGAACTTACGAGAGTATAGATATATGTGATGAAAGACAGCATGTAGTGGTCTAAAGTTCTCTTGATGTTGAAAGTGTACTAGCAGTATTACTTGGACGATGACCTAGAGGTCAGAAATCATAAAGGGACGGAATATACCACCTTTTGACTTAAGTTAAATTCAGAGGACCGAATTTCTTAAGGTGGGGAAAATGTGATAACCGTAAATTTTCCAATGATTGGAAATTAATAATGTTGGAGATTTAAGGAAATAAATTAAATTGTGAGATCGAAAGATTAGTAAAAATTTTGAGAATGGAAGAAGAGACGGATCGAAAAATTCGAGTGAAGGAAATCAAATTCGGAAAAATAAGGTTGGAATTATGGAAAATAATGAAGGAAGAAATTTAGTTTGGATAAATGGAAATCCAAATTAAATAAGGAAATGAGAAATGTATTTATATAATTACATATTATATAAATATATTTTGATACAAAAACATATGTATTTAAATACCGTATGGTATATATAGTATATATTAAATATACATTGGTGTATATATATACTATATTATAAATTTAAATAATACATATGTATTAAATATAACATTGTATGTATTTATAAGCATATACATAATTGAGAAAGGCAAATATTAAGTTATATTAAAGTTTGAAAAATATATATTGTAAATACAATATATATTACATTATAACATATATATCTAAATATATATGTAAAGATTATTTATTTGAAGTATATAAATATATACACATATATCTATATTAGATGGATAATTTTAATGCACAAAATGTCACAGCCCGTGACCCTATTTTTCACCTTATTCTATACATCTTATTTGGTTGGGCTGTCTGCGATACTTTACTTTTCTTTTACATATAAACAATTACATATTAAATTATAATATGAATTACATCCCCTATTTTAATTCATAAGGAAGTAGTACTGTCGATAAGTCTGAATAAAGAAAATAAATGAACATACCTTATTAAATAAATCGACCTGTCACATCGTCCCCAAATGCGTAGTCAAAAATCCTTTAAGTGTTAGACTCTCAGTCTTCGAAAACCTGAAATGTTAAAATTAAGGGGTGAGCAAACCACGGCTCAGTAAGGGAATTATATGCATACTTGATATTCAGCTTCCTATATGCCGAAAACCTTTTTCATTTTTTCCTATTGGGCTCTAGGGTCGCATGTAGGAAGGATACTACAGTCAGCTAGGGATCCGGATGGAGTAAGGTAGGTATTTTGAAACACCTATCTTGTCCCGGAACCTAGAAGCAACTGTAGAGAATAATTTTCTTTTCGTTTGAAATTTTAATCTTTTTTACCTTTTTATTCCATAACATCTTCATATTCTTTTCAAAATAATGCTTTTATAAAATAAAGCATTTAAATAAAGTAACTAATATTCATCTATTCTTTGCAAAGAATATTAGTTAAATTCTCATCATTCTCATTTAAAACTCATTTCATGTTTTACTGTACAACCATAATTAGTACAGTACTTTAAATAGCAAAATCAGCTATTAAATCTATTTTCGTATAACATATATATCATTTAAATCTAATATTCAATTTAAAAATTAAAATAAGAATATTAGATTTATTTTCCTCCTCTTTCCCTTTTTGAAAAACATATCACATATTCATGTCACATATAGTCTAATATTCAATTTAAAATCATAGTAAGAATATTAGACTTATAACCTCTTTTTCCTTTTGAAAACATATTACATGTTCATATCACATGTCATATGAAGATCATCTCGTAGTACTAAAATCAGTACTGAAATAAGCATTATGTAAAATGCTGTAAATCACTTTCATTTTACGTATCACATATCATATGAAACATTTTCATTTTACGTATCACATTTCATGTAAAACATTTTCATTTCACATATCACATATCATATAAAACATTTTCATATATGAAGACTTAGGCATGCACACCCGGCCCGTCCACTGGGTCGTTACTCATATCATGCTATAGACCCCGAAGGGTATAAATCTGATAACCGTAAATTTTTCATTTATTGAAAATTATAAATATTGGAGATAAACGTTGCAGAAAATATGCAGTGGAAATAAATAAATAAAATTATGAGAATCGGAATATTGTGAAAATTTCAAGAATTAAGGAAGTGGTGAAATTGGAAATTTAAGTGAAGGAAATTAAATAAGGAAAAATAGGAAAATTTAATTTGGATAAATGGAAATCCAAATTAAATAAGAAAATTAGAAATGAAAATAAAATATGTTTATATAATTACAAATTATATAAATCTATTTTGATATAAATACATATGTATTTAAATACCATATGGTATATAGTATATATTAAATATACGTTGGTATATATAAGCATATATATACTATTTGATAAATTTAAATAATACATATGTATTATTTACAACATTGTATGTATATATATAAGTATATACATATTTGAGAAAATATAAATATTAAATTACATTAAAGTTTAAATGTATATATATTGTAAATACAATATATATGGAATTATGACATTTATATAAATATTTATATAAATGTTATTTAATTTTTAAGTATGTAAATATACATATATATATACTAGATATATATTTTGTAATATACAATATATATTATATATAATATATATTGTACTATACTTATATAAAATAATATTTATGTAATATATAGTATATATATTATATGTATAAAGTATAAAGTATAAAGTATATAGTATACAATGTATTATATGCTAAAAATAGAAAGGAAAAAAAAAGAAACAGAATCGGGATTCCCCTATTCTGCCTTCCCAGGCGAGACCGCCCCCGTCAGCGGCCGCCGGAGAAGGAAAGGAGAAGAGGGAAAAGGAAGGGATACGTCGCCGGCCAAAGAAGAAGGCAAGGAAACCACCGGCGGCGGAAGAAAGAAGGAAAACAGAAGCGAAAACGCGGCGGAAGCGGAGAATAGAAGAAAACCAGATCTGGCGGTTACTGGCCAAATCTGTGATAACTGTAAATTTTTCAATTATTGGAAATTATAAATATTGGAAATAAATATTGGAGAAAATAAATATTGGAAATAAATAAATAAATAAAATTGTGAGAACATGATATTGGTGAAAATCCCGAGAATTGAGAAAGAAACAGATGGTGGAAATTTCGAGGATTGAGGAAGTGATGAAATTGGAAATTTAAGTGAAGGAAATTTAAATCGAAAAAATAAGGTTGAAATTATGGAAAATAATGAAATGAGAAAATTTAATTTGGATAAATGAAAATCCAAATTAAATAAGAAAATGAGGAAGCAAATATATATTGTACATACAATGTATATTTTATTATTTCATTTATATAAATATATATAAATGTTATGTAAATTAAAGTGAATAAATATATATATATACATATATATACTAAATATGTATTTTGTTAATACATAATATATATAGTTCTATACTATATATAATAATAATATTATATATATTATATATATAATATAAATATAATATATGTTATATTATGAGTATAATATATATTATATAGTATAGATTATATGTATAAAATATAAATCATAGTATATAATATGAGATATTATATACTAAAAATAGAAAGGAAATAAAACAGAAAATAGAAAGAAAACAGAGGAAAGGATCGGGACAAACCCGACCCCTTCCCAGCCAAAGGCTGACGGCGGCGGAGCTGCCACCGCCGACGAGGGAAAAGGGAAGAGACGGCGCCGGCCAGAGAGGAGAAGACGACCGGCGATGGAAACGGAAGGGAACAGAAGCGGAAACAGGGGCGAAAACCGACGAAACCTGAAGAGGAAAGGAAAACCAGATCTGGCGGTGCCGGCCAAATCGATCGCCGCCATTGCCATCGAAGCACCGCCGAAGGGAGAGGAAGACGATGGAGGCCACGGTTCAGGCGGAGTACGGCGGAGGAAGGCCGACGGAGGAGGAGAAGGAACCAAACCAAAACTGAGTAGATTCGCCACCGCGCTGTCGATTCGTGACGAACGGAGGCCAGATCCGGCTTCACCGTGGTGCCGGCCAGCTGCTGAGCTACTGAGCCGCCGGCGAGGAAGGAGGCAGACCGGTCCGGCGGGAAAAGAAAGAAAAGGAAAAAGAAAAAGAAAAGAAAAAGGAAAAAGAAAAAAAAGGAAAAGAAAAGAAAAGAGAAAAGAAAGAAGGAAGAAAAAGAAGAAAGAGAAAGAGAAAGAGAAAAGGAATTCCGGGAATTTGAAGAATTCCTGAAAATTCAAAAATTACGGGAAATCCTGAGAATTACGAGAATCGATAAGAAATCCCGAAAAGTGTTAAATTATTTAAATAAGTTATTTATTTAAATAATTATGGAAAAATTCTAAATTTTAGAATTTAATTTCCAGAAAATTCCCTCGATGACCGAGCCGATGGAATCAGGCAAGGTGAACACGGGCGCGACCTTCGAGAGGCAGTCGTCGACCCGAAACTGGTAAGGGAGACATGTGCCGCCTGTAAGGATATTCGGCCACATGTTTTAAATTATGCATTTAATTTATAAATGCAATTTATATTGATTAGTTTTGAAATTTGTGGTGATTTATCGGTTTCAAATTGTGGTGAAATACCGGTTGAAAAATATAAACTGTATTTTTTGTGCAAGAGGCTAGCCAAATCGGCAGTCGTTATACTACTGAAAAATTATCGAATAATTATTGAAACTTACCGAAAATCACCGAAAATCATAATAAATACTTTGATTTCACGTGAAACGATTTTCGGGTACGAAAATCGAGAAATTAAGTAAATTTCATAAAACATGAATATAATGATATTTTATTTTAAAATATTCATGTTTTCAAGAATGGTGAAAAGGAAATCACCGAAAATTCACTCTGTAGGTGATATTTCACGTGAAACGAGATGAAAATGAAAAAGAGACTAAAGTGAATATTTTTATAAATATTCTTAAATATTCACTTAATTTCATATAAAACCTTTATTGATTTAATTATGGAAATAATTAATTATGAAAATTCCATAAAAGGTTAAGAAATGATGAATAACTATGATTTCGAGACTAGAGGTCTCTACACGTGTTTTTAGAAGAAAACATGGTGATGGGAATTTAAAGTTAGAGAATAAATATTTTATTTTCATAAATTATAAAAATGATTTGTTTGAAATTTCGATAATTATAAAACCATGTTTTCGATTGAATGCACGGAAAAGCGTGCATATGTGTTTTACGGTGGAAAATGGACAGTTTTGCCCTTCTATAATTTCAGTGATGATTTATAAACTATTTTCACCGTATGGAAAATATGATTTATACCATTATGAAATATTTTGAGAAATGTTATTTTAATTTAATTATTTCATAAAGGTGATGATTTATTACATGTGAGCCTTATGGATACTTGTGAAATATTTTAATTTGCTGTGTTTAAAATCCATAAAGGCTATGGTACGGTTACACTGGTTTGAGACTTAGGCCCCGAGCTTCATGCATCACATATACTGTTACTGTCACGTGGCTGATTGACCAGCTAGTCATCAGCGTCCCGGATTGTCGCCTAGCAAGCGTACACCGAGGACATATTATAGATCATGGCCATAGATCTCATTACTGTTATTGTGTCCCTTAGTGGACGATGATAGCATGATTTACTTGTAGGGTGTTGCCTAGTCTCACTTACTGCTTACTGTTTACTGATTACTGAAAGGATTTACGGAATTCTATTTACTGTACTGTACTGTACTGTTTACTTTACTGAATTACTGTACTATTTACTGTTTACTGATGAAAGACCGTACCAAAACACTGTGTTACTGAACTGTACTGTTTACTGAAATGGTAGCCATTGATTTCTGTTTTACTGAACTGAAAGCTACCATTTACTGTTTATTGAACTGAAAGCTACCTTATACTACTTTTTGAATTGGTAGCTACTGTTTACTATCTACTGATTGAACCGTATCGAATTACTGTTTTATTGAATATACTATTTTACTAAATCGTACAATACGGTTACTGATTTGAAAAGAGAAATAAATGTTTATTCTAAAAGAATAACATAATAATTATTTCTAAGATAGAAATAATCGAAGAAGTAATTATCCAATGATTGGATATTTACAAATCACTGTATTGTACTGTTTTTACTGTACTGAAGAGAAGTAAACCACTGTTTTTATTACTGAACTTCCACGTGTTTTAAAGTATACTGAAGTGAAAAGAAATAAGTAGTTTACTCTGTGGAAAAACGAAAATTATATCGTTTTGAAAACAATGGAATTGGTATTCTCTACAGTTGCTTCTAGGTTCCGGAACAAGTCAGGTATTTCAAAATACCTGCCTTACTCTATCTGGATCCCTAGCCGACTGTAGTATCCTTCCTACATGTGAGCCTAGAGCCAGCTAGGAAGATTTTAAAGAGAATGAAAAAAAAATATTTTCAGCATATAGATAGCTGAATATCAAGTGTGGCATATAACTCTCTTACTGAGCCGTGGTTTGCTCACTCCCCAATTTTAACATTTCAGGTTTGGATGATGGTGAGATCCAATATTTGTGGATTACGGCTGCACATAATGGACAATGTGACAGACTGACTAAGATATATCATGTACGATCATTTATTTTCTGTATTTAGACATGTCTACAGTGTTACATATTTGTAAATAAGATAAGGGATGTATATAATGTTAACAATATTTTATTAAATTGTTTAACATCAAGTGTAAAGTGAAATATCACAGACAGCCCAACCGGATAAATTGTGTAAAATAAGGTTTAAAAATATGGTAACGGGTCGTTACAGATTTAATGGTATCAGAGCATGGTTGGCCTGATGTCTGTGAATACTTTTGGAAAGAAAAGTGTTAAACATCCCCGGTAGTACTGTGTCATCTAAATACATAAAGAAAATAAACGATTGTAAATTGAGAAAAATAAATTAAAGGGAGTGAGAAAGTATAAATTGAGAATTTTAAAGAAATAATAGGCTAAAAAATTACCAAAAAAATTGGTGATTCTTATCATCTAAATGAAGGCCTGTTCGGTAAGGAACCGAAAGGGCTCGGTTAGGGTCCCACCAGTACTTTACGGTCTGAATCGAACGGAGACCTGAAAGTGATGATATAAGGAGGGAAATGACATATTATCATTAAATAGACTTTAAGATCACCGATTGAGGGTAATTTGAAGAGAGAAAATTTTTGGCCAAAAATGACCAAAATACCCCTGACTTCAAAATTTTACTGAGAGTCAGAATAGATCAACAGAAGTTGGATTTGAATGATTTGACAGAGAAATTGATGATGTAAAGCAGCATTTTATGTAAAATAATCCAATTATGGATTTTAGTAAACTTCTCTGTCGAAACCGAATAAGATCTAAATTGCTGATATAAGTATCAGAAAGGATACTATCAGCACATAGATGATCAGATCCTTGATTTAAGTGTATACTGAGGAGAAAGATATAAATGTCAAAATGACGAAAAGGCCCCTATGTTGGGTGATGTTCCAAATAGTGATAAAATCAAGTTAATCTTGAATCCATTGATAGTAATGGAATTATTAATGGCATAGAGAATGTCATATTAATATAACGATCCCTATTACTGATTCCACTGACACTTAGATTACGGACGCGAATTGTGAGTGAGCTAGTGAAAGGGCTAGGCCTCACGATAGATCCTTGAGGGGTGACCTAGTGAACGGGCTGGGCATTCTCAAAGAGGACAGTACAGATGTGTACAGGCGGACGGCGGACGGGCCGAGGCCTTATATGATGTGGTCCAATAAAAGTGTAGTGGAATGTCATCAGATGATTGGCCCGAATATTGATTGTAAGGGCTTGAATTAAGAGTGTATTGAACGGGATCGTTGAATACTATGAAAAGTGAATTGATTACATGAATTGACTGATGAGATGAATAGTACAGATAATGAAATACATATTGGTGTGGTTAATTACGGTTCTATATATTTTACTACTTTGAGGTATCAAACAGATAATCTTATATAGAACCGAAATATCTCGAAATATGTGTTACCAAATGAGGTACTATGTGGAGTACTAGGAATTGATGAATATATAAGAACAGTAAAGTGATAAAAAGAAGATGACAGCTAACCTAGAGATCTTCAGGACCCTTGAGACAAAACTGTGATGGGCGACCCAATGATGGTCGACCCGTAGTAAATCATGTGTTGTGAGGTGTGGGTGAACAATGTTATCGCCGGCTCACTAGTAAGGGTAAACCTGGGGCGAAAGGATCGCCTAGGGGATGCTCGCCGACGGTCGATTCGAACGGGCGAGACTCTTACGAGGAGCTTAGTTATAACACGAGTGTAAGGAACTAGGTACGTAAGGGTGCCAAGGTTCAAACCTCGTGGATAACATACTCAAGGGAATTAAACCTGAACTTATTAAATGAAATTGATTTTAAAGCAAATTACAGAGATAATAAATTGGTTAGCTGTAACATGTGTTGATAACTGTTGTACTTAATACATCTTACTAGATTGAGATTCGTAAGACTGTAAAGTATGAGTAAACAATGAAATCAAGGTAGAGTATGTATCAAAATGAATCAAATAGTAAATGTCTCTACCTTGAGAATACACAGTGTAAGTGATAGGGCATGAGGATGAAATGTCCGAATTGATAAGAAATGTGTGATTAAAGAAAGTATCGGATTTGATTTCCGATAGAACTTCCAGAGTTATATAAATTGGAGGAATCGAGATAACATTGACTCGATTTTGAATATGAAATCTGATTCTAAGCTTATATCAGAGAACAAAAAAAATCCGAAAGCTTAAGAAATCCACTCTGGAAAATGTGAGAATAATGAAATGCACGTGTATAAGGTGTGATTGAAGGAAATACAGATAGTGAAAAAAAATTGAGATGTAGATGAAATAAAGTGATATAGTAAATTATTACTATGTAATAAAGTTCTTATAAAGAACAAGTATTCATCTACATGATGAAAATAGACGCTTTATTGATCTGATCAGAGATACATGAGGAGTTAATATGACTAGCCTCAGTATAAAGCGTCCCTAGATAAAAGATTTGAGACTAATGTCCGTAAGATGATGATTAGAACTCGGAGTGAATTTTACGAGTTCCTATTGAGGTTACGAGGTTAATGATTTACCTTGTGAGGTATATAAGCCTAAAGAATGAGGCATTCATACATGAGTAAATTGATGAAATACTGATAGAGTCTAAAGTACAAATGAAACATGAGCAGCATTGTGGTATGACCCTTAAACTCTTAAAGACTGTGGAATTATGTTAAGATTGGTAACTAAGATGTTTGGCTAGATAGTATCTCTTTCTGAGATATATGATCTCGAAATGACAGAATGACAGTGAATTTGTCTAAGATATAGAGATAATGATTGAGATACGAGATTAATGAGTCTAGCTAGATACTAATGTCAGTCTATAGAAGAGTGATGGGGCTAGCTGTTCTACTAATGTGATATAATTAAAGGAAGAAGTTAAAGTCGGTAAATGGATAAGTGTAAAGAAAAGATGGTATGCAAGATTTCAAAAGATCTTAGCAGTATAATACCATACCAATTGAGAAAACCGACTAAAAGGATGAGAGTAAAAATATGAAGAGATAAAAGTGGAAATATGAAAACGAAAAATGAAAGTGGAATAAGGAAATAAGTTGCATGATGAGAAGGGAACATCAATATGAAACAGTTCCCGAAGGTAAGACTGAAAGTGATTAGTGTTGGTTATCACATAACTGTGGCAAGATGTAAAATCAAGCCAGATTTGATAAGTGAAAGTAATGGTACTCAAAGGAGTAAAATGAATGACATGTGTTATTATACTGCCAGTTATGCAAATGGAACAAAAATGATATATACATATATCCACATTTTGAAATGGTGGAAGTGTATAGATAATGTGGTGATTAAATGGACATTTGAGGATTCAATTGTAGAATCTAAATTATGAAAAGAAATGTAAAGACCATACTACATGAAGAGAACATGATTGTCTCATGATTTATGATTGTAAGAGATGATCAATAGTAAAGTCTGCAAGTGAGATGCAGCCTTAATGAAATAAAAGTGAATATGAATACTGTGAATAATAAAGAGTCCAAAAGAGATATGATGATATGGAAGTGATTAAAGACTGATGATCTAAATAGAATCACTTTCCATTATCGGTATTCTAGATTCTCTAGTGCCTTAGTCGAAGTATAAGTGTTAAACGATGTGAATGTGTATGTACAGTTCCAGTGAGCCTTACATGTGATGGGAGTCTCTGAGTTGCCATATGCTAATGAGAGATAGCAAAAGGCTTTGAGATCCCAAGTGTATTGATAGCACCACTCCATACTGATATATATATATATATATATGAGCGTGAGATGTAAACGCTCCATGATATTGAGAGAGCGTGTGCATGAGATGTGAAAGCTACTGGGACACTTACATATAATTGATTGACATGAGTACATGATAGTACCAAATTATGTCGACTTGGCACTAAGTGAGAAGAATGGATGATGAACAGCATAGAGCAGCTGTGACATGAAAAATACTGTGCATGGACTCTTATGTGAAAAGAGGAATGAAATGAATGACTCCCAATTTGATGAATGAACTTACAGGAGTATAGATATATAGGATGAAAGACAACATGTAGTGGTCTAAAGTATTTTTGATGTTGAAAGTATGCCGGCAGTAATTATGTAAAAGTTGACCTAGAGGTCAGAAGTCGTAAGTATACGGCATGTACCACCTTTGGACTTAAGTTAAATTCGGAGGACCGAATTTCTTAAGGTGGGGAGAATGTGATAACTGTAAATTTTTCATTTATTAGAAATTATAAATATTGGAAATAAATATTGGAGAAAATAAATATTGGAAATAAATAAATAAATAAAATTGTGAGAACGGGATATTAGTGAAAATCCCGAGAATTGAGAAAGAAACAGATGGTGGAAATTTCGAGGATTGAGGAAGTGATGAAATTGGAAATTTAAGTGAAGGAAATTTAAATCGGAAAAATAAGGTTGGAATTATGGAAAATAATGAAATGAGGAAATTTAATTTGGATAAATGGAAATCCAAATTAAATAAGAAAATGAGGAAGCAAATATATATTGTACATACAATATATATTGTATTATTTCATTTATATAAATATATATAAATGTTATGTAAATTAAAGTGAATAAATATATATATATATACACATATATATACTAAATATGTATTTTGTTAATACATAATATATATAGTACTATACTATATATAATAATAATATTATATGTATTATATATATAATATAAATATAATATATGTTATATTATGAGTATAATATATATTATATAGTATAGATTATATGTATAAAATATAAATCATAGTATATAATATGGGATATTATATACTAAAAATAGAAAGGAAATAAAACAGAAAATAGAAAGAAAACAGAGGAAAGGATCGGGACAACCCTGACCCCTTCCCAGCCAAAGGCTGACGGCGGCGGAGCTGCCACCGCCGGCGAGGGAAAAGGGAGGAGACGGCGCCAGCCAGAGAGGAGAAGACGACCAGCGACGAAAACGGAAGGGAACAAAAGCAGAAACAGGGGCGGAAACCGACGAAACCGGAAGAGGAAAGGAAAACCAGATCTGGCGGTGTCGGCCAAATCGGTCGCCGCCACTGCCGTCGAAGCACTGCCGGAGGGAGAGGAAGACGATGGAGGCCACGGTTCAAGCGGAGACGGCAGAGGAAGGCCGACGGAGGAGGAGAAGGAACCGAACCAAAACCGAGTAAATTTGCTGCCGTGCCGTCAATTCGTGACGAACGGAGGCCAGATCCGACTTCACCGTGGTGCCAGCCAGCTGCTGAGCTACTAAGCCGTCGGAGAACCGGCCGCCGGCGAGAAACCGGCAAGGAAGGAGACAGACCGGTCCGGCGGGAAAAGAAAGAAAAAGAAAAAGAAAAAGAAAAGAAAAAGGAAAAAGAAAAAAAGAAAAGAAAAGAAAAGAGAAAAAGAAAGAAGGAAGAAAAAGAAGAAAGAGAAAGAGAAAGAGAAAAGGAATTCCGGGAATTTGAAGAATTCCGGGAATTTGAAGAATTCCGGGAATTTGAAGAATTCCCGAAAATTCAAAAATTACGGGAAATCTCGAGAATTACGAGAATCGGAAAGAAATCTCGAAAAGTGTTAAATTATTTAAATAAGTTATTTATTTAAATAATTATGGAAAAATTCTAAATTTTAGAATTTAATTTCCAGAAAATTCCCTCGATGACCGAGCCGATGGAATCAGGCGAGGTGAACACGGGCGCGACCTTCGAGAGGCAGTCGTCGACCCGAAACTGGTAAGGGAGACATGTGCTGCCTATAAGGATATTCGGCCACATGTTTTAAATTATGCATTTAATTTATAAATTAATTTATAAATGCAATTTATATTGATTAGTTTTGAAATTTGTGGTGATTTATCAGTTTCAAATTGTGGTGAAATACCGGTTGAAAAATATAAACTGTATTTTCCGTGCAGGAGGCTAGCCAAATCGGTAGTCGTTATATTGCCGAAAAATTATCG
This sequence comes from Heritiera fomes, assembly GCA_032173925.1. Lineage (NCBI taxonomy): Eukaryota > Viridiplantae > Streptophyta > Magnoliopsida > Malvales > Malvaceae > Heritiera > Heritiera fomes. The sequence continues at coordinate 35,120,544 of JAPDPM010000002.1, read as the reverse complement.
AATAATTACTGAAACTTACCGAAAATCACCGAAAATCATAATAAATAATTTGATTTCACGTGAAACAATTTTCGAGTACGAAAATCAAGAAATTAAGTAAATTTCATAAAACATGAATATAATGATATTTGATTTTAAAATATTCATGTTTTCAAGAATGGTGAAAAGGAAATCACCGAAAATTCACTCTGTAGGTGATATTTCACGTGAAACGAGATGAAAATGAAAGAGACTAAAGTGAATATTTTTATAAATATTCTTAAATATTCACTTAATTTCATATAAAACCTTTATGGTTTTAATTATGGAAATAATTAATTATGAAAATTCCATAAAAGGTTAAGAAATGATGAATAACTATGATTTCGAGACTAGAGGTCTCTACAGTGTTTTTAGAAGAAAACATGGTGATGGGAATTTAAAGTTAGAGAATAAATATTTTATTTTCATAAATTATAAAAATGATTTGTTTGAAATTTCGATAATTATAAAACCATGTTTTCGATTGAATGCACGGAAAAGCGTGCATATGTGTTTTACGGTGGAAAATGGACAGTTTTGCCCTTCTATAATTTCAGTGATGATTTATAAACTATTTTCACCGTATGGAAAATATGATTTATACCTTTATGAAATATTTTGAGAAATGTTATTTTAATTTAATTATTTCATAAAGGTGATGATTTATTACATGTGAGCCTTATGGATACTTGTGAAATATTTTAATTTACTGTGTTTAAAATCCATAAAGGTTATGGTACGGTTACACTGTTTTGAGACTTCGGCCCCTAGCTTCATGCATCACATATACTATTACTGTCACGTGGCTGATTGACCAGCTAGTCATCAGCGTCCCGGATTGTCGCCTAGCAAACGTACACCGAGGACATATTATAGATCATGGCCCATAGATCTCATTACTGTTACTGTGTCCCTTAATGGACGATGATAGGATGATTTACTTGTAGGGTGTTGCCTAGTCTCACTTACTGCTTACTGTTTACTGATTACTGAAAGGATTTACAGAATTCTATTTACTGTTCTGTACTGTACTGTACTGTTTACTTTACTGAATTACTGTACTATTTACTGTTTACTGATGAAAGATCGTACCAAAACACTGTGTTACTGAACTGTACTGTTTACTGAAATGGTAGCCATTGATTTCTGTTTTACTAAACTGAAAGCTACCATTTACTGTTTATTGAACTGAAAGCTACCTTATACTACTTTCTGAATTGGTAGCTACTGTTTACTATCTACTGATTGAACCGTATCGAATTACTGTTTTATTGAATGTACTATTTTACTAAATCGTACAATACGGTTACTGATTTGAAAAGAGAAATAAATGTTTATTCTAAAAGAATAACATAAGAATTATTTCTAAGATAGAAATAATCGAAGAAGTAATTATCCAATGATTGGATATTTACAAATCACTGTACTGTACTATTTTTACTGTACCGAAGAGAAGTAAACCACTGTTTTTATTACTGAACTTCCACGTGTTTTAAAGTATACTGAAGTGAAAATAAATAAGTGGTTTACTCTGTGGAAAAACGAAAATTATATCGTTTTGAAAACAATGGAATTGGTATTCTCTACAGTTGCTTCTAGGTTCCGGAACAAGTCAGGTATTTCAAAATACCTGCCTTACTCTATCTGGATCCCTAGCCGACTGTAGTATCCTTCCTACATATGAGCCTAGAGCCAGCTAGGAAGATTTTAAAGAGAATGAAAAAAAAATATTTTCAGCATATAGATAGCTGAATATCAAGTGTGGCATATAACTCTCTTACTGAGCCGTGGTTTGCTCACTCCCCAATTTTAACATTTAAGGTTTGGATGATGGTGAGATCCAATATTTGTGGATTACGGCTGCACATAATGGACAATGTGACAGACCGACTAAGATATATCAGGTACGATCATTTATTTTCTGTATTTAGACATGTCTACAGTACTACATATTTGTAAATAAGATAGGGGATGTGTATAATGTTAACAATATTTTATTAAATTGTTTAACATCAAGTGTAAAGTGAAGTATCACAGACAGCCCAACCGGATAAATTGTGTAAAATAAGGTTTAAAAATATGGTAACGGGTCGTTACAAAATCGGCCACCGCCACTACAGCCGAAGCACCGGCGGAAGGAGAGGAATGGGATGGGGGCCACCAGAGAGGCTGGGAACGGTGGAGGAAGGCCGACGGAGGAGGAGAAGAAACCGAGGCAAAACCGAGTAGATCCGTCGCCGTGCCGCCGATGCAGGCCAAGCTGAGACCACCAGCAGCTTCGCCTCGATGCCGGCCAGCTGCTGAGCCCCCGAGCCGCCGGAGAACCGGCCATCAGAGGAGAACCGACGGTGAGGAGGGTGGAGCCGGTCTGACTGGTCTGAACCGGCGAGGAAAGAAAAGGAAAAAGAAAAGAAAAAAGGAAAAAGAAAAAGAAAAGAAAAGAAAAGAGAAAAAGAAAGAAGGAAGAAAAAGAAGAAAAAGAAAAGGGGAAAGGAATTCCGGGAATTTGGAAAATTCCCGAAAATTCGAAAATTACGGGAAATCCTGAGAATTACGGGGAATCGGTAAGAAATCCCGAAAAGTATTAATTATTTAAATAATTTATTTATTTAAATAATTATGAAAAAATTCTAAATTTTAGAATTTAATTTTCAAAAAATTTCCTCGATAACCGAGTCGGTGGAATCGAGTGAGGTGAACACGGGCGCGACCTTCGAGAGGCAATCGCCGACCCGAAACAGGTAAGGGATGCATGTGCAGCACTGTAAGGATATTCAGTCTGCATGATTTTAATTATGAAATATTTTATGAAAATATTTATGAAATTATTATGATGAATGATTGGTTGGAATTTGGAATGAAGTACTGGCTTGAAATTATAAACTGTATTTTCTGTGTAGGAGGCTAGCCAATCGGCAGCCATTATACTGCCGAAAAATTATCGAAAATTATCGAAAATTTCTAGAAAATTTTATAAAATCATAATAAATGATTTTATTTCACAAGAAATGATTTTCAATCACGAAAATCGAGAAAATGAATATTTTCATAAAAACATGAATAAAATGCAAATGATTTTAAATTATTCATGTCTTCGAGAATGGTGATAATGAAATCACCGAAAATTCTCTTAATATGTAAAATACATGTAATATGAGACGAAAAATGAAAAGAAGTAAAGTGAATATTTTTATGAATATTTTCATAATTATTTCTTAAATATTCACTAAATGGTTTTATAACCTTTATGATTTTAAATTATGAAATTATATATTTTATAAATTTCATAAAGGTTATTTTATGATGAAAACATGGTTTTGAGACTAGTTGCCCTCTATCATGCCGACATGTGATATGTAATACGTGATATGTGATATGTAACATGTGATATGTGATATGTAGTCCCGACCGACACCTGATCAGTGATCCGTTGAGGACAATTATAGACTATGGCCATAGATCTGACATGATTATTTATACCCTTCGGGGTCTATAGCATGATATGAGTAACGACCCAGTGGACAGGCTGGGCGTGTGTGCCTAAGTCTCCATATGTGAAAATGTTTTACATGATATGTGATAAGTTAAATGAAAGTGATTTACAGCATTTTACAAAATGCTTATTTCGGTACTGATTTTAGTACTACGAGATGATTTTTCATATGACATGTGATATGAACATGTAATATGTTTTCAAAAGGAAAACGAGTTTATAAGTCTAATATTCTTACTATGATTTTAATTGAATATTAGACTATATGTGAGATGAATACATGATATGTTTTCCAAAAAGGAAAGAGGAGGAAAATAAATCTAATATTCTTATTTTAATTTTTAAATTGAATATTAGATTTAAATGATATATATGTTATACGAAAAGGATTTAATAGCTGATTTTGCTATTTAAAGTACTGTACTAATTATGGTTGTACAGTAAAACATGAAATGAGTTTTAAATGAGAATGATGAGAATTTAACTAATATTCCTTTTAAAGAAAATATGAATATTAGTTATTTTATTTAAATGCTTTATTTCATAAAAGCATTATTTTGTAAAAGAATATGAAAATGTTACGGAATAAAAAGGAAAGGATTTGAATTTCAAAATAAGAAAGAATATTACTCTCTACAGTTGCTTCTAGGTTCCGGAACAAGATAGGTATTTCAAAATACCTACCTTACTCCATCTGGATCCCTAGCCGACTGTAGTATCCTTCCTACATGCGAGCCTACAGCCCCATAGGAAAAATGAAAAGGATTTTTAGCATATAGAAAGTTGAATATCAAGTATGCATATAATTCCCTTACTGAGCCGTGGTTTGCTCACCCCTTAATTTTAACATTTCAGGTTTTCGAAGATTGAGATTCTAACACTTAAAGAATTTCGGCTGCGCATTTGAGGACGATGCGACAGCTCGACTGATGACATGAGGTATGATCATTTATTTTCCGTATTTAGACATTTTTACAGTACTATTTTCTTATGAAGTAAGATAGGGGATGTATTTCATATTGTAATTTAATATGAAATTGTTAATATGTAAAAGAAAAGTAAAGTATCGCAGACAGCCCAACCATATAAGATGTATAGAATAAGGTGAAAAATAGGGTCACGGGCTGTGACAGATTTAATGGTATCAGAGCATGGTTGGCCTGATGTCTGTGGATACTTTTGGAAGGAAAAGTGTTAAACATCCCCAGTAGTACTGTGTCGTTTGAATACACAGAGAAAATAAATGATTGTAAATTGAGAAAAATAAATTAAAGGGAGTGAGAAAGTATAAATTGAGAATTTTAAAGAAATAATAGGCTCACAAATTACCAGAAAATTGGTGATTCTTATAATTTAAATGAAGGCCTGTTCGGTAAGGAATCGAAAGGACTCGGTGAGGGCCCTACCAATACTTTACGGTTCGAAGCGAACGGAGACCTGAAAGTGTTGATATAAGGAGGGGAATGACATATCATCATTAAATAGACTTTAAGATCACCGATTGAAGGTAATTTGAAGAGAGAGAAAATTTTTGGCCGAAAATGACCAAAATACCCCTGACTCCAAAATTTTACTGAGAGTCAGAATAGACCAACAGAAGTTGGATTTGATTGATTTGACAGAGAAATTGATGATACAAAGCTGAATTACAAGTAAAATAATCCAATTATGGATTCTAGTGGACTTCTCTGTCGAAATAGAATAAGACCTCAAAGTGCTGATATTAGTATGAGGAATAATACTATCAGCATACGGAGAGTAAGACCTTTGGTTTAAAGGTATACTGAGGAGAAAGGAATAAATGTCAAAATGACAAAAATGCCCTTATGTTGGGTGATGCTCAAAATAGTGATAAAATCAAGTTAATCTTGAATCCATTGATAGTAATGGAATTATAAATGGCATAGAGGATGTCATATTAATATAACGATCCCTATTACTGATTCCACTGACACTTAGATTACGGACGCGAATTACGAGTGACCTAGTGAACGGGCTGGGCCTCACGATAGATCCTTGAGGGGTGACCCAGTGAAAGGGCTGAGCATTCTCAAAGAGGACAATACAGATGTGTACAGGCGGACGGCGGACGGGCTTAGGCCTTATATGATGTGGTCCGATAAAAGTGTAGTGGAATGTCATCAGATGATTGGCCCGAGTATTGATTGTAAGGGCCTGAATTAAGAGTGTATTGAACGGGATCGTTGAATACTATGCAAAGTGAAATGATTACAGGAATTGACTGATGAGGTGAATAGTACAGATAATGAAATCCATAACAGTACGGTTAATTACAGTTCTATACATTTATACCGTTTTTAAGGTATCAAATAGATAATTTTATATAGAATCGAAATATCTTGAAATATGTGCTACAGAATAAGGTACTGTGTGGAGTACTGGGAATTGGTGAATATATAAGAAAAGTAAAGTGATAAAAAGAAGATGACAGCTAACTTAGAGATCTTCAGGACCCTTGAGACAGAACTATGATGGGCGACCCAATGATGGGCGACCCGTAGTAGATTATATGTTGTGAGGTGTGGGCGAACAATGTTATCGCCGACTCACTAGTAAGGGTAAACCTGGGGCGAAAGGATCGCCTAGGGGATGCTCGCCGACGGTCGATTCGAACAGGCGGGACTCTTACAAGGAGCTTAATGATAAAAGGAGTGTAAGGAACTAGGTACGTAAGGGTGCCAGGGTTCAGACCTCGTGGATAATATGCTCAAGGGGGTTAAACCTAAATTTACTAAATGAACTTGATTCCAAAGTAAATTACAGTGGTAATAAATTCGTTAACTGTTCCATGTGTTGATAACTATTGTACTTATTACAGCTTACTGGAATGAGATTCGTAAGGCTGTAAAGTACGAGTAAACAATGAAATCAAGGTAGAGTATGTATCAAAATGATTTGAATATCGAATATCTCTGCCTTGAGAATACACAGTGTGAATGAAAGGACATAAGAATGAAATGTCCAAGTTGATAAGAAATATGTGATTAAAGAAAGTATCGGATTTGATTTCGGATAGAACTTCCAGAGTTATATAAATTGGAGGAATCGAATAACATTGACTCGATTTTGAATATGAAGTTAAATTCTATGCTTATATCGGAGAATATAGAGGGAATCCGAAAAGCTTAAGAAAATAACTCTGGAAAATGTGAGAATAATGAAATGAATGTGTATAAGGTGTGATTGAGGGAAATACAGATAACGTAAATTGAGGATAAGAAAGTTATCTGTATAAGTGTAAGTGAGAGAAGCACTGATGATATTGAGGTGTAGATGAAAAAAAGTGATATAGTAAATGGTTACTATGTAATAAAGTTCTTGTGATGAACAAGTATTCATCTACGTGTGAAAATGGACGCTTTATGATCTGATCAGAGATACATGAAGAGTTAGTAAGACTAGCCTCGGTATAAAGCGTCCTTAGATAAAGGATTAGAGACTGATATCCATAAGAAGATGATTAGAACTCAGATTGAATTTTACGAGTTCCTATTGAGGTTACAAGGTTAATGAGTTGCCTTGTGAAGTATATAAGCCTAAAGAATGAGGCATCCATACATGAGTAAATTGATGAAATACTGATAGAGTCTAAAGTATAAATGGAAAATGAGCAGCATTGTGGTATAACCCTTAAACTCTTAAAGACTGTGAAATTATGTTAAGATTGGTAACTAAGAGATTTGGCTAGATAGTATCTCCTCTTGAGATATATGATCTCGAAATGACAAAATGACAGTGAATCTGTCTATGATAGAGGGATAATAATTGAGATACGAAAGTAATGAGTCTAGCTAGATACTACTGCCAGTCTATAAAAGAGTGATGAGACTAGCTGCTCTATTAATGTGAAGTAATTAAAGAAAAAGGTTAAAGTCGGTAAATGGATAAGTGTAAAGAAAAGATGGTATGCAAGATTTTAAAAGATCTTAGCAGTATAATACCATACCAATTGAGAAAACCGACTAAAAGGATGAGAGTAAAAATATGAAAGTGGAATAAGGAAATAAGTTACATGATGAGAAGGGAACATAAATATGAAACAGTTCCTGAAGGTAAGACTGAAAGTGATTTCATTTGGTTATCACATAAATGAAAGTAATGATACTCAAATGAGTAAAATGAATGACACGTGTTATTTTACTACCAGTATATAAATGAAAAATGATTATACATATAACCATCGTAACATGATAGAAACGATGGAAGTATATAGATGATGTGGTGATTAAATATATGAATTGAGGATTCAATTGTAGAATCTAAATTATATAAAAAAAAAGATGTAAAGACCATACTACATGAAGAGAACATGATTGTCTCATGATTTATGATTGTAAGAGATGATCAATAGTAAAGTCTGCAAGTGAGATGCAGCCTTAATGAAATAAAAAGTGAAAATGAATATTGTGGACAATAAAGAGTCCAAAAGAGAAATGATGATATGGAAGTGATTAAAGACTGATGATCTAAATAGAATTACTTTCCATTATCAGACTCTTAGATTCTCTAGTGCTGTAGTCGAAGTATAAGTGTTAAACGATGTGAATGTGTATGTATAGTTCCAGTGAACCTTACATGTGAGGGGAGTCTCTGAGATGCCATATGCTAATGAGAGATAGCAAAAGGCTTTGAGATCCCAAGTGTATTGATAGCACCGCTCCATATTGATGTATACATATATGAGCGTGAGATGTAAACGCTCCAGGATATTGAGAGAGCGTGTGCATGAGATATGAAAACTGCTGAGACACTTACATACAACCGACTGACATGTGTAATTGATGGTTTTAAAAACTATATCAACTTGGCACTAAGTGAGAAAAAATGGATGATGAACAGCATAAATCAGCTGTGATATGAAAAATATTGTGCATGGACTCTTATGTGAAAAGAGTAAAAGTGAATAACTCCCGATTTAAGAAATGAACTTACGGGAGTATAGACATATATGATGAAAGACAGCATGTAGTGGTCTAAAGTATTCTTGATGTTGAAAGTGGACTGGTAGTATTACTTGGAGGATGAACTAAAGGACAAAAGTCGTAAGTATATGAAATGTACCACCTTTGGACTTAAGTTAAATTCGAAGGACCGAATTTCTTAAGGTGGGGAGAATGTGATAACCGTAAATTTTTCATTTATTGAAAATTATAAATATTGGAGATAAACGTTGGAGAAAATATGCAGTGGAAATAAATAAATAAAATTGTGAGAATCAAAATATTGTCAAAATTTCAAGAATTAAGGAAGTGATGAAATTGGAAATTTACGTGAAGGAAATTAAATAAGGAAAAATAGGAAAATTTAATTTGGATAAATGGAAATCCAAATTAAATAAGAAAATGAGAAATGAAAATAAAATATGTTTTATATAATTACAAATTATATAAATCTATTTTGATATAAATACATATGTATTTAAATACCGTATGGTATATAGTATATATTAAATATACATTGGTATATATAAGCATATATATACTATTTGATAAATTTAAATAGTACATAGGTATTATTTACAACATTGTATGTATATATATAAGTATATACATATTTGAGAAAATGTAAATTTTAAATTACATTAAAGTTTAAATGTATATATATTGTAAATACAATATATATGGAATTATGACATTTTTATAAATATTTATATAAATGTTATTTAATTTTTAAGTATGTAAATATACATATATATATATATACTAGATATATATTTTGTAATATACAATATATATTATATATAATATATATTGTACTATACTTATATAAAATAATATATATGTAATATATAGTATATATATTATATGTATAAAGTATAAAGTATAAAGTATATAGTATATAATGTATTATATGCTAAAAATAGAAAGGAAAAAAAAAAGAAACAGAATCGGGATTCCCCGATTCTGCCTTCCCAGGCGAGACCGCCCCTCAGCGGCCGCCGAAGAAGGAAAGGAGAAGAGGGAAAAGGAAGGGATACGTCGCCGGCCAAAGAAGAAGGCATGGAAACCACCGGCGGCGGAAGAAAGAAGGAAAACAGAAGCGAAAACACGGCGGAAGCCGAGAAGAGAAGAAAACCAGACCTGGCGGTTGCCGGCCAAATCGGCCGCCGCCACTACAGCCAAAGCACCGGCGGAAGGAGAGGAATGGGATGGTGGCCACCAGAGAGGCTGGGAACGGCAGAGGAAGGCCGACGGAGGAGGAGAAGAAACCGAGGCAAAACTGAGTAGATCCGTCGCCGTGCCGCCGATCCAGGCCAAGCTGAGACCACCGGCAGCTTCGCCTCGACGCCAGCCAGCTGTTGAGCCCCCGAGCTGCCGGAGAACCGGCCACCAAAGGAGAACCGGCGGTGAGGAGGGTGGAGTCGGTCTGACTGGTCTGAACCGGCCAGGAAAGAAAAGGAAAAAGAAAAGAAAAAAGGAAAAAGAAAAAGAAAAGAAAAGAAAAGAAAAGAGAAAAAGAAAGAAGGAAGAAAAAGAAAAGGGGAAAGGAATTCCGGGAAATCCCGAGAATTACGGGAATCGGTAAGAAATCCCGAAAAGTATTAATTATTTAAATAATTATGGAAAAATTTTAAATTTTAGAATTTAATTTTCAGAAAATTTCCTCGATAATCGAATCGATGGAATCGGGCGAGGTGAACACGGCGTGGCCTTCGAGAGGCAATCGCGGACCCGAAACAGGTAAGGGATGCATGTGCGGCACTGTAAGGATATTCAGTCTGCATGATTTTAATTATGAAATATTTTATGAAAATATTTATGAAATTATTATGATGAATGATTGGTTGGAATTTGGAATGAAGTATTCGCTTGAAATTATAAACTGTATTTTCTGTGCAGGAGGCTAGCCAATCGGCAGCCGTTATACTGCCGAAAAATTTTATAAAATTATCGAAAATTTCGAGAAAATTTTATAAAATCATAATAAATGATTTTATTTCACAAGAAATGATTTTCAATCACGAAAATCGAGAAAATGAATATTTTCATAAAAACATGAATAAAATGCAAATGATTTTAAATTATTCATGTCTTCGAGAATGGTGATAATAAAATCACCGAAAATTCTCTTAATATGTAAAATACATGTAATACGAGACGAAAAATGAAAAGAAGTAAAGTGAATATTTTTATGAATATTTTCATAATTATTTCTTAAATATTCACTAAATGGTTTTATAACCTTTATGATTTTAAATTATGAAATTATATATTTTATAAATTTCATAAAGGTTATTTTATGATGAAAACATGGTTTTGAGACTAGTTGGCCCTCTATCATGCCGACATGTGATATGTAATACGTGATATGTGATATATAACATGTGATATGTGATATGTAGTCCCAACCGACACCTGATCAGTGATCCGCTGAGGACAATTATAGACTATGGCCATAGATCTGACATGATTATTTATACCCTTCGGGGTCTATAGCATGATATGAGTAACGACTCAGTGGACGGGCTGGGCGTGTGTGCCTAAGTCTCCATATGTGAAAATGTTTTACATGATATGTGATAAGTTAAATGAAAGTGATTTACAGCATTTTACAAAATGCTTATTTCGGTACTGATTTTAGTACTACGAGATGATTTTTCATATGACATGTGATATGAACATGTAATATGTTTTCAAAAGGAAAAAGAGTTTATAAGTCTAATATTCTTACTATGATTTTAATTGAATATTAGACTATATGTGAGATGAATACGTGATATGTTTTCCAAAAAGGAAAGAGGAGGAAAATAAATCTAATATTCTTATTTTAATTTTTAAATTGAATATTAGATTTAAATGATATATATGTTATACGAAAAGGATTTAATAGCTGATTTTGCTATTTAAAGTACTGTACTAATTATGGTTGTACAGTAAAACATGAAATTAGTTTTAAATGAGAATGATGAGAATTTAACTAATATTCCTTTTAAAGAAAATATGAGTATTAGTTATTTTATTTAAATGCTTTATTTCATAAAAGCATTATTTTGTAAAAGAATATGAAAATGTTACGGAATAAAAAGGAAAGGATTTGAATTTCAAAATAAGAAAGCATATTACTCTCTACAGTTGCTTCTAGGTTCCGGAACAAGATAGGTATTTCAAAATACCTACCTTACTCCATCTGGATCCTTAGCCGACCGTAGTATCCTTCCTACATGCGAGCCTAGAGCCACATAGGAAAAATGAAAAGGATTTTCAGCATATAGGAAGCTGAATATCAAGTATGCATATAATTCCCTTATTGAGCCGTGGTTTGCTCACCCCTTAATTTTAACATTTCAGGTTTTCGAAGATTTAGACTTTAACACTTAAAGGATTTCGGCTGCGCATTTTGGGACGATGCGACAGCTCGACTGATGCCATGAGGTATGATCATTTATTTTCCGTATTTAGACATTTTTACAGTACTATTTTCTTATAAAGTAAGATAGGGGATGTATTTCATATTGTAATTTAATATGAAATTGTTAATATGTAAAAGAAAATTAAAGTATCGAAGACAGCCCAACCATATAAGATGTATAGAATGAGGTGAAAAATAGGGTCACGGGCTGTGATAGATTTAATGGTATCAGAGCATGGTTGGCCTGATGTCTGTGAATAGTTTTGGAAGGAAAAGTGTTAAACATCCCCAGTAGTACTGTGTCATCTGAATACATAGAGAAAATAAATGATTGTAAATTGAGAAAAATAAATTAAAGGGAGTGAGAAAGTATAAATTGAGAATTTTAAAGAAATAATAGGCTCAAAAATTACCAGAAAATTGGTGATTCTTATCATTTAAATGAAGGCCTGTTCGGTAAGGAATCGAAAGGACTCGGTGAGGGCCCCACCAATACTTTACGATCCGAATCGAACGGACACCTGAAAGTTATGATATAAGGAGGGGAATGAAATATCATCATTAAATAGACTTTAAGATCACCGATTTAAGGTAATTTGAAGAGAGAGAAAACTTTTGGCCAAAAATGACCAAAATACCCCTGACTCTAAAATTTTACTGAGAGTCAGAATAGACCAGCAGAAGTTGGATTTGATTGATTTGACAGAGAAATTGATGATACAAAGCTGAATTACAAGTAAAATAATCCAATTATGGATTTTAGTAGACTTTTCTGTTGAAATAGAATAAGACCTCAAAGTGCTGATATTAGTATGAGGAAAAATACTATCAGCATACGGATAGTAAGACCTTTGGTTTAAAGGTATACTGAGGAGAAAGGAATAAATGTCAAAATGACGAAAATGCCCTTATGTTGGGCGATGCTCAAAATAGTGAAAAAATCAAGTTAATCTTGAATCCATTGATAGTAATGCAATTGTAAATGGCATATAGGATGTCATATTAATATAACGATCCCTATTACTGATTCCACTGACACTTAGATTACGGACGCGAATTACGAGTGACCTAGTGAACGGGTTGGGCCTCACGATAGATCCTTGAGGGGTGACCCAGTGAAAGGGCCGGGCATTCTCAAAGAGGACAGTACAGATGTGTACAGGCGGACGGCGGACGGGCCGAGGCCTTATATGATGTGGTCCGATAAAAGTGTAGTGGAATGTCATCAGATGATTGGCCCGAATATTGATTGTACGGGCTTGAATTAAGAGTGTATTGAACGGGATCGTTGAATACTATGAAAAGTGAAATGATTACAGGAATTGACTGATGAGGTGAATAGTACAGATAATGAAATCCATAACAGTACGGTTAATTACGGTTCTATACATTTATACCGTTTTTAAGGTATCAAATAGATAATCTTATATAGATCCGAAATATCTTGAAATATGTGCTACAAAATAAGGTACTGTGTGGAGTACTGGGAATTGGTGAATATATAAGAACAACAAAGTGATAAAAAGAAGATAACAGCTAACTTAGAGATCTTCAGGACCCTTGAGACAGAACTATGATGGGCAACCTAATGATGGGCGACCCGTAGTAGATTATGTGTTGTGAGGTGTGGGCGAACAATGTTATCGCCGACTCACTAGTAAGGGTAAACCTGGGGCGAAAGGATCGCCTAAGGGATGCTCGCCGAAGGCCGATTCGAATGGGCGGGACTCTTACAAGGAGCTTAATTATAAAACGAGTGTAAGGAACTAGGCACGTAAGGGTGCCAGGGTTCAGACCTCGTGGATAATATGCTCAAGGGAATTAAACCTGAATTTACTAAATGAACTTGATTCCAAAGTAAATTACAGTGGTAATAAATTGGTTAGCTGTTCCATGTGTTGATAACTGTTGTACTTATTACAGCTTACTGGAATGAGATTCGTAAGGCTGTAAAGTACGAGTAAACAATGAAATCAAGGTAGAGTATGTATCAAAATGATTTGAATATCGAATATCTCTGCCTTGAGAATACACAGTGTGAATGAAAGGACATAAGAATGAAATGTCCAAGTTGATAAGAAATATGTGATTAAAGAAAGTATCGGATTTGATTTCCGATAGAACTTCCAGAGTTATATAAATTAGAGGAATCGAGATAACATTGACTCGATTTTGAATATGAAGTTAAATTCTAAGCTTATATCGGAGAATATAGAGCGAAATACAGATAACGTAAATTGAGGGTAAGAAAGTTATCTGTATAAGTGTAAGTGAGAGAAGCACTGATGATATTGTGGTGTAGATGAAATAAAGTGATATAGTAAATGGTTACTATGTAATAAAGTTCTTATGAAGAACAAGTATTCATCTACGCGTGAAAATGGACGTTTTATGATTTGATCAGAGATACATGAAGAGTTAGTAAGACTAGCCTCGGTATAAAGCGTCCTTAGATAAAGGATTAGAGACTGATGTCCATAAGATGATGATTAGAACTCGGATTGAATTTTACGAGTTCCTATTGAGGTTACAAGGTTAATGAGTTGCCTTGTGAATTATATAAGCCTAAAGAATGAGGCATCCATACATGAGTAAATTGATGAAATACTGATAGAGTCTAAAGTATAAATGGAAAATGAGCAGCATTGTGGTATAACTTTTAAACTCTTAAAGAATGTGAAATTATGTTAAGATTGGTAACTAAGAGATTTGGCTAGATAGTATCTCCTCCTGAGATATATGATCTCGAAATGACAAAATGACAGTGAATCTGTCTATGATAGAGAGATAATAATTGAGATACGAAAGTAATGAGTCTAGCTAGATACTACTGCCAGTCTATAAAAGAGTGATGAGACTAGCTGCTCTATTAATGTGAAGTAATTAAAGAAAGAAGTTAAAGTCGGTAAATGGATAAGTGTAAAGAAAAGATGGTATGCAAGATTTTAAAAGATCTTAGCAGTATAATACCATACCAATTGAGAAAACCGACTAAAAGGATGAGAGTAAAAATATGAAAGTGGAATAAGGAAACAAGTTACATGATGAGAAGGAAACATAAATATGAAACAGTTCCCGAAGGTGAGACTGAAAGTGATTTCATTTGGTTATCACATAAATGAAAGTAATGATACTCAAATGAGTAAAATGAATGACACGTGTTATTTTACTGCCAGTATATAAATGAAAAATGATTATACATATAACCATCGTAACATGATAGAAACGGTGGAAGTATATAGATGATGTGGTGATTAAATATATGAATTGAGGATTCAATTGTAGAATCTAAATTATAAAAAAAAAGATGTAAAGAACATACTACATGAAGAGAACATGATTGTCTCATGATTTATGATTGTAAGAGATGATCAATAGTAAAGTCTGCAAGTGAGATGCAGCCTTAATGAAATAAAAAGTGAAAATAAATATTGTGGACAATAAAGAGTCCAAAAGAGAAATGATGATATGGAAGTGATTAAAGACTGATGATCTAAATAGAATTACTTTCCATTATCAGACTCTTAGATTCTCTAGTGCTGTAGTCGAAGTATAAGTGTTAAACGATGTGAATGTGTATGTATAGTTCCAGTGAACCTTACATGTGAGGGGAGTCTCTGAGATGCCATATGCTAATGAGAGATAGCAAAAGGCTTTGAGATCCCAAGTGTACTGATAGCACCGCTCCATATTGATGTATACATATATGAGCGTGAGATGTAAACGCTCCATGATATTGAGAGAGCGTATGCATGAGATATGAAAAATGTTGAGACACTTACATACAACCGACTGACATGTGTAATTGATGGTTTTAAAAACTATATCGACTTGGCACTAAGTGAGAAAAATGGATGATGAACAGCATAGATCAGCTGTGATATGAAAAATATTGTGCATGGACTCTTATGTGAAAAGAGTAAAAGTGAATAACTCCTGATTTGAGAAATGAACTTACGGGAGTATAGAAATATATGATGAAAGATAGCATGTAGTGGTCTAAAGTATTCTTGATGTTGAAAGTGTACTGGTAGTATTACTTGGAGGATGAACTAAAGGACAAAAGTCGTAAGTATATGAAATGTACCACCTTTGGACTTAAGTTAACTTCGGAGGACCGAATTTCTTAAGGTGGGGAGAATGTGATAAGTAAATTTTTCATTTATTGAAAATTATAAATATTGGAGATAAACGTTGGAGAAAATATGCAGTGGAAATAAATAAATAAAATTGTGAGAATCGGAATATTGTCAAAATTTCAAGAATTAAGGAAGTGATGAAATTGGAAATTTAAGTGAAGGAAATTAAATAAGGAAAAATAGGAAAATTTAATTTGGATAAATGGAAATCCAAATTAAATAAGAAAATGAGAAATGAAAATAAAATATGTTTATATAATTACAAATTATATAAATCTATTTTGATATAAATACATATGTATTTAAATACCGTATGGTATATAGTATATATTAAATATACGTTGGTATATATAAGCATGTATATACTATTTGATAAATTTAAATAGTACATAGGTATTATTTACAACATTGTATGTATATATATAAGTATATACATATTTGAGAAAATGTAAATATTAAATTACATTAAAGTTTAAATGTATATATATTGTAAATACAATATATATATATGGAATTATGACATTTATATAAATATTTATATAAATGTTATTTAATTTTTAAGTATGTAAATATACATATATATACTAGATATATATTTTGTAATATACAATATATATTATATATAATATATATTGTACTATACTTATATAAAATAATATATATGTAATATATAGTATATATATTATATGTATAAAGTATAAAGTATATAGTATATAATGTATTATCTGCTAAAATTAGAAAGGAAAAAAAAAGAAACAGAATCGGGATTCCCTGATTCTGCCTTCCCAGGCGAGACCGCCCCCGTCAGCGGCCACCGGAGAAGGAAAGGAGAAGAGGGAAAAGGAAGGGATACGTTGCCGGCCAAAGAAGAAGGCATGGAAACCACCGGCGGCGGAAGAAAGAAGGAAAACAGAAGCGAAAACGCGGCGAAAACCGTGAAGAGAAGAAAACCAGATCTGGCGGTTGCCGGCCAAATCGGCCGTCACCACTACAGCCGAAGCACCGGTGAAAGGAGAGGAATGGGATGGAGGCCACCAGAGAGGCTGGGAACGGCGGAGGAAGGCCGACAGAGGAGGAGAAGAAACCGAGGCAAAACCGAGTAGATCTGTCGCCGTGCCGCCGATCCAGGCCAAGCTGAGACCACCGGCAGCTTCGCCTCGACGCCGGCCAGCTGCTGAGCCCCCAAGCCGCAGGAGAACTGGCCACCGGAGGAGAACCGGCGGTGAGGAGGGTGGTGCCGGTCTGACTGGTCTGAACCGGCCAGGAAAGAAAAGGAAAAAGAAAAGAAAAAAGGAAAAAGAAAAAGAAAAGAAAAGAAAAGAGAAAAAGAAAGAAGGAAGAAAAAGAAGAAAAAAAAGGGGAAAGAAATTCCGGAAATTTGGAAAATTCTCGAGAAATTGAAAATTACGGGAAATCCCGAGAATTACGGGAATCGGTAAGAAATCCCGAAAAGTATTAATTATTTAAATAATTTATTTATTTAAATAATTATGGAAAAATTTTAAATTTTAGAATTTAATTTTTAGAAAATTTTCTCGATAACCGAGTCGATGGAATCGGGCGAGGTGAACACGAGCGCGACCTTCGAGAGGCAATCGCCGACCCGAAACAGGTAAGGGATGCTTGTGCAACACTGTAAGATATTCAGTCTGCATGATTTTAATTATGAAATATTTTATGAAAATATTTATGAAATTATTATGATGAATGATTGTTGGAATTTGGAATGAAGTACTGGCTTGAAATTATAAACTGTATTTTCTGTGCAGGAGGCTAGCCAATCGGCAGCCGTTATACTGCCGAAAAATTATCGAAAATTATCGGAAATTTCTAGAAAATTTTATAAAATCATAATAAATGATTTTATTTCACAAGAAATGATTTTCAATCCGGAAAATCGAGAAAATGAATATTTTCATAAAAACATGAATAAAATGCAAATGATTTTAAATTATTCATGTCTTCGAGAATGGTGATAATGAAATCACCGAAAATTCTCTTAATATGTAAAATACATGTAAGACGAAAAATGAAAAGAAGTAAAGTGAATATTTTTATGAATATTTTCATAATTATTTCTTAAATATTCACTAAATGGTTTTATAACCTTTATGATTTTAAATTATGAAATTATATATTTTATAAATTTCATAAAGGTTATTTTATGATGAAAACATGGTTTTGAGACTAGTTGGCCCTCTATCATGCCGGCATGTGATATGTAATACGTGATATGTGATATATAACATGTGATATGTGATATGTAGTCCCAACCGACACCTGATCAGTGATCCGCTGAGGACAATTATAGACTATGGCCATAGATCTAACATGATTATTTATACCCTTCGGGGTCTATAGCATGATATGAGTAACGACCCAGTGGACGGGCTGGGTGTGTGTGCCTAAGTCTCCATATGTGAAAATGTTTTACATGATATGTGATAAGTTAAATGAAAGTGATTTACAGCATTTTACAAAATGCTTATTTCAGTACTGATTTTAGTACTAAGAGATGATTTTTCATATGACATGTGATATGAACATGTAATATGTTTTCAAAAGGAAAAAGAGTTTATAAGTCTAATATTCTTACTATGATTTTAATTGAATATTAGACTATATGTGACATGAATACGTGATATGTTTTCCAAAAAGGAAAGAGGCGGAAAATAAATCTAATATTCTTATTTTAATTTTTAAATTGAATATTAGATTTAAATGATATATATGTTATACGAAAAGGATTTAATAGCTGATTTTTGCTATTTAAAGTACTGTACTAATTATGGTTGTACAGTAAAACATGAAATGAGTTTTAAACGAGAGTGATGAGAATTTAACTAATATTCCTTTTAAAGAAAATATGAATATTAGTTATTTTATTTAAATGCTTTATTACATAAAAGCTTTATTTTGTAAAAGAATATGAAAATGTTACGGAATAAAAAGGAAAGGATTTGAATTTCAAAATAAGAAAGCATATTACTCTCTACAGTTGCTTCTAGGTTCCGGAACAAGATAGGTATTTCAAAATACCTACCTTACTCCATCTGGATCCCTAGCCGACTGTAGTATCCTTCCTACATGCGAGCCTAGAGCCCCATAGGAAAAATGAAAAGGATTTTCAGCATATAGGAAGCTGAATATCAAGTATGCATATAATTCCCTTACTGAGCCGTGGTTTCCTCACCCCTTAATTTTAACATTTCAGATTTTCGAAGATTGAGATTCTAACACTTAAAGGATTTCGACTGCGCATTTTGGGGACGATGCGACAGCTCGACTGATGACATGAGGTATGATCATTTATTTTCCGTATTTAGACATTTTTACAGTACTATTTTCCTATGAAGTCAGATAGGGGATGTATTTCATATTGTAATTTAATATGAAATTGTTAATATGTAAAAGAAAAGTAAAGTATCGCAGACAGCCCAACCATATAAGATGTATAGAATAAGGTGAAAAATAAGGTCACGGGCTGTGACAATAAATAATGATGTCAGATCCATGGCCATAGTCTATAATTGTCCTCGGCGGATCACTGATCAGGTGTCGGCCGGAACTACATATCACGTATCACATATTACATGTTACATATCACATATCACATATCAGCATGATAGGATGCCATCTAGTCTCAAAACTGTATTTTTCATCATCAATAAACCTTTAAGGAATTTATAAAAATAATAATTTCATAATTAAAACCATAAAGGTTATATAATAAACCAAGTGAATATTTAAGAAAATATTTATAAAATATTCACTTTATCCATTTTTCATCTTTCATTTCATATCACGTATAATTCATATATTGAGAGATTATTTAGAAAACTTTTATAAAATATTCTCTTTATCCCTTTTTCATTTTCTATTTCATATCACATATAATTCATATATCGAGAGAATTTTCTGTGATCTCATTATCACCAATTTCGAAAACATGAATATTTTAAAATGAATTTCGTTATATTCATGTTTTATGAAAAATAATTTTTTTCTCGATTTTCGTGATTAGAAATCATTTTTCATGAAATAAAATCATTTATTATGATTTTATGAAATTTTCTAGAAAATTTCAGTAATTTTCGATAATTTTTCAGCAGTATAACGGCTGCTGATTGGCTAGCCTCTTGCACGGAAAATACAGTTTATAATTTCTAGCCAGTACTTCATTCCAAATTCCAACCAATCATTCATCATAACCATTTCATAAAATATTTTCATAAAATATTTCGTAATTAAAACATGCAGACTGAATATCCTTACAGTGCTGCACATGCATCCCTTACCTTTTCCGAGTCGGCGACTTCCTCTTATCGGTAGCGCCCGTACTCCATCTCTCCCAATCCTCATCTCGATCACCGAGAATAATTTCTGGAAATTAAAATTCTAAATTTTAGAATTTTCATAATTAATTTTTTAAATTTTTACTCGAAATTATTTTCCAGAATTCTTACCGAATTTCAATAATTTCTGAGTTTCCGAATTCTCGGGATCTCCCTAATTTCTGAAATTCCCGAATCCCTAAAATTTCTCTTTTTCTCTTTTCTTTTCTTTTCTTTCTTCTCTTTCTTTTTCTCTTGTTTTCTTTCTTTTCTTTTCTTTTTCTTTTTCTTTTTCCTTTTTCTTTTCTCTTTTTCCTCTTTTCCTTTTCCTGGTCGGACCTGTTTAGACCTGTCAGATCCCCTCATCGTCGGTTCCTCGTCGGCGGCTGGTTCTCCGGCGGTTCGACGGCTCCACAGCTGGCCGACGGCACGGCGAGTCTGCTGGTGGTCTCCGTTAGGCCTGGATCGGCGCCCTCATCGCCGACCGGTTCTCTGACGGTTCGGCGGCTCCACAGCTGGCCGACGGCACGACGACTTTGCTGGTGGTCTCCGTTAGGCCTGGATCGGCGGCACAGCGGCGGATCGAGTCGATTTACCTTTGGTTTCTTTCGCCTCTTCGCCGGCCCTCCTCCACCGTTCATCGTGCCTCGGGTGGCCTCCATCCTCTTCCTCTCCCTTCGGAGGTGCTTCGATGGCAGTGGCGGTGCCTGGATCGACCGGCACCGTCGTCTCCTATTTTCTTTTCTCTTCCGGCTTTTGCTTCCGTTTCACGCCGATTCCTTCTCCGTTTCGCTTCGCCAACGTTGGCGTCGACTTCCTCTTCCTTTGCCAGCGACGACGCTTCTCTTCCCTCTTCTCCTTTCCTTCTCCGGTGGTCGCTGACGAGACCGGCAAAATCTGTGTTATTAACACAGAAACGGGAATCGGGTGTTTCTCGTTTATGTTATTTCCTTCTTCTTTTTTTTATATTTTATATATATATATATTTCCTTATATCAATATATATAAATATATATAATTTTAATAGTACTTAGTATATATAGATATTTATTTATATAAATATATATTTTGTGTGTAGTTTAAATAAATATCTATACACTTAATTTAAATTAATATATATATTTCTCATATATTCAGATACTTTTATTATAAACAATAATATATATTTCATATATATATATATGTAATGATATAAAACATATATAATATTTTAAAAATATATTTATATAATAAAATTATATAAATATATAATTACTCTCATTTTTATTCCTTAAATTATGAATTTTCTTAATATCAAATTAATTTCTCCTTTTCCTTTCTTATTTAATTTGGATTTCCATTTATCCAAATTAAATTCCCTCCTTCATTTCTTATTTCCAATTTAATTTCCCTTTTTCATTTCTTATTTAATTTGGATTTCCATTCATCCAAATTAAATTTTCTCAATTTCCTCAATTCCTTAATTTCGAAAATTTCAACGATATTCCTATCTCGTAAATAAATTTTATTTATTTACTTTAATTTATTTATTTCCTTTTATCTATTTTCTTTAGTATTAATTTCCAATAGTAATAATTTCCAAGAATTGGAAAATTTGCGGTTATCACATTCTCCCCACCTTAAGAAATTCTGTCCTCCGAATTTAACTTAATTCATAAGGTGGTAACATCCTGTATACTTATCATTCTTGACCTTTTGATCATCTTCCGTATTATACTGCCAGTATACCTTTCAACATCAGAATCCCTTTTTATACCATTGCATATCATCTTCCATCATATACTTATACTCCCTTAAATTTCTTATCAATTGGGAGTTATCCATTTCCACTCCTTTTCATATCACATATGATTCATATTATTCATCATTCATCTTCCTTATTTGGTGCCAAGTCGATACATTTCGATACTTATCATTTACCAATTTAAATCAATAGTATGTAATGGTCCAGTAGCTTTCACATCTCATGCATCTGCTCACTCAACATATTATCGAGCGTTTCCATTCTAAGCTCAGATATTTACATCAGTACGGAGCGATGCTGTCAGTAAATTTGGAATCTCAGAGCCTTTTGCTATTTCCCATAACATATAGCTACTCAGAGATTCCCATCACATATAGAGCTCACTGGAACTTCACATACATTCTCATCATTTTATAATCATATTTCGACTATGGCACTAAAGAATCTAAGAGTTTGACAATGGAGGAGTGATTTCATTAGACTATCAGTCTATAATCACTTCCATATTATCATATCTCTTTTAGATTCTTCATTATTATCCTCAATACTTTTTTTCATATTTATTTCATCAACTGCTGCAGTTCATTTGCAAACTTTACTATTTACCACCTTTTACCATAATTGAATCAGGAGACAATCATTTTCTCCCCATATCGTCTTTTCATGTAGCATTCTCATTACCTCTTTTATTCTTGTGGTATATTCGTTATCACTTTAACTTTAGAATATACCTGAAATTGTACTCTTTTGATAATTTAGATTCCATAATGGCATAATCAGATTATAACTTAATCTTTTCATTATTTAATTTCATCATTTCCATCATTTCAAAGTGGTATATATATATATATATATATATATATATACTTATCATTTTCCATTTACATGACTGGCAGTAAAATGTAAATCACTTCTTTACTCCTTTGAGTATAATTACTTTTCCTCTATCGAGTTTGGCTCAATTTTACATTTAACCATAATCATGTGATAACCACAAAATCACTTTTAGTTTTAAATTCGGGAACTATTTCATATTCGTGTTCCCTCTTCATCATGTACTTGTCCTCTTGTTACATATTCATCTTTTCCTTCATCATCATTTCAGTCACTTTTCATCAGTGTTAAAATATTTCACTATTAAATTCTTTTAACCTTTTACATATCATCTTTATGTTTATTCATCCACTGACTTTAACCTTTTACTTATTAGTCACGTCAGTAGAGCAGCTAACCCATAAACTCTCCTATAGACTGGCAATAGTATTTAGCTAGACCCAGTACCTTCCGTATCTCGATAACTATCTCTTCATCATAGACAGATCTGCATTGCTCTGTCATTCGAGATCATATACCTTAGAAAGAGATACTGTCTTGCCCCTCTTCTATTTGCCAATCTTAACAGATAGATTACTATCTTTGAGAGTCCGTAGGGTCATACCACTATGCTGCTCATTTTCCATTGATGTCTTATACTGTATCAGTATATCATTACTTTATCCATATCTGGGTGCCTCATTCATTAGGCTCATATACCTCACAAGGTATTTCGTTGATCCTGTAAACCTCAATAGGAACTCGTAAAAATTATATCGAGTTCTAATCATTATCATCTTATGATCATCAATTTCTAACTTTTCGTCTAGTGATGCCTTGTACAGAGGTTGATCTTATAAACTCTTTATACGTCTCCGATTAAATCAATTTAAGGCATCACTTCCATATAGATATTTATTTGTTCTTCATAAGAACTTTATTCATAATAGGTATTTAATACTCCATTTAATTCATCCTCAATTCATATTATTTGTATTTCCATCAATCTCATCTATACAAGTGAATTTCATTATTCACAAATTTTTCAGAGTTATTTCTTAAGCTTTTCGGACTCTTCTATGTTTTCCGATATAAGCTTAGAATAATCGAGTCAATATTAACCCGATCTCCCATATCTATATTACTCTGAAAATTTATCGGGAATCTCATCCGATACTTCTTTTAATCACACATCTCTTATCATTTTGGACATTTCATCTTTGTGTCCTATCGTTTCCACTGTATATCCTCAAGGCAGAGACATTTAATATTTAAGTCATTTTAACATCTACTCCACCTTGATTCACTTATTTCCTCATACTTCATAGCATATTGATCATCTTAATGAATATACTATATCAAGTGTCATCATTTGATTAACACTTTTCACAGCTAACCGATTTATTACTACTGTAATTTACTTTTACAATCATTTTCATTTAATAATTTAGGTTAGCTGTTGTCTTCCTCATCGCTTATCATCACTTACTGTCCTTATGCATATACTCCAATTTCATGTACTCCATACAGTACATTATCCCGTAAAACATATTTCAAAATATTACGGTTCTATAATGTAACGACCCGTTACCACATTTTTCACCTTAATTTTACACCATTTATCCGGTTGGGCTGTCTGCGATACTTCACTTGCACTTAATGTTAAACAATTTTAATATAATATTGTTAAGATAATACACATCCCCAATCTTATTTACAAAAATGTAGTACTGTATACATGTCTAAATACAGAAAATAATGATCGTACCTCATATATCTTAGTCGGTCTGTCACATTATCCATTATGTGCAGCCATAATCCATAATTATTGGATCTCACCATCATCAAAGCCTGAAATGTTAAAATTAGGGAGTGAGCAAACCACGGCTCAGTAAGAGAGTTATATGTCACACTTGATATTCAGCTATCTATATGCTGAAAATAATTTTTTTTCATTTTCTTTAAAATCTTCCTAGCTGGCTCTAGGCACACATGTAGGAAGGATACTACAGTCAGCTAGGGATCCAGATAGAGTAAGGCAGGTATTTTGAAATACCTGACTTGTTCCGGAACCTAGAAGCAACTGTAGAGAGTACTATTTCCGTTGTTTTCAAAACGATAAATTTTTCGTTTTTCCACAAAGTAAACCACTTATTTCTTTTCACATTCAGTATACTTTAAAACACGTGACAGTTCAGTAGTAAAACAGTGGTTTACTTCTCTCCTCTTCAGTATAATAAAACACGTGACAGTACAGTGATTTGTAAATATCCAATCATTGGATAGTTACTTCTTCGATTATTCTTTCTTAGAAATAATTCTTATGTTATTCTTTTAGAATAAACATTTATTTCTCTTTTCAAATTAGTAACCGTATCGTACAGTTCAGTAAAACAGTATATTTAGTATTTAGTAAAACAGTATCTCGATACGGTTCAGTAAGTAACAGTAAACAGTAGCTACCAATTCAGTAAATAGTATACGGTAGCTTTCAGTTCAGTAAACAGTAAATGGTAGCTTTCAGTTCAGTAAAACAGTAATCAGTGGCTACCATTTCAATATACAGTACAGTTCAGTAAACAGTGTTTTGGTACGATTTTTCATCAGTAGACAGTAAATGGTACAGTAATTTAGTACAGTAAACGGTACAATAAATAGGATTCTGTAAATCCTTTCAGTAAACAGTAACAGTATGTGAGACTAGGCATCACCCTACAATTAAATCATGCTATCATCGTCCAATAATGGACCAGTAATCATCATCCCCGAAAGGACACAGTAACAGTATAACAGTGAGATCTATGGCCATGATTTATATGGTGTCCTCGGTGTACACTTGCCAGGTGACATCCAGGACGCTGATGATTGGCAAGTCTATCAGCCACGTGACAGTAACAGTATAAGTGTGATGCATGAAACTCGGGGCCTAAGTCTCAAAACAGTACAAACCGTACCATAGCCTTTATGGATTTTAAATACAGTAAATTGAAATATTTGACAAATATCCATAAGGCTCACATGTAATAAAATCATCACCTTTATGAAATTTATAATTTAAATAATATTTCTCAAAATATTTCATAAAGGTATAAATCGTGTTTTCCTCACGGTGAAACAGTTTGCAATATCATCAATGTAACATATAAAAGGGCAAAACTGTCCTTTCTCCACCGTAAAACACGTATGCACGTTTTTCCGTGCTTTCACTTGAAGACATGGTTTTTCAATAATTTATGAAAAATAAAATATTTATTTTTCCAAATTCATAAATCTCGTAACCATGTTTCTTTCTAAAAACACGTGTAGAGACCTCTAGTCTCGAAATCATAGTTTTTCATCATTTCTTAACCTTTATGGAATTTATTTAGTTATTTATCTTACAATTAAAACCATAAAGGTTTTATATTAAATCAAGTGAATATTTATAAAAATATTCACTTCGGTCTCTTTTTCATTTTCATCTGGTTTCACGTGAAATATCACCTACCGATGAATTTTCGATGATTTCCTTTTCACCATACTCGAAAACATGAATATTTTAAAATTAAATATCACTATATTCATGTTTTATGAAATTTACTTGATTTCTCGATTTTCATATCTGAAAATCGTTTCACGTGAAATCAAATCATTTATTATGGTTTTCGGTGATTTTCGGTAAATTTCAGTAATTTTTCGATAATTTTTCGGCAGTATAACGGCTGTCGATTTGGCTAGCCTCCTGCACGAAAAATACAATTTATATTTCTCAACTGGTATTTCACCACAATTTAAAACCGATAAATCACCACAAATTTCAAAACCAATCATTATAAATTGCATTTATAAATTAAATGCATAATTTAAAACATGTGACTGAATATCCTTACAGGCGGCACATGTCTCCCTTACCTGTTTTCGAGTCGGCGATCGCCTTGTTTGTCGCGCCAGTGTTCACCTCGCCTGATTCCATCGGCTCGGTCGTTGAGGGAATTTTTTGGAAATTAAATTCTAAAATTTAGAATTTTTCCATAATTATTTAAATAAATAAATTATTTAAATAATTTAGCACTTTCCGGGATTTCTTACTGATTCTCATAATTCTCGGGATCTCCAATAATTTCTGAAATTCCCGAATCCCGAAAATTTCTCTTTTTCTCTTTTCTTTTCTTTTCTTTCTTCTCTTTCTTTTTCTCTTCTTTTCTTTCTTTGCTTTTCTTTTTCTTTTTCCTTTTTCTTTTCTCTTTTTCCTCTTTTCCTTTTCTTGGCCGGACCGGTCACCCCCTTCACCGCCGGTTCTCCTCTGACGGTCGGTTCTCAGGCGGTTCGGTGGCTCAGCAGCTGGCTGGCACCATGACGAAGCAAGATCTGGCCTCCGTTCATCCTGAATCGATGGCACGGCGACGGATCGACTCTGTTTACCTTCGATTTCTTCTCCTCCTCCGTCAACCTTCCTCCGATGTTCCGCACCTCACTGGTGGCTTCCCACGTCTTCCTCTTCCTCCGGCGGTGGTGTGGCTACAGTGGCGGTGGCCGGTTTGGCCGGCACAGCCAGATCCATTTTCTTTTTGCGCTTCCGATTTCGCCGGTTTTCGCCCCTGTTTTCGCTTCTGTTCCTTTCCGCCGCCGGTCAATTTCTTCTCCTCTTCCCTTGCCGACGACATCTCCATTCTTCTTTCCCTTTTATCTCACCAACGACAGCAGTGGGTGCTGCCGTCGGCCCCTCTGCTCGGGAAGGATCGGGTTTTCCCGATCTTTCCTTCCTCTTTTTTTTATTTTATTTTAATTGTAATTATATTTATAACTATATTATAAATATAATTATATTATTTTATTATATAGTACTTTGTACTATATACTATATAAATATATATTATATATTAATAATATATATTTACACATAAAAATGTATATTTTTATATACTTTAAATTAAATAACATTTATATAAATATTCATATAAATGTAATAATTTCATATATATATTGTATTTACAATATATATACATTCAAACTTTAATGTAATTTAATATTTACATTTTCTCAAATATGTATATACTTATATATACATAAAATGTCATACTTAAATACATATGTATTATTTAAATTTATCAAATAGTATATATACTTATATATACCAATGTATATTTAATATATACTATATACCATACGATATTTAAATACATATGTATTTACATCAAAATACATTTATATAATTTGTAATTATATAAAAATATGTTATTTTCATTTCTCATTTTCCTTATTTAATTTGGATTTTGATTTATCCAATTTAATTTTCCTCTGTTCATTATTTTCCATAATTTCTCATTTAACTCTTCTTCACTCGGATTTTCACTATCCGTTCCTTTCTTAATTCTCAGGATTTTCACCAATATCCCGTTCTCACAATTTTATTTATTTCCTCTAATTTATTTTCTCCAATATTTGTTTCCAATATTTATAATTTTCAATAAATGAAAAATTTATGGTTATCACATATAAATATCCATTTAATACCTCAGAAAATTGTATATTGTTTAGAACTAGAATTAATCGTACTACTATGGATTTCATCAACCATACCGATCACTTTCTCATTCATTATCAGTAATCATTTTACTTTTCATCATATCTAACAATCCCGTAATAATATCGTTTTAATACACTTTTAATTTAGACTCATAAAATCAATACTAAGTCGCTCATCCTGCGACTTCCCTATAACCATTTGGGTCGTATCAACACACTAAGTGTAGTGAAATTTATAATTAGGATCATTGTACTCATTTTATGTCCTTATACCATCAATAACTCGATTACTATCAATATATTCAAAATCTAAATTGTTTTATCACTATTCAAAGCATAATCCCACATAAGGGCATTTTCGTCATTTCACATTTATTTCTTTCTCCTCACTATACATTTAAATCAGTAATCTTATTATCAATTTGCTGATAGTACCCCTTTCTCGTACCAATATCAGCATTTTAAGATCTTATTCGATTTCGACAGAGAAGTCCACTAGGATCCATAATTGAATTATTTTGCATGAAATGCAGCTTTACATCATCAATTTCTCTGTCAAATCAATCAATTTCAGCTTCTGTTGGTCTATTTTGACTCCAGGTAAAATTTCAAAGGTAGGAGTATTTTGGTCATTTTTGGTCAAAATATTCTCTCTCCTCAAAATACCTTCAATCGATGATCTTAAGGTCTATTTAATGATGATATTTCATTCCCCTCCTTTATATCATCACTTTCAGATCTCAATTCGATCCGGACAGAAAAGTACTATTGGGGCCTTTACCGAGTCCATTTCTGTTCCTTACCGAACCGACCTATATTTAGATTATAAGATCACCATTTCAGTTAACATTCCTGAGTCATTGTCCCTTTTTGACATCTTTAGTTCATAATTCTCACCCCCTTCTAAACACTTAACTCAATTTACAATCATTTATTTCCTTTATGTATTTAGACTACACAGTACTACAGGGGATGTTAACCTTTTCAACACATTTTCTTTCCAGTAGTATAGATAGACATCAGGCCAACCGTGCTCTGATACCATTAAATATGTCACAGCCCGTGACCCTATTTTTCACCTTATTCTATACATCTTATTTGGTTGGGCTGTCTGCGATACTTTACTTTTCTTTTCCATATAAACAATTACATATTAAATTATAATATGAATCACATCCCCTATTTTAATTCATAAGAAAGTAGTACTGTCGATAAGTCTAAATACAGAAAATAAATGATCATATCTTATTAAATAAATCAACCTGTCGCATTGTCCCCAAATGTGCAGTCGAAAATCCTTTAAGTGTTAGACTCTCAATCTTCGAAAACCTGAAATGTTAAAATTAAGGGGTGAGCAAACCACGACTCAGTAAGGGAATTATATGCATACTTGATATTTAGCTTCCTATATGCTGAAAACCTTTTTCATTTTTTCCTATGGGGCTCTAAGGTCGCATGTATAAAGGATACTACAGTCGGCTAAGGATCCGGATGGAGTAAGGTAGGTATTTTGAAATACCTATCTTGTCCCGGAACCTATAAGCAATTGTAGAGAATAATTTTCTTTTCGTTTGAAATTTTAATCCTTTTTACCTTTTTATTCCATAACATCTTCATATTTTTTTCAAAATAATGCTTTTATAAAATAAAGCATTTAAATAAAGTAACTAATATTCATCTATTCTTTGCAAAGAATATTAGTTAAATTCTCATCATTCTCATTTAAAACTTATTTCATGTTTCACTGTACAATTATAATTAGTACAGTACTTTAAATAGCAAAATCAGCTATTAAATCCTTTTCGTATAACATATATATCATTTAAATCTAATATTCAATTTAAAAATTAAAATAACAATATTAGATTTATTTTCCTCCTTTTTCCTTTTTTGGAAAACATATCACATATTCATGTCACATATAGTCTAATAATCAATTTAAAATCATAGTAAGAATATTAGACTTATAAACTCTTTTTCCTTTTGAAAACATATTACATGTTCATATCACATGTCATATGAAGATCATCTCGTAATACTAAAATCAATACTAAGATAAGCATTATGTAAAATGTTGTAAATCACTTTCATTTTACGTATCACATATCATATGAAATATTTTCATTTCACGTATCACATATCATGTAAAACATTTTCATTTCACATATCACATATCATA
Organism: Heritiera fomes; assembly: GCA_032173925.1. NCBI lineage: Eukaryota > Viridiplantae > Streptophyta > Magnoliopsida > Malvales > Malvaceae > Heritiera > Heritiera fomes. Next base: position 35,089,946 of record JAPDPM010000002.1, on the reverse strand, counting down.
TAAAACATTTTCATATATGGAGACTTAGGCACGCACGTCCAGCCCGTCCACTGGGTCGTTACTCATATCATGCTATAGACCCCGAAGGGTATAAATAATCATGTCAGATCTATGGCCATAGTCTATAATTGTCCTCGGCGGATCACTGATCAGGTGTCGGCCGGGACTACATATCACGTATCACATATTACATGTTACATATCACATATCACATATTAGCATGATAGGATGTCATCTAGTCTCAAAACCGTATTTTTCATCATCAATAAACCTTTAAGGAATTTATAAAAATAATAATTTCATAATTAAAACCATAAAGGTTATATAATAAATCAAGTGAATATTTAAGAAAATATTTATAAAATATTCACTTTATCCATTTTTCATCTTTCATTTCATATCACGTATAATTCATATATCGAAAGAATATTTAGAAAACTTTTATAAAATATTCTCTTTATCCCTTTTTCATTTTCCATTTCATATCACATATAATTCATATATCGAGAGAATTTTTGGTGATTTCATTATCACCAATTTCGAAAACATGAATATTTTAAAATTAATTTCGTTATATTCATGTTTTATGAAAAATAATCATTTTCTCGATTTTCGTTGAAAATCATTTGTCATGAAATAAAATCATTTATTATGATTTTATGAAATTTTCTAGAAATTTTCAGTAATTTTCGATAATTTTTCGGCAGTATAACGGCTGCCGATTGGCTAGCCTCCTGCACGAAAAATACAATTTATAATTTCCAGCCGGTACTTCATTCCAAATTCCAACCAATCATTCATCATAATCATTTCATAAAATATTTTCATAAAATATTTGGTAATTAAAACATGCAGACTGAATATCCTTTAGTGCTGCACATGCATCACTTACCTTTTCCGGGTCGACGACTTCCTTTTATCTGTCGCGCCCGTACTCCATCTCTCCCGATCCTCATCTCGATCGCCGAGAATAATTTCTGGAAATTAAAATTCTAAATTTTAGAATTTTCATAATTAATTTATTAAATTTTTACTCGAAATCATTTTTCAGAATTATTACCGAATTTTCGTAATTTTTGAGTTTCCGAATTCTCGGGATCTCCCGTAATTTCTGAAATTCCCGAATCCCGAAAATTTCTCTTTTTCTCTTTTCTTTTCTTTTCTTTTCTTTCTTCTCTTTCTTTTTCTCTTCTTTTCTTTCTTTTCTTTTCTTTTTCTTTTTCTTTTTCCTTTTTCTTTTCTCTTTTTCCTCTTTTCCTTTTCCTGGCCGGACCGGTTCAGACCGGTCAAATCCCTTCATCGTCGATTCCTCGCTGGCGGTCGGTTCTCCGGTGGTTCGGCGGCTCCACAGCTGGCCGACGGCACGGCGATTCTGCTGGTGGTCTCCGTTAGGCCTGGATCGGCGGCACGACGACGGATCGAGTCGATTTAACTTTGGTTTCTTTCGCCTCTTCGCCGGCCCTCCTCCGCTGTTCACCACGCCTCGGGTGGCCTTCATCCTCTTCCTCTTCCTCTCCCTCCGGCGGTGCTTCGATGGCAGTGGTAGTGCTTGGATCGGCCGGCACCGCCGTCTCCTATTTTCTTTTCTCTTCCGACTTTTGCTTCCGTTTCACGCCAATTCCTTCTCCGTTTCGCTTCGCCGGCGTTGCCGTCGACTTCCTCTTCCTTTGCCGGCGACGACGCTTCTCTTCCCTCTTCTCCTTTCCTTCTCCAACGTTTGCTGACGGGAGCAGCAAAATCTGTGTTATTAATACAGAAACAGGAATCGAGTGTTTCCCGTTTCTGTTATTTCCTTCTTCTTTTTTTTATATTTTATATATATATTTCCTTATATCAATATATATACATAAAGATATATAATTTTAATAGTACTTAGTATATATATACATATTTATTTATATAAAATATATATTTTGTGTATAGTTTAAATAAATATCTATACACTTAATTTAAATTAATATATATATTTCTCATATATTCATATACTTTTATTATAAACAATAATATATCTATATATATATTTCATATATATATATATATATGTAATGATATAAAACATATATAATATTTTAAAAATATATTTATATAATAAAATTATATAAATATATAATTACTCTCACTTTTATTCCTTAAATTAAGAATTTTCTTAATATCAAATTAATTTCTTTTTTTCCTTTCTTATTTGATTTGGATTTCCATTTATCCAAATTAAATTCCCTATTTCATTTCTTATTTCCAATTTAATTTCCCTTTTTCATTTCTTATTTAATTTGGATTTCCATTCATCCAAATTAAATTTCCTCAATTTCCTCACTTCCTTAATTTCAAAAATTTCAACGATATTCCTATCTCGTAAATAAATTTTATTTATTTACTTTAATTTATTTATTTCATTTTATCTATTTTCTTTAGTATTAATTTCCAATAGTAATAATTTTCAATAATTGAAAAATTGGCGGTTATCACACAAAATATATATTTTATATATATAATATGTATATAATAGTATATTATATATATTAATAATAATATTATGTGTATTATATATATAATATAAATATATAATATATATTACTATATTATGTATGTATATATATATTATATAAATATACTATATAGTATAGTATATAATATACTAAAAATAGGAATAAATCAAAAAGGGAAAGGAAGGAATCAGGAGGATCCTGATCCTTCCCAGCCACAGGGCCGACGGTGGCGGAGCTCCCACCGCCAGCGAGGAAAAAAGGAAGAGACACCGTCGCCGGTCGACGTGGAAAGGAAAGGAGTTGCCAGCGGCAGAAGAAAGGAAAGAAACTGAAGGGAAACACGGCGGAGTCGAGAGGAGAAAGGAAAAGAGAAATCAGCGGTATCGGCCGGTCCAGGCACCGCCACCATCATTCGAACCTCGGCAAAGGTGAGAGGAAGGAAAAGGAGGCCACCGATGAGGCCAACGATAGCGGAGGAAGGCCGAACGAGGAGGAGAAGAAACCAAGGCAAAATCGAGTAGATCCGCAGCCGTGCCGCCGATCCAGGCCGAGCTGAGGCCACCAGTAGGTTCGCTTTGACGTCGGCCAGCTGAGGGGCCACTGAACCGCCGGAGAACCGGCCTCCAGAGAAGAACCGATGGTGAGGGGAGGTGACCGGTTCGGCTGGGAAAGGAAAAAGAAAAAGGAAAAAGAAAAAGAAAAGAAAAAGAGAAAGGAAAAAAGAAAAAGAAAAGGAAAAGAAAAAGAAAGAGAAAGAAAAGAGGAAAAGAAGAAAAGAGAGAGAAAAGAAAAATTCTCGAGAATTCGAAAATTATAGGGAATCCCGAAAATTACGAGAATCGGTAAGAAATCCCGAAAAGTGTTAAATTATTTAAATAATTTATTTATTTAAATAATTATGAAAAATTCTAAATTTTAGAATTTTAATTTTTAGAATATTCCCTCGATAATCGAGTCAATGGAATCGGGTGAGGTGAACACGGGCGCGACCTTCGAGAGGCAGTTGCCGACCCGAGACAGGTAAAGGAGACATGTGCAGCCTGTAAGGATATATGACACACATGTTTTAAATTATGCATTTAATTTTATAAATGCTATTGATAATGATTGGTTGGAAAATTGTGGTGTTTTACCAGTTGAGATTTAAACTGTATTTTTCGTGCAGGAGGCTAGCTAATCGGCAGCTATTATACTACCAAAAATTATTGGAAAAATTACCAAAAATCATAATAAATGATTTTTCATCACGAAAAACGATTTTCAACACGAAAATCGAGAAATCGATTAGTTTTTAGAAAACATGAATATACTAATGTTTAATTTTAAATTATTCATGTTTTTGAAATTGGGGAAAAAGGAAATCATCTAAATTTATCCGGATAGGTGATATTTCACGTGAAACGAGGTGAAAAATGAAAAGGACCAAAGTGAATATTTTAGTAATATTTCTTTAAATATTCACTCGATTTTATAAATAACCTTTATGGGTTCAATTGTGAAAATAAGTGTTTATAGAAAATTCTATAAAGGTAATTAAAGGTGGAAAACAGTGTTTTGAGACTAAAAGGTCTCCGCATGTGTTTACAGAGAAAACATGGGACGGGAGTGTTGATTTGGAAAATAAATATTTTAATTTTTCATAAATCATAAAAATAATTGATTTGAATCCCAATAACTTTGAAAATCATGTTTTCGATAGAAAGCATAGAAAAGCGTACGTATATGTTTTACGGTGAAAAAGGATAGTTATGACCTTTTATATTTTACAGTGATTATTTTATAAACTGTTTTCACCGTATGGAAAATGTGATTTATATTGTTCTATAATGTTTAGAACATTTTCGGGAATGATTGCCCCAATATGAATATTTTATAAATTGTTATCCATAAGATGAAAATATTTTCCTTATGAATATTTGTGAATTGATTGAACTTATATTCAATGAAATTGATTTCATAAATGGGATTTATATCATGTGTTTACTATTTTGAGACTGTTAGGCCCCATATCATGCTCACGTGTCACGTGTTAGTGCTGATAGATACTGATCCTATTATCAACGTCCCAGTGGACATCTGATCAGTGCACACTGTGGACCCCATAGACTATGGCCATAGATCTCATGTGTTTCCCCTATTTGGGATGATATTATAGCATGATATATTTAGGGTGTTGCCTAGTCTCCATGATACTGTAATGATGATTGTACTTTTCACTGAACTTTTGTTGGTACTAAATTATCTAAAGCTATTGAGCTTTTAATATATTACGTGTTGAACTAAATATTATACGGTGTTTTACAAGTGTGGAAATGAGTATTTGTGAAAGGAACATTAATTTCTTATTTATTTACTTAAGTGTTTTATCACGTGAATATTTAATGTTTTAATGGGATTTGAATATCAAAAGAAAACGATTACTCTCTACAGTTGCTTCTATCTGGGACAAGACAGGTATTTTAAAATACCTACCTTACTCCATCCAGATCCTTAGCCGACTGTAGTATCCTTCCTACATGTGAGCCTAGTGCCTCTAGGAAGATTTAAAGAAAGTGAAAAATTATTTTCAGCATATAGGTAGCTGAATTTCAAGTGTTGCATATAACTCTCTTACTGAGCCGTGGTTTGCTCACTCCCCAATTTTAACATTTCAGATTTTCAGTGACTGTGAGATCTGACATCTGAGGATTTCGAGTTGCGCATTTAGAGACATTGCGACAACTTGATTTATAATATGAGATATGATCATTTATTTTCTGTATTTAGACTTACTTTCAGTACTACTTTCTTAAAAATTAAGATAGGGGATGTAATTGATATTACTAATTTTATATTTAATAGTTAAATGAATATGAAAAGTAAAGTATCACAGACAGTCCAACCGTATAAAATGTATAGAAAAATGTGAAAAATAGGGTCACGGGATGTGACATATCTCTTTTAGATTCTTCATTATTATCCTCAATACTCTTTTCATATTTATTTCATCAACTGCTGTAGTTCATTTGCAGACTTTACTATTTACCACCTTTTACCATAATTGAATCAGGAGACAATCATTTTCTCCCCATATCTACTTCCATGTAATCTTATCATTACATCTCTTATTCTTATGGTATACTCTATATCAGTTAGGTTTTAGAATATACATGAGAATATACTCTTTTGATAATTTAGATTCCATTATGGCATAATGAAATTATAATTTAATCTTCTCATTATTTAACTTCATCATTGAATCTATAATTATCAATTTAATCATCTCATTATCCATATAAATCCATTATTTCCATCATTTCGAGGTGGTATATACATATATATATATCCTTTTTGTTCCATTTACATAACTGGTAGTAAAATGTAAATCACTTCTTTACTTCTTTGAGTATAATTACTTTTCCTCTATCGAGTTTGGCTCGATCTTACATTTGACCATAATCATGTGATAACCACAAAATCACTTTTAGTTTTGAATTCGTGAAGTATTTCATATTCATGTTCCCTTTTCATCATGTACTTTCCTCTTATGATATATTCATCTTTTCCTTCATCATTATTTCAGTCACTTTTCATCAGTGGTAAAATATTCCACTATTAAATTCCTTTAACCTTTTACATATCATTTTTATGTTTATTCATCCACTGACTTTAACCTTTTACTTTATTAATCACATCAGTAGAGCAGCTAACCCAATGACTCTTCCATAGACTGACAATAGTATTTAGCTAGACCTAGCCCATTTCGTATCTCAATCATTATCTCTTCATCCTAGACAGATCTGCATCGCTCTGTCATTCGAGATCATATATCTTAGAAAGAGATATTGTCTAGCTAAATCTTCTATTTGCCATACTTAACGTATAGTTCACTGTCTTTAAGAGTCTACGGGTTATACCACTATGCTGCTCATTTTCCATTGATGTCTTATACTGTATCAGTATATCATTACTTTATCCATATCTGGGTGCCTCATTCATTAGGCTTATATATCTCATAAGGAATTTCGTTGATCCTGTAAACCTCCATAGGAACTCGTACAAATTATATCGAAATCTAATCATTATCATCTTATGATCATCAATTTCCAACTTTTCGTCTAGTGATGCCTTGTACAGAGATTGATCTTATAAGGTCCTTGTACATCTCCGATTAAATCAAATAAGGCATCTCTGTGATAACCGTAAATTTTTGATTTCTGGAAATTAATATTTAAGAAAATAGATAAGAGGAAATAAATAAATTAAAGTAAATAAATAAAATTTATTTACGAGATAGGCTATCGTTGAAATTTCCGAAATTAAGGAAGTGAGGAAATTGAGGAATTTAATTTGGATAAATTGAAATCCAAATTAAATAAGAATTGAAAAAAAAAGAGAAAATAATTGGATATTAAGAAAATCCAAATTAAATGAAATAAAATGTGTATATTATATACTTATATAATTAGATTATATAAATATATCTTGATATGTTGTTATATAAATACATATGTATATATGAAATATAGTATATATTATAAAATGAAATATATACTATTTTGTCTTAAATAAATACATGTGTAAATTATAAAATATATATTTATATAATTATAAATATGTGTATATATACATATATATATATATATATGAAATATATATACCTTATTATTTTAAATAAAAGTATATAAATATATATATATAAGAAATATATATTATTTTATTTTAAGTGATGTTTATAGATATATATATATGGGTTATATAAATATAAATATATATTTATAATTATATATATAATTAAGAGAAATAAATAAATATATACAAAAAAAAAGGAAATAGAAAAGCAGAAACGGGAAATCAAGACCCGTTTCTATCGAGAAGAGAACCAGAAGCGAAGTCGACCACCGTCGACCGGCCAAGAGAGGAAGAAGGAAGAGGAGACGACACCGGTGACATGAAGGGAAGAAGCAACCGGTGACGGAAAACGAAAACGGAAGCAGAAACGGAAAAAAACGAAGGAAGGAAAACAGAGGCAGAAACCGAAAGGAAAAAGGAAGGAGAGATCGGCCAGGCACCGCCATCGCAACCTCGACGTCGGCGAAGGTAAGGGGAGAGGAAAGGTAGCCGTCAGTGAAGAGGAAACCAGCGGAGGAAGGAGAAAAGAGGAAGAGAAGAGCCACCGGCGTCGCTCCTAGATCCGGCGCCGTCGTCGTCGATCTGGAGAAACGGAGGGCAGATCCAGCATCGTGGCCATCTCCGCCAGCCAATGAAGTGCCGAAACGGTGAAGAACCAGACGCCAGAGCCGGAGCCGGAACCGGCCAGTGAATGCCAAATCGGTCTGAACCAGTTCGAACCGGTTCAGACCAGAAAAGCGGAAAAGGAGAAGAAAAAAAAGAAAAAGAAGAAAAAGAAAAAGAAAAGAAAAGAAAAAGAAAGAAAAAGAAAAAGGAAGAAAGAAAGAGGAAAAGGGAAGAAAAAGAGGGAAAAGGAAAATTTTCGGGAATTCGAAAAATTCTCGGGAACTCAGGAATCCGGAAATCTCGGGAATCGGTAAAAAATTCGAGAAATTATTAATGATAATTATTTAAATAAATTATTTATTTAAATAATTTAAGAAAAATCTAAAATTTAGAATTTTAATTTCCAGAAATTATTCTCAGTGATCGAGATGAGGAATCGGGAGATGGAGTACGGGCGCGACCGGTAAGAGGAAGTCGCCAACTCGGAAAAGGTAAGGGATGCATGTGCAGTACTGTAAGGATATTCAGTCTGCATGTTTTAATTTCGAATTATTTTATGAAAAATATTTTATGAAATATTTTGATGAATGACTGGTTGGAAATTTGGGATGAAGTTCTGGTTGGAATTTATAAACTGTATTTTTCGTGTAGGAGGTTAGTCAATTGGCAGCCGTTATGCTGCTGAAAATTTTAGAAAAATTTCATAAAATCATATTAAATGATTTTATTTTCAAAATTTGATATTTAAGCACGAAAAACGAGAAAATTATTATTTTAATAAAACATGAATATAATAAGAATTAATTTTAAAATATTCATGTTTCTGAGAACAGTGATAATGAAATCACCGAAAATCCTCTTCGAGAATGGTGATAATGAAATCACCGAAAATTCTCTTAAAATGTAAAATACATGTAATATGAGACGAAAAATGAAAAGAAGTAAAGTGAATATTTTTATGAATATTTTCATAATTATTTCTTAAATATTCACTAAATGTTTATGATTTTAAATTATGAAATTATATATTTTATAAATTTCATAAAGGTTATTTTATGATAAAAACATGGTTTTGAGACTAGTTGGCCCTCTATCATGCCGACATGTGATATGTAATACGTGATATGTGATATGTAACATGTGATATGTGATATGTAGTCCCGGCCGACACCTGATCAGTGATCCGCCGAGGACAATTATAGACTATGGCCATAGATCTGACATTATTATTTATACCTTTCAGGGTCTATAGCATGATATGAGTAACGACCCAGTGGACGGGCTGGGCGTGTCTGCCTAACTCTCCACATATGATATGTTTTAAAATGAAAATGTTTTACATGATATGTGATATGTGAAATGTAAAGGTTTTATATGATATGTGATACGTGAAATGAAATGATTTACAGCATTTTTATAAAATGCTTATTTCAGTACTGTTTTTAGTACTACGAGATGATTTTCACATGATATGTAATATGAATGTGTAATATGTTTTCAAAAGGAAAAAGGAGGAAAATAAATCTAATATTCTTATTTTAATTTTAAATTGAATATTAGATTTAAATGAGTTATATGTTATATGAAAAAGGTTTAATAGCTTATTTTGCTATTTTAAAGTATTGTACTAATTATGATTGTACAGTAAAACATGAAATGAGTTTTAAAGGAAAATGACGATGATTTAACTAATATTCTTTTCAAAGAAAATATGAATATTAGTTATTTTAATTAAATGCTTTATTTCATAAAAGCATTATTTTGAAAAGAATATGAAAAGGTTATGGAATAAAAAAGAAAAGGATTTATTATTCAAAACGAAATGGAAATTACTCTCTACAGTTGCTTCTAGGTTCCGGGACAAGTATAGTATTCTAAAATACCTACCTTACTCCATCTGGATCCCTAGCCGACTATAGTATCCTTCCTACATGCGAGCCTAGAGCCCATAGGAAAAATGAAAAAGATTTTCAGCATATAGGAAGCTGAATATCAAGTATGCATATAATTCCTTTACTGAGCCGTGATTTGCTCACCCCTTAATTTTAACATTTCAGGTTTTCGAAGACTGAGAGTCTAGCACTTAAAGGATTTTCAACTGCGCATTTGGGGACGATGCGACAGGTCGATTTATTTAATAAGGTATGATCATTTATTTTCTGTATTTAGACTTATGGACAGTACTACTTTCTTATGAAGTAGAAATCGGGGATGTAATTCATATTATAATTTAATATGAAATTGTGTATATGTAAAAGAAAAGTAAAGTATCGCAAATAGCCTAACCATATAAGATGTAAAGAATAAGATGAAAAATAGGGTCACGGGCTGTGACAAATTTAATGGTATCAGAGCACGGTTGGCCTGATGTCTGTCGATACTTTGGAAAGAAAATGTGTTGAAAAAGTTAACATCCCCTGTAGTACTGTGTAGTCTGAATACATAGAGAAAATAAATGGTTGTGAATTGAGTTAAGTGTTTAGAAGGGAGTGAGCATTATGAACTAAGAATGCTAAAAAGGGAAAACGGCTCAGGAATGTTACCTGAAATAGTGATCTTATGATCTAAATGAATGTCGGTTCAGTAAAGAACAGAAATGGACTTGGTGAGGGCCCCACCAGTACTTTTCTGTTCGGATCAAACTAAGACCTAAAAGTGATGATATAAAGGAGGGGAATGAAGTATCATCACTAAATAGACATTAAGATCATCGATTGAAGGTATTTTGAGGAGAGAGAATATTTTTGATAAAAAATGACCAAAATACCCCTACCCCAAAAATTTTACCGGGAGTCAAAATAGACCAACAGAAGTTGGAATTGACTAATTTGACAGAGAAAATGATGGTGTAATGAGGCATTTAATGCCAAATGATCTGTATATCAGTCCTATTCAGATTTTCTATCTAAATCAAACAAGATTTTGAAATGATGATATATTGTGAGAAGGGATATCATCATTCTATGGATAAGGAAATAAATGGTTTAAATGTATAGTGAGGAGAAAGAAATAAATGTGAAAATGACGAAAATGCCCCTATGTGGGATTATGGTTTGAATAGTGATAAAATCAAGTTGATTTTGAATCTATTGATAGTAAAGGAGTTATTAATGGTATAAAGGATACAATATGAGTATAACGATCCTGATTATAAATTTCATTACACTTAGTGTGCGGATACGACCCAAATGGTTATAGGGAAGTCGCAGGATGAGCGACTCAGTTATTGATTCTTAAGGGTCGGAGTTAAAAGTGTATTAACGGGATATTAATTACCAGATCATTGAATATGTGTAAAAGTAAAATGATTTTTGATGATGAATGAGAAAGAAATCAATATAGATGATGAAATCTATATCAGTACGATTAATTTTGGTTCTATACATTGAAATAGTTTCTGAAGTATCCAATGGATAATCATAGAACCAGAATAGTTTGAAATATGTTTTATGGAATAATATACTGTATGGAGTATATGAAATTGGAAAATGTACATAAGGACAATAAGTGCAGATAAGAGATGAGGATGATAACAGCTAACCTGAATTATAAGATGAAAATGATTTTAAAATGAATTACAGTAATAATAAATCGATTAGCTGTGAAAAGTGTTAATCAGATAATTACACATGATACAGCATACAATTAAGATGATCGATATGCTGTGAAATATGAGGAAATAAATGAATCAAGGCAGAGCAGATGTTAAAATGATTTAAATGTTAAATGCCTTTGCCTTGAGGTTATACAGTGAAATGATGAGACATGGAGATGAAATGTCTAACACAGTAAGAAATGAATGATTAAAGAAAGTATCGGATGAGATTCTTGATGAATTTTCAGAGTTATATAGATTGGAGAAATCGAGTTAATGTTGACTCGATTATTAATATGAAATTTATTCCTAAGCTTATATCGGAGAATATAGAAGAAATCCGACAAGCTTAAGAAATCCACTCAGGAAAATGTGAGAATAATAAAATGCACGTGTATAAGAGATGATTGAAGGAAATACAGATAACGTAAATTGAGGATAAGAAAGTTATCTGTATAAGTGTAAGTGAGAGAGGCACTGATGATATTGAGATGTAGATGAAATAAAGTGATATAGTAAATGTTTACTATCAAATAAAGTTCTCATGAAGAACTAGTATTCATCTACATGAAAATAGACGCTTTATTGATCTGATCACAGATATATGATGAGTTAATAAGGCTAACCTCAGTATAAAGCGTCCTTAGATAAAAGATTGGAGACTAATGTCCGTAAGGTGATGATTAGAACTCGGAGTGAATTTTACGAGTTTCTATTGAGGTTACGAGGTTAATGATATACCTTGTGAGGTATATAAGCCTAAAGAATGAGGCATCCATACATGAGTAAATTGATGAAATACTGATAGAGTCTAAAGTACAAATGGAAAATGAGCAGTATTATGGTATAACCCTTAAACTCTTAAAGACTGTAATTTATAAGTTAAGATTGGCAACTAAGAGATGTGGCTAGACAGTGTCTCTTTTTGAGATAGATAATCTCGAAATGACAGATGACAGTGAACCTGTCGATGATTTAGAGATAATGATTGAGATACGAAAGTAATGAGTCTAGCTAAATATTATTGCCAGTCTATGGAAGAGTTATTGGGTTAGCTGCTCTACTGATGTGACTTAAATTTAAATAAGTTTAAGTCAGTGAATGAAGAAATGTAAATATGGTATATAAAAGGTTAAAAGAGGTAACAGTGGAATGTTTTACCACTGAAGAAAAGTGATCGAAATGATGATGAAGGAAACGATGAAAAGGTAATAAGAGGATAAGCACATGATGAAGAGGGAACACGAATATGAGGTAGTTCCCGAATTTAAAGTTAAAAGTGATTTTGTGGTTATCACATGATTATGGCTAGATGTAAGATCGAGCCAAACTCGATAGAGGAAAAGTAATGATACTCAAAGGAGTAAAGAAATGACTTATATTTTTATTGCCAGTAATATAAATGGAAAAAGATATATATATATATATATATACCACCTCGAAATGATGGAAATAGTGGATTTGTATGCATAATGAGGTGATTAAATTGATAATTATAGATTCAATGATGAAGTTAAATAATAAGAAGATTAAATGATAATTTGATTATGTCATTATGGGAATCTAAATTATCAAAAGAGTATATTCTCAAGTATATTCTAAAACCTAAGTGATATAGAGTATACCATAAGAATAAGAGATGTAATGATGAGATTACATGAAAAGACGATATGGAGAGGAAATGATTATCTCTTGATGAAATTATGGTAAGAGATGGTGAATGGTAAAGTCTGCAAAGGAACTGCAGCAATTGGATGAAATAAAAAAATTGTGGATAAAGAAGAATCTAAAAGAAATATGATAATGTGAAAGTGATTATAGACTGATAGTCTAATGAAATCACTTTTCCATTATCAAACTCTTAGATTCTTTAGTGCCATAGTCGAAATATGATGATAAAATGATGAGAATGTATGTGAAGTTCCAGTGAGCTCTATATGTGATGGGAATCTCTGAGTAGCTATATGTTATGGGAAATAGCAAGAGGCTTTGAGATTCCAAATTTATAGACAGCACCGCTCCGTACATGATGTAAATATCTGAGTGTAGAATAGAAACGCTCGATGATATGTTGAGAAAGCGGATGTATGAGATGTGAAAGCTACTGGACCATTACATACTATTGATTTAAAATCGGTAATTGATAATTATCGAAATGTATCGACTTGGCACCAAATAAGAAAGATGGATGATGAAACAGTATGAATAATATGTGATATGAAAAGGAGTGCAAATGGATAACTCCCAATCGATAAGAAAGTTAAGGGAGTATAAATATATGATGAAAGATGATATGTAATGATATGTGAGGTGATTATGATGTTAAAGGTATGCTGGCAGTATAATTTAAAGGATGATCTAAAGGTCAAGAATGATAAATATACAAGACGATAAGTATACAGGATGCTACCACCTTATGAATTAAGTTAAATTCGGAGGACCGAATTTCTTAAGGTGAGGAGAATGTGATAACCGCAAATTTTCGATTTTTGGAAATTAATATTTAAGAAAATAGATAAGAGGAAATAAATAAATTAAAGTAAATAAATAAAATTTATTTACAAGATAGGCTATCGTTGAAATTTCCGAAATTAAGGAAGTGAGGAAATTGAGGAATTTAATTTGGATAAATTGAAATCCAAATTAAATAAGAATTGAAAAAAAAAGAAAATAATTGGATATTAAGGAAATCCAAATTAAATGAAATAAAATGTGTATATTATATATTTATATAATTAGATTATATAAATATATCTTGATATGTTGTTATATAAATACATATGTATATATGAAATATAGTATATATTATAAAATGAAATATATACTATTTTGTCTTAAATAAATACATGTGTAAATTATAAAATATATATTTATATAATTATAAATATGTGTATATATACATATATATATATATGAAATATGTATACCTTATTATTTTAAATAAAAGTATATAAATATATATATAAGAAATATATATTATTTTATTTTAAGTGATGTTTATAGATATATATATATATATGGGTTATATAAATATAAATATATATATTTATAATTATATATATAATTAAGAGAAATAAATAAATATATACAAAAAAAAGGAAATAGAAAAACAGAAACGGGAAATCAAGACCCGTTTCTGTCGAGAAGAGAACCAGAAGCGAAGCCGACCACCGTCGGCCGGTCAAGAGAGGAAGAAGGAAGAGGAGACGGCGCCGACGACATGAAGGGAAGAAGCAGCCGGTGACGGAAAACGAAAACGGAAGCAGAAACGGAAAAAATCGAAGGAAGGAAAACAGAGGCGAAAACCGGAAGGAAAACAGAGGCGAAAACCGAAAGGAAAAAGGAAGGAGAGATCGGCGGTGCCGCCGATCCAGGCACCGCCATCGCAACCTCGACGTCGGCGAAGGTAAGGGGAGAGGAAAGGTAGCCGTCAGTGAAGAGGAAACCAACGGAGGAAGGAGAAAAGAGGAAGAGAAGAGCCGCCGGCGTCGCTCCTAGATCCGGCGCCGTCGTCGTCGATCTGGAGAAACGGAGGGCGGATCCAGCATCGTGGCCATCTCTGCCAACCGATGAAGTGCCAAAACGGTGAAGAACCGGCCGCCAAAGACGGAACCGGCCAGTGAGTGCCAAATCGGTCTGAACCGGTCCGAACCGGTTCAGACCAGAAAAGGGGAAAAGGAGAAGAAAAAAAAAGAAAAAGAAGAAAAAGAAAAGAAAAGAAAAAGAAAGAAAAAGAAAAAAGGAAGAAAGAAAGAGGAAAAAGGAAGAAAAAGAGGAAAAAGGAAAATTTTCGGGAATTCGAAAAATTCTTGGGAACTCGGGAATCCGAAAATCTCGGGAATCGGTAAAAAATCCGAGAAATTATTAATGATAATTATTTAAATAAATTATTTATTTAAATAATTTGAGAAAATTCTAAAATTTAGAATTTTAATTTCCAGAAATTATTCTCAGTGATCGAGATGAGGAATCGGGAGATGGAGTACGAGCACGACCGGTAAGAGGAAGTCGCTAACCCGAAAAAGGTAAGGGATGCATGTGCAGCACTGTAAGGATATTCAGTCTGCATGTTTTAATTTTGAATTATTTTATGAAAAATATTTTATGAAATATTTTGATGAATGACTGGTTGGAAATTTGGGATGAAGTTCCGGTTGGAATTTATAAATTGTATTTTCCGTGTAGGAGGTTAGTCAATCGGCAGCCGTTATGCTGCCGAAAATTTTAGAAAAATTTCATAAAATCATATTAAATGATTTTATTTTCAAAAATCGATATTTAAGCACGAAAAACGAGAAAATTATTATTTTAATAAAACATGAATATAATAAGAATTAATTTTAAAATATTCATGTTTCTAAGAACGGTGATAATGAAATCACCGAAAATCCTCTTCGAGAATGGTGATAATGAAATCACCGAAAATTCTCTTAAAATGTAAAATACATGTAATACGAGACGGAAAATGAAAAGAAGTAAAGTGAATATTTTTATGAATATTTTCATAATTATTTCTTAAATATTCACTAAATGGTTTTATAACCTTTATGATTTTAAATTATGAAATTATATATTTTATAAATTTCATAAAGGTTATTTTATGATAAAAACATGGTTTTGAGACTAGTTGGCCCTCTATCATGCCGACATGTGATATGTAATACGTGATATGTGATATGTAACATGTGACATGTGATATGTAGTCCCGGCCGACACCTGATCAGTGATCCGCCGAGGACAATTATAGACTATGGCCATAGATCTGACATGATTATTTATACCCTTCAGGGTCTATAGCATGATATGAGTAACGACCCAGTGGACGGGTTGGGCGTGTGTGCCTAAGTCTCCACATATGATATGTTTTGAAATGAAAATGTTTTACATGATATGTGATATGTGAAATGTAAAGGTTTTATATGATATGTGATACGTGAAATGAAATGATTTACAGCATTTTTATAAAATGCTTATTTCAGTACTGTTTTTAGTACTACGAGATGATTTTCACATGATATGTAATATGAATATGTAATATGTTTTCAAAAGGAAAAAGGAGGAAAATAAATCTAATATTCTTATTTTAATTTTAAATTGAATATTAGATTTAAATGAGTTATATGTTATATGAAAAAGGTTTAATAGCTTATTTTGCTATTTTAAAGTACTGTACTAATTATGATTGTACATTAAAACATGAAATGAGTTTTAAAGGAAAATGACGATGATTTAACTAATATTCTTTTCAAAGAAAATATGAATATTAGTTATTTTAATTAAATGCTTTATTTCATAAAAGCATTATTTTGAAAAGAATATGAAAAGGTTATGGAATAAAAAAGAAAAGGATTTATTAATTCAAAACGAAATGGAAATTACTCTCTACAGTTGCTTCTAGGTTCCGAGACAAGTATGGTATTCTAAAAAACCTACCTTACTCCATCCGGATCCCTAGCCGACTGTAGTATCCTTCCTACATGCGAGCCTAGAGCCCATAGGAAAAATGAAAAAGATTTTTAGTATATAGGAAGCTGAATATCAAGTATGCATATAATTCCTTTACTGAGCCGTGGTTTGCTCACCCCTTAATTTTAACATTTCAGGTTTTCGAAGATTGAGAGTCTAGCACTTAAAGGATTTTCGACTGCGCATTTGGGGACGATGCGACAGGTCGATTTATTTAATAAGGTATGATCATTTATTTTCTGTATTTAGACTTATGGACAGTACTACTTTCTTATGAAGTAGAAATCGGGGATGTAATTCATATTATAATTTAATATGAAATTGTGTATATGTAAAAGAAAAGTAAAGTATCGCAGACAGCCCAACCATATAAGATGTAAAGAATAAGATGAAAAACAGGGTCATGGGCTGTCTGCGATACTTTACTTTTCTTTTACATATAAACAATTACACATTAAATTATAATATGAATTACACCCCCTATTTTAATTCATAAGGAAGTAGTACTATAGATAAGTCTAAATACAGAAAATAAATGATCATACCTTATTAAATAAATCAAGTTGTCGCATCGTCCCCAAATGCACAGCCGAAGTCCTTTAGATGTCAGACTCTTAGTCCTCGAAAACCTTAAATGTTAATATCAAGGGGTGAGCAAACCACGGCTCAGTAAGGGAATTATATGCCTCACTTGAAACTCAGCTATCTATATGCTGAAAAACTTTTTCATTCTTTCCTATGGGCTCTAGGGTCGCATGTAGGAAGGATACTACAGTCGGCTAGGGATCCGAATGGAGTAAGGTAGGTATTCTGAAATACTTATCTTGTCCCAGAACCTAGAAGCAACTGTAGAGAGTAAATTTCATTTTTGTTTTGGAATTTAAATCTTTTTTTCTTTTTATTCCATAACCTTTTCATATTCTTTTCAAAATAATGCTTTTATGAAATAAAGCATAATAAAATAACTAACATTCATATTTTCTTTGAAAAGAATATTAGTTAAATCATCATTATTTTCCTTTAAAACTTATTTCATGTTTTACTGTACAACCATAATTAGTACAATACTTTAAATAGCAAAATTAGCTATTAAATCCTTTTCGTATAGCATATATATCATTTAAATCTAATATTCAATTTAAAAATTAAAATAAGAATATTAGATTTACTTTCCTCCTTTTCCTTTTTGAAAACATATTACATATTCATATTACATGTCATATGAAAATCATCTCGTAGTACTAAAATCTGTACTGAAATAAGCATTTTGTAAATTGCTATAAATCATTTTCATTTCATGTATTACATAACATATAAAACATTTTCATTTCACGTATCACATATCATGTAAAACATTTCATTTCACGTATCATATATCATATAAAACATTTTCATATATTGAGACTGAGGCACGCCCAGCTCGTCCACTGGGTCGTTACTCATATCATGCTATAGACCCCGAAGGATATAAAATAATCATGTCAGATCTATGGCCATAGTCTATAATTGTCCTCGGTGGATCACTGATCAGGTGTCGGCCGGGACTACATATTACATATCACATATTACATATCATATGTCACATATCAGCATGATAGGATGCCATCTCGTCTCAAAACCGTATTTTTCATCATAAAATAACCTTTATGGAATTTATAAAAATATATAATTTTATAATGTAAAACCATAAAGGTTATAAAATCATTTAGTGAATATTTAAGAAATATATATAAAAATATTCACTTAATTTCTTTTCATTTTCCATCTCGTATTACGTATAATTTACATATAAGGAGAATTTTTGGTGATTTCATTATCACCATTCTCGAAAACATGAATATTTTAAAATCACTTTCATTTTATTCATGTTTTTATGGAAAATATTCATTTTCTCGATTTTCGTGGTTGAAAATCATTTCTCGTGAAACAAAATCATTTATTATGATTTTATGAAATTTTCTAGAAATTTTCGATAATTTTCGATAATTTTTCGGCAGTATAACGGCTGCCGATTGGCTAGCCTCCTGCACGGAAAATACAGTTTATAATTTCAACCAGTACTCCACCATAATTTTCCAACCAATCATTCATCGCAATATTTTCATAAAATACTTCATAATTAAAATCATGCAGACTGAACATCCTTACAGTGCTGCACATGTATCCCTTACCTTTTTCGGGTCGGTGACTTCCTCTTATCGGTCGCGCCCGTACTCCATCTCTCCCGATCCATCGTCTCGATCTCTGAGAATAATTTCTGAAAATTAAATTCTAAATTTTAGAATTTTCATAAATAATTTATTAAAATTTTTACTCGAAATCATTTTCCGGAATTCTTACCGAATTTTTGTAATTTCCGAGTTGCCAACTTCCCGGGAATCTCCGAATTCTCGAAATTCTCCTTTTTCCTCTTTTTCTTCTATTTTCTTTTTTCTCTTTTCTTTTTCTTTCTTTCTTTTTCTTTTCTTTTCTTTCTCTTTCTTTTCTTTTTCTTTTTCCTTTTTCTTTTCTTTTTCTTTTCTTTCTTTTCTTGTTCAGACCGGTCAGCCTACTCCATGGCCAGTTCTTCTCCGATGGCCGATTCTCCAGTGGTTCAGCGGCTCCTCAGTTGGCCGGCGTTGAGACGAACTTACCGGTGGCCTCAGCTCGGCCTGGATCTACTGCACGGCGACGGATCTACTCGATTTACCTTCGGTTTCTTCTCCTTCTCCGTCAGCCTTCCTCCGCCATTCCCTGCCTCACCGGTGGCTTCCCACGTCTTCCTCTTCCTCCGACGAAGCTTCGGTTGCAGTGGCGGTGACCGATTTGGATGGCACCGCCACATTCTCTTCTCTTCTCCTTCTTGGCTTCCGTTGGGTTTGCTTCTGTTTCTTTATTTTCTTCCGCCGTCAGTAGCTTCCTTCTTATCTCTGGTCGGTGGCGTCTCATCTTTTTCTCTTCTTTTTTTTTCCTCGCCGGCGGTGGCAGCTCTGCCACCGTTGGCCCCTTTGGCTGGGAAGGGTCGGCCCGATCCTTCCGTTTCCTTTCTTTTCCGCTTTTGTTTTCTTTTTTGTTTTTCTCTTATTTCCTTATTTAGCATATAATATACTATATACTATATACTATATGCTATAACATATATTTTATACATATAATAAACACTATATATTATACATATATTATTTCATACATAATATAATACAATATATATTATATACAAAATATATATATTGTATATTACAAAATATATGTCTAGTATATATATATGTATATTTATATATTTTAAATTTAAATAACTTTTATATATATTTTCAAACTTTAATGTAAATTAATATTTACATTTTTCTCATATATATATATATATATATATATATATATATATACATAAAAGGCTATTCTTGAATACTTATGTATTATTTAAATATATACCATAGTATATATATATATATATATATATATATATCTATATATACCTCAGTATATTAATATATACTATATAGTATTTCAATACATATGTATTTATATAAAAATACATTTATATAATTTATAATTATATAAATATATTTCTCTTTTATTTCTTATTTTCTTATTTAATTTGGATTTCCATTATTTAAATTAAATTTCCTCCTTTCATTATTTTCCATAATTTCATCCTTCTCCTTATTTACAATTTATCCAAATTTAAATTCCTCAATTTCCTCACTTCCTAAATTTCTGGAATTTCAACGATATTCCATCTCGTAAATAAATTTTATTTATTTACTTTAATTTATTTATTTCCTCTTATCTATTTTTTTAATATTAATTTCCAAAAATAGAAAATTTGATATTATCACAAACACTAAACCTCATTATGTAGAAACCAAATGAGGTGAGTGAACTTCTTTGACAGTAATCATATAGAAAGTAAGGGAACTTTGAGCTCGAGGAGGCAAGATGAGTCAAGATAAAGGGAGGGTCTTTTGACACTAGATGAGATTGCTTAATGGGGAAAGGAAAAACGAGTAAGAGGGAAAGATTAGGTTAGATGGGTTTCAATCTAGAAAATATTGTTTAAATATATACTAATTTCATAAAATAAAGTCTATGATCAAAGAGAAAATTTAGCCTAAATAATAAAATGAAAAACATACATTGCATTTATTAAAAGACACACAATCTTAAATTATACTATTTATCTATAAAAAGAAAATATATAATACTACTTTATTTTTCAGGTAAATAAACTATGCTTTTTATCATAAAAGAGTATGCTTAGTTAAACGAAGCGTAGTCTTAGATAATTCTATTAAACTAGAATACATACATACACACACACACACACACACATATATATATAAAAGAAAGTCTGTTTGATTTTTCAAGTAAATAGAATACGTTTTTTATCATGAAAGTGTAATGTTTAATATATAATTTAGACTACAATGAAATAAAAAGAAACAAAATCTTAAATAATATTATTTATCTACTAAAAGAAAATATTTTATAAAAAGACTTGAATATTGCTTAATACTTTTATTTATTGAATCCTTTTTTTTTTTCATAACATTCATTTCATTTACTTTACATTACAACATCTAATTAATTCAATTATACATGATGTAAAATCAATCATAGAAATATAAATTAACTTCTAATTAATAACTAATTCTAAAAGACTTGGATATTGCTTAAATACTTTATTTAGTTAATCCATACTTTTATTTCTTAATATTCAATTTATTTACTTTGCACTGCAACATCTTACATATGAAGTAAAATCAGCCATAGAAAATATAAAATTAACTTCTAATTAATACTAAATCTAAATGACTTAGATAATGCTTAATACTTTCCTTATTTTTATTTCTTAATTCGTGTTAGCTTTAAATTGACAAGTATTTTGAAATGACAAAAACTTAAGTAAGGTTATACATTTTCTCTATAATGTAAATTTGTTCAAAATGAACTCAATCATAGAAAATCTTTTAAACAAAGTTTTGGACTATGATTTCAATTGAAAAAGTCAAAAAATACTATTATAAAAGTGAAGAAATGTTTTTAACTGACTTAACATCACGAAAACCCATCACATTATCCCAAAATAGCTCACAAAAATTACAGGAAGAGCTTGAGGGATCGATCCCCCTTGTTGAGGGATCGATCCCTATATGGCAGAATGGTTCCCATGTGCAGAGAAGGTCCCAAAGCTAGAAAAACGTCATTTAAGAACCTAGGGATTGATTCCACTTGGTAGAATACGCTGGAAGGCTCTCTGGAACTTAGGGATCGATCCTTTTTCACGAAAACAGTGCCCAACGGTTAGTTTTTAAGGGTTTCAATGGGAAGTTTAGCATTAAATGCTTCAACAACCGTCCCAAGCAGTTGGTGGACTATAAATAGAGGCATTTATGAAGATGAAAGCAAGAACAAGCACTCAGCAACTTCTCAAAGCTTCAAGAAAGAAATCCAATATGAAAAATCATTCTTTGTATCTCATTTGTAATATCCCATCTTGTACATCACCCACTCACTTTAATTTCTGATATTCAAAGGGATGTGCTAGCCTTGTAAGGTCACCTTGTAAGAGTGAGGGTAACTTAGCAAGGGGTTAGATTGAGAAGGTTATTCCTAAGCCTTTAAAAGGAATTGTAAGAGATCTCACCATACCTTGAGGTGGTTTGTACGCATTCATAAAGAAGAGTGAAATCCATCCCTTGATAAGAGAATCAAAGAGAGGGGACATAGGCAAAAGATTGGCCAAACCTCTCTATGTTTGCTTCTCTTTCCCTTCCTTATTTACTGCATTTACTTCATTATTACATTATTTGTGTTATTTGTGTATTAAGCTCTTAAAAACCAAAATTTAGTAGAAAAATCGATTCACCCCCTCTTGATAGAGCCAATAATTGGTATCAGAGCTTGGGCTTGAGAATTGATTTAGAGTAATTTCTTTCAAGTATAAACAATCTAGATGGCTTAAAATAGTGTAGCTACACCCTTAGTAAGAAAGGGACACTCTACAGTTAAGCCACCACTCTTCAATGGTGAAATTTATGCATATTGAAAGACTAGAATGATGTTATTCATTCAAGCTAATGGCTATGAAGTATGGAATATTATTTTTAAAGGTTTAATATTAAATTTACAAATATTTAATACTAATTTTATATTTAATGGTATCAGAGCAAGGTTGGCCTGATGTCTGTCGATACTTTTGGAAAAAAAATGTATCGAAAAAGGTTAACATCCCCTGTAGTACTGTGTAGTTTGAATATATAAAGGAAATAAATGATTGTAAATTGAATTAAATGTTTTAAAAGGGAGTGAGAATTATGAATTAAGGAATGCTAAAGGAGAAAATGGCTTTTGAATTTTTTTGAAATTGGTGATCTTATAATCTTAAATGAAGGTCGGTTCGGTAAGGAACAGAAAGGACTCGGTGAGGGCCTCACCAGTATTTTTCTGTCCGGATCGAATAGAGACCTTACAATAATGATATAGGAGTGGAATAAGATATCATCAGTAAACAGATCTCAAGATCACCCACCTGTTGAATGTATTTTGAAGAGAGAAAATTTTTAGAAAAATGATGAAAATACCCCTACCTTGAAATTAATTCCTTTGAGTCATAAAAGACCAACATGAGTTAGAATTGACTGATTAGACAGAGTAATTAATGGTGTAAAGATGTTTTACATGCAAAATGATTCATTTATATCCCATCAGGATTTCTCTGTCCAAATTGAACAAGATTTTATAAAATGCTGATATTAGTGTGAGGAGAGATACTATTAGTATATAAATGTTAAGATCATTGGTTTAAATTATATTGAAGAGAAAGAAATAAATTTTGAAATGACGAATATGTCCCTATGTTGGACTAATTTTTGAATAGTGATAAACAACATTTGATTTCGAATCTATTGATAGTAATGGAGCCACTGATGGCATAAAGGATGTAATACGTGTATAACGATCCCGATTATAAATTTCACCTCTACTTAGGTTATTGATGCGACCTGAAACGTTTATAATGGACAGTCGCAGAATGATTGGCCCTGTTATTGATTCATAAAGGCTTGAATTAAAAGTGTAATGAGGGGATATTTAGTAAGGGATCGTTGGATATTATGACAAGTGAGATGATTACCGGAGATGATTAAGAAAGAGATCACTATGGATGATGAAATCTATATCAGCATGGTTAACTATGGTTCTATACTTTTATTCTGTTTTCTAAGTATCAAATATATATTTATAGAATTGAAATATTCTGAAATATGTTTTACATAATGGTGTACGGTATGGATTATTATAAATTGGAAAACATGTATAAGAACGATAAAGTGATGATAAGAGACAAGGAAGATGACAGCTAACCTGAGGTTATTAAATGAAAATGATTTCAAAGTGAATTACTGTAATAAATTGGTTAGCTGTGAAATGTATTAATGAAATTATTATACTGGATACAACATACTAGTTAAGATTAATAATGCTGTGAAATATGAATAAATAAGTGAATTAAGGTGGAGTACGTGTTGGAATGAATTGAATACTAAGTATTTTTGCCTTGAGGAAATATAGTAGAATAATAGGACATAAAGATGAATGTCCAAAAAGGGTAAGAGATATGAATTTAAAAAGTATCGAATGTTATTTTCGATAAATTTTCAGAATAATATAGATGTGAGAGATCGGGTTAACATTGACTCGATTTTTGATACGGAAATCTATTTCTAAGCTTATATCAGAGAATATAGAAAGAGTCTAAAAAGTTTAAGAAACAATTCTGGAAAAATTTGGGATAATGAATTCCCTTATATAAAGGTAAATGATGGAAATATAGATGATGTGATTTGTGGATGATTAAAATGGTGTATTAAATTCTTAGTAATTAATAAAGTTCTTACTAAGAATGAATATCCACCTGAATGGAAATTGACGTTTTATTTGATTTAATCAGAGATGTATAAGGAGTCTATAAGACCAATCTTTGTATAAGGTGTCATCAAATAAAAGTTAAAGACTGATAGTCATGAGATGATAATGATTAGAACTCGATAAAATTCTTACGAGTTTCTAATGAGGTTTACAAGATTAATGAAATACCATGTGAGGTATGTAAACCTAATGAATGAGGTATCTAAACCATACATGGATAAAATGATAAGATACCGATATAGTCTAAAGCACTAATGGAATATGAGCAGTATAATTGTATGACCCCGTAGACTCTCAAAGATTTTAATCCATATGTTAAGATTGACAAATAGGAGAATTGGCTAGGCAGTATCTCTTGTGAGATATATGATCTCACATGATAGAATGACGGTGAATCTGTCTATGATTGAAAGATAGTGATTGAGCTACGAAATGTACTGAGTTTAGCTAAATATTATTGCCAGTCTATAAAAGAGTTATTGGGTTAGCTGCTCTATTGATGTGATTGATAATTAAAGAAGTTAAAGTCGGTGAATGAATAAGTGTAAAGAATGGTATTTATAATGTTAAAAGATTTTAACAGTGGAGTACGATACCATTGAGGAAAGCCGATTGAAGTGATGAAAGTGAAAAGATGTAAATGTAACAAGAAGGTAAGTACATGGAGATGAGAGAACATGAATATGAAGCAGTTTCCAAATCTAAAACTAAAAGTGATTTTGTTTTGACTGTCATATGGTTATGGCTAGATGGAAGATCGAGCCAAACTTGACAGATGAAATTTAATTATACTTAAAAGAGTAAATAAATGATTTACATTTTACTTCCAGTAATGTAAATGGAAAAATGAAAAGTATATATATGTAGGTACACACCTCGGAAATGATGGAATTGTATGGATAATGAGGTGATAAATTTGATGATTTGATTTTCACCTATGGAATTTAAATTATGAGAAGATTACCTTCTCAGGTATATTTAGAAACTTAAGTGATATTGAGTATATCATAAGAAGAAGAGATGTAATGATAATACAATATGAAAAGAGATATAGAGAGAAAATGATTGTCTCGTGATTCATTTATTGTAAAAGATTATTAATAGCAAAGTCTACAATGAGGTGTAGCCTTGATGAAATAAATGTGAAAATAAGTATTATGGAATAATAATGAAGAGTCTAGAAGAGATATGATGATATGGAAGTGATTAAGGATTGATTGTCTAATGGAATCACTCTTCCATTATCAGACTCTTAGATTCTCTTGTGCCATAGTCGAAATATGTTTATGAAACGATGAGAAAGTATGTGAAGTTCCAGTGAGCATTTCATGTGATGGGAATCGCTGAGTTGCCATATGCTTATGGGAAATAGCAAAAGGCCTAGAGATTCCAAACTTATTGATAGCACCGTTCTGTACTGATATAAATATGCGAGCGTGATATGTGAACTCTTAAATATATATTAAGAGCAGGTGCACTGAATTTAAAAGCTATTGGGACAAGTACATACTATTGATTAAAATCATTTAAATGATAGTTATCAAACTATATCGACTTGGCACCAAATGAGAAAAATGGATGATGAACAGTGTGAAACAGCTATTATGTGAAAAGAGATGAAAGTGATAACTCCCAATTTGATAAGAAATTTAAGGAGTATAATTATATGGTGAAAGACGATATGTAGTGGTCTAAAAGTGTTTTTGATGTTAAAAGAATGCTGGCATATCATTTGAAAGATGATCTAGAGGACAAAAATGATGAGTATACAGAACAGTGCCACCTTTAAACTAAGTTAAATTCGGAGGACCGAATTTCGTAAGGTAAGGAGAATGTGATAACCGTGAATTTTCTAAAATCAATATTAAATATTTGTAAATTTAGTATTAAAGCAAATAGAGAAGTTAAATAAATAAATAAAATTTATTTACGAGATAGGAATACTGTTGGAATTTTCGTAAATGGTGAAGTGATGAATCGGAGAAATTGTATTGAGGAAATTTAATTTGGATAGTAAGAAATCCAAATTGAATAAGAAAATGAAAAATGAGTATAATTATATATTTATATAATTATATTATATAAATATATTTTTATATAAATACATATGTACATAAATGAAATATATGTATATATTATAAATATATATTGATATATAATATATATTGATTTATATATAGTATTTATACTATTAAGAAAGTACATATGTATATGCTTATGTATTTATATATATAAATATATAAATATGAACCTTATTTTATGTTAAAGTGTAAAATATATTTATACACATATATATATGTATTTTGATACAAAATATGTATTTAAATACATATTTTAACTAGTGTAATTATATATGTATATATATTTAATTATATGTATATGTATAATTATAATATAAAAAAAATTAAAACAAAAACGGGGAGTCGAGACCCCGTTTCTGTCAAGAAACAGAGGAGGCAGCCGACCCAGTCGGCGAGGAAGAAAGAGAGAGAGAAAAGGGAGGAGAGGTCATCGAAAAATGAAGGAGAGGAAGAAGAAGCTGGCTGGTGACGGGGGGAAGAAAAGAAAAGAGTAATGTGCAAGGCGAATCGAGAATCGAAAGGAAAAAAGGAACAAAGAGAGAAAAGGCGGTGCCGGAAGATCCGGCCACCACCACTGCATCCTTATCGTCGGCGAAGGTGAACCGAAGGAAAAGAGACCGCCGACGGTGAAGGAGGAAGAGGAAAGAGGGAGAAAAGAGGAGGAGAAGAGGTAGAATCTGTCACAACCCATGACCCTATTTTTCACCTTATTCTATACCTCTTATTTGGTTGGGCTGTCTGCGATACTTTACTTTTCCTTTACATATAAACAATTTCATATTAAATTTATAATATGAATTACATCCCATATTTTACTTCATAAGAAAGTAATACTGTCGATAAGTCTAAATACAGAAAATAAATGATAATACCTTATTAAATAAATCAAGCTGTTGCATCATCCCCAAATGCACAGCCGAAGTCCTTTAGATGTCAGACTCTTAGTCCTCGAAAACCTGAAATGTTAATATTAAGGGGTGAGCAAACCACGACTCAGTAAGAGAATTATATGCATACTTGATATTCAGCTTCCTATATGCTGAAAATCTTTTTCATTTTTCCTATGGGGCTCTAGGGTCGCATGTAGGAAGGATACTATAGTCGGCTAGGGATCCGGATGGAGTAAGGTAGGTATTTTGAAATACCTATCTTGTCCCGAAACCTAGAAGCAACTGTAGAGAGTAAATTTCATTTTTGTTTTGAAATTTAAATCCTTTTTCCTTTTTATTCCATAACCTTTTCATATTCTTTTCAAAATAATGCTTTTATGAAATAAAGCATTTAAATAAAATAACTAATATTCATATTTTCTTTGAAAAGAATATTAGTTAAATCATCATCATTTTCCTTTAAAACTCATTTCATGTTTTACTGTACAATCATAATTAGTACAGTGCTTGAAAATAGCAAAATAAGCTATTAGACCTTTTTGGTATAACATATAAATCATTTAAATCTAATATTCAATTTAAAATTTAAAATAAGAATATTAGATTTACTTTCCTCGTTTTCCTTTTTGAAAACATATTACAAATTCATATTACATATCACATGAAAATCATCTTGTAGTACTAAAATCAGTACTGAAATAAGCATTTTGTAAAATGCTGTAAATCATTTTCATTTCACGTATTACATATTATATAAAACATTTTCATTTCACGTATCACATATCATGTAAAACATTTTCATTTCACGTATCATATATCATATAAAACATTTTCATATATCGAGACTGAGGCAGGCCTAGCCCGTCCACTGGGTCGTTACTCATATCATGCTATAGACCCCGAAGGGTATAAAATAATCATGTCAAATCTATAGCCATAGTCTATAATTGTCCTCGGCGGATCACTGATCAGGTGTCGATTGGGACTACATATCACATATCACATATTACATGTCACATATCACATATCACATATCAGCATGATAAGGTGCCAACTAGTCTCAAAATAGTATTTTTCATCATCAGAAAACCTTTATGGAATTTATAAAAATAATAATTTCATAATTAAAACCATAAAGGTTATATAATAAATCAAGTGAATATTTAAGAAAATATTTATAAAATATTCAATTTATCCCTTTTTCATCTTTCATTTCATACCACGTATAATTCATATATCAAGAGAATATTTAGAAAACCTTTATAAAATATTCTCTTTATCCCTTTTTCATTTTCCATTTCATATCACATATAATTCATATATCGGGAGAATTTTTGATGATCTCATTATCACCAATTTCGAAAACATGAATATTTTAAAATGAATTTCGTTATATTCATGTTTTATGAAAAATAATCATTTTCTCGATTTTCGTGGCTGAAAATCTTTTTTTTCGGAAATAAAATCATTTAATATGATTTTATGCAATTTTCTAAAAATTTTCGACAGCATAACGACTGCCGATTGACTAGCCTCCTGCACAAAAAATACAGTTTATATTTTCAACCAGTACGTCATCACAAATTTTCAGCCGATGAATCATCACAACATTTCCATAAAATAATTTATAATTTAAAAACATGTAGACTGAATATCCTTACAGTGCTGCACATGCATCCCTTACCTTTTTCGAGTCGGCAACTTCCTCTTATCGGTCGCGCCCGTACTCCATCTCTCTCGATCCATCATCTCGATCACTGAGAATAATTTCTGAAAATTAAATTCTAAATTTTAGAATTTTCATAAATAATTTATTAAATTTTTTTTCTCGAAATCATTTTCCGGAATTCTTACAGAATTTTCGTAATTTTCGAGTTGCCAACTTCTCGGGAATCTCCGAATTCCCGAAATTCTCCTTTTTCTTCCTTTTTCTCTTTTCTTTTTCTTTCTTTCTTTTTTTTTCTTTCTCTTTCTTTTCTTTTTCTTTTTCCTTTTTCTTTTCTTTTTCTTTTCTTTTTCCTGTCCCTTTCCCGGTCAGACCGGTCAGTGTTCCTCTTCGCCAGTTCCTCACCCGCGGTTGGTTCACCGGTGTTTCAAGCTCCCTTCAGCTGGCCGGGACCACGGCGAAGCTACCAGTGCCCTCCGTTTGCCCTGGATCGACGGCACGGCAGCGAATCGAGTCGATTTTCCTTCGGTTTCTTCCGCCTCTTCGCCGGCCCTCTTTCGCCGTTCACCGTGCCTCGGGTGGCATCCTTCCTCTTCCTCTTCCTCTGGCGGTGCTTCGGTGGCGTGGCGGTGGCCAAATCGTCCGGCATCGCCGTTTCCTGTTCTCTTTTTCTTCCCAGTTTTTCTTTTCCCTGCTTTTATTTTCCGTTTCGCTTTTTGCTTCCGATTTTCCTTCTTTCTTTTCCTTTCTCGTCGCCGGACGTTCCTTTCTCTTTCTCTCTTGCCGATGACTGCTCCCCCCTCTTCTTTCCTCTTTCCGC
Source organism: Heritiera fomes (assembly GCA_032173925.1). Lineage (NCBI taxonomy): Eukaryota > Viridiplantae > Streptophyta > Magnoliopsida > Malvales > Malvaceae > Heritiera > Heritiera fomes. Next base: position 35,059,820 of record JAPDPM010000002.1, on the reverse strand, counting down.
CGTCTGCGGCAGTTTTCCTTCTTTGTTTTGTAACAGAGAAGGAAACAGGGATTGGGTTATATCCTGATCCCGTTTCTTGCTTTTTTTTGTTATATAATATATATGTTATCATATGTATATAATTATACATATACTTATAAAAATTTTTATACAATATATGTATAAATATACTATTATTACTATATGTATATAAATACATATATTTGTATTTTATATTGATACATATATATTTTACATTAACAATATATATATGTACAATAGGATTTATATTTCATATATATACATATATTTATGTATATCAAAACTTTATAATAGTATATATGTTACTTATTTAGTGACTTAAAATAGTATATATCACTAAATAATAATATATACATATATTTCATATATGTAGATACGTATTTATATTTAAATATATTTATATAAATATATAATAGTACATATGTATTTATGTAACCATATATTTATATAATATAATTATATGAATATCTCCTTATATTCATTTTTCTGTTTTTCTTATTTTACTTGGATTTTTTTATCCAAATAATTTCTCATTTTTCTTTTCTTATTTAATTTGGATTCTAATTTATCCAAATTAATTTCCTCCATATAATTTATCAATTCCTTAACTTCATTATTTACAGAATTTCTAACACTATTCTATCTTGTAATTAATTCCTTTATTTACTTTAATTTATCTTTCGTATTTAAAAAATTAAATTTTCGAATAAGTAATATAACAATTCAGAAATTTACAGTTATCACATTCTCCCCATCTTAAGAAATTCGGTCCTCCGAATTTAACTTAGGTTAAAGGTGGCACTGTTTCGTATACTCATCATTCTTGTCCTCTCAATCATCTTTTAATTAATACTGCCAGTATGCCATTAACCTCGGAATCACTTCTTATATCATTTCATATCATTTTCATCATATACTTATGCTCTCTTAAATTTCTTATCACTTCGGGAGTTATCACTTTCATCTCTTTTCACATAATAGCTGCTTCATACTATTCATCATCCGTTTTCTTATTTGGTGCCAAGTCGATAATTTTGGTAATTATCATTTAAACAAGTTGATCAATTGTATGTAATTGTCCAATAGCTTTCTCATCTCGTGCATTCACTCACTCAAAATATCATCGAGCGTTTCCGTATTACTCTCAAACATTTTTACATCATGTACGGAGCGATGCTGCCAATAAATTTGGAATCTTAGAGCCTTTTGCTATTTCCCATAAACATATAGCTACTCAGAGATTCCCATCACATATAGGGCTCACTGGAACTTCACATACATTCTCATCATTTTATAATCATATTTCGACTATGGCACTATAGACTTTAAGAGCCTGCAAAATGGATAAGTGATTCCATCTAGACTATCAGTCTATAATCACTTCCATATCATCATATCTCTTTTAGGTTCCTCATTATCCACAATACTCACTTTTCACATTTACTTTAACAAATGCTGCAGCTCATTTGCAGACTTTACTGTTACTCATCATTTACCATAATTAAATCAAGAGACAATCATTTTCTCCCCATATCGTCTTTTCATGTAGCATTCTCATTACCTCTTTCATTCTTGTGGTATATTCATTATCACTTTAACTTTAGAATATACCTGAAATTGTACTCTTTTGATAATTTAGATTCCATAATGGCATAATCAGATTATAACTTAATCTTTTCGTTATTTAATTTCATCATTGAATCTATAATTATCAATTTAATCACCTCATTATCCATATAAATCCATTATTTCCATCATTTCGAGGTAGTATATATATATATATATATATCTTTTTCTCCATTTATATGACTGGCAGTAAAATGTAAATCATTTTTTTACTCCATTGAGTATGATTACTTTTCCTCTATCGAGTTTGGCTCAATCTTACATCTAGCCATAAAGATATGATAACCACAAAATCACTTTTTGCTTTAAATTCGGGAACTATTTCATATTCATGTTCCCTCATCATCATATACTTCTCCTCTTATTACATATTCATCTTTTCCTTCATCATCATTTCGGTCACTTTTCCTCTGTGGTAAAATATTCCACTATTAAATTCCTTTAACCTTTTACATATCATTTTTATGTTTATTCATCCACTGACTTTAACCTTTTACTTATTAGTCACGTCAGTAGAGCAGCCAACCCATAAACTCTCCTATAGACTGGCAATAGTATTTAGCTAGACCCAGTACCTTCCGTATCTCAATAACTATCTCTTCATCATAGACAGATCCGCATTGCTCTATCATTAGAGATCATATATCTTAGAAAGAGATACTATCTAACCCATCTTCTATTTGCCAATCTTAACATATAGATTACAATCTTTGAGAGTCCGTAGGGTCATACCACTATGCTGCTCATTTTCCATTGATGTTTTATACCGTATCAGTATATCATTACTTTATCCATATTTGGGTGCCTCATTCATTAGGCTCATATACCTCACAAGGTATTTCGTTGATCCTGTAAACCTCAATAGGAACTCGTTAAAATTATATCGAGTTCTAATCATTATCATCTTATGATCATCAATTTCTAAATTTTCGTCTGGTGATACCTTGTACATAGATTGATCTTATAAGGTCCTTATACATCTCCGATTAAATCAAATAAGGCATCACTTCCTTAGAATTGATTATTTGTTCTTAATAAGAACTTTAGTGTATAATGGGAATTTAGTTCACCATTTAATTCATCCTCAATCACATCATCTGTATTTCCATCCTTTACATCAATAAATGTGAATTTCATTATCCATAATATTTTCCAAAATTATTTTCTTAAGATTTTCGGATTCTTCTATGTTTTTCGATATAAGCTTAAAATAAATTTCTGTATCCATAATCGAGTGGATATTAACCCGATCTCTCAATTTATGTTACTCTGAAAATTTAGTGGGAATCTCATCTGATACTTTCTTAAATCACACATCTCTTATCATTTTGGACATTTCATCTATATGTCCCATCATTTCACTGCATAACCTCAGGGCAAAGACATTTAACATTTAAATCATTTTAATACCTACTCTGCCTTGGTTCACTTATTTCCTCATACTTCACAGCATATCGATTTTCTTGATTTAGTATATTGTATCGAGTGTAATCATTGATTAACACCTTTCACAGCTAACCGATTTATTATTGAAATTCATTTTAAAATCATTTTCATTTAATAATTCAGGTTAGCTGTTGTCTTCCTCATCTCTTATCATCACTTACTGTCCTTATGCATATACTCCAATTTCATATACTCCATACAACACATTATTCTATAAAACATATTCCAAAATATTCCGGTTCTATAAATATCCATTAAATACTTCAGAAACTAGAATAACAGTATAGGACTGGAATTAACCGTACTGCTATGGATTACATCCTCTGTACTGATCTCTTTCTTATTCATCATCTGTAATCATATTACTTTTCATCATATCCCACGATCCCGTAATCATATCCCGTTAATACACCTTTTAATTCAGACACTTAAAAATCAATAATAAAGTCGCTCATCCTACGACTTCCCTATAACCATTCGGATCACATCAGCACTCCAAGTGTAGTGAAATTTATAATTGGGATCGTTATACTCATATTATGTCCTTTATACCCTCAATAACTCCATTACTATCAATAAGTTCAAAATCGACTTGATTTATCACAATTCAAAACATAATCCCACATAGGGGGATTTTCGTCATTTTACTTTTTTTTTCCTTTCTCTTCATTATACATTTAAATCAGTAATCTTATTATCAATTTGCTGATAGTACCCCTTTCTCGTACCAATATCAGCATTTTAATATCTTATTCGATTTTGATATAGAAGTCCAATAGGATCCATAATTGAATTATTTTGCATGAAATGCAGCTTTACATCATCAATTTCTCCGTCAAATCAATCAATTTCAACTTCTGTTGGTCTATTTTGACTCCAGGTAAAATTTTGTAGGTAGAGGTATCTTGGACATTTTTGGTCAAAAATATTCTCTCTCATCAAAATACCTTCAATTGGTGATCTTAAGGTCTATTTAATGATGATATTTCATTCTCCTCTTTTATATCATCACTTTCAGGTCTCAGTTCGATCCGAACAGAAAAGTACTGGTGGGGCCCTCACCGAGTTTATTTCTATTCCTTACCAAACCGACCTTCATTTAGATTATAAGATCACCATTTCAGTTAACATTCCTGAACCGTTTTCCCTTTTTGACATCTTTAGTTCATAATTTTCACCCCCTTCTAAACACTTAACTCAATTTACAATCATTTATTTTCTGTATGTATTTAGACTACACAGTACTACAGGGGATGTTAACTTTTTCAACACATTTTCTTTTCAAAAGTATCGACAGACATCAGGCCAACCCTGCTTTGATACCATTAAATCTGTCACAGCCCGTGACCCTATTTTTCACCTTATTCTATACCTCTTATTTGGTTGGACTGCCTGCGATACTTTACTTTTCCTTTCCATATAAACAATTTCATATTAAATTTATAATTTGAATTACATCCCCTATTTTACTTCATAAGAAAGTAGTACTATCGATAAGTCTAAATACAGAAAATAAATGATCATACCTTATTAAATAAATCAAGCTGTCGCATCTTCCCCAAATGCACAACCGAAGTCCTTTAGATGTCAGACTCTTAGTCCTCGAAAACCTGAAATGTTAATATTAAGGGGTGAGCAAACCACGGCTCAGTAAGAGAATTATATGCATACTTGATATTCAGCTTCCTATATGCTGAAAATCTTTTTCATTTTTCCTATGGGGCTCTAGGGTCGCATTTAGGAAGGATACTACAGTCGGCTAGCGATCCGAATGGAGTAAGGTAGGTATTTTGAAATACCTATCTTGTCCCGAAACCTAGAAGCAACTGTAGAGAGTAAATTTCATTTTTGTTTTGAAATTTAAATCCATTTTCCTTTTTATTCCATAACCTTTTCATATTCTTTTCAAAATAATGCTTCTATGAAATAAAACATTTAAATAAAATAACTAATATTCATATTTTCTTTGAAAAGAATATTAGTTAAATCATCATCATTTTCCTTTAAAACTCATTTCATGTTTTACTGTACAATCATAATTAGTACAGTACTTTAAAATAGCAAAATAAGCTATTAAACCTTTTTCGTATAACATATAAATCATTTAAATCTAATATTCAATTTAAAATTTAAAATAAGAATATTAGATTTACTTTCCTCCTTTTCCTTTTTGAAAACATATTACATATTCATATTACATGTCACATGAAAATCACTCGTAGTACTAAAATCAGTACTGAAATAAGCATTTTGTAAAATACTGTAAATCATTTTCATTTCACGTATTACATATCATCTAAAACATTTTCATTTCACGTATCACATATCATGTAAAACATTTTCATTTCACGTATCATATATCATAGAAAACATTTTCATATATCGAGACTGAGGCACGCCCAGCCCGTCCACTGGGTCGTTACTCATACCATGCTATAGACCCCGAAGGGTATAAAATAATCATGTCAGATCTATGGCCATAGTCTATAATTGTCCTCGGCGGATCATTGATCAGGTGTCGGCCGGGACTACATATCACATGTCACATATTACATGTCACATATCACATATCACATATCAGCATGATAAGGTGCCAACTAGTCTCAAAACAGTATTTTTCATCATCAGAAAACCTTTATGGAATTTGTAAAAATAATAATTTCATAATTAAAACCATAAAGGTTATATAATAAATCAAGTGAATATTTAAGAAAATATTTATAAAATATTCCCTTTTTCATCTTTCATTTCATACCACGTATAATTCATATATCGAGAGAATATTTAGAAAACCTTTATAAAATATTCTCTTTATCCCTTTTTCATTTTCCATTTCATATCACATATAATTCATATATCGAGAGAATTTTCGGTGATCTCATTATCACTAATTTCGAAAACATGAATATTTTAAAATGAATTTCGTTATATTCATGTTTTATGAAAAATAATCATTTTCTCGATTTTCGTGGTTGAAAAATTTTTTTTTTTCAGAAATAAAATCATTTAATATGATTTTATGTAATTTTCTAAAAATTTTCGGCAGCATAATGACTGCCGATTGACTAGCCTCCTGCACGGAAAATACAGTTTATATTTTCAACCAGTACGTCATCACAAATTTTCAGCCGATGAATCATCACAATATTTCCAAAAAATAATTTATAATTTAAAAACATGCATAATGAATATCCTTACAGTGCTGCACATGCATCCCTTACCTTTTCCGAGTCAGGAACTTCCTCTTATCGGTCGCGCCCATACTCCATCTCTCCCAATCCATCATCTCGATCGCTGAGAATAATTTCTGAAAATTAAATTCTAAATTTTAGAATTTTCATAAATAATTTATTAAATTTTTTTACTCGAAATCATTTTCCGGAATTCTTACCGAATTTTCATAATTTCCGAGTTGCCAACTTCCCAGGAATCTCCAAATTCTCGAAATTCTCCTTTTTCCTCTTTTTCTTCCTTTTTCTCTTTTCTTTTCCTTTCTTTCTTTTTCTTTTCTTTCTCTTTCTTTTCTTTTTCTTTTTCCTTTTTCCTTTTTCTTTTCTTTTTCTTTTCTTTTTCATTTTCCTTTCCCGGTTAGATCGGTTTAGACCAGTCAGTGTTCCTCCTCGCCAGTTCCTCACCGACAGCCGGTTCACTGGTGGTTCAAGCGCCCTTCAGCTGGCCGGCACCATGGCGAAGCTACTGGTGCCCTCTGTTTGCCCTTGATCGGTGGCACGGTGGCAGATTGAGTCGATTTTCCTTCAGTTTCTTTCGCCTCTTCGCCGGCCCTCCTCCACCGTTCACCGCGCCTCGGGTGGCATCCTTCCTCTTCCTCTTCCTATTGCGGTGCTTCGGTGGCAGTGGCGGTGGCCAAATCGGCTGGCATCGCCGTTTCCTTTTCTCTTTTTCTTCCTGATTTTTCCTTTCTCCGCTTCTATTTTCCATTGCGCTTTTCGCTTCCGATTTTCTTTCTTTCTTTTCCTTTCCTGTCACCGGACGTTCCTTTCTTCCTCTCTTGCCGGCAACGGCTCCCCCCTCTTCTTTCCTCTTTCCGCAGTCTGCGACAGTTTTCCTTCTCTGTTTTGTAACAGAGAAGGAAATAGGGATCGAGTTATATCCTGATCCCGTTTCTTTCTTTTTTTCTTGTTATATAATATATATATATATATATTATCATATGTATATAATTATACATATACTTATAAAATTATTTATACAATATATGTATAAATATACTATTACTACTATATGTATATAAATACATATATTTGTATTTTATATTGATACATATATATATTTTACATTAACAATATATATATATATGTACAATAGGATTTATATTTCATGTATATACATATATTTATGTATATCAAAACTTTATAATAGTATATATGTTACTTATTTAGTGACTTAAAATAGTATATATCACTAAATAATAATATATACATATATTTCATATATGTAGATACGTATTTATATTTAAATATATTTATATAAATATATAATAGTACATATGTATTTATGTAATCATATATTTATATAATATAATTATATGAATATCTCATTATATTCATTTTTCTGTTTTTCTTATTTTACTTGGATTTTTTTATCCAAATAATTTCCCATTTTCCTTTTCTTATTTAATTTGGATTCTAATTTATCCAAATTAATTTCCTCCATATAATTTATCAATTCCTTAACTTCATTATTTACAGAATTTCCAACAATATTCTATCTTGTAATTAATTCCTTTATTTACTTTAATTTATCTTTCCCATTTAAAAAATTAAATTTCCAAATAAGTAATATAAAAATTCAGAAATTTGCGGTTATCATAGAAACCCACGCCTCCAAATTCGACACCGTCGCTATCGATGGGGGAAAACAGAGGCCAGATCCAGCCTCGTCGCCACCCCAGCAAGCTTCGGAGGGACTGATGATGGCTGAATTGGCGGGAAAAAGGTGGACCGATTGAACCCAGCCGAACCGGTCTGAACCGGTTCGAACCGGCTCAGACCGAAAAAGAAAAGAAAAAGAAAAAGAAAAAGAAAAAATGAAAAGAAGAAAAGAAAAGAAAAAGGAGGAAAAAGAAGAAGAAGAAGAAGAAGAGGAAAAATGGTAGGAAATTAATTATAAATTTATTATTATTATTTATTGAATAATTGTGTAAAATTCTAAATTTAGTATGGAAATTGTAGAAACCATACTCGATGAATTGAGACAATGGAAATCTGGAGAAGTGGACTACGGGAGCGACGTAACGAGGAAGTCGTCGACCCAGAATAGGTAAGAGATGCGTGAGTGAATTTGTAGGGATATCCAAATGCATGGTTTTCATGCTATGAATTTTATAAGATTTATTCGATATTGAATTGCCTTGAAATGCTACGAAATTGTGGTTTCTGGCTGTTGAGATTGTGTTTGAAAGTGCAGGGAGGTTAGGACTCTGACAGTCATTATGTCACGACCCGAAGGCTGTGACTTTCTCTAGATTCTCATACTTTTTCTTAGTCTACAAATTTATGGACTAAATTTTTCTTTTTCATTTTAAGGTTTGCATTCGGTGTCAGTGTAGTTACTACTGTAATTTCACTGATCCTCTATTCAATGTTTTATCACATCTCTAAGTTACATCCCGACTCATTGAACAACATACGTACTGTGTATTAATAAAAGTCTGTACATGTAAACAAGAGATTTACAAGGAATGTATACCTCAAAAGTAGCGAAGTGAATTCGCAGGATGATGGTCAGTACCAAACTTGCAAACTGTCTCCGAAGGCCCACTTAAAAGCTCTCATAGCATATTGTAGCTTCAATAGTCTGAAAAGAGATGAAATTTAGTGGGTGAGCAAAACCACGGCTCAGTAAGATACTAATATAAATGCAGGAGTAGAATTATACTGTCTTAATCCTCAATGCTTAAAACCTGCAAGTTGCAATTACAATTCATCATTTCCATCGATAACTTCTCGTTATCTCAATTCCTCTCATCTGTTTATCACTCAGATCTCTTTATAATCATCATAAGTACTTTTTATTTCTCTCATCATTATAATATAGTGTATCGCACAACAATATGTCGTGTCCAATTTGAATATCATCTACTATTAGTCCATACTCTCATCAATCTCATAGTACATCATGCCCAAATGAGATATCGTATCAATCACTTTTAGTTTCATAGTCATACTTATGTATTCTATCATCTCATGTCACTTTCCATATGTAGGATCATGATCACGGTGGTAGGAAGTCATAATTTTCTTCGTGCATGTTCAATGTTCATGTATCATATCATATCATATCATATCATCATATAGATGAAATATCGTTACCACCAAGTCGTGATACTCCTCATATACTTTTCATGTTTTTGTACCATATAAGTTCATGGCATATCTTATGTAAAAAGTATACTATTATGTCATGATTTAGTAGATAGTTTATGTAACTTCACTGTATAAACCGCTATCATTTCAAATCGTATCATATATGCTTTTAGAACATGCTTAAACATATAAGTTTTCAATTCATTTCATATTTACTTTTAAGACATGATCGAAGCATGTACGATTTGCAAATCATGTATTCGTTTTTAGAGCATGTCTAAAACATGTGCGGTTTTAAAACATTTTTCATATACTGTAAGTCATATCAAGTCTAGAGTTCATATCAAATCAATCTATACTCTAGACTGCATATCATGTGAAGTTCGACACAAAATCGTATATAAATCATATAAGTGTCAAAATCATATCACATGTACTTTTAAAATATGTTTAAGACATGTACTGTTTCAAAATATTTTTCATTTCAAACATGTCTCATGTACTGTATAAATCATGTCAAGTCTAGAGTTCATATCAATAAAATCATACTCTAGACTTCATATCATATCGGTTAGAGACTAGGCTAGATATGTGATAACCGCAAATTTTCTATTTTTGGAAATTAATATTAAAGAAAATAGACGAGGAAATAAATAAATTAAAGTAAATAAATAAAATTTATTTACGAGATGGGAATATCGTTGAAATTCCCGAAATGAATGAAGAGAAGAAGTGGAGAAAATTAATTTGGATAAAATTGAGGAAATTTAATTTGGATAAATGGAAATCCAAATTAAATGAGAAATGAAAAGGAAAATTAAATTGGAATAAGAAATGAAGAAGGAAATTTAATTTGGATAAAAGGAAATCCAAATTAAATAAGAAAAATGAGAAAATAAATTGGATATTAGGAAATTCAAAATTAAATGAAATAAAAAAATGTGTATAAGACTATATTTATATAATTAGATTATATAAATATAGTTACATATGTTTTTATAAAAATACATATGCGAATATATGAAATATAGTATATATTATAAAATGATATATATACTATTTTATATTAAATAAAAACATGTATATTTTTATATATACAATTATGTATATAAATTAACATATATGTATATATATGAAATATATATTAATTTTAATTAAAGTACATATATATATTGTTAAAACAAATTATATATATATATATATATTGCTAATAAAAGTAATATATATAATTATAAATATAATTATATATATATATTATATATGATAAAAAAAAAGAAACAAAATAGAAACGGGAAATTGAATCCCGTTTCTGTCGAAAACGAAAGGGGGAGGCCGGCCACCGTTGACCGACCGTCCAAAGGAAGAAGGAAAGGAGGCGAAGCCGCCGGCAACGTGAGGAAAGGAGGCGGCGATGAGAGAAGGAAACAGAAACGGAAGCAGAAACGATAAATCGAGGGAAAGAAACAGGCGAAGCCGGAAGAGAAGGAAAATGGCATACGGCAGTGCCGGCCGATCCAGGCACCGCCACTGCCACCGAAGCACCACTGGAGGGAGAGGAAGACGATGGAGGCCACTAGAGGCGCCGTGAAAGGCAGAGGAAGGCCGGCGAAGAGGCGAAAGAAACCGAAGGAAAACCGACTCGATCCACCGCCGTGCCGCCGATCCAGGGCAAACAAGGGGCACCGGTAGCTTCACCGTGTCGTCGACCAGCTGAAGGAGGCCTAAACTGCCGGAGAACCGGCCACCGACGAAGAACCGGCGAGGAAAGACACTGACCGGTCTGATGGGAAAGGAAAAGAAAAAGAAAAGAAAAGGAAAAAGAAGAAGAAAAGAAAAGAAGGAAAGAAAAAGAAAAGAAAAAGAAAAAGGAAAAGAAAGAAAGAAAAGAGGAAAAAGAAGAAAGAGAGAGAAAAAGGAGAATTTCAAAAATTACGGGAAATCCCGAGAATTCGGAAACCTGAGAATTTCGGGAATCGGTAAGAAATTCTGGAAAGTGATAAATTATTTAAATAATTTTTGTATTTAAATAATTATGAAAAAATTCTAAAATTTAGAATTTTAATTTCCAGAAAATTCCCTCGATGACCGAGTCGATGGAATCGGGCGAGGTGAACACGGGCACGACAGACGAGATAGTCGTCGGCCCAAAACAGGTAAGGGATGCATGTGCAGCACTGTAAGGATATTCAGTCTGCATGATTTTAATTATGAAATAGGTTATGAAAATATTTTATAAAAATATTGCGATTAATGATTGGTTGGAAATTTGTGATGATGCACTGGCTGGATTTTAAACTGTATTTTCCGTGCAGGAGGCTAGCCAATCGACAGCCGTTATATTGTCAAAAAATTATCGAAAATTATCGAAAAATTCTAGAAAATTTCATAAAATCATAATAAATGATTTTATTTCACGAGAAATAATTTTCAACCATGAAAATCGAGAAAATGAATATTTTCCATAAAAACATGAATAAAATGAAAGTGATTTTAAAATATTCCTGTTTTCGAGAATGGTGACAATGAAATCACCGAAAATTCTTTTAATATGTAAATTACACGTAATACGAGAAGAAAAAATAAAAAGAAGTAAAGTGAATATTTTTATGAATATTTTTATAAATATTTCTTAAGTATTCACTAAATGGTTTTATAACCTTTATGGTTTTTAAATGATGAAATTATATATTTTTATAAATTCCATAAAGGTTTTCTGATGATGACAAATACGGTTTTGAGACTAGATGGCATCCTATCATGCTGATATGTGATATGTGATATGTAACATGTGATATGTAATATGTGATATGTGATATATAGTCCCGGCCGACACCTGAGTAGTGATCCGTCGAGGACAATTATAGACTATGACCATAGATCTGACATGATTATTCATACCCTTCGGGGTCTATAGCATGATACGAGTAACGACCCAGTGGACGGGCTGGGCGTGCCGCAGTCTCCATATATGATATGTTTTAAATGAAAATGTTTTACATGATATGTGATATGTGAAATGTAAATGTTTTACATGATATGTGATACGTGAAATGAAATGATTTATAGCATTTTTATAAATGCTAATTTTAGTATTGTTTTTAAGTACTATGAAATGATTTTCATATGATTTGTGACACGAATATGTAATATGTTTTCGAAAGGAAAGAGGAGGAGAATAAATCTAATATCCTTATTTTAAATTTTAAATTGAATATTAGATTTAAATGATTTATATGTTATACGAAAAAGGTTTAATAGCTGATTTTGCTATTTAAAGTACTGTTCTAATTATGGTTGTACAGTAAAACATGAAATGAGTTTTAAATGAGAATGATGAGAATTTAACTAATATTCTTTTCAAAGAAAATGAATATTAGTTATTTTATTTAAATGCTTTATTTTATAAAAGCATTATTTTGAAAAGAATATGAGAATGTTATGGAATAAAAAGGTAAAAAGGATTAAAATTCCAAACGAAGAGGAAATTATTCTCTACAGTTGCTTCTAGGTTCCGGGAAAAGATAGATATTTCAAAATACCTACCTTACTCCATCCGGATTCCTAGCCGACTGTAGTATCCTTCCTACATGTGAGCCTAGAGCCCCTAGGAAAAATGAAAAAGTTTTTCAGCATATAGATAGCTGAGTATCAAGTGAGGCATATAATTCCCTTACTGAGCTGTGGTTTGCTCACCCCTTAATTTTAACATTTCAGGTTTTTGAAGACTAAGAGTCTGACACCTAAGGGATTTCGACTGCGCATTTGGGGACGATGCGACAGCTTGATTTATTTAATAAGGTATGATCATTTATTTTCTGTATTTAGACTTATCGATAGTACTACTTTCTTATGAAGTAAGATAGGGGATGTACTTCATATTATAATTTAATATGAAATTATTTATATGTAAAAGAAAAAGTAAAGTATCGCAGACAGCCCAACCATATAAGATGTATAGAATAAGGTGAAAAATAGAGTCACGGGCTGTGACAGATTTAATGGTATCAGAGCACGGTTGGCCTGATGTCTGTTGATACTTTGAAAAGAAAATATGTTGAAAAGGTTACATCCCTTGTAGTACTGTGTAGTCTGAATACATATAGAAAATAAATGATTACAAATTGAATTAAGTGTTTAGAAGGGAGTGAGTAATTATGAAATAAGGAATGCTAAAAAGGGAAAACGGCTCAGGAATATTACTGAAATGGTGATCTTATGATCTAAATGAAGGTCGGTTCGGTAAGGAATAGAAATGGACTCGGTGAGGGCCCCACTAGTACTTTTTTGTCGGATCGAACTGAGACCTGAAAGTGATGATATAAACTAGGAGAATGAAATATCATCATTAAATAGACCTTAAGATCACCGATTGAAGGAATTTGGAGGAGAGAGAAAATTTTTGGCCAAAAATGACCAAAATACCCCTACCCCTAAAATTTTACTGGGAGTCAAAATAGACCAACAGAAGTTTGAATAGACTGATTTGACAGAGAAATTGATGATGTAAAGCTGTATTTCATGCAAATTAATCCAATTATGGATTCTATTGGATTTCTCTGTCGAAATCGAAAAAGATTTTAAACTGCTGATAGTGGTATGAGAAAGGGGTATTATAAGCAAAATGATAATAAGATCACTGAATTAAATGTATAATGAGGAGAAAGAAATAAATGTAAAAATGACGAAAATGCCCTTATGTGGGATTATGGTTAAATAGTGATAAAATCAAGTTGATTTTGAATATATTGATAGTAATGGAGTTATTGATGATATGAGGACACAATATGAGTATAACGATCTCGATTATAAATTGCACTACACTTAGTGTGCTGGTACGACCCAAATGGTTATAGGGAAGTCGCAGGATGAGCGACTTCGTATTGATTTTATGGGTCTAAATTAAAAGTGTATTAATAGGATATCATTACGGGATCGTTGGATATGATGAGAAGTAATATGATTGCTGGAGATGACTGACAAAGAGATTAGTATAAATGATGGAAATACAGATGATATGATTTAAGGATGAATTAAATGAGATATTAAATTCTTATTATGAATAAAGTTCTTAAGAAGAACAAATAATTATTTTTATGAAAGTGATGTCTTATTTGGTTTAATCGGAGATGTATAAGGAGCTTATAAGACAAATCTTTGTAAAAGGCATCATCAGATGAAAAGTTAGAAATTGGTGATCGTAAGATGGTAATGATTAGAACTCAATGAAATTTTTACAAGTTTCTATTGAGGTTTATAAGGTTAATGAAATACCTTATGAAGTATATGAGCCTAATAAATGAGGCATCCATATAAGGATAAGTAATGATATACTGATGCAGTCTAAGGTACAAATGGAAAATGAGCAGCATTGTGGTATAACCCTTAAACTCTTAAAGACTGTAATTTATATGATAAGATTGGCAAATAAAAGATTTGGCTAGACAGTATCTCTTTCTAAGATATATAATCTCAAATGACAGAGCAATGTGGATCTGTCAAGGATGAAGAGATAATGATTGAGATACAGAATGAAATGGGTCTAGCTAAATACTATTGCCAGTCTATAAGAGAGTTATGGGTTAGCTGCTCTACTGACGTGATTAATAAGTAAAAGGTTAAAGCCAGGGGATGAATAAATGTAAAGACGGTATATAAACGATTAAAAGAGGTAATAGTGGAATATGTTATCACTAAAGAAAAGTGAATGAAATGATGATGAAGGAAAAGATGAATATGTCATAAGAGGAAAGTACATAATGAAGAGGGAACACGAATATGAGGTAGATCTCGAATTTAAAAGCTAAAAGTGATTTTGTGGTTATCACATGATTATGGTTGGATATAAGATCGAGTCAAACTCAATAGAGGAAAAAGTAATTATACTCAAAGGAGTAAAGACGTGATTTACATTTTACTGCCAGTCATGTAAATGGAAAAATGATATATATATATATATACCACCTCAAAATGATGGAAATAGTGGAATTATATGGATAATGTGGTGATTAAATGGATCATTTGAGGATTTAAAAATCAAATGACCATACTACATGAAAGACGATATGGAGAGAAAGAATTGTCTCATGATTCTATTATGGTAAAAGATGGTAAATAGCAAAGTCTGCAAATGAACTGCAGCATTTGATGAAACAAATATGAAATGAGTATTGAAGATAATAATGAAGAATCTAAAAGAGATATGATAATATAGAAGTGATTATAGACTGATAGTCTAATGAAATCACTTCTCCATTATCAAACTCTTAGATTTTTTAGTGCCATAGTCGAAATATGATTATAAAATGATGAGGATGTATGTGAAGCTCCAGTGAGCACTATATGTGTTGGGAATCTTTGAGTAGCTATATGTTATGGAAATAGCAAAAGGCTCTGAGATTTCAAACTTATAGACAGCACCGCTTCATACATGATGTAAATATGTGAGCGTAATATGGAAACACTTGATGATATGTTGAGAGAGCGGATGCACGAGATGTGAAAGCTACTGGACAATTACATACAATTGATTAACTTGTTTAAATGACAGTATCAAAATATATCGACATGGCACTAATTGAGAAAACGGATGATGAATAATATGAATCATATTTGATATGAAAAGGAGTGGAAATGGATAACTCCTAATTGATAAGAAATTTAAGAGAGTATAAGTATATGATGAGAAATGATATGTAATGATATAAGAGGTGATTTTGATGTTGATGATATACTGGCAGTGTAATTTGAAAGACAATGTAGAGGACAAGAACTATAAGTATACAGGATGCTACCACCTTATGAATTAAGTTAAATTCGGAGGACCGAATTTCTTAAGGTAGGGAGAATGTGATAACCGCAAATTTTCTATTTTTAGAAATTAATATTAAAGAAAATAGACGAAGAAATAAATAAATTAAAGTAAATATATAAAATTTATTTACGAGAAGGGAATATCGTTGAAATTCCCGAAATGAATGAAGAGAAGAAGTGGAGAAAATTAATTTGAATAAAATTGAGGAAATTTAATTTGGATAAATGGAAATCCAAATTAAATAAGAAATGAAAAGGAAAATTAAATTGGAATAAGAAATGAAGAAGGAAATTTAATTTTGATAAAAGGAAATCCAAATTAAATAAGAAAAATGAGAAAATAAATTGGATATTAGGAAATTCAAAATTAAATGAAATAAAAAAATGTGTATAAGACTATATTTATATAATTAGATTATATAAATATAGTTACATATGTTTTTATAAAAATACATATGTGAATATATGAAATATAGTATATATTATAAAATGATATATACACTATTTTATATTAAATAAACACATGTATATTTTTATATATACAATTATGTATATAAATTAACATATATGTATATATATATGAAATATATATTAATTTTAATTAAAGTACATATATATTGTTAAAACAAATTATATATATTGTTAATAAAAGTAATATATATAATTATATATATATATTATATATGATAATAAAAAAAAAGAGACAAAACAGAAACGGGAAATTGAATCCCGTTTCTGTCGAAAACGAAAGGGAGAGGCCGGCCACCGTTGGCCGGCCGTCCAAAGGAAGAAGGAAAGGAGGCGAAGCCGCCGGTGACGTGAAGAAAGGAGGCGACGATGAGAGAATGAAACAGAAACGGAAGCAGAAACGGAAAATCGAGGGAAAGAAACAGGCGAAGCCGGAAGAGAAGGAAAATGGCAGACGGCGGTGCCGGCCGATCCAGGCACCGCCACTGCCACCGAAGCACCACTGGAGGGAGAGGAAGACAATGGAGGCCACCAGAGGCACCGTGAACGGTGGAGGAAGGCCGGCGAAGAGGCGGAAGAAACTGAAGGAAAACCGACTCGATCCGCCGTCGTGCCGTCGATCCAGGGCAAACGGGGGGCACCGGTAGCTTCACCGTGCCGTCGACCA
This sequence comes from Heritiera fomes, assembly GCA_032173925.1. Classification (NCBI taxonomy): domain Eukaryota; kingdom Viridiplantae; phylum Streptophyta; class Magnoliopsida; order Malvales; family Malvaceae; genus Heritiera; species Heritiera fomes. The sequence continues at coordinate 35,042,456 of JAPDPM010000002.1, read as the reverse complement.
GCTGAAGGAGGCTTGAACCGCCGGAGAACTGACCGCCGGCGAAGAACCGGCGAGGAAAGACACTGACCGGTCTGACGGGAAAGGAAAAGAAAAAGAAAAGAAAAGGAAAAAGAAAAAGAAAAGAAAAAGAAAAAGGAAAAGAAAGAAAGAAAAGAGGAAAAAGAAGAAAGAGAGAGAAAAAGGAGAATTTCAAAACTTACGGGAAATCCCGAGAATTCGGAAACCCGAGAATTTCGGGAATCGGTAAGAAATTCCGGAAAGTGATAAATTATTTAAATAATTTATTTATTTAAATAATTATGGAAAAATTCTAAAATTTAGAATTTTAATTTCCAGAAAATTCCCTCGATGACCGAGCCGATGGAATCGGGCAAGGTGAACACGGACGCGACGGACGAGGCGGTCGTCGACCCGAAACAGGTAAGGGATGCATGTGCAGCATTGTAAGGATATTCAGTCTGCATGATTTTAATTATGAAATAGGTTATGAAAATATTTTATGAAAATATTGCGATGAATGATTAGTTGGAAATTTGTGGTGATGCACTGGCTGCATTTTTAACTGTATTTTCCGTGCAGGAGGCTAGCCAATCGGCAACCGTTATACTGCCGAAAAATTATTGAAAATTATCGAAAAATTCTAGAAAATTTCATAAAATCATAATAAATGATTTTATTTCACGAGAAATGATTTTCAACCACGAAAATCGAGAAAATGAATATTTTCCATAAAAACATGAATAAAATGAAAGTGATTTTAAAATATTCCTGTTTTTGAGAATGGTGACAATGAAATCACCGAAAATTCTTTTAATATGTAAATTACACGTAATATGAGAAGAAAAAATGAAAAGAAGTAAAGTGAATATTTTTATGAATATTTTTATAAATATTTCTTAAATATTCACCAAATGGTTTTATAACCTTTATGGTTTTTAAATGATGAAATTATATATTTTTATAAATTCCATAAAGGTTTTCTGATGATGAAAAATACGGTTTTGAGACTAGATGGCATCCTTTCATGCTGATATGTGATATGTGATATGTAATATGTGATATGTGATATGTAGTCTCGGCCGACACCTGATCAGTGATCCGTCGAGGACAATTATAGACTATGGCCATAGATCTGATATGATTATTCATACCCTTCGGGGTCTATAGCATGATACGAGTAACGACCCAGTGGACGGGTTGGGCGTGCCGCAGTCTCCATATATGATATGTTTTAAATGAAAATGTTTTACATGATATGTGATATGTGAAATGTAAATGTTTTACATGATATGTGATACGTGAAATGAAATGATTTATAGCATTTTTATAAATGCTAATTTCAGTACTGTTTTTAAGTACTATGAAATGATTTTCATATGATTTGTGACACGAATATGTAATATGTTTTCAAAAGGAAAGAGGAGGAAAATAAATCTAATATTCTTATTTTAAATTTTAAATTGAATATTAGATTTAAATGATTTATATGTTATACGAAAAAGGTTTAATAGCTGATTTTGCTATTTAAAGTACTGTACTAATTATGGTTGTATAGTAAAACATGAAATAAGTTTTAAATGAGAATGATGAGAATTTAACTAATATTCTTTTCAAAGAAAATATGAATATTAGTTATTTTATTTAAATGCTTTATTTTATAAAAGCATTATTTTGAAAAGAATATGAGAATGTTATGGAATAAAAAGGTAAAAAGGATTAATATTCCAAACGAAGAGGAAATTATTCTCTACAGTTGCTTCTAGGTTCCAGGACAAGATAGGTATTTCAAAATACCTACCTTACTCCATCCGGATCCCTAGCCGACTGTAGTATCCTTCCTACATGTGAGCCTAGAGCCCATAGGAAAAGTGAAAAAGTTTTTCAGCATATAGATAGCTGAGTATCAAGTGAGGCAGATAATTCCCTTTCTGAGCCGTGGTTTGCTCACACCTTAATTTTAACATTTCAGGTTTTTGAAGACTAAGAGTCTGACACCTAAGGGATTTCGGTTGCACATTTGGGGACGATGCGACTGCTTGATTTATTTAATAAGGTATGATCATATATTTTCTGTATTTAGACTTATCGATAGTACTAATTTCTTATGAAGTAAGATAGGGGATGTACTTCATATTATAATTTAATATGAAATTATTTATATGTAAAAGAAAAAGTAAAGTATCGCAGACAGCACAACCATATAAAATGTATAGAATAAGTTGAAAAATAGGGTCACAGGCTGTGACAAGATCCCTATCATCTCTATCAATAAAGACTTAAATCACTGTAGCTAGCAGTGAAAATCATGTCATCGTCCCCTGGAAACCAACTAAGGCGCTATCTATGGCCATAGACCTCATCTCTCTCAGCCCCACTGATCAGGCGTGACTGAGACCTATCCATGACTATTGTCGGACAAGCATCTCTGCCTAATGAGCAAAGCTCCAATTAGGTGGTTTTCACTATGCTTTATTGAATTTAATTCTTTTAGGGTGCCTACAGTCTCGTAAAACATTTAAATCTTTAGCTTTCTTTTCAATATCATGTAAAGCATATGGTAAAATTCTGTACGAGGTTTCATATATCAAAAAATATATATATCTACCATACACTTTCATTTCAAAACAAATCAATACTTTACAGTATTCATGTAAACATTATTATAATGTTTCAAGTTATAAGAAGGCATGCTTAAATGCAATGCAATTTAAATCACGAGTTCAATAGTGAACTATCATTTTCATCAACCATGTCATTTATGTTGGCTCTTATAGGCTATACCGAGAGGGGGGGTGAATCGGTTTTTAACTAACCTTAAGCTCGTTTTTCGGTTTCTCTAAATTCTCTAGCCTATATTGATATTTTCTAAGTTCTCTAGGCTAGACAAGCATGCAATTCAAGTTCAATGAAATAAACACAATATAAGTGCAAGTAAATAAAGAGTAAGGAGAGAGAGATTTACACAATCGATTTATAGAGGTTCGGCTACCTTGCCTACATCCTCTACCTTGAGACGCTCCCAAGGATTTTCCCCAAATTCACTATACTTGAATTTGTTACACTCCCTCTTTTCAAGGATCAAGAGAAACCTCTCTCTTTTTCTAGGCTAAAGAGAAACCTCTCTCTTTTTCTTAGGCTAAAGAGTAACCTCCCTCCTTTTCTAAGGCTAAAGAGAAACCTCCCTCTTTTTCAAGGCTAAAGAGAAACCTCCCCTTTTACAAGGAATGAATTGGTGTACAAGAGAAGTAATCAAAGAAGGCCTCTAGATAGGCAAGTGATTACAGAGATTAAGCACAAGTAAAAGCCTATACAAAGTTTGTGCTAAGCAATACAAGAAATAGATGAATGATAGAAGATGAAGACTCTTTATCTCTTGAATTGATGTTGAGGCTTGAGGAAGATGAATAAGATGATGAAAGATGTTGCTTGGTTGTTCCTCTTCTTTCCTTTAGCTTCTAAGCCTCTATTTATAGCCCCTTGGATGGTTTGTGGACGTTGGTTGGAGCCAAAACCGAAACTAGCCGTTGTATTTCACAGAAAATAGCCGTTGGAGACTTTCTGACATAAAGGGATCAATCCCTTTCCTTAGGGGATCGATCCCATGCTTCATTTTGGCCTTCCGGGGCACACTGCCAAAAAGGGATCGATCCCATTCCTCCAGAATGGGTTTTTCCTGCACTTTTGGGTTAGAAATGATGTGGTCTTTGATCCTAATTCAACCCAAAACATATTGGCACTTTTGTGGGAGTTTTTCATGACTTTCTTTGATAAAAACATTGTCCAAAAATTCATTAAGTGATTTTCTAAAATATTCAAAACATTTATAAAGAATTAAGACCAATAAGGATGTATCATTAAATCATGGTCTTAATGTTTGGGTATGATCACTTAAAATGTATTGAGAAAATCATGTGTGATAAGGCAAATTTACAATATGAATTAAAACATTAAAGCTCACTTAAGTTTTTGTCATTTCAAAATATGTATGGCAATTTAAAGCTAACAATCTCCCCCTTTTTGATATGACAAAACTTAATGTAAATTTGCTTTGAAAATTCTTTGATAAAATACTCCCCCTCAAATAAAGCAGGATTTTATAAAGCTCCCCCTTAATATAAGCATGGGTTTTGAAAATGAATTTTTAAACTATTTCTCCCCCTTAATATCTCTCTCTATATCTATCTCTCCCTTTTTCTATCTCTCCCCCTTTTTGTCATAGCAAAAAGAAGGAAAAATAATAAAAAATATGCTCCCCCTAAAATCATGGCTATGTGAGAATAAATAAAAATGCTCCATCCAACAAGAAACAGGTTAGTACATGGGACTTATAGCACAAATAAATAAGTCAATATTCTCAAAGAGTATGAAATATTCATGCAATGAATATGACTTATGATCCAATACCAATTGTTTATAAATAATTTGGATACCAATTGTTGATAAGTAATTTTGCAAGAAGGTTCCAAGTGGTAAGAAGTTAAGCAAGCACCTAAGTATATCAATTGTTCTCTAAGGTCCGACTAAGGTGCATGGTAATACATCATGATTATGAGCTAAAATTATATAACATATCATATGCATGTGCTCATAAATCATTCTCAAGAAATATTGTGTCTAGAATTAAATCATATAGCAATTAACTTCAAATTCTAGCACACAAGAGTTTCATACAAAAATATCCTAAGAGAATTCTTCTCTATTAGTCATTTCAATCTTAAAGAGCATGAGAAGAATTGTCAATTTAAAGCTCAAACCAATTGGTAATTTAGTTTTGGCTTACCAATTATTGAAAATATGGTTTCCAATGATACTAATTGTTATTTCAATCTAAATACCAATGTTACTAATGGTTAACTTAGGCATTTTGCATGAATCCAATATCTATGTGTAGTGTGTTCATGTCAAGAAAAGACTCATTCTAAATATGCAAGAACACAACACAGATCATCAAATATGCATATGGATCAATTAAACATTAGTACACAATCATAAAAGATTAATCCATATTCATATTCACAAATTGATACCATATGGAAGATTCAAAACATCAAGGAATTCAAGCAAACATATTTTCTTCCATGGTTTCAAGCACACAAATCCTATGCTCATTTTCTAATTCAAGTCCTTAACTAATTATGAGCAAGGAAATATTCAAATAATAAATGCATGGATATTAAATTTGTTCAAGTTTGCATTTATCTTTGAATGTTGGTGTTGTCATTAAGACCTTAGTTCTTTAAGTACAAGGATGATAAAGTTTCATGCATTTGAACATTGAGGATCCATTTACCATCACAAATTGTAGGCCAATGACCATTACCAATTGTTGAATTTATATTTGAAATCAATCTACTAGATGTATAATTATCATGAAACCTAGTGTGGAATTGATAAGTCACGCTAAGAGACATAATCCTATAAGCATGCTTGACTAAGATGAACAAAAGATATGAAAAACACTCATTATGCACAAGTTCATCAAATTCTCAAATATATCCATAAATCATTGAAATAGATCTCAAAATTATGTTTAAGCATTCATTGAAAGTATGTTTCAAGATTATTTCAAGATTTATGCAATTCATGACCATTTTCAATGAGAAAACTGATTTTGCACTTGTGAGTTTAAGAAAAATTATATAGATTGTTGAAAGTGATACCATTTGTTGGAAATGATATTAATTGATGAAGTTGAGGCATGATATCAATGAAAAATGAATTTTCATACATTAAAGATCATCAAAAAGAAGTTAAAACAATGAATTTTAACTTGAGAAGAAAGAAGATATCAAGAAAGTGAAAAATCCTTCTCAAATTCGGTTAAAAAAGTGCAGAATAGCCATTTTGGCCTGGGGGGATCGATCCCTTTGGGAGGGGGATCGATCCCTTAGTTCCAGAATACACCAATTCTGTGTTTTGCTCAAGGGGATCGATCCTGTTTGAAAAGGGATCGATCCCTCATACTGTTTCTGCAGATTTTTGACAGAAAATCCAACCTTTGAGGTACCAAAACTTCGTTTTTGAGTTATTTAAGTCCAAGTAAAGGTTCAAACATTAGTAAAACATGATTTTGGACTTGTATGAATGAAGAACATGATTGAAAAACTATTTTACAAAAGATTTTGCAATTTTGGAAGGATTTTCACCAATAAAGGCATTTTTGGCCTCAAAGGAGGTCATTTTGATAGTTATGCATACTTTGGCCAAACCAAATCATTAGAAATCACAAATATGCCAAAACAAACTTGTTCACATAGATTTTAAGCACATATAACATCAAATCATCATACTTGTGAACAACATGTCATGATTGTCAACATGCATATTCTTCATTAAGGCTCATGACAAGGCATTTTGCATATATGACATATTTGACATCTTTTGAGCAACTAAATATATTATCTAGACATATCAAACTTGCTCAAGATGCAGAAAATCAAAAATCATTTCAAAATCACAAATCATGCTTTTCATTCAATGTATCAAGTACTATTCATCAAACATTCAACAATCATTCATCATGCCTTTTGTTCTATCATTCAACTCACAATGCATCAAGAATCATCAACCAAATTTCTCATCAAATCACAAATAATCAAATAAAAGTTTTAAGGAGTAAAGAATTAATCTTACAAAACTCCTTTGCTTGAGTATGTTTTGCCTTGAATTGTTGAGTCCACCTTGAGCTATCCTTTAAAAAAAAATTGTTGTGATCTTGTCAAAGATGGATCCTCAAGCTTTTTCCTTTTTCTCATTGGCACAAGCAAACTCCATGAGGATGTGTTGAGCATTCAAACTTCATAGTATCTTGTATCTCCATGCTCTAACACTCCTACAACACACAAATTCAAGCATGCTTTGGTACCCAAACTTTCTTGGGTCCATGAGAGTTAGTATTCACAATTTTAGATCCTTTTGGGATCCATTTCAAGCATAATTCATCATTATTTATTGCATGCTTTGGCACCCACATTTTTCTAACCACTCTTCCTCTAAATGTGATTTTTCTATTTGTGCATGCTTGTGAGGTGTGGCCTATTCTATTGCAAAGTGAGCATGTGAGAGATAAATCATGCATGGTATTTTTGCTCACTAGGAAGTTCTTTAGATGAGTCTCTTTTTGTATTGCATTATATCCTAACCCATCTTTGTCAAAGAAAGCTCTTTGGGTCTCTAACATGTGATCTAGCTTTTGTTGACCCATATAAAACCTAGAAAATGAGTTATGCAAATTTGTGTTCTTTTTATTTAACTCATTTATTTCTAAGTTGGCCTCTTCTAGTTTCTTTTCAAATTCTATCTTAGCACTTGTCAAGGCTTCATTTTCTATTTTCAATTTAGCAATGATTTTCTTATATTTGGAGTTCATACATTGAAATTCATTTGCTAAATCATTAAAAGCATTTTGTAGTTCACTAAAGGTATAATCATTATCTTCACTAGAACTACTACTAGCCTCATCATCACTAATAGCCATAAAGCATGAGTAGGCTACCTCTTCATCTACATTTTCCTCATCGGAGCTATCACTATCGCTCCATGCAGCCACAAATGCTTTCTTCCTAGGCTTCCTATCCTTTTCCTTCCTAAGTAAAGGGCAATCTAACTTAGTATGACCCCGTTCATTACACTCATAACATACTAAAGGGTCCTTTTCTCTTCTACTTGACTCCCCTCTATGATGTCTCCTATTATTTTCTTTTTCTTTCATTCTCATGAATCTATTAAATCTTTTGGCAAACATTGCCATTTCTTTTTCTTCCTCATTTCCACTCTCATCACTATCATCTTCAATGACCTCATGAGTGGAAGACTTAAGTGCTATCCCTACATTCTTTGAAGGCACTTCATTTCTTTTCAATTTCATCTCATATGTAAGTAGGGAGCCCATAAGTTCATCTAAAGACAAGGTATTTGGATCTTTAGACTCTTCTATTGCGGTTACCTTTGCCTCCCATGATTGTGGCAAGCTATTCAAGATTTTCTTCACCATTTCTACATTGGAATATGTCTTGCCTAATGCCTTAAGTCCATTGATTATGTCATTAAATCTAGTATACATATCACTCATGGACTCATTTTCTTTCATTCTAAAAAGCTCATAATCATGTGTGAGCATTCCTACTTTGGTCTCTCTAACTTGATTGGTCCCTTCATGTGTGATGGCTAGTTTGTCCCATATTTGCTTAGCATTTTCACATAGGGACACTCTATTATATTCATTTGGACCTAATGCACAAAAGAGGGTGTGCATAGCCTTGGCATTCAATTGTGCCAATCTCATATCATTGGTGTCCCACTCATCCTCACTCTTAGGGACATCTTTTCCATCTACTTTCTTTATTGGGATTCTAGGACCATTAACTATTACTCTCCACACTTCATAGTCATTAGATTGCACAAATAACATCATCCTAGTTTTCCAATAAGAGTAATTCTCACCATTGAATAGTGGAGGTCTAACTAACGAGTGTCCCTCTTCTCCCAGGGGTGTGCCTATATTCAAGTGAGCCATTTAAGATCGTTTTGCTCGATAGAGGTTAATCTAATTCAATCTCGAGCCCAAGCTCTGATACCAATTGTTGGCTCTTATAGGCTATACCGAGAGGGGGGGTGAATCGGTTTTTAACTAACCTTAAGCTCGTTTTTCGGTTTCTCTAAATTCTCTAGCCTATATTGATATTTTCTAAGTTCTCTAGGCTAGACAAGCATGCAATTCAAGTTCAATGAAATAAACACAATATAAGTGCAAGTAAATAAAGAGTAAGGAGAGAGAGATTTACACAATCGATTTATAGAGGTTCGGCTACCTTGCCTACATCCTCTACCTTGAGACGCTCCCAAGGATTTTCCCCAAATTCACTATACTTGAATTTGTTACACTCCCTCTTTTCAAGGATCAAGAGAAACCTCTCTCTTTTTCTAGGCTCAAGAGAAACCTCTCTCTTTTTCTTAGGCTAAAGAGTAACCTCCCTCCTTTTCTAAGGCTAAAGGGAAACCTCCCTCTTTTTCAAGGCTAAAGAGAAACCTCCCCTTTTACAAGGAATGAATTGGTGTACAAGAGAAGTAATCAAAGAAGGCCTCTAGATAGGCAAGTGATTACAGAGATTAAGCACAAGTAAAAGCCTATACAAAGTTTGTGCTAAGCAATACAAGAAATAGATGAATGATAGAAGATGAAGACTCTTTATCTCTTGAATTGATGTTGAGGCTTGAGGAAGATGAATAAGATGATGAAAGATGTTGCTTGGTTGTTCCTCTTCTTTCCTTTAGCTTCTAAGCCTCTATTTATAGCCCCTTGGATGGTTTGTGGACGTTGGTTGGAGCCAAAACCGAAACTAGCCGTTGTATTTCACAGAAAATAGCCGTTGGAGACTTTCTGACATAAAGGGATCGATCCCTTTCCTTAGGGGATCGATCCCATGCTTCATTTTGGCCTTCCGGGGCACACTACCAAAAAGGGATCGATCCCTTTCCTTAGGGGATCGATCCCATTCCTCCAGAATGGGTTTTTCCTGCACTTTTGGGTTAGAAATGATGTGGTCTTTGATCCTAATTCAACCCAAAACATATTGGCACTTTTGTGGGAGTTTTTCATGACTTTCTTTGATAAAAACATTGTCCAAAAATTCATTAAGTGATTTTCTAAAATATTCAAAACATTTATAAAGAATTAAGACCAATAAGGATGTATCATTAAATCATGGTCTTAATGTTTGGGTATGATCACTTAAAATGTATTGAGAAAATCATGTGTGATAAGGCAAATTTACAATATGAATTAAAACATTAAAGCTCACTTAAGTTTTTGTCATTTCAAAATATGTATGGCAATTTAAAGCTAACAATTTAATTATAACGTTCACTACAATTCAATTTTCTCATTTCCATGCTTTTGATTTCAATCAGATCATACCTAATAAGTAAATTCGATACTATTTTCAATATCGATATAAATCATATTTCATCTAATATAGTGAAGTAATTCATTCAATTTTTATCACCATCAATCATTTGACTTCAAAACTTCCTCTTTGTCAAATCAGTAGATCCGTATTCAACTCATTCAATATTCGATTCATTGGATATTCAAATGTTCAGTATTCAATTCATTTGATAATTAAATCACTTGGTATTCGGACCATTCGATATTCAATATCCTTTCTCAATCGTCATCGACTGTAATAATCATTTATACATCTCATCATCGGTATTAGGATCACATCATTAGTATGAATCCTCTTAGTTTCTATAAGCATTTAGATATCATGTTTCAGTGTAACCATCAAGATACGGAAATTATGTAATTTCCAATATCATCATCCAATATCTATTCCAGAGTCGATATTGAAGATAATAGAACCACCTGATCAATAATCACTTATCAAATCCAATTATGGTTTGACCTATTGACGCACGTTTATAATTTCCGACTTGAGTTTCAATTTCATTCACTATCATAGAGCTAGATCACAATACTCAAATCAATTTTTTTATATAGCCTGTATAATTTAATATCGAACTTATGCGATTATTAATCTTATTATTCAAGGCCTACTCTATGGTTATAAGCAAAACCATATATTCATATATTTTCATCACTCATTTACTTGAATCTATAAATGATCAGATTGTGTCGTAATTCAACCTCAATGTCAATAAAGTTATGTGTACTCAAATTATATATTCGTTATGACTCAACATCATAGCCATCCATTGTGTACCACAACATTGATACTAAGACCCATATCACTAGTGTAGGTCCGTTTATCATCTCATGTATAATCGGCAATACGATGTACTATGGTAAAATCGTCTCAGCATCGACCTCTTGCATTGTCCATATTATCACAATCGGAACCATTTAAAATCAAGAGATCGAATTCGACAAATTCTCAAATCATCACTCCGGTTATGGTTCCACAATTCAATCGCTCAACTATCAAAATTCCAACTGCGGTCTCCTCTTCCAAGCTATATCGTATAATTATCATTACTTTCATCACTATTTCAAGGAACTGATATTCCATCTCATTTTCAACTCAATAATCGACTTGTAAAGTTAATATAACTCGAATTATCGATTCTATAAGACTCACAATATAATTCCTCATGTTATCGTGTTCATCCATTTACCTTCTCAACCATTTCAAAAATCAATTTTCCTATGACACGATAAGGTCCTTTCAAGTTTATCTTCGATAATTCTTTATAAATTCCATTTATATGAGAAACTTAATCTTTTTCCTTAAACATTTTCATGAAAATTTCGGCAGCATAACAGCTTAATTTTTACTAAACCTCCTGCAAGGAAAACACAATTTATACCACAACCGTTGATTCTCACAATTCCTATGTCTTTACTAAGACGCCCACCATCAGTTGTGGGTCCTCTTAGCATTTTTAACATCAATTCAATCAATGCATCATTAAAAAATCGCAATTCCATTAAAAATCATTCCATCAATGCACCATATAAAAATCATAATCCTAAAACATACAATATAACGCCACTAATGCTTTATAGAAGTATCTTACCTATTCGCCAAAGCTTAGCGCACTTTCCGATTTTCGAGCTTTGCCGAACTCCACCATTCGTCTCATTTTTGTTTTACTACAATTTCAATATCAATGCACTTACATCAATATAACAATAAAATTATTCGATAAATATCATCAATTTATTTTCCTTAATTTTACTTACCATTTCTTTTTCTTTCCCTTTTCTTCTTCTCTTTCTTCTTCCTTCTCCTTCTTTCTCTTTTTCTATTCTTTTCTTCTTTTTTTCCTTTCTTTCTTTTTTTTTTCTTTTTCTTTTTTTCTTTCTTTTTTTTCTTTTTCTTTTTCTTTTTGGTTTGAACCGGGTGGGGTTGGGTCAGATCGGGTCAGACCGGTTCGGTTGGGTCGGACCGGTTCAGTCGGTTCAGCTTTTGCTGGCCGGTTCGGCCACCGGTAACCAGCCATTCCGACAGTTCACGCATCCCACAACTGGCCGACGTTGCGAGGATGCCGGATCTGGCCTCTGTTTCTCGATCGGCGATGCCGGCTGTAGCAGATCTGGGATGGGCGGTGGCGGCTCCTTCTCTCTTTTCTTCCTCTCTTTTTTTGTCGTTTTCCTTCACCGTCGACCCTTTCTTCCTCCAGATCTGACCTCATCGTAGCTTCGCAAGGCGGTGGCGACAGGCGGATAGACTGGCGTCGCCTTTTTTCCTTTTCTTTTCCTTCGGTTTTCCTCTTCTCCCATTTTCGCCTCCACTCGTTTCTTCTCCTTTCCCCGTCGCCGGCGTCGGTTTTCGCTTTCTCTCTTCTCGCTGGTGACCTCCCCCTTGCTTCCTCTTGCCGACGGTGGCAGCGGCTGCTGCCATCGATTTTTGGCTGGGAAAGGGGGTCGAGGTTTCCCGATTCCCTTTGCTTCTGTTTCTTTTTTTTTTGGTATCATATAATTATACTAATACAATATATATATATATTGTATTTACAATATATATATATATACACATTTTTATTCATAAATTTTGGATTTCTTATCCTCTAATATAATTATATCATTTTCACCTCTTTAATATTTGGATCTCTTAATATCCAAAAATCATTCAAAATAATTTCCTCAACTTCATCAAACTCGGGAATTTCAATAATTTTCCCATCTCGTAAATAAATTTATTTATTTACTTTTACTATTTTATTTGCATAAAATTAAATTCCCAAGTAATTTAATACCACAAATGGAAAAATTCTCGATTATCACACGTTATGCTGCCGAAATTTACTAAAGATATTTCCAAAAATATTATGAAATATTTTATTGCATTATTGATATTTTTCCTAGCCTCAAAAGTGATAAATTAATTATTTTTCACAAACGGTGAATTTACCGAAAAGTATTTATTAAATATTTATGATACTGATTTCGGTAAAGATTAAACTACTGAAAATTTATTCCACGTGTTTTATAGGGAAATGTGTGATTGGTAAAGTGAAATGGTGAATAGTGAATATTTTATAAATAATTTTCAATATAATATTCACTAATTTATTATGATTTTCCTTTATGGATTAAATAAATTTTATCACATGTAATAATTTCCATAAAGGCTTTATCACTAAATAACTATTGTTTTGAGACTAAAATGTCTCTGCACGTGTTTTATAGTGAAAAATGTGTTGGCGAAATTATTGTTAATTTTGGAAAATAAATATTTTTATTTTTCCATTAAGTATGAAAATATTGGAATTGATTTCCAATAACTTTGAATTTCAAGTTTTGGAAAGAAAGTATGGAAACATGTGTGTATGTATTCTACGGTGAAAAAGAACAGTTATGAAATTTTATTACTACTGTGTGATTATCTTATAAACTGTTTTTCACCATATGGAATATAATGATTTATACCTTTATGGATTTTCTGGAAAACATCATTGATCTTTACTAAATTCCATAAAGGTAATGAGATTTCTTATATACTGTTTCGAGACTGATAAGTCCCATATCATGCTCACGTGTCACGTGTTTCATGTGTTACTCATGTGTGAAGCTGTTGACACTGATCCTGTCTTTAGCATCCTGGTTAACACCTGATCAGTGTACGATCGAGGACACCTATAGACTATGGCCATAGATCTCATGTGTTTATTATACTGTCCCTACAGGGATCTCACGTGTACCCTATTATTCCCTATGGGACTTAAGCATGATATCATTTAGGTGTTGTCTGGTCTCTATTATGATTTCACGTGTTATTATCGAGTTTAGTGATATTTTCAGAAAACTATATGATTTTCTGAAGTAATTCATTTCTAAACTGTTATTATAATTGAACAGTTATTTTACTGGTACACGTGTATAAGTGATGATTTCAGTGGTGGAAACCTTTAGATTTTCAAGTATTAAATTAGTGGTTTGATAAAGTGTTTTACTCAAGTGGATGATATATTTATATGCAGTAAATTGAATTAAGTTTTATATTAAAAAAATAAATTTCTACTCCCTATAGTCGCTCTGGGTTTTCGGGACAAGATAGGTATTTTAAAATACCTTCCATGCTCTATCTGGATTTTTCGGCCGACTATAGTATCCTTTCCTTTTTAGTGTGCTTAGCATACAAATAAGAAATTAAGAATTTTACTGCATATAGTCTTCGTGATATCAAAATTTGCAAACAATTCTCTTACTGAGCCCTGGTTTGCTCACTCCCCTACTTTTAAGCATTTCAGATTTTTATGACTGAGAGACTATAGTATCCTTTCCTTTTTAGTGTGCATAGCATACAAATAAGAAATTAAGAATTTTACTGCATATAGTCTTCGTGATATCAAAATTTGCATACAATTCTCTTACTAAGCCGTGGTTTGCTCACTCTCCTACTTTTAAACATTTCAAATTTTTATGACTGAGAGATCTGACATCCGAGCATCTCGGCTGCGCATCGGGGATAATGTGACAGCTTGATTGAAATATAAGGTACAATCATTTATTTTATGTATTTGTAGTATCCTTTCTTTTTAGTGTGCTTAGCATACAAATAAGAAATTAAGGATTTTACTGCATATAGTCTTCGTGATATCAAAATTTGCATACAATTCTCTTAGTGAGCCGTGGTTTGCTTACTCCTCTACTTTTAAACATTTCAGATTTTTATGACTGAGAGATCTGACATCCGAGCATCTCGGCTGCGCATCGAGGATAATGTGACAGCTCGATTAAAATATAAGGTACAATCATTTATTTTATGTATTTAGACTTATCTACAGTACTACTTTCTTGTGAATTAAGATAGGGGATGTAAATGATATTATAATTTTATTATGTAATTGTTTAAATGTAAAAGAAAAGTAAAGTATCACAGACAGCCCAACCATATAATATGTATAGAAAAATGTGAAAAAAGTGGTCACGGGATGTGACAAAAGGTCCCTTAGTTCCTATTAAGAAAGTTGATGGGGAGGAAGTGCCAAAGAAAGAGGATGAATGGGACACAAATGATTTTAGAATGGCACAATTAAATGCTAAGGCAATGCACGCACTCTTTTGTGCATTAGGACCTAATTAGTATAATAGAGTCTCACAATGTGAGAATGCAAAACAAATTTGGGATAACCTAGCCATTACTCATGAGGGAACCACACAAGTCAAAGAGACTAAAGTAGGCATGCTCACTCAAGATTATGAGTTATTTAAAATGAAGAGTGATGAGATAATTAGTGACATGTTTACTAGATTCACTGATATCATAAATGGTCTCAAGTCCTTAGGAAAAACATACTCAAATGTCGAAATGGTGAAGAAGATTCTAAATAGCTTACCTAAATCATAGGAACCTAAAGTTACAGCTATTAAGGAATCTAAGGATCCCCATACTCTTTCTCTGGATGAACTCATGGGATCTCTACTCACCTATGAGATGAAAATCGAAAGGAATCAAGAACCTCTAAAGAAAGTTGGAGTTGCATTAAAATCCACCACAAATGAGGAATCCAAAGATGATCATGATAAAAGTGGTAATAATGAGGACTTAGAGATAGCTATGTTTGCAAAGAGGTTTAACAAATTTATGAGGATGAGAGCCAGTGGAAACTCTAGGAGACCCCCTAGGAGAGACTTTAGCAAAGGGGAAACAAGTAGGAAAGAAAAGGACCCAATCATTTGTTATGAATGTAAGAAACCTGGTCATATTAAATTTGACTGTCCTTTTTATAGAAAACAAAATGAGAAAAAGCCAAAGAAGAAGGCAGTGATGGCTACATGAAGTGATAGTGACTGCTCCAATGAAGAAAATGTAGAAGAAGAAGTGGCCAACCTTTGTTTTATGACCACTGAAGATGAGAAGGTAAAATCTAACTCATTTGATACTTATGAATATACATTTGATGAGTTGCAAGATGCATTTGACGATTTAGCAAATGAGTTTGAATGCATGAATATGAAATATAAGAAAATGATTTCAAAATTGAAAAAGGAAAATGAGATGCTCATGAATGTTAAGTTAGAATGTGAAAAGAAATTAGAAAATGCAAATCTAGAAATAGAAGAGTTAAGTAAAAAGAACATTAATTTGCAAAATTCATTTTCTAGATTTTTATGGCTCAATAAAAACTTGATCATATGTTAGAGACCCAAAAAGCATTCTTTGATAAAGAAGGAGTAGGTTACAATGCATCAAACAAAAAAACTCATCTAAAAAAACTTGCTAAAAATGAAAATTTTGTGCTGCGCATTTCATGTAATAAACTTGGACACTCCTCACAAGCATGCACATCTAGAAAGACCATTATTAGAGGAAAAATAGTTATGAATATTTGTGTGTCCAAGCATGTTTTAAATTCAAATGATGAGTCATTAAGAATGATATGGATCCCTAAAGGATCAAAAATTATTAGTACTAACTCTCATGGACCCAAGAAAATTTGGGTACCTAAGATAAAAGTTTGATATATTTGTGTGTAGGAGGAAGAGCATTGCTACAAGGCTAAGTCTAAGGAGCATACCTTGATAGTGGATGCTCAAGACACATGACCGGTGACAAGAGCCAATTCAAGTTCTTAAGGCCTAAAAGTGGTGGAGAAGTCACATTTGGAGACAACTCCAAAGGACAAATTAAAGGAATTGGCTCCATTGGTAACTCCTCCTCAACTATTGAAAATGTTTTGTATGTTAGAGGTTTAAAACATAACTTGCTTAGTATTAGTCAATTGTTTGATAAAGGTTTTAAAGTTGTGTTTGATGCTTTGTGTTGTAGTGTTATTGATGCTAAAACTAATCAAATTCTTTTCACAAGACATAGACAAGGAAATATTTACATTATTCACTTAGATGAACGAAATAGCAAAAATGTATGTTTTATGGCCACAAAAGACGATAAACCTTGGTTATGGCATAGAAGACTAGGTCATGCTAGTATGCGTGTTCTATCTAAATTAGCAAAATGGGACTTAGTCGTAAGATTGCCTAAACTACAATTTGAAAATGATAAGGTATGTGAGGCTTGTGTAAGAGGAAAACACAAGAGAGCATCATTTAAGTCTAAGAAGTGTGTTACAACCTCTAAGTCACTCCAACTCCTCTACTTAGATCTTTTTGGACCAACTAAAACCACTAGTTTGGGAGGAAAACACTATGGTTTTGTCATTGTTGATGACTATACTAGGTTCACTTAGGTGTTCGTTTTAGGTGTAAAAAATGAAGCCTTAGATAAATTCATCATCTTTTCAAAACTTGTTCAAAATGAAAAAGGTTATTCTATAACTAGCATTAGAAGTAATCATGGAAAAGAATTTGAAAATCTTGGTTTTGATACTTATCGTAATGAAAATGGAATTAGCCATAATTTTTCAGCTCCTAGAACTCTTCAACAAAATAGGGTAGTTGAAAGGAGGAATAGAATCTTAAAAGAAATGGCTAGAACCATGCGTTGTGAAAACAATTTACCAAAATATTTTTGGGCTAAAGCTATTAACACTACATGTTATGTTATAAAAGGAAGCTATGATTAAACCTATTTTAAAGAAAACTCCTTATGAGCTTTATAAATGAAAAAGGCCAAACATAAGCTACTTTCATCCATTTGGTTGCAAATGCTTTGTTTTGAACAATGGAAAAAACAATTTAGGAAAATTTGATGCAAAAAGTGATGAATGTATTTTTCTTGGTTATTCTTTAAAGTCTAAGGCATATAGAGTTTTCAATAAAAGAACACTTGTTGTAGAAGAATCAATTCATGTGATTTTTTATTAGTCAAGTTCCTCTAGTGGAACTAATGTTGATGATGAAGTAGAAATATTTGATGAACCGATAATTGATCCATCTCAAGACAAGGATGTTAGGGAACAATTAGAAGATCTTGATATAAATAAGAATGATGAGCCATTAGTACAAGAAATAATTGAGAAAGAATCAAGATGTCCTAGAGAACTTGGTTATGTGAAGGATAATGACATTGTTGGAGATCCAAATATTGGTGTTAGAACTAGGGCAACATATAGAAATATATGTCAACATGTAGCTTTTGTATCACAATTTAAACTAAAGAATGTGCATGAGGCCTTAAAAGATGAAAATTGGATTATGGCTATGCAAGAGGAATTAAATCAATTTGCAAGAAGTAAAGTATGGACACTAGTGGAAAGACCTAAATATCATCCAATTATTGGAACTAAATGGGTATTCAAAAACAAAATGGATGAGAATAGTATAATAGTTAGAAACAAAGTTAGGTTAGTAGCCCAAGGATTAGGCAAGAAGAAGGAATAGACTATGATGAAACTTATGCTCCGGTAGCTAGATTAGAAGCCATTAGGATGCTACTTGCCTTTGCATGTAACAAAGATTTTAAACTATATCAAATGGATGTTAAAAGTACTTTCCTAAATGGTTACATAAATGAAGAGGTTTATGTTGAGCAACCTCCAGGTTTTGAAAATTTAAGCTTCCTAATCATGTTTTCAAACTCTCAAAGGCTTTGTATGGATTAAAACAAGCTCCTAAAGCTTGGTATGAAAGACTTTCAAAGTTTTTGATTGAAGAAGGTTTTGCAGGAGGCAAAGTAGATACAACCTTGTTTATCCAATCTAAGGGCAGTGACTTATTAGTAGTTCAAATTTATGTAGATGATATCATTTTGGATCCACAAATGAGTCACTATGTAAAGATTTCTCCAAATTAATGCAAGGTGAATTTGAAATGAGCATGATGGGAAAGCTAACCTTCTTCCTAAGACTTCAAGTTAAACAATGTAAAGAAGGTATTTTTATAAATCAAGCTAAGTACACAAAAGACTTGCTTAAAAGATTTGGAATGGATGAGTCTAAACCTCAATCCAACCCAATGAGTATAAATATCAAGCTTGATAAGGATAAAGGAGGAAAATGTGTAGACACTAAGCTATATAGGTTAATGATTGGCTCATTGTTATATCTCACTGCTAATAGACCCGATATAATGTTTAGTGTATGCTTTTGTGCTAGATTTCAATCATCTTCTAAGAATCACACTTACAAGCTATAAAAAGAATTCTTGGATACCTTAAAGACACTTCTTCCTTAGGACTATGGTATCCTAAAGATTTTGCCTTTGCTCTCCATGCTTATTTCGATGCGGATTTTGGTGGTTGTAAAGTTGATAGGAAAAGTATATTCGGCACTTGTCAATTCTTAGGAAATAGACTCATTTCATGGTTCTCCAAGAAACAAAATAGTGTAGCTCAATCCACAATCGAAACTAAATATATTGCTTCCGGAAGTTGTTATGCACAAGTATTGTGGATTAAGCAACAAATGGGTGACTATGGAATAGAGATGAATCAAATTCCTATCAAATGTGATAATACTAGTGCTATCAACCTTACCAAAAATCCTATAAAACACTTTAGAACTAAGCACATTGAAATAAGACACCATTTTATAAGAGTTCATGTGCAAAAAGGTGATATTGTTCTAGAGTACGTAGATACCTTTCACTAATTGGCTAATATCTTTACAAAACCCTTGGATAAGGAGCAATTTTGCACACTTAGAGGTGAACTAGGTCTCATGAATGCTCCTTGAACTAAATTGACTTCCTTGTGATTTTTGAATGAATGGTCTAACTTGGTTGTGATGAATGCAAGCCAGGAATTTAGAGAATGTATTGACCACTTGCTACTCATGGCCTTAACTTGCCATATTTTTCCTAGTTGTTAGGATGACTTGTTGAAATATGTGTGGTTGATCATGTTAATCCCTTACCATTTACCTCTACCGGCTAAAATTGACTTCTCATGTTTAAAACTTCCTCAAAATCACAACAAAATGGTTTTCAATGACTTTTCCACATGTTTTTGCCTTTTACAAGTCACACAACATGTTTTCCAAGTTGCTCAAATCTGATTTTGTTTTTAAAATACTGAAAATGCACAATTTCACCTATTTTCAAATCATTTTTTCTGCATAAAAACTAAGGCAACTAACTGAGGGGTCGATTCCTCGAGAAATAGGATCGATTCCCTGGGTTTTCTTTAATGCATGAAGAAAATGCAGCTTAAGGTGGCATAAAGGAGTCTCCTCTTACACGATTTTTATCACCTTTTTCTTTTGTTTTTATCTTTCTACTTCAGCCAAAATTTCCAGCCACTTAATATATTATTTTTCATGTTTCTTTTCCTAATTCTTTTACCATGAATTGATGATCTCGGCAGCCTTTACAAAAGCTACAGAGTTTGCAATTAAAACAACAAGCTGGCACGTTGACCGATCAGCCTTAATTGATTTCTTCTCTTCTCTTATTTCCATCCAATAACACTCCAATATATGTACTCACAATTTCTTATTTTTAATTGTTACTTCCTTATCCATTTATACCAAAAATATCAGATTCTTCAGCCTTTCAAGGCTGAACCGAAGCTGTCTTGCAGAGAAGGAAGTGGCGTGAATTCACTTGTACAGCCACCTTTATTGACTTCTTTACATATCTCTTTCAAGAGTTTCACACATGAGTTTCTTGGTCTTCATGTTATATGCAAATCTTGACTTTATTATATATATTTTATGCATGACTTGAATTCTATTCCTTGAAATTATTTCCAGCCGAACTCAACAAATCAAAGATTTTGTTGTGTTTCACGTGTACTCCATATTTCTTAACCTCTCTTGGTCTTATTTGATTAGCTATTTTATCCTATACTAATTTACATTATTCTTGATTGTTAACTCACTTCTTTTCTTTTAATCTAAGCTTTCTATTTATCTCATAATAATTTATTCTACTTCATATGTATCATATGAAATTTAAATTCCAAAATGTGAAGTGAAATCTCATCTTCACTATTTATTTATTTGTACAAATGAATTTAATTCCGGTTGTTAATTTTATACAATATGATATACAATAATCATAAAATACCAAGTCTCACATTGCAATGAATGATGAAGAAATACTATAAAATGATAGGTGGATTTGTAAAATTAATTTAATTAGACAAAGAAGGAGTAAAGAAGTACGAAAGACTCGGCTAGATTTTCTTCACCACCGAAACTTTCCTAGCTACGAGAACCATATTCTGTTTCTTCTTTATTCTGCTTCTTTACTTCGGTTTACTTAAGAAAAGAATTCAATAATCTCATAGATTAGGATCCTAAACACTTAAACCTCACCTTTAAACCTTAGTTAAAGCTTGGAATTCATCAAGGAATAATCAAAAGAAGTTGACGTAGAAGAGAAACAAAACAGAATACAAATTCTGTTTTAGAAAAATTAACCAAGGTGAGATTTGATGATTTCTTAGGATTTATTGATATTAATCTATGATTTCAAGTATGAGAAGCATGATTATAGTCTTGCTTTTGATTTATTCTTGTTGAATCATAGAAATAGAATGAATTCATGTTTTGAGATAGATGAAGAATAAGATGGAAATTGAGCTGGAATTTTAGTTTGATGATGTAAATTAACTATAGGAAAATTAGATATATAGAGGAAGAATTTAGAAATTTGGAGTATGATGAAAAGAAGATTTTGGTTAAGGAGGAGATTTCGGTTGAATAAAGAAAGAAATAAGCATTTAAAAGCTTCATACAAGAGAATAAGAAAATGATGCTCACATAGAGAAGCAATAAATTGCAAAATGAGGAAATAGATACCATGTTGAAAAGTCAACAATAATGGCCATGAGAGGTTCGGCCATGACCATTTGAGATTCCATGATAGGCTGAAAATTGAGTAACTTAGTAGAGAATAATTGTAGAAATTAAAAGGAAATTTTCGGTGAAATCAAAACCGAGAAAGAAACTAGAATGAATAAATTGAGTTATAACACCGGTATAATTATACTGGTTGTAATTATTTTATGGCATTAGAGGCTGCATTAAATGAATATTAGTAGTTTAAAAATAAGAAGAAAATTATTAATAATTTTCGATAAAATTATTTTGCAGCCCGAGTAGACGGATTTCGGTTAGCATTACCGAGACGATCGTCTGCATAAAACTGGTAAAGGGAAAGTGTGTGAGTTGTAGGGATATGATGATATGCATGTTTTAAGAAGTTAAATCTTGTGAAATTAATGGAAGTATGAATTATTTTAAAACATGCATAAATTGGAGATAAGTCGACTAGTTTATAACTGTAATTGTATGCATGAGGTTAAGAATCCGCTGCTACTATGCTGTCAGAAACTTTCTAATAATTATTCTAAAATATTATAAATATTTTAGAAATATGTAAATGATTTAAATGAGAATTTTAAAGATAAATTCCATAACTTTTCCACAAGATGGGATTTATGAGAAAATATGAAGTATTTAAATATTCATGTTTTATATATTTAATTAAGTGAGAACTTGAATTATGTTATATTATATTAAATATTCAAAATTGAATATTTATGTGTTTTCTCACTTTAGCATGAATATTTACCGATTGAATTACAGGCTACGAAAATGAGAATAATACCTTTTTGGAATTATTATTTATTTAAATTTGAGATATAAATATGATTTTGAGACTTTAGGCCCCGAGATTCATGCTTTACTGTTATACTGTACTGTTCACGTGGCTGATAGACCCGCCAAGTCATCAGCAGTCCCAGTGTCGCCTGGCAAGTGTACACCGAGGACGCCCATAGACTGTGGCCATAGATCTAAATTGTTTACTGTTACTGTGTTCCTTCGGGAATGATTATAGCATGACATGATTTAGGGTGATGCCTAGTCTCAACCCACTGTTACTGAATATTGTTTACTGAATACTGTTAACCGTACACTGTTTACTAAATACTGTTTACTGTACACTGTTTACTGAATACTGTTTACTAAAATTATTGATTTGAAACTGTATTGATGTGAAAGGAAATAAATGATTATTTCTAATTTTAATTTATGGAAGAAGGAATATCATATTATTTTATAAGTATGAATTT
Organism: Heritiera fomes; assembly: GCA_032173925.1. Lineage (NCBI taxonomy): Eukaryota > Viridiplantae > Streptophyta > Magnoliopsida > Malvales > Malvaceae > Heritiera > Heritiera fomes. The sequence continues at coordinate 35,019,570 of JAPDPM010000002.1, read as the reverse complement.
CGAAATACTCCCTATAGTCGCTCTGCGTTTCCGGGACACGACAGGTATTTCAAAATACCTCTCATACTCTATCTGGATTTCCCGGCCGACTATAGTATCTTTCCTATTTGTACTTAGTACTCCTATAGGAAATATATCGCTTTACAGCATATAGATTCATTATATCAAGCAGCATACAACTCCTTTACTGTGATAACCGCAAATTTTCCATTTATTGGAAATTATTAATATTAGAAATTAATATTAAAGAAAATAGATAAGAGGAAATAAATAAATTAAAGTAAATAAATAAAATTGTGGGAATCGGAATATTGTGGAAATTCCGAAAATGGAGGAAGTGATAAAATTTGGAAATTTAAGTGAAGGAAATTAAATAAGGAATAGGGAAATTTAATTTGGATAAATGGAAATCCAAATTAAATAAGAAAATGAGAAATGAGAATAAAATATGGTTATATAATTACAAATTATATAAATGTATTTTGATATAAATACATATGTGTTTAAATACCGTATGGTATATAGTATATATTAAAGGTACATTGGTATATATAAGAATATATATACTATTTGATAAATTTAAATAATACATATGTATTAAATATAACATTGTATGTATATATAAGTATATACATATTTGAGAAAGGCAAATATTAAACTATATTAAAGTTTGAAAAATATATATTGTAAATACAATATATATTACCTCATAACATATATATACATAGACATATATATATATATATATGTAAAGATTGTTTATTTTAAGCATATAAATATAAACATATATATATATATCTATAAATTTAATGCACAAAATATATATTTTAGATATATATTATATATATAATACTATATTATATATATGCTAATAATAAGATTTTGTGTATTAGATATATTATTATATTATGTATGTATATATATTATACAAATATATTATATAGTATAGTATATTTGATATACTAAAAATAGAAAGAAACAAAACAGAAAAATGGAAAGGAGAATCGGGGAAGCCAAACCCAATCCACCCAGGCGAGGCCGACGGTGGCGGAGCTGCCACCGCCGGCGAGAGAGGAAGGGAGGAACGGCGCCGGCAGAGAAAGAGGGGAAGCTGGTGACCGGCGGAAGAAAGAAGCGGGAACAAAACGGGCGGAAACTGGCGAAATCGAAAGAGAAGGAGAAAATCAGATCTGGCGGTTGTCGGCCAAATCGGTCGCCGCCACCACAGCCACAGCACCGGCGGAAGGAGAGGAATGGGGCGGAGGCCACCGGTGAGGCCAACAACGGCGGAGGAAGGCCGATGGAGGAGGAGAAGGAACCGAACCAAAACCGAGTAGATCCGCCGCCGTGCCGCCGATTCGGGACGAACGGAGGCCAGATCCGGCTTCGTCGTCACGCCGGCCAGTTGCTGAGCCGTTGAACCGCTGGAGAACCGGCCACCGGTGAAGAACCGGCGGTGAGGGGGAGTGGCCGGTTCGGCTGGGAAGAAAGAAAAGGAAAAAGAAAAGAGAAAAGAAAAAGAAAAAGAAAAAGAAAAGAAAAGAAAAGAGAAAAAGGAAGAAAAAGGAGAGAGAAAAAGGAGATTTCCGGACTTCGAAAATTTCGAGAATTTCGGGAAATCTCGGAAAACTCGAAAACTCGGGAATTACGGGAATCGGTAAGAAATCCCGAAAAATAGTAAATTATTTAAATAATTTATTTATTTAAATAATTGTAGAAAAATTCTAAATTTTAGAATTTAAATTCCAGAAAAATTCTCTCGATGATCGAGATGAGGAATCGGAACAGATGGAGTACGGGCGCGACCGGTAAGAGGCAGTCGCCAACCCGAAACAGGTAAGGGAGACATGTGCCGCCTGTAAGGATATTCGGCCATGTTTTTAAATTGCATTTAATTTTATAAATGCTATTGATAACTATCGGTTTTATAGTGTGATGGTTTATCGGATGAAATTGTGATGAAACACCGGTTGAAAATATAAACTGTATTTTCGTGCAGGAGGCTAACCAAATCGGTAGCCGTTATAATGCCGAAAAATTATCGAAAAAATTACTGAAATTTACCGAAAATCACCGAAAACCAAAATAAAAGATTTGATTTCACGTGAAACGATTTTTAACATGAAAATCGAGAAATCGATTAGTTTTCATAAAACATGAATTTATTGATAATTAATTTTAAAATATTCATGTTTTGAAAATGGTGAAAAAGGAAATCACCTAAATTTATTCTGATAGGTGATATTTCACGTGAAACGAAATGAAAATGAAAAAGAGACTGAAGTGAATATTTTTACAAATATTCTTAAATATTCACTTGATTTTACAGAAAACCTTTGTGGTTTAATTATGGAAATAATTAATTATGAATATTCCATAAAGGTTAAGAAAGGATGAATAATTATGATTTCGAGACTAAAGGTCCCTACACTTGTTTTTAAAAGAAAACATTGAGATGAGAATTTAAAGTTAAAAAATAAATATTTTATTTTCATAAAGTATAAAAATAATTTATTTGAATTCCGATAATTATAAAATTATGTTCTCAATTAAACGCACAGAAAAACATGCATATATGTTTTATGGTGGAAAAAGGACAGTTTTACCTTTTTATATGTTCAGTGATGATTTTTCAAACTGTCTTCATCGCAATTTATAAAGAAATGTTTAAAGCATGAATTTCGTTCTGAAATTAAATTCCATAGTCTTTTGATAATTAGCTAAACGAATTTATGATTTCTATGTATATTTTTCAATAATGCTATAAGTATGTTTTCCGAAAAAGGTATCGGAGTGGCACCCCCCAGGCTAACTTAGACCCTGGCACGCCCGATCCTTACTATTTTATATCAGTTGTATGATTTAAGTATATGTTTTCCGAAAAAGGTATCGGAGTGGCACCCCCTAGGCTAACTTAGACCCTGGCACGCCCGATCCTTACTATTTTATATCAGTTGTATGATTTAAGTATATGTTTTCCGAAAAAGGTATCGGAGTGGCACCCCCCAGGCTAACTTAGACCCTGGCACGCCCGATCCTTACTATTTTATATCAGTTGTATGATTTAAGTATATGTTTTCCGAAAAAGGTATTGGAGTGGCACCCCCCAGGCTAACTTAGACCCTGGCACGCCCGATCCTTACTATTTTATATCAGTTGTATGATTTAAGTATATGTTTTCCGAAAAAGGTATCGGAGTGGCACACCCCAGGCTAACTTAGACCCTGGCACGCCCGATCCTTACTTTATATCAATTGTATGAAAGTAAGTTTTGAGACTAAGGCCTTCCTATAGTTTATGTTACTGCCTGTCATGCTTGCCACATTGTGGCATAAGTTTAGCCACGTCGTGCATGTCCTCGCCCACATTGTGTATGTTTACATCCTTTGTGGGTATGTTGGTCCTTCGTGGTGTATGTATATGTTTGCTGTACGACTCTGATCAGGTCTACAGCCCATACCATGGCCATAGGTATTATGTTCCCTCTTCGGAGGAAGAAGTAAGTGTCATGACCGCATACTGGCTATATGATTTTGCCTAGTCTCCATGAATTGTATGAAAAGTTTTATAAATTATGATGTTAAGTTTCTAAAGTATGATGCATGTTTGAAACAAGTATGAATTTTAGATATATGCATTAAAGAATTCATACAATGATTTAAAGTATGAAATGCATTATTATGGCATTTGTTTTCTGCATATATCGATACTATGACTATTTTAAATGCATTTCTTACGAGGCTTTAGTACGATACGGATACTGATTTGAAAAGAGAAATAAATGTTTGTTCTAAAAGAATAACATAAGAATTATTTTAAGATAAAGAAAATTGAAGAAGTAATTATCCAATGATTTGATATTTACAAATCACTGTATTGTACTGTTTTTACTGTATTGAAGAGAAGAGAAGTAAACCACTGTTTTTATTACTGAACTGCCAAGTGTTTTTAAAGTATACTGAAGAAAAAAAGGAACACGTGGTTTACTCTATGGAAAAACGAAAATTTTATCGTTTTGAAATAACAAAATTGATATTCTCTACAGTTGCTTCTAGGTTCCGGAACAAGTATGGTATTCTAAAGTACCTACCTTATTCTATTTGGATCCCTAGCCGACTGTAGTATCCTTCCTACATGTGTGCCTAGAGCCAGCTAGGAAGATTTTAAAGAAAGTGAAGAAAAAAAAATATTTTCAGCATATAGATAGCTGAATATCAAGTGTGACATATAACTTTCTTACTGAGCCGTGGTTTGCTCACCCCTTAATTTTAAACATTTCAGGTATTAATGATTGTGAGATCAATTGATTGTGAATTACGGCTGTACACAAAGGACAATGTGACAGACCGACTGATTTATATGAGGTACGATTATTTATTTTCTGTATTTAGACATGTCTGCAGTACTACTTATCTGATTAATTAAGATAGGGGATGTGTATAATATAAACAATGTAATGCAAATTTATTTAACAGTTAGTAAAAGTGAAGTATCACAGACAGCCCAACCGAAGGAATTGTGTAAAATAAGGTGAAAAATACGGTAACGGGATGTGACAGGTTTAATGGTATCAGAGCATGGTTGGCCTGATGTCTGTGAATACTTTTGGAAAGAAAAATGTTAAAACATCCCCAGTAGTACTGTATCGTCTAAATACATAGAGAAAATAAATGATTGTAAACTGAGTAAAATGATTTAAAGGGAGTGAGAAAGTATAAATTGAAAATGTTAAAGAAGAAAATAGGCTCAGAAATTACCAGAAAATTTGTGATCTTAAAATTTATTTGAAGGCCTGTTCGGTAAGGAATCGAAAGGACTCGTTGAGGGCCCCACCAGTACTTTACGGTCCGAACCGAACTGAGACCTGAAAGTGATGATATAAGGAGGGGAATGATATATCATCATTAAATAGACTTTAAGATCACTGATTGAGGGTAATTTGAAGAGAGAGAAAATTTTTGGCCAAAAATGACCAAAATACCCCTACCTCTGAAATTTTACAGGGAGTTAAAATAAACCAACAGAAGTTTGATTTGAGTGATTTGACAGAGAAATTGATGATGTAAAGCTACATTACATGCAAAATAATTCAATTATAGATTTTAGTGGAATTCTCTGTCGAAATCGAATAAGATCTCAAATTGCTGATATTAGTACGAGAAGAGGTACTATCAACATATAGATGATCAGATCATTGATCTAAATGTGTACTGAGGAGAAAGAAATAAATGTCGAAATGACGAAATTGCCCCTATGTTGGGCAAAGCTCTGAATAGTGATGAAATCAAGTTAATCTTGAATCCATTGATAATAATGGAATTATTAATGGCATGAGGAAGAAATGTCCGAATTAATAAGAAAGCTGGGATTAAAGAAAGCATCGGATTTGAATTTCGATGGAACTTCTAGAATTATATAAATTGGAGGAATCGAGATAACTTTGACTCGATTTTGAATATGAAATCTGATTCTAAGCTTATATCGGAGAACTTAGGAGAATCCGAAAGCTTAAGAAATTCACTCTAGAAAATGAAAGAATAATGAAGTGCATGTGTATAAGGTGTGATTGATGGAAATACCGATAACATAAATTGTGGATAAGAAAGTTATCTGTATAAGTGTAAGTGAGAGAAGCACAGATGACATTGAAAATTAGATGAATAAAAAGGATGTATTAAATTCCTATCATTAATAAAGTTCTTTTGAAGAACAAATATTCATCTACATTATGGAATAGATGTCTTATGGATCTGATTCGATATGCATGAGGAGTTTATAAGACCTGTCTTGGTATAAAGCGTCCTTAGATAAAAGATTGGAGATTGATGTCTGTAAGATTATAATTAGAAACTCGGAGTGAATTTTACGAGTTCCTATTGAGGTTACAAGGTTAATGATTTACCTTGTGAGGTATATAAACCTAAAGAATGAGGCATCCATACATGAGTAAATTGATGAAATGCTGATAGAGCCTAAAGTACAAATGAAACATGAGCAGCATTGTGGTATAACCCTTAAACTCTTAAAGACTGTGAAATTGTGTTAAGATTGGCAAATAAGAGATGTGGCTAGATAGTATCTCCTCTTGAGATATATGATCTCGGGATGACCGGATGACAGTGAATCTGTCTACGATATAGAGATAATGATTGAGATACGAGATTAATGAGTCTTGCTAGATATTACTGCCAATCTATAAAAGAGTAATGAGATTAGCTGCTCTACTAATGTGATGTAATTAAAGAAAGAAGTTAAAGTCGGTAAATGGATATGTGTAAAGAAAAGATGGTATACAAGATTTTACGAGATCTTAGCAGTATAGTGCCATACTAATCAAGAAAATCGACTAAAAGGATGAATATATATATATATATATGAAGAGATAAAAGTGGGAATATGAAAAATATTGTGTATGGACTCTTATGTGAAAAGAGTAAAAGTGAATAACTCCTTAGTTGAGAAATGAACTTACGGGAGTATAGACATATATGTGATGAAAGACAACATGTAGTGGTCTAAAGCATTCTTGATGTTGAAAGTGTATTGGCAGTATTACTTGGAGGACGACCTAGAGGTCAAAAGTCGTAAGTATACGGCATGTATCACCTTTGGAATTAAGCTAAATTCGGAGGACCGAATTTCTTAAGGTGGGGAGAATGTGATAACCGCAAAATTTCCATTTATTGGAAATTATTAATATTAGAAATTAATATTAAAGAAAATAGATAAGAGGAAATAAATAAATTAAAGTAAATAAATAAAATTGTGAGAATCGGAATATTGTGGAAATTCCGAAAATGGAGGAAGTGATAAAATTTGGAAATTTAAGTGAAGGAAATTAAATAAGGAATAGGGAAATTTAATTTGGATAAATGGAAATCCAAATTAAATAAGAAAATGAGAAATGAGAATAAAATATGGTTATATAATTACAAATTATATAAATGTATTTTGATATAAATACATATGTGTTTAAATACCGTATGGTATATAGTATATATTAAAGGTACATTGGTATATATAAGAATATATATATACTATTTGATAAATTTAAATAATACATATGTATTAAATATAACATTGTATGTATATATATGTATATACATATTTGAGAAAGGCAAATATTAAACTATATTAAAGTTTGAAAAATATATATTGTAAATACAATATATATTACCTCATAACATATATATACATATACATATATATATATATGTAAAGATTGTTTATTTTAAGCATATAAATATATACATATATATATATATCTATAAATTTAATGCACAAAATATATATTTTAGATATATATTATATATATAATACTATATTATATATATGCTAATAATAAGATTTTGTGTATTAGATATATTATTATATTATGTATGTATATATATTATACAAATATATTATATAGTATAGTATATTTGATATACTAAAAATAGAAAGAAACAAAATAGAAAAAAGGAAAGGAGAATCGGGGAAGCCAAACCCGATCCTCCCAGGCGAGGCCGACGGTGGCGGAGCTGCCACCGCCGGCGAGAGAGGAAGGGAGGAACGGCGCCGGCAGAGAAAGAGGGGAAGCTGGTGACCGGCGGAAGAAAGAAGCGGGAACAAAACGGGCGGAAACTGGCGAAATCGAAAGAGAAGGAGAAAATCAGATCTGGCGGTTGTCGGCCAAATCGGTCGCCGCCACCACAGCCACAGCACCGGCGGAAGGAGAGGAATGGGGCGGAGGCCACCGGTGAGGCCAACAACGGCGGAGGAAGGCCGACGGAGGAGGAGAAGGAACCGAACCAAAACCGAGTAGATCCGCCGCCGTGCCGCCGATTCGGGATGAACGGAGGCCAGATCCGGCTTCGTCGTCACGCCGGCCAGCTGCTGAGCCGTTGAACCGCCGGAGAACCGGCCACCGGTGAAGAACCGGCGGTGAGGGGGAGTGGCCGGTTCGGCTGGGAAGAAAGAAAAGGAAAAAGAAAAGAGAAAAGAAAAAGAAAAAGAAAAAGAAAAGGAAAGAAAAGAGAAAAAGGAAGAAAAAGGAGAGAGAAAAAGGAGATTTCCGGACTTCGAAAATTTCGAGAATTTCGGGAAATCTCGGAAAACTCGAAAACTCGGGAATTACGGGAATCGGTAAGAAATCCCGAAAAATAGTAAATTATTTAAATAATTTATTTATTTAAATAATTGTAGAAAAATTCTAAATTTTAGAATTTAAATTCCAGAAAAATTCTCTCGATGATCGAGATGAGGAATCGGAACAGATGGAGTACGGGCGCGACCGGTAAGAGGCAGTCGCCAACCCGAAACAGGTAAGGGAGACATGTGCCGCCTGTAAGGATATTCGGCCATGTTTTTAAATTGCATTTAATTTTATAAATGCTATTGATAACTATCGGTTTTATAGTGTGATGGTTTATCGGTTGAAATTGTGATGAAACACCGGTTGAAAATATAAACTGTATTTTCGTGCAGGAGGCTAACCAAATCGGTAGCCGTTATAATGCCGAAAAATTATCGAAAAAATTACTGAAATTTACCGAAAATCACCGAAAACCAAAATAAAAGATTTGATTTCACGTGAAACGATTTCTAACATGAAAATCGAGAAATCGATTAGTTTTCATAAAACATGAATATATTGATAATTAATTTTAAAATATTCATGTTTTGAAAATGGTGAAAAAGGAAATCACCTAAATTTATTCTGATAGGTGATATTTCACGTGAAACGAAATGAAAATGAAAAAGAGACTGAAGTGAATATTTTTACAAATATCTTAAATATTCACTTGATTTTACAGAAAACCTTTGTGGTTTAATTATGGAAATAATTAATTATGAATATTCCATAAAGGTTAAGAAAGGATGAATAATTATGATTTCGAGACTAAAGGTCCCTACACTTGTTTTTAAAAGAAAACATTGAGATGAGAATTTAAAGTTAGAAAATAAATATTTTATTTTCATAAAGTATAAAAATAATTTATTTGAATTCCGATAATTATAAAATTATGTTTTCAATTAAACGCACAGAAAAACATGCATATATGTTTTATGGTGGAAAAAGGACAGTTTTACCTTTTTATATGTTCAGTGATGATTTTTCAAACTGTCTTCATCGCAATTTATAAAGAAATGTTTAAAGCATGAATTTCGTTCTGAAATTAAATTCCATAGTCTTTTAATAATTAGCTAAACGAATTTATGATTTCTATGTATATTTTTCAATAATGCTATAAGTATGTTTTCCGAAAAAGGTATCGGAGTGGCACCCCCCAGGCTAACTTAGACCCTGGCACGCCCGATCCTTACTATTTTATATCAGTTGTATGATTTAAGTATATGTTTTCCGAAAAAGGTATCGGAGTGGCACCCCCAGGCTAACTTAGACCCTGGCACGCCCGATCCTTACTATTTTATATCAGTTGTATGATTTAAGTATATATTTTCCGAAAAAGGTATCGGAGTGGCACCCCCCAGGCTAACTTAGACCCTGGCACGCCCGATCCTTACTATTTTATATCAGTTGTATGATTTAAGTATATGTTTTCCGAAAAAGGTATCGGAGTGGCACACCCCAGGCTAACTTAGACCCTGGCACGCCCGATCCTTACTATTTTATATCAATTGTATGAAAGTAAGTTTTGAGACTAAGGCCTTCCTATAGTTTATGTTACTGCCTGTCATGCTTGCCACATTGTGGCATAAGTTTAGCCACGTCGTGCATGTCCTCGCCCACATTGTGTATGTTTACATCCTTTGTGGGTATGTTGGTCCTTCGTGGTGTATGTATATGTTTGCTGTACGACTCTGATCAGGTCTACAGCCCATACCATGGCCATAGGTATTATGTTCCCTCTTCGGAGGAAGAAGTAAGTGTCATGACCGCATACTGGCTATATGATTTTGCCTAGTCTCCATGAATTGTATGAAAAGTTTTATAAATTATGATGTTAAGTTTCTAAAGTATGATGCATGTTTGAAACAAGCATGAATTTTAGATATATGCATTAAAGAATTCATACAATGATTTAAAGTATGAAATGCATTATTATGGCATTTGTTTTCTGCATATATCGATACTATGACTATTTTAAATGCATTTCTTACGAGGCTTTAGTACGATACGGATACTGATTTGAAAAGAGAAATAAATGTTTGTTCTAAAAGAATAACATAAGAATTATTTTAAGATAAAGAAAATTGAAGAAGTAATTATCCAATGATTTGATATTTACAAATCACTGTATTGTACTGTTTTTACTGTATTGAAGAGAAGAGAAGTAAACCACTGTTTTTATTACTGAACTGCCAAGTGTTTTTAAAGTATACTGAAGAAAAAAAGGAACACGTGGTTTACTCTATGGAAAAACGAAAATTTTATCGTTTTGAAATAACAAAATTGATATTCTCTACAGTTGCTTCTAGGTTCCGGAACAAGTATGGTATTCTAAAGTACCTACCTTATTCTATTTGGATCCCTAGCCGACTGTAGTATCCTTCCTACATGTGTGCCTAGAGCCAGCTAGGAAGATTTTAAAGAAAGTGAAGAAAAAAAAATATTTTCAGCATATAGATAGCTGAATATCAAGTGTGACATATAACTTTCTTACTGAGCCGTGGTTTGCTCACCCCTTAATTTTAAACATTTCAGGTATTAATGATTGTGAGATCAATTGATTGTGAATTACGGCTGTACACAAAGGACAATGTGACAGACCGACTGATTTATATGAGGTACGATTATTTATTTTTTGTATTTAGACATGTCTGCAGTACTACTTATCTGATTAATTAAGATAGGGGATGTGTATAATATAAACAATGTAATGCAAATTTATTTAACAGTTAGTAAAAGTGAAGTATCACAGACAGCCCAACCGAAGGAATTGTGTAAAATAAGATGAAAAATACGGTAACGGGATGTGACATTTACTGAGCACGTGGTTCGCTCACCCCTTCAATTTCACTCCACAAGTATTGATTTGGATTAAGAGACGTACCATCCGAAGTATCAGCTGCTAGTTTAGTTATCCGAGATAGCAGACTCTAGACATCGGAGGTATATTATTTTCTTTTATATATTCAGAAATTTTGTACAGTACTACTTAAATTCGAAATGCAATACTGGGAATGTAACTTTGATATGGAAATAATAAAATATTCATGTTTCAGGATATTGTATTGTAAATGAAAGTACTATTTAGTACGATAGTTATTATTTTACTGTAAGCATCACAGACAGCCCAACCGGTAAAAAGAGTATGAATTATGAATAAATATACTGAAAAATGTACACTCAGACCGTTACAGTTTTAATGGTATCAGAGTAGGGTTGGTCTGATGTTTAGTGATATTTAAAATAAAAATATGAATAGTAAACATTCCCTGTAGTACTGTATAATCTGAATGTATAATAGAAATACTAATGAAAAGTGAAATAAATGAAATTGTGGTGCAGATATGAGTGGAAGAAGGGTGACCCACTCAGTTAGAGGTAGAGGTAGAGGTAGAGGTAGGGTGGCACAGACTCCGAAGCCGCAGATACCAAAGCCAGCACCGGAGCCCGCCCCAAGACCTGCTTATCCTCAGCAGCCCGAGAGTTCAAGTGATCGGATGAATAGGATGGAGAGGATGTTGACAAATTTTATGGCTATGTATGAGGCTGATAAAGCTGCATATAAGGCGGAGAGAGAAAGAGTAGCAGCTCCTGCAGCCCCTATAATAGCACCAGCTCTACCACAGCCGGCACCAGTTATACCCGAGCCTCAGCCTATTCCACCACCGGCACCTCAACCACAGCCATTAACTCAGCCGCCTCGAGATGTGGAGTCATATTATGATGTCACCCTGGTACGGTCATTCAGGAAGTTAGATCCACCGAAGTTTAAGGGTGCTAGAGATCCGTTGGCGGCAGAGCAGTGGGTTATTGCTATAGAGAAATTATTTCGGATTTTGAGGTGTACGGAGACTGAGAGGACAGGTCTAGCAGTGTTCCAGTTGACAGATGATACGGAGCACTGGTCGAAGGCCACCCAGACAGTATTATTCTCCCAGCATCAGAAGATCACTTGGGATATTTTTGTGGATGCTTTTAGGCGTAGATATATTCCCGATACTGCTCAGCAGAAGTTACAGCAAGAGTTTATGGATTTGATTCAGGGTAGTATGGTTGTAGATGAGTATGAGGCTAAGTTCATTACTCTGAGTCGATTTGATCCACAGACCAGCGTTAATGAGAGGTATAAGATAAAGAGATTTAAGGCTGGTTTGAGACCCTCCATCAGATCGAAGCTAGCCTCGTTCGATATTTTGACATATGATGAGATGGTACGACGGGCTCAGCTATGTGAGAGGGATTTCGAGCAGTATCATACAGAGGCTGGGAGTAAGTGTAAGAGTAAAGGTAAGAGTAAATTTAGGAGGTTTTTGGAGGATAGACAGAGTAGGGAGCAGCCTAAGAGGACTAGACCTACGGGCATACAGATTACTGAGGGCTGATTTACTAGATCAGCAGCTTCTACTCCTGCTACTAGCCTCATTTCTACTCAGAGGAGTCCTGCGACCAAATGTAGGCATTGTGGTAGGTCGCATGGTTCACGCCACTGTTACTTACTGTCTAAGGCATGTTTTTGGTGTGGAAAGACGGGGCATATGGTTAGAGATTGCCCGATGCTTAAGGAGTCTACTGCTTCCACTGTTCCTCCTACAGTACCTCACATTCAGGTAGCGACAGCTCCAAGTGGATCGGAGAAGGCGACACCCTCACAGCCAAGGCGGGCGGCAGCCGCTGAGAAGGGGAAGCAGGCTGTGACACAGGGACGGGTGTACGCATTGGATCAGAAGACTGCCGACGCTTCAGCGGATGTGATTAAAGGTAAAATTTATCTTTTTGACATTCTGGTAATTGCCTTATTTGATCCGGGTTCTACACATTCGTTCTTATCACCTGCATGTGCTAACAGGATCCCAGTAGAACCGAAGTTATTAAAGTGTACTTTGCAAGTAAACACTCCGTTTAGAGAATCACAGTTGACCAATACTGTATATAGGAATTGTAAAATAACGGTAGGAGAGAAGGTTATGACAGCTGACCTAATTGTATTGAATATGTACGATTTTGATGTCATTTTGGGTATGGACTGGTTAGCTGTAAACAATGTCAGTTTAGATTGTACCACTAAGTTCATTACCTTCTCTCAGCCTGAAAAGTACATTGTAAAATTATTTGTAAATTAATAAAAGTATGTGAATATTTGTTTATGGAATATGATGTATACTGAAGTGTGGTTGTGTATGGATGTTTATGAAGGTTATATTGCTAGTGTGGATGACGTAGAGAAAGAATGTCCAGAGATTCAGGAGATTCCTGTGATTAGGGACTTTTCGAACATATTTCCAGAGGACTTACCAGGGTTACCACCGGATCGAGAGACAGAGTTTACGATTGATTTGGTACCTGGTACAGAGTCGATTTCTAGACCCCCATTTCGGATGGTATTGACTGAGTTAGAGGAGCTTAAGAAGCAGCTCCAGGAGCTATTGGATAAGGGATTTATACGTCCCAGTGTGTCACCGTGGGGAGCTCCAGTATTGTTTGTCCGGAAGAAGGATGGTAGTCTCCGGTTGTGTATAGATTATCAGATGCTGAATCGGGCTACCATTAAGAATAAATATCCCTTGCCAAGGATTGATGATTTATTTGATCAGCTCAGGGGTGTACAGGTGTTTTCTAAGATAGATCTTCGATCAGGCTACCACCAGTTGAAGATTAAGGAGTCGGATGTGCACAAGACAGCATTTTGAACTCGTTATGGTCACTATGAGTTCTTGGTGATGCCTTTTGGGTTGACTAATGCCCCTGCAACCTTTATGAGTATGATGAATGAGGTATTTCATCCGTTTTTGGATAGATTTGTGATAGTGTTTATCGATGACATCCTGATTTATTCTAAGACTCCAGAGGAGCATGAGCAGCATTTATAGATTGTTTTACAGACCCTCAGGGACCGGAGATTGTATGCTAAGCTCAGTAAGTGTGAGTTCTGGCTTGACTATATTATATTTCTCGGACATGTAGTGTCGAAGGACGGGATGTCAGTTGATCCGTCCAAGATTGAGGCCATTGTTCAGTAGGAGAGGCCTAGCACGGTTACCGAGATACGGAGTTTCTTAGGTCTTGCCGGATATTATCGCAGGTTTGTGGAGGGATTTTCTAGACTTGCTACTCCATTAACACGACTCACATGTAAGGATGTGAAGTTCGAGTGGAATGACGTGTGTGAGCGTAGTTTTCTTGAGCTTAAGAGGAGATTGACTACTGCCCCCGTATTAGCACTTTCTAGCGGATCGGGTGGATTTATGGTGTATACTGATGCGTCCTCTCAGGGATTAGGTTGTGTGCTCATGCAGCACGATCGAGATATAGCCTATGGTTCTCGACAGTTGAAGGATCATGAGTTGAAGATTTGGCGGCATTATTTGTACGGGGAGAAGTTTCAGGTGTATACAGACTATAAGAGTCTGAAGTATTTATTCTCGCAGCGAGAGTTGAACATGAGGCAGCGACGATGGATGGAGCTGCTAAAGGACTACGATTGCGAGATTTGGTATCACCCGGGTAAGGCTAATGTAGTAGCTGACGCACTGAGCCGTAAACAGGCTGGCATGATTTCTTACATGATGATCAGGGAGCATGATTTGATAGAGCAGTTTTCTAGCCTCAACTTGATGGTTATTTCCTCTGACCAGTATGGATTTACGGCTAGTTTTCATATAGAGCCGGATTTGATAGATCGAATCAAGGAATCTCAGAGGAGTGATGATTATTGCATCGGGGTTGCTAGTCAGATTCAGATGGGAGTTGAGTCAGATTTTAAGATTGGCACCGATGGGATACTGAGGTTTAGAGGTCGGATATGTGTTCCTGGTGATCAGCAGATTAGAGATCTGATTTTATCAGAGGCCTATACCTCCAGATATACGTTACATCCGGGTAGTACTAAGATGTACCAAAATCTCTGGAGAGTATATTGGTGGCCTAAGATGAAGAAAGACATCGCTGATTTTGTTGTTAGATGTCTGACATGTCAGTAGATTAAGATTGAGCATCAAAAGTCGACAGGTATGCTTCGACCATTATCGATTCCTACTTGGAAATGGGAGCATGTTACCATGGATTTTATTATGGGATTACCACGGACCCGGAAGGGATATGATGCTATTTGGGTGATAGTTGACAGATTGACGAAGTCTGCTCATTTCTTGGCCATGAGATCTACTGATTCAGTGAGTGCCTTAGCCGATTTGTATGTCAGGGAGATTGTAAGGTTACATGGTGTTCCAGTGAACATCACATCTGATAGGGACTCTCGCTTCACATCTCATTTCTAGGAGAGATTTCAGGAAGCTATGGGATCCTGGCTGAATTTTAGCACCACTTTCTACCCTCAAACTGATGGACAGTCCGAGCGTACGATACAGACGCTCGAGGATATGTTGAGAGCGTGTGTACTGGATTTTAGAGGCTCCTGGGATGATCATTTACCCTTGGCAGAGTTTGCGTATAATAATAGCTACCATATGAGTATCGGTATAGCACCTTATGAGGCTCTGTATGGCAACGATGTAGATCCCCAATAGCATGGGAAGAAGTAGGGGATCGTAAGCTATTAGCTCTTGATTTGGTCGAGTAGGCTTCTCGTGATGTACAAGTGATTTGTGAGAGGTTGAGAATGGCTCAGAGTCGGTAGAAGAGTTATGCAGATACTAGACGCCGACCATTAGAGTTTTTAGCGGGTGATTATGTGTTCTTGAAAGTCTCACCCTCCAAAGGCATTATAAGATTCGGGAAGAGAGGAAAGTTGAGTCCTCGATATATCGAGCCATTTGAGATCTTAGATCGAGTGGGAGATGTGGCATATTGATTAGCACTACCACCAGAGTTGTCAGGAGTGCATAACGTATTCCATGTTTCGATGTTGAGGAAGTATCATCTAGATCCTTCTTACGTAATTCGACATGAGCCACTGGAGATTAGAGAGGATATGAGTTACGTTGAGAGACCAATGCAGATCTTGGATAGGAAAGATAAGGTATTGCGATCTAAGACCATTCCTTTAGTTAAGGTGCTCTGGCAGTATCACACTGAGGAGGAGGCTACATGGGAGTTGGAGAGCCTTATGCGTGAGAAGTATCCAGAGTTTTTCAATGACAGGTCCAGGTTAAATTTGGAGGACCAAATTTCTTAAGGAGGGGAGAAATGTGAGACTTGGTAGTTTATGATTATTGTATATCATATTGTAAACAATTAACAACCGGAATTAAATTCATTTGTACAAATAAATAAATAGTGAAGATGAGATTTCACTTCACATTTTGGAATTTAAATTTCATATGATACATATGAAGTAGAATAAATATTTATGAGATAAATAGAAAGCGTAGATTAAAAGAAAAGAAGTGAGTTAACAATCAAGAATAAAGTAAATTAGTATAGGATAAAATAGCTAATCAAATAAGACCAAGAGAGGTTAAGAAATATGGAGTACACGTGAAACACAACAAAATCTTTGTTTTGTTGAGTTCAGCTGGAAATAATTTCAAGGAATAGAATTCAAGTCATGCATAAAATATATATATATATATAATAAAGTCAAGATTTGCATATAACATGAAGACCAAGAAACTCATGTGTGAAAGTCTTGAAAGAGATATGTAAAGAAGTCAAGAAAGGTGGCTGTACAAGTGAATTCACGCCACTTCCTTCTATGCAAGACAACTTTGGTTCAGCCTTGAAAGGTTGAAGAATCTGCTTTTTTTGGTATAAATGGATAAGGAAGTAACAATTAAAAATAAGAAATTGTAAGTACATATATTGGAGTCTTATTGGATGGAAATAAGAGAAGAGAAGAAATCAATTAAGGCTAATCGGTCAACACGCCAACTTGTTGTTTTAATTGCAAACTTTGTAGCTTTTGTAAAGGCTGCCGAGATCATCAATTCATGGTAAAAGAATTATGAAAAGAAACATGAAAAATAATATATTAAGTGACTGGAAATTTTGGCTGAAGTACAAAGATAAAAACAAAAGAAAAAGGTGATAAAAATCGTGTAAAAGGATACTCCTTTACGCCACCTTAAGCTGCATTTTCTTCATGCATTAAATGGATTATTAATGCAATGAATGATGAAGAAATACTATAAAATGATAGGTGGATTTGTAAAATTAATTTAATTGGATAAAGAAGGAGTAAAGAAGTAAGAAAGACTCGGCTAGATTTTCTTCACCACCGAAACTTTCCTAGCTACGAGAACCATATTTTGTTTCTTCTCTGTTCTGCTTCTTTACTTCGGCTTACTTAAGAAAAGAATTCAACAATCTCATAGATTAGAATCCTAAACACTTAAACCTCACCTTTAAACTTTAGTTAAAGCTTGGAATTCATCAAGGAATAATCAAAAGAAGTTGACGTAGAAGAGAAACAAAATAGAATACAAATTCTGTTTTAGAAATACAAATTAACCAAGGTGAGATTTGATGATTTCTTAAGATTTATTGATATTAATCTATGATTTCAAGTATGAGAAGCATGATTATAGTCTTGCTTTTGATATATTCTTGTTGAATCATAGAAATAGAATGAATTCATGTTTTGAGATAGATGAAGAATAAGATGGAAATTGAGCTGGAATTTTAGTTTGATGATGTAAATTAACTATAGGAAAATTAGATAGATAGAGGAAGAATTTAGAAATTTGGAGTATGATGAAAAGAAGATTTTGGTTAAGGAGGAGATTTCGGTTGAATAAAGAAAGAAAGAAGCATTTAAAAGCTTCATACAAGAGAATAAGAAAATGATGTTCACGTAGAGAAGCAATAAATTGCAAAATGAAGAAATAGATACCATGTTGAAAAGTCAACAATAATGGCCATGAGAGGTTCGGCCATGACCATTTGAGACTCCATGATAGGCTGAAAATTGAGTATCTTAGTAGAGAATAATTGTAGAAATTAAAAGGAAATTTCCGGTGAAATCAAAACCGAGAAAGAAACTAGAATGAATAAATTAAGTTATAACACTAGTATAATTATACTGGTTGTAATTATTTTATGGCATTAGAGGCTGCATTAAATGAATGTTAGTAGTTTAAAAATAAGAAGAAAATTATTAATAATTTTCGATAAAATTATTTTGCAGCCCGAGTAGACGGATTTCGGTTAGCACTACCAGGACGATCGTCTGCATAAAACCGGTAAGGGGGAAGTGTGTGAGTTGTAGGGATATGATGATATGCATGTTTTAAGAAGTTAAATCTTGTGAAATTAATGGAAGTATGAATTATTTTAAAACATGCATAAATTGGAGATAAGTCGACTGGTTTATAACTGTAATTTTATGCATGAGGTTAAGAATCCGTGGGTACTATGCTATCAGAAACTTTCTAATAATTATTCTAAAATATTATCAATATTTTAGAAATATGTAAATGATTTAAATGAGAATTTTAAAGATAAATTCCATAACTTTTCCATAAGATGGGATTTATGAGAAAATATGAAGTATTTAAATATTCATGTTTTATATATTCAATTAAGTGAGAATTTGAATTATGTTATATTATATTAAATATTCAAAATTGAATATTTATGTGTTTTCTCACTTTAGCATGAATATTTACCGATTGAATTACAGGGTACGAAAATGAGAATAATACCTTTTTGGAATTATTATTTATTGAAATGATTTAAATTCATAAATGTGTTTCCTTAAAGGTATTTTGAGATATAAATATGATTTTGAGACTTTAGGCCCCGAGATTTATGCTTTACTGTTATACTATATTGTTCACGTGGCTGATAGACCCGCCAAGTCATCAGCAGTCCCAGTGTCGCCTGGCAAGTGTACATCGAGGACGCCCATAGACTGTGGCCATAGATCTAAATTGTTTACTATTACTGTATTCCTTCGAGAATGATTAAAGCATGACATGATTTAGAGTGATGCCTAGTCTCAACCCACTGTTACTGAATATTGTTTACTGAATACTGTTAACCGTACACTGTTTACTAAATACTGTTTACCGTACACTGTTTACTGAATACTGTTTACTGAATACTGTTTACCATACACTGTTTACTGAATATTGTTTACTGAAATTACTGATTTGAAACTGTATTGATGTGAAAGGAAATAAATGATTATTTCTAATTTTAATTTATGGAAGAAGGAATATCATATTATTTTATAAGTATGAATTGGGAATTACTCCCTATAGTCGCTCTGGGTTTCCGGGACACGACAGGTATTTCAAAATACCTCTCATACTCTATCAGGATTTCCTGGCCGACTATAGTATCTTTCCTATTTGTACTTAGTACTCTTATAGGAAATATATCGATTTACAGCATATAGATTCATTATATCAAGCAGCATACAACTCCTTTACTGAGCACGTGGTTCGCTCACCCCTTCAATTTCACTCTGTTAGCTTTAAATTGACAAGTATTTTGCAATGACAAAATTTTAGTAAGCTTAAAAATGATTTTTCTAAGTAAATTTGCTTTGAATGAACTCAAAGATAGAAAATATTTTAAACAAGTTTTGAAGTGTGATTTCAACTGAAAAAGTCAGTAAATACTCTTAAGAAAAGTGCTAGAAGTTTTTGAACTGACTTAGAATCACAAACAACCATAAACTATCTCAAATTGCAGTTAAAGACGTGCAGGAAGGCATTCTGGATAAAAAGGATCAATCCCTTTGGAAAACGGATCGATCCCATTTTGGCAGTAAGGTGGACAAGCTCCAGGAACAAGTTGGAATAGGTTCTGGATAAAAAGGATCGATCCCTTTGGTAAAGGGATCGATCCCTTTGCACGAGACCTGCAGTAACGGCTAGTTTTTGAGGGTTTCAACGGGAAGAAATGCATTAAATGCTTCACCAACTGTTCCATTCGTTTGGTGGGTTATAAATAGAAGCATTTATGAAGTTTGAAGCAAGAACAAGCACTCCAAAGTATTCAAGCTTCGAGAGAGAAACTGAAATCTGAAAATCTTTATTGTAACTCCATTTTGTGAGATTGTTTTCTGTGTTCTTCACCCATTCACTGAAAAAATCAGATATTCAAAGGGGTGAGCTATCCTTGTAAGGTCTGATATTGTAGAGTGTGGGAATACTACAAGGGTAGAGGATTAGAAGGAGATTTCTAAAGTCTCAAGAGAAATTGTAAGAGGTCTTGCCACACCTTCAAGTGGTTTGTAAGCATTCTCAAGGAAGAGGTGAATCAAAACCTTGACAAGGAGTTCAAGGAGAGAGGACGTAGGCAAGAGATTGGCCGAACCTCTATAAAACTTGTGTTTGCTTCTCTTTCCCTTACTCTTATTTACTGCATTTATTTCATTTTTGCTTATTTGACTTTGATTGTGCATTAAGAGTTAGGAAAATTAGAAATAACTAGAAAAATCGATTCACCCCCCTCTCGGTAGAGCCAACAATTGGTATCAGAGCTTGGGCTTGAGAGTGACTTAGATTAACATCTATCGAGTATAAACGATCACTAATGGCTCAAACTAGTTTGCTACACCTTTGGTAGGAGAGGGACACTCTACGGTTAGACCTCCACTCTTTAATGGTGAAAACTTTGCTTATTGGAAGACTAGAATGATGCTATTTATTCAAGCTAATGATTATGAAGTATGGAGAGTTATTGTTAAAGGTCCCCTTATCCTTATTAAGAAAGTGGATGGAACGGATGTGCCTAAGAAAGAAGATGAATGGGATACTAATGATATTAGGATGGCACAACTTAATGCTAAAGCAATGCACACACTCTTTTGTGCATTAGGACCAAATGAGTATAATCGAGTGTCACAATGTGAGAATGCTAAACAAGTTTGGGATAAACTAGCTATCACACATGAGGGAACCACACAAGTCAAAGAAACCAAAGTAGGCATGCTCACACAAGACTATGAACTATTTAGAATGAAGAATGATGAGTCAATTAGTGACATGTTTACTATGTTTACGGACATAATAAATGGTCTTAAAGCTTTAGGGAAGACGTACTCTAATGTAGAGATGGTGAAAAAGATTCTCAATAGCTTACCCAAATCATGGGAAGCTAAAGTCACTGCTATTGAGGAATCCAAGGACCCTCATACACTCTCATTAGATGAACTTATGGGATCCTTGCTCACTTATGAGATGAAAATTAAGAGAAATCAAGTTCCCCCAAAGAAAGTTGGAGTAGCACTAAAATCCACCACAAGTGAGGAATCAAAAGATGATCGTGATGTAAGTGGTGATGAAGAAGATTTAGAAATGGCCATGTTCGCCAAGAGGTTCAATAAATTCATGAGGATGAGAGCTAGTGGAAACTCTAGGAGACCCCCTAGGAGAGAGTTAAATAGAGGTGAAACTAGTAGGAAAGATAAGGACCAAATTATATGTTATGAATGCAAAAAACCTAGCCATATTAAATTTGATTGTCCTTTGTATAGGAACCAAAATGAAAAGAAACAAAAGAAGAAAGCAATGGTGGCTACTTGGAGTGATAGTGACTCCTCCGATGAAGAGAATGTGGAAGATGAAGTAGCTAACCTTTGCTTCATGGCTTTTGAAGATGAGAAGGTAACTTCTAACTTGCTAGATACCCATGAATACACTTTTGATGAATTACAAGATGCATTTGATGAATTGGCCAATAAATTTGAATGCATGAACTTGAAATATAAGAAAATGATCTCTAAGTTGAAAAAGGAAAATGAAATGCTTGTGAATGTTAAGATAGAATGTGAGAAGAAATTAGAAAATGCTAATCTAGAAATTGAAAAATTAAATAAGAAGAACACTAATTTGCATAACTCCTTTTCTAGATTTTACATGGGTCAACAAAAACTTGATCAAATGCTAGAAACTCAAAGAGCATTCTTTGATAGAGAAGGGTTAGGCTATAATGCATCTAACAAAGAGACTTATCTTAAAAACTTCCTAGTTAAAGATAGAAAATTTGCTTTGTGCCCATTATGTAACAAACTAGGACATTCTTCACAAGCATGCACTTCTAGGAAGACCATAATTAGAGGAAAAATGGCTATCAAGATTTGGGTGCCTAAACATGTTTTGAATTCAAATGATGAGTCTTTAAAGTTGAAATGGATCCCTAAAGGATCAAAAATTATTAATACTAACTCTCAAGGACCCAAGAAAATTTGGGTACCTAAGATGAAAGCTTGATGTGTTTGTAGGAGGAAGAGTATTGCTACAAGGCTAAGTCCAAGGAGCATTGGTACCTTGATAGTGGATGCTCTAGACACATGATGGGAGACAAGAGCCAATTCAAGTACTTAAAGCACAAAAGTGGTGGAGAGGTCAAGTTTGGAGACAACTCCAAAGGACAAATTGAAGGAATTGGCTCCATTGGTAACTCTTCCTCAACCATTGAAAATGTTTTGTATGTTAGAGGCTTGAAACATAACTTGCTTAGTATTAGTCAATTGTGTGATAAGGGATTTAAAGTTATGTTTGATGGTTTGTGTTGCAATGTTGTTAATGCCAAATCTAATCAAATTGTGTTTATTGGACATAGACAAGGAAATATTTATATTGTGGATTTAAATGAACTTAATAGCAAAAATGTATGCTTTATGGCTACTAGAGAAGATGAACATTGGTTATGGCATAGAAGACTGGGCCATGCTAGCATGCATGTTTTGTCAAAGTTAGCCAAAAGAGACTTAGTAGTAGGATTGCCTAAGCTTCAATTTGAAAATGACAAAGTTTGTGAGGCATGTGTAAGAGGAAAACACAAAAGAATTTCATTTAAACCTAAGAAGTGTGTCACTACCTCTAGATCACTTCAACTTCTTCACTTAGATCTTTTTGGACCAACTAGGACAACTAGTTTAGGAGGTAAACACTCTGGATTTGTGATAGTTGATGATTACACTAGGTTTACTTGGGTGTTCTTTTTAAGTGTTAAAAATGAGGCCTTAGAAAAATTCACTATTTTCTCAAAACTTGTTCAAAATGAAAAAGGTTACTCTATTTCAAGTATTAGAAGTGATCATGGAAAAGAATTTGAAAATCTTGGTTTTGATATATTTTGCAATGAAAATGGTATTAGCCACAATTTTTCAGCTCCTAGAACTCCTCAACAAAATGGGGTAGTTGAAAGGAGAAATAGAACCTTAGAAGAAATGGCTAGAACCATGCTTTGTGAAAATAACTTACCTAAATATTTTTGGGCTGAAGCAGTAAACACCTCTTGCTATGTTATAAATAGAGCTATGGTAAGGCCTATTTTAAAGAAAACTCCTTTTGAGCTTTATAAAGGAAAAAGGCCTAACATAAGTTATTTTCACCCATTTGGATGTAAATGTTTTGTTTAAAACAATGGTAAAGATAACCTAGGAAAATTTGATGCTAAAAGTGACGAAGGTATTTTTCTTGGTTATTCTTTAAATTCTAAGGCTTATAGAATTTTCAATAAAAGAACACTTGTTGTAGAAGAGTCAATACATGTAATTTTTGATGAATCAAATATTTCTGGTAGAACCAATCTTGATGATGAAGTGGAGATTTTTGATGAACCTATAGTTGACCCATCTCAAGATAAGGATGTTAGGGAATAATTAGAAGATCTTACTATTAACAAGAATGAGGAGTCCATGGAACAAGAAATAATTGAGAAGGAATCTAGGTGTCCTAGAGAACTTGGATATGTGAAAGATAATGATATTGTTGGAGATCCTACCATTGGAGTTAGGACTAGGTCAACCTATAGAAACATATGTCAACATGTAGCCTTTGTGTCACAATTTGAGCCAAAGAAAGTGGATGAGGCTTTGAATGATGAAAATTGGATTATGGCCATGCAAGAAGAATTAAATCAATTTGAAAGAAGCAAAGTGTGGACATTAGTAGAAAGACCTAAAGATTATCCCATCATTGGAACCAAATGGATATTCAAGAATAAGATGGATGAAAATAGCATTATTGTTAGAAATAAGGCTAGGTTAGTGGCTCAAGGCTATAGACAAGAAGAAGGGATTAACTATGATGAAACCTATGCTCCGGTAGCTAGATTAGAAGCCATTAGGATGCTACTTGCTTTTGCATGCTACAAGGATTTTAAGTTATATCAAATGGATGTGAAAAGTGCTTTCTTAAATGGTTATATAAATGAAGAAGTTTATGTTGAGCAACCTCCCGGTTTTGAAAATCCAAAATTTCCTAACCATGTTTTCAAACTTTCAAAAGCCTTATATGGATTAAAACAAGCTCCTAGAGCTTGGTATGAAAGACTTTCAAAGTTTTTAATCGAAAAAGGTTTTACAAGAGGAAAGGTAGACACAACCTTGTTTATTCAATCTAAGGATCATGACTTATTAGTAGTTCAAATTTATGTAGATGATATCATTTTTGGATCTACAAATGAGTCATTGTGCAAAAATTTCTCTAAACTAATGCAAGGTGAATTTGAAATGAGTATGATGGGAGAATTCACCTTCTTTCTAGGACTTCAAGTTAAACAATGCAAAGAAGGTATTTTCATAAATCAAGCTAAATACACTAAAGATTTGCTCAAAAGATTTGGAATGGATGAGTCTAAACCGTTCTCTACACCTATGAGCACAAATATTAAGCTTGATAAGGATGAAGGAGGAAAATGTGTAGACACTAAACTATATAGGTCTATGATTGGCTCATTGCTATATTTAACTGCTAGTAGACCCGATATAATGTTTAGTGTATGCTTGTGTGCTAGATTTCAGTCATCCCCTAGAGAATCACACCTACAAGCAGTAAAAAGAATCCTTAGATACCTCAAAGACACTTCCTTCTTAAGACTTTGGTATCCTAAAGATTCTAGACTAGATCTCCATGCTTATTCCGATGCGGATTTTGGTGGATGCAAAGTGGATAGGAAAAGCACATCGGGAACATGCCAATTCTTAGGAAGTAGGCTCATCTCATGGTTCTCTAAGAAACAAAATAGTAAAGCTCAATCCACAACCGAGGCTGAATATATAGCTTCCGGAAGTTGCTGTGCTCAAGTTTTATGGATTAAGCAACAAATGAGAGACTATGGAATAGAAATGAACCAAGTTCCCATTAGGTGTGACAACACTAGTGCCATCAATCCTACAAAAAATCCCATCCAACACTATAGAACCAAGCACATTAAGATTAGACATCATTTTATATGAGATCATGTGCAAAAAGGAGACATAATTCTAGAGTATGTGGACACCTTGCGCCAATTAGCTGATATTTTCACAAAGCCCTTGGACAAGGAGAGATTTTGCACTCTTAGAGGTGAATTAGGCATTATGAATGCTCCTTGAATTGATTTGATGTTGAATGAATGACTTAAGTTGGTTTGGTATGATTGCAAGAAAGAAATTTGGAGAATATCATTTCCACTTGCAATTCATAACCTCAACTTGCCATGTTACTGTTCATGATCTTAGACTTTGAGGTTGAATTGTTGAATTATGTGTGCTTTGATTATGTTAAATTCTCTTCACTAGCCAAAAACCTATTTCTGATGGTTAAGACAGGTTCACAATCATGTTCACTTAGTTTTCAAAGCTGTTTAGCATATTCTCAGCATTTTTCTGCAACTTTCTGCATTTTCCTGCACTTTTTCTGCAGTTTTTCGAAATCATTTCATGCATCTCAAGTGGACTCATTCAGATCTTGCGTTTAAGATGGTAAAAATGCATCACTTTCATTGTTTTCAAATCATTTTTATGCATCATGAATGAGGCAAGTGACTAAGGAGTCAATACTTCTTCAAATTGGATTGATTCCCAAGTCATTGAAGCCTAAAATTCTGGGTTTTGAATATGAGGGATCGATCCCTTTTACAATGGGATCGATCTGTTTATTCCAGAATGGGCAGGCGTACACACTGCCAAAAACGGATCGATCCCATCCTTAAAGGGATCGATCCCTTCGGGCAAACCTTCACGCGTGCCCTTGTTAAAACGTCGGAATTTCCCTCTTTTTCACTATTCCTCTTCCCCAACGTCTGCAAGCATTCCCCCTTCTCCATTCCTCTTCTCAAAACCTTCAAGATCTCACTTATTTCTACACCAAATCACTTCATTCCTTCACCAATCTTCCTCATTTCTTTCTCTTTTTCATTTCCCCTCCTCATTTCCTAACAAACTCTTTTCTTTTCTTCTCTTCCTTCTTCCTCCACACCATGGTTACTATTCACCCAACATTTCAATTGTAAGTATTTTTTTTACTCATTTTCATCAATTTTTCTTGCATTTCACGTTTGTTTCCTCATATCTTGTCTACCCATTTGCATATTTTACATCCATTTCCTCTCCATCTAGGTTTTCACTTCATTTGGCACTTGTCTTTTTCTAGGATTTACACTTAGCATATTTGTAGTTGTTCATCCGAATTTCCTTGTTATAATAGTTTAATTGCATCTTGGGTTGTGGCTCTCAGCTGTTGGTTAGGGTCATTTCTCCCTATACTCCTATCAATCCTCACTCAAACTAGTGCCCATCACCTGTTCGACAAAACTCCTCTTAGAAATTTCCCACATCATTCTTCCTCCACATGGCTCCCAAAGTCAAACATGCTGTCTCTCAAAAACGATCTCATCCCTCCTCTTCCTCCATCTCCATTCCAACCGCCTTTAATCGTTGTTTTAGGAATGCGGAGGAGAAAAACCGTTATCATGCCCTCTTTGCCCATATGCGTGTCAAGCACTGTCGTCCCATTGATTTCGGTTTCTTGGAATCAATTCAGTTTCCCTACTTGGCCAAACTTGACGCCTTTTCTTGGACTTATTTTCTCAAAATCAACACTCCAGTTCCATTGAACATCATTTGAGCTTTCTTTTCCAATGCCAAAGTTATATATTCGCCTAATGACCCATGTAAGGCGGTGGGAATTCAATCGTTTGTTATGGGTCGGGATGTTGAAATCACCAAATATTCTCTCTCCCGTGCCTTTCGAATTTCGGAGCATGGTCTTGTACGCGAAAATGTCAACGTCCCATTAGAATTCAATATCGTCAATGACCGTGCGGGTGACCTTCCCATCTTTGCTCGCCTTCTCCATATCATCATCTCTTGGAATCTTCGCCCACTTGGCACCAAATATTCCCAACTCCGGAGACTTGATCGTTTTTGGCTTCATCACATTCACTCACCTGATGGCGATCGACCGGATCTTCTTCATTTCATTCTCCACGATTGGATAAAGATTATTCTTGGCAAAGTTCAGACAATTGTCTTTCCCCAACCACTTGCTTTCTACCTCCTCGATTACGGCATCGACTGTTCGTGTGAGCCTGGTGTCCTTTCCGAGGCAGGCAACACCATCAACCTTGCTACTTTACATAATCTTGGCTGGTACTCTCGTCAGTAAGGTGATACCATAGTATAGGAAAAGGCCCATGGTGCTCCAGCATCTCCCAGATATGACCCGGAAGAAGGAGACGATGAAGGCGACGACGAAGAGACAGCTCCTACTGCAGCCACATCTTCAGCCCCATCAGACTCGACCTCGGTCTCTCTTGACCAGATCATGCTATCGCTTCAAAACCTACAGGCCACCGTTACTCAACGCTTTGATTATGTCGACGCTCGCCTCAACACCATGGAGGCTACGCAGGCTGCCTTATTTGATGAAGTCCAAGACATCCAGATGCAGCATGAGGACTTCGTGGATCAGTATCATAAGACATTTCCCAGGCGTTGATTTTGGTCTTTTTGTGTAGGGTGTACATTTATCTTGTTATGCTTCGATGTTTGAACTTCTGTGCTATGTTTGTTGCACTTCACAGCCCGCCTTTGTCTTTGTGAGCTTTGTTAGATGTTTGAACCTCTGTAATATGGCATGTTCTATATATTTCTGGTTATCATTCTGCCATGGTTTGTCTCTATTCTTCGATATCTCTCATTAACCTATTGCTTTAAATTGACTAACCATTTCTCCATGTTTCTTATTATTGTTGAAGGGAAGTATACCATTTTTTTGCTATGACAAAAAGGGGGAGAATTAATGTGATAAATTAATCTTGGTACTTAAAGAGGAAGCTAATTTTGAGGGGGAGCAAATATTAAGGGGGAGCATTATTTTCAAAAATTTGAGCAATCTTATTTCCTAAGCAAATTTACCTTAAGTTTTGTCATATCAAAAAGGGGGAGATTGTTAGCTTTAAATTGACAAGTATTTTGAAATGACAAAATTCAAGTAAGCTTAAAAATGATTTTTCTAAGTAAATTTGCTTTGAATGAACTCAAAGATAGAAAATATTTTAAACAAGTTTTGAAGTGTGATTTCAATTGAAAAAGTCAGTAAATACTCTTAAGAAAAGTGCTAGAAGTTTTTGAACTGACTTAGAATCACAAACAACCATAAACTATCTCAAATTGCAGTTAAAGACGTGCAGGAAGGCATTCTGGATAAAAAGGATCGATCCTTTTGGAAAACAGATCGATCCCATTTTGGCAGTAAGGTGGACAAGCTCCAGGAACAAGTTGGAATAGGTTCTGGATAAAAAGGATCGATCCCTTTGGTAAAGGGATCGATCCCTTTGCACGAGACCTGCAGTAACGGCTAGTTTTTGAGGGTTTCAATGGGAAGAAATGCATTAAATGCTTCACCAACTGTTTCATTCGTTTGGTGGGTTATAAATAGAAGCATTTATGAAGTTTGAAGCAAGAACAAGCATTCCAAAGTATTCAAGCTTCAAGAGAGAAACCGAAATCTGAAAATCTTTATTGTAACTCCATTTTGTGAGATTGTTTTCTGTGTTCTTCACCCATTCACTGAAAAAATCAGATATTCAAAGGGGTGAGCTATCCTTGTAAGGTCTGATATTGTAGAGTGTGGGAATACTACAAGGGTAGAGGATTAGAAGGAGATTTCTAAAGTCTCAAGAGAAATTGTAAGAGGTCTTGCCACACCTTCAAGTGGTTTGTAAGCATTCTTATGGAAGAGGTGAATCAAAACCTTGACAAGGAGTTCAAGGAGAGAGGACGTAGGCAAGAGATTGGCCGAACCTCTATAAAACTTGTGTTTGCTTCTCTTTCCCTTACGCTTATTTACTGCATTTATTTCATTGTTGCTTATTTGACTTTGATTGTGCATTAAGAGTTAGGAAAATTAGAAGTAACTAGAAAAACCGATTCACCCCCTCCCCTCTCAGTAGAGCCAACACACTCCACAGGAATTGATTTGGATTAAGAGACGTACCATCCGAAGCATCGGCTGCTAGTTCGGTTATCCGAGATAGCAGACTCTAGACATCGGAGGTATATTATTTTCTTTTATATATTCAGAAATTTTGTACAGTACTACTTAAATTTGGAATGCAATACTGGGAATGTAACTCTGATATGGAAATAATAAAATATTCATGTTTCGGGATATTGTACTGTAAATGAAAGTACTATTTAGTACGATAGTTATTATTTTACTGTAAGCATCACAGACAGCCCAACCGGTAAAAAGAGTATGAATTATGAATAAATATACTGAAAAATGTACACTCAGACCATTACATTTTCCGGCCAAATTTACTGGGTTCAAGCTATGAGGGATCGATCCCCTTCATCATGGGATCGATCCTATTACTCCCTAATGGGTTATCAAGCATTCTGCCTAGAAGGGATCGATCCCCTTGGGCCATAATGCAAAATCTGGGTTATTTAAAACGTCGGCCTCCACTTATTTTTCCACTATTCATCTTCCCTCTCACGCGTAACCCCATTCCACCATTTCCTCACATCCAAACTTCCAAATCTCACTCATTCCTCAGCCAAATCACTCCGTTTCTTCACCATTCTTCATTATTTTTGTCATCCCTTCCACTTCCCATCATCGTTTTTCTTTAAAACTTCATTTTTTTCTCCTTTTGGTTTTCCTCCAACGCCATACCCATCATTGACGCCCAACATATCAATTGTAAGTGTTTCTTCATCAATTTCCATCATTTATCTTGCATTTTTCGCTTCTTTCATCATATTTTCCAACCCATTTCCATTTCTTGCACATATTCTCATTCCATCTCATTTTTCAAATTCACACAAAACCCATATTTTTGTCTAACTTCTAACTTTCATAACTTTCATTTTCTTTCATATTTCATCACTGTTCTTTTATCAAAGTTGTTTGCATTACACTCTGTGGGTTTATGTTGTTGGTTAGTTCCTCATTCCCCATCCACTCACCCACACTCAACCAAAGTAGTGCCATCACCTGTTCGACAAAATTCCTCAACGAATTTTTCTTCCTTTTCTATTCCCCTACCTAGTCTCTCATGGCTCCTCGTGTTAAACACACTACCCAAAAGCGAAAAGCCCCCTCCTCTTCCACTTCCTCTGTGCCTACAGCCTTCAATCGGTGTTTTACAAATGAGGAAGAGAAGAATCGCTTTCATGAGAAATTCGCCAACATGCGCATCAAGCATTGGCACCCAATTGACTTCGAATTCCTAGAAGTAATAGAATTCCCATATTTGGCCAAGTTTAACACATTCCGCTGGACTCGTTTTCTGAAGATCAACACTCCGGTACCTTATAACATCGTTCGGGCGTTCTTCTCCAACATCGAACTTGTCATAAGTCCAAATGATCCGTGCCAAATTATGGCGATTAAATCATTCGTCATAGGCAAGCGTGTTGAAGTCTCCAAGCAATCACTCTCACATGCCTTCTGCATTCCTGAAGGCGGACTTACTTTTGAGGATGTCGAGGTTCCATTGGAGTTTGTCATTACCGATGAGCATGCTAGTGATCTTCCGGTCTTCGCACACCTCCTACACATCATCATATCATGGAATCTCCGTCCTTTTGGCACAAAATACTCTCAAGTCCGTAAGCTTGATAGGTTCTGGCTTCACCATATTCACTCACTCGATGGCTTTAGGCCCGATCTCCTTCATTCCATTCTTTATGACTGGGTGAGAATTGTCCAAGGTGGAGTCAAGACAATTGTTTTCCCTCAACCACTCACCTATTTCCTGCTCGACCAAGGCGTTGACTACTCATGCGACATCGGTGATCTTCCAGATCCGAGTACCACCGTCAATCTTGCTACGATGCATAACCTTAGGTGGTACTTATGTTAGAAAGGTGATGGTTTCGTATGGGAGAAGCGTCATGCACAGCCAACATCTCCCGAACATGCTCTCGAAGAGGAAACCCTTGCAGAACCTTCTTCTCCAGCACCATTAGGACCCACATCTGCTTCTTTTGACCAAATCATGATGACGTTTCAAAATTTCTAGCAGACTGTGACTCAGCAATTCGATCAGATCGATGCCGTCTTGATAGTATGGAAGAGACACAGGCTGTCCTGTTCTATGAACTCCAAGACTTGCGCATGCAGCAGAATGACTTCGTTGAGCAATACCAAATGACTTTTCCTAGGCGGTGTTGACTAGAGTATCTTAGGCCTTCAGACTTTATGCTTTATTCAATTGTTGTGACTTTTCCTAGTTGTATGAAGTGGTTTGTTCTTTTTGTGGCTTCTTAGACTTCTATCTTTCTATGGCATGGTTTATGTTTATGTTTATGACATTGCCTTAAATTGACTATGTTTATGTTGGTTTAAATTGACTATGATATTAACTTCTGCTTATGACCATTTTGCCCTGATGAATATTTTCTTTCTATCTATGATTTGCTAAAGGGGGAGTTTTTCTCTAGTCTTTGATACAATTTTTGCTATGACAAAAAGGGGGAGAATTAATGTGCTAAATTTCTATAAATTTTCATGCTTAAATTAAGGGGGAGTAGCATTTTTCACAAATATAAGAAAATTTGCCTTAAGTTTTGTCATATCAAAAAGCGGGAGATTGTTAGCTTTAAATTGACAAGTATTTTGAAATGACAAAAACTTATGTAAGGCTAAACATTTTCTCTATAATGTAAATTTGCTCAAAATGAACTCAATCATAGAAAATCTTTTAAACAAAGTTTTGGACTATGATTTCAATTGATAAAGTCAGAAAATACTCTTATGAAGGTGAAGAAATGTTTTAAACTAACTTGGCATCATGAAAACCCATCACATTATCCCAAAATAGCTCACAAAAATTGCAAGAAGAGCTTGAGGGATCGATCCCTATATGGCAGAATGGTTCCCATGTGCAGAAAAGGTCCCAAGGCCAGAAAAACGTCATTCTAGAACCTAAGGATCGATCCCCACTTGGCAGAATAGGCTGAAAGGCTCTCTGGAACTAAGGGATCGATCCCCTATGGCTAAGGATCGATCCTTTTTCACGAAAACAGTGCCCAACGGCTAGTTTTTGAGGGTTTCAACAGGAAGTTTTGCATTAAATGCTTCAACAACCGTCCCAAGCAATTGGTGGACTATAAATAGAGGCATTTATGAAGATGAAAGCAAGAATAAGCACTCAGCAACTTCTTAAAGCCTTAACAAAGAAATCCAATATGAAAAATCATTCTTTGTATCTCATTTGTAATATCCCATCTTGTACATTACCCACTCACTTTAATTTCTGATATTCAAAAGGGTGAGCTAGCCTTGTAAGGTCACCTTGTAAGAGTAAGGGTAGCTTAGCAAGGGGTTAGATTGAGAAGGTTATTCCTAAACCTTCAAAAGGAATTGTAAGAGGTCTCACCACACCTTGAAGTGGTTTTTACGCATTCACAATGAAGAGTGGAATCAATCCCTTGATAAGAGGATCAAGCAGAGAGGATGTAGGCAAGAGATTGGCTAAACCTCTATAAACTCTGTGTTTGCTTCTCTTTCCCTTTCTTATTTACTGCATTTACTTCATTAGTGCATTATTTGTGTTATTTGTGTATTAAGCTCTTAAAAACCAAAATTTAGTAGAAAAACCGATTCACCCCCCCTCTATGTAAAGCCAACAATTTGCATTTTATTTAGTTTACATTGTAAAATCTAATTAATTTAATTATATATCATGTAAAATCAATCATAGAAAATATAAATTAACTTCTAATTAATACTAAATCTAAAAGATCTGAATACTCCTTAATCTTTATTTAGCAAATCCTTATTTTTATTTCCTAATTTGCATTTTATTTACTTTGCACAACATCTAATTAATTCAATTATATATGAAAAAATCAATCATAGAAAATATAAATTAACTTCTAATTAAAAAAATAAATCTAAAAGACTTGGATATAATTGCTTAATACTTTGGTGAATTCTTATTTTTAGTTCTTAATTTGCAATTTTTATTTTACTTTGTATAGCAACATCTAATTAATTCAATTATATACAATGTGAAATTAATAATAGAAATATAAATTAACTTTTAATTAATAATTAAAACAAAATGTACATTACGTTAATAAGTATTTTCCAATTATACTACAAAAGAAAGTTGTTTCATGGTCCCAAAAGCAAGATCAAAACAAAGCTAGATTTGGAGGTTATCAACTTTGTTGCTACCTTCCTAAGCTTTATTTGGTTTTGGCATAATGTCATGAGCATTACCAACAAATTCTTTTAGCTCAAAAAAGGCTACGTACAACCACATGTCGTTGAGGAATTTCTATGAGTTTGTAAGATAGAATTTTTTAAATTCAATAAGACAAAATTTGGAGCCCTTGTTCCTTTGCTCACCCTTAAGTAAAACAATATATATATATATATATATATATATATATATATATAAATATATATATGGCTACAAGTGCATGGCCTCTTTCGACAACTAACTTTAAATAATGTAATCTTAACTCTGCTTTCCTTCGACTAAAATAATTGACATTTCCTTTCCTATATAATGTCTATGTATTCTCAACATCTTTGCATTTAAAAAAAAAATTGCTTTCAATCCATGTTGGTGAGAAATTGAGATTATTCAAAACTTTACATTTTTATTCCCACTTTTAAAAGTTTTAATTTTTTATTAGTTTTTTAAGTTTTAAATTATTTAATGTTTTAACTTTTTCATTTTTCTCTTTTATTTTTAATTTTTTATTTTTTTAAAAGATGCTTAAAACAATTTTATAATTTTTAATACCAAAAGAAATAATTTGATATGAAAATAATTTTACTAATTTTTAAATTATTTAAAAAATGTTTTTGATATAAAATAATTTTATTAATTATATAAATATAATATATATTATAAATTTTATTTGGTTTATTATCTCATGCACTATTAGTGGAGTTTTTTTAACTCTACAAGTGGGCTTAAAATGATGGCACATAACCCTTTAAGAATATTAAAAAAAATAAAATGGGATATGTTTTATCATCTTAATCTCACTTGTGGAAGTAAAAAACTCTACTAAAGGTGTACGTGATAATAATCCATCTTATTATATATAAATTTCATTACACTCATCTCACCATCACAACTATGATTCCATCCAAACACATATATCATCGTTATACTACCCGATCTTACCGTTATAGTAAGTAATTTCACCACCACCGTTGTTTTTAAACCTCATTGGAGTCTATTTCACCATCCATTCAACTAGACTCTTAAAGGATCTTTAATCTTGATGCAACAATTCTAGATTTTTTACAAGTTAAAGCCAAATGCAACAAAGCTTACTATCCAAATATACCCTTAACCTTTTACACAAAATAGATACAAGCCCTCAACAATTTATCGTATGCAAATCAATTCATAAATTTTATTTTTGATAAATGAACCCCAAAATTTTCAAAATAATGCAATTAAGTTAAAATCTTTTCAATTACACTAATTACCATTTGAATATCTTACATGATAGTTGACTTGATAGTTTAGTGTGGGTTGCTGCATTGCCTATCACGTGTGCAATACTAATAGAAATTAGTGTCATTTAACAATTTTTTACTCAACTACATGATTTTGAAAGGTTAAAAGTCTATTTATAAAAGTAAAAGTTTATGAACTGATCTATATGCAATAAAACTTTAAGGGCTTAAATCAATTTTGTGAAAAAAAAAAGTCAATACAACAATTTCCTACCATTTTATATTTTCAACAAGCTAGTCCCCAAGGTTGGATTTTATGCTACCAAATCTAAAAAAAGCAAAATCGAGACAACATTGAATTTTGAGAATTACATAAGACAATTTTCCCAGAGCCCGAGAGTGCCTGGATTAGCCAAGGATTTACCACCTCAAGATCGCTGACTCAACCGTATTGTCCTCTTTGGGTGAACTGACCTTCAAGGTTTTGTCGGGGAATAACACTCCAATTTGCGTCTAGAGGGATTCAAACACTTGACCTTTAGCGAGCGTCGAACACCTCCTAACCAATTGTTTGTGACGTCCTTTTACTTAAAATTAGGGTTAAATTTTTTCTTTTTGATCATTATGGTTAGGCCGTTTGTCGGCTCATCATTCATATTACCTTTCCTACTTTACTATAGTCTCACACTCTTTATTACACATTTTCTTATCATCTCTTTCATTCAAACTTTGTAAGTCCAATATATAAACTAAAACTCAATACCAGATATTATATTGACCACTAAACATTTCTTAAACCTTTTTTCACATTAACTGTCAACTATACTTATAGTTTACATCCCATGTACGTATACAAAAGTATGTTACTGTACTGCACAATAAGTTTGAACATATAAATAAGATATAATATACTTTCAAGGTATAAACAGTCGCCTTGAAGGAATACTAATCAAAAGATCAAATCCTCCCACTGAACTACTACAGATAATTTTGAAGGGGGAAAAAGAGAGGGGGTGAGATTTTACCCAGTAAGAAATATATATAAAAGAGCAGATACTATGTAACTAATATGCATGTATCCTAACAATACTAGGACATTATCATTGACATTCTCTAATAGTGACATAGTGCATAAAAGGAAGGGATTTCTATAACCGATTAGGGATATCAGGTTAAGTATTGAGGGATGCTTTGAAACACCTCACTTGTCCTGATCCCTAAGTCCGATTATAGGGGAAAATCTAACTGATCTTCACAAAGAAGGGATTCATGCGTTTTAAACCAATGTCCCATTGCTTTCATAACTTTCATGACCAAACTATGCAATATAAAATAATTATTCATTAAATCGATAAACAATAGTAGACAATAAAATCATATCTATAACGGTACAATAAGCCATTTCATTTAATCAATAAAACCATCTCATTTGTACATTTCTTTACAATAAAACATTTCATTTCAATAAATAAGCATTCGATAGAAGCATTTCGTTTCATTTCAATAAAACATTTAGTGGAGACAGTCAACAACCTAATAGAATCATGCAATATTAGGTTCCTAAATGGGAATAACATTAAGACATATGGCCATAGTCAAAGAAGTCCACAAAGTACACTGATCAGGTGACAACTGTAGATGCTAAAGACGTAATCAAAGTCAAACAACAAACATTACATTAGCATGATTACCCGAAGGTGACTACGGGAGCTAACAGTCTCTAAGCAAATCGTATAAAGTTTAGAAACATTACAAAAAATCATTTCAATTAAACATTTAAATATTCAACTCTTTCTGTGAGAACAAATACTTCAAACTCTTGTGGTCTGTGAATACCTAAAACTTGTCTCAACAAAGGTAATGCTGCCAAATTTTAAAGCAAACACTACAGCGATTAACTCCAAATCATGTGTAGGCTAGTTTTTCTCATAGTCCTTCAGCTGACGAGAATTATAAGCAACTATTTTTCCATTCTGTATTAGCACACAACCTAAATCCTGAGCGAACGCATCACTGTACACCAAGAAACCCCTTGAACCACTAGAAAGAGTCAGGATCAGTGATGTAATCAACTTGCGCTTCAGCTCCTGAAAACTATGTTTACAGGCGTCATTCCATTCAAACTTGACATCTTTATGGGTGAGGCACATCAAAGGAGCAGTTAACCTCGAAAAACCTTCAACAAATCACCAATAGTTTCCACCTAGACCTAGAAAGCTATGGATCTCAATCACTGACTTCGGCCTATCCTACTAAACAATGGCCTTAATCTTAGACGGATAAAACAGACACCATGTCCTTATTTACTACATGACCCAAGAATGTAATCTAATATAGACAAAAATCTCACTTGCTCAACTTTGCATAAAGCTTCCGATCTCTGAGTGTTTGGAGAATTATACGAAGGTGCTGCTCATGCTCTTCTTGAGATTTGCAATACACAAGAATGTCGTTGATAAAGACATTAACAAACTTATCCATATAAAGCTTGAAGATCTCATTCATCAGATTTATAAGTGCTGCAGGGGCATTAGTGAAACCGAATGGCATTACCAGGAATTCGTAATGACCATATCAGGTTCTAAAAGCAATCTTAAGGACATCCTCACTCCGAATCTTCAACTCATGATATCCCAATCTAAGATCTATATTAGAGAAGGCTTGTGCACCTCAAAGTTGATCAAATAAGTCATCAATTCTGAGAAACTGATACTTATTCTTGATGGTGGCTATGTTCAACAGCCGATAATCAATACAGAGCCTCAGACTACCGTCCTTTTTAGAGACAAACAAAACTGGTGCACCCATAAAGATACACTGGGCCGAATAAAACTCTTGTCTAGTAACTCTTAGAGTTGCTTCTTGAGCTTCTTGATCTCTACTAGTGCTATTGGATAAGGAGGTTTGGAGATTGGTTTTGTACCGGGTACTAAGTCAATAGTGAATTTCAACTCCCTATCAGAAGAAAGCCCTGGTAATTCATTCGGAAATACATAAGGAAAATCCTTAATCGTAAGGATCTCTTGTAACTTCAGACACTTCTTTTCCACATCCTTAACAAAAGATATAAATCCTTTCAATACCA
Organism: Heritiera fomes; assembly: GCA_032173925.1. NCBI lineage: Eukaryota > Viridiplantae > Streptophyta > Magnoliopsida > Malvales > Malvaceae > Heritiera > Heritiera fomes. The sequence continues at coordinate 34,981,808 of JAPDPM010000002.1, read as the reverse complement.
AATGCAATTTATGAGATCTTCTTTAAACACTAAGTCAATAAAACATATATTGTCATTACGAAGTGGCAAACTTTACAATATAGCAATGGGAGAAGAGAAGGTTACAATTTTAGCGAAGCAATCTAAACTAACATGGTTTTTAGTTAACCAATCCATTCCAAATATAACATTAAATCTATACATATTCAATAAAGTTAGATCTATTACTGATCCCTCTCTCCTACCTGTGGCTTACATTTACGATACACTATATTTGTCATTTGTGATTCCTAAAGGGTGTATTTATCTATAATAGATGCCCTAAAGGTTCAGGCTTTATGAGAATCTTAGTAGCAAACATAAGAGACACAAAAAATGGGTAGAACTCGAATCAAACAACGCAATCGCATTAAGATCATAAATAGAGATCTTACCTTTAATCACATCGGAAGAGGTATCAGTAGTCTCCTTATCAGTAGCAGACACTCGTCCTTATGTCATGGCTTTCTTGCCTTTATCTGCAGCAATAGCACGTTTACGAGGTTGTAGGGTTTGTTCCGGCTCTATGCCGTTGTTCTTGTTCTTCGAGCAATCCTTAATCTGGTGTCCCTTCTCTCCACACCTAAAACATGGAACAATAACCCAATAACATGACTTGGTTTCATAAGACTTACCGCAATGCTCACATTTTGTAACTATACCTCTTTGTGAACCTGCAGAATTATCGATGGTGCTGGACTTAATAGCCTTATCACTGATAATCTTAACCTCTAAAGCCTTACTATCATCTCTCTTAGCCTTCTTAGTAGGGCACTTATTTAATGAGGGCTTAATATTCATCATCTTGCCTTCTCCTTACCTTTACCTTTAGCACGGGCACCAAACTCAGCTTGATGGAATTCGTAATACTGTTCATAGAGCTAAGCTTGATGAATAGCCTCGTTATAAGCAACAATATCAAATGGTGCTATTTTGGCCCTGATAAATGGCCTAAGACCCTCTATTAATCTCTGGATCTTATGCTCTTTGCTTCTCATAACCTTTGGGTCAAACTTACTTAGGGCGATAAACTTTGACTCATACTGATCCACAGACATATTACCCTGAATTAACCCTAGAAACTTTGTCCTCAACTTCTTCTATGCAATGCAAGAAAGACACTGCTTCTTGAAAGCTTCCAAAAAGTGTCCAAAGGAATCACCTGATGTTTGGCCCCTAATACCGTCCGTGTCAATTTCCACTAGTGTTCGACACATCCATTAATAGGAAAGTAGCTGTAAGAGCCTCGCCTGTCTCACCAAGCCATCGGCGAGCATCCCTTTGGTGCTCTCCCGCGCCCCAAGTTTACTCTTACAAAATGTCAAGCCCTCGTCCGTTCCAGTGGGCCGTCGGCGAGTATCCCCTTGGAATCACACACTCCCCAGGTTTGCCTTGACAGCGAGAGTAAGCAGTCGCCCAACACTCACTAACAACGCATTGTCCGCTCTGGACTGTCATCCACCCTCACGACTTTGTCCGAAGGCTCCCAAAAAACTCAAGATAATGCCTTGAGTGTGTTTGCTGAGGCTCGAACCTTGGCATCCTTAGATACCTGAGCCTTAGACTCATGTTACCATTGAGACTAACATGAGTCTAAGGCTCAGATATATGAGGATGCTAGGGTTCGAGCATCAGAAATCTCGCTCAAGGCATTAATCTTGAGTTCTTCAGGAGCCTTGGGATAAAGCTGTGAGGGTGGGCGACCACCCAAAGCGGACGATATGTTGTTAGTGAGTGTTGGGCGACCACCTACTCTCGCTGTCAAGGTAAACCTGGGGAGTGAGGGACTCCTAGGGGATGCTCGTCGACGGCCCACTGGAACGGGCGAAGCCTTGACGATGTTGTAAGAGTAAACCTGGGGTGTAGGAGAGCACCAAGGGGATGCTCGTCGATGGCCTGGTGAGGCGGGCGAGGCTCTTACAGTAGCCAAGCCCACTTTCTTAGTTTCTAAGCACCTCATATACTTAAACGGCTTCTCAATGGCATTTATCCAATATTCCACTACCATCGAATCTTTTTCACCCTTGAACTTCGGTAGGTCCAACATCCAAAATTGTTTTAATAGATAACATCACAATCTATTACTAGACCCTATCCAACCTGTGCTAGTGGGGGCTGTACTGGATGAGGTGGGGGCTGTGGCTGCTGGGGTGGCTCTACTGGCGGCTGAGGCATAGGAGGAGCATCGGCCTGCAAAGAAGAAGGTGGAGTTGGTGCTTCATTTGTAGCCTAGTGATTAAAGCTACCCATGAACTGTGTAAACATTGTAGTCATAGTCTTGAAACTCCTTTCTAACCGAGACAATAGAGAGTTCAGGCTCTCTGGTAGAGGAGGATGAAGAGGTTCAAGAGACGAGTTAACTTGTCTTCGTCCAGCATTGCATTTTTTATGACTCATTTCTACCAACAACACAACATAAATAAACGATTTTAGTATAACTTTAATAAGTTATACACAATATATATCCAGACAAGTACAGTACACAATGGATATAAACTATTTCTAACTTAATGGTACCGACAAACATCAGACTAACTTTTCTCTGATACCAACTTCTATGACATTCTTTTTACTTAAAATTAGGGTTCTTTTCTTTTTGATCATTATGGTTAGGCTGTTTGTCAAGTCATCATTCATTTTACCTTTCCTACTTTACTATAGTCTCACGATCATCATTGTACATTTTCCTATCATTTCTTTCATTCAAATGTTGCAAGTTGAATATATAAATTAAACCTCAATATCAAATATTATATTAACCACTAAACATTTCTTACAACTGTTTTCACTTTAACTATCAACAATACTTATAGTTTACATCCCATGTACATATAAAAAAAATGTTATTATACTACATAATAAGTCTGAACATATAAAGAAGATACAATATACATTCAAGGTATAAACGGTCACCTCAAAGGAATACTAATCAAAAGATCAAATACTCCTAGTGAACTATTATAGATAATCTGGAAGAAGGAAAAAAAGGGGTGTGAGCTTTTGCCCAGTAAGAAACATATATAAAAGAGCAAATATTGTGCAACTAACATGCATGTATCCTAACAATACTAGGACATTATCATTGACATTCTCTAACAGTGACATAGTGAATAAAAGGAAGGGATTTCTATAACCAGTTAAGGATATCAGGCTGATTATAGAATGATGCTTTGAAGCACCTCACTTGTCCCAGTCCCTGGGTCCGATTATAAGGGAAAATCTAAGTAATCTTCACTGAGAAGGAATTCATGCATTTTAAACCAAGGTTCCATTGCTTTCATAACTTTCATGACCAAATTATGCAGTATAAAACAATTATTCATTAAATCGATAAATGATAGTAGACAATAAAATCATGTCAATAACAGTACAATAAGCCATTTTGTTCAATCAATAAAACCATCTCACTTGTACATTTCTTTGTAATAAAACATTTCATTTCAATAAATAAGCATTCAATAGAAACATTTCATTTCATTTCATTTCAATAAAACATTCAATGGAGATAATCAACAACCCAATGGAATTATGAGACATTAGGTTCCCAAATAGGAATAAAATTAAGACATATGGCAATAGTTAAAGAAGTCTACAGAGTACATTGATCAAGTGACAATTGTGGGTGCTGAAGACGTGATCAAAGTCAAACAGCAAACATTACATTACATTAAATTACATTAGCACCATTACCTGAAGGCGACTATAAGAACTAATAGTCTCAAAGCAAATCGTATAACATTTAGAACCATTTACAAAAAATCATTTCAATTAAACATATCTTCAGTTAGCCCATAAAAGATTAAAATTTGTAAATTACTCTTCAAACATAGCAATTTAGTAAATATTCTCAATACAACAAACATCGTTCAAAATATTTTATTTACGTATCAAAATTAGTCTAAAACATTAGGGTAATTTGAAACGTGTAAAAATCATTAAAAATACCTTCAAAAACAAAGTTACAAATACGCATGTCCTTATGGTCTATATGTTAATTTCATATTGCATTTGTTTTCTTTCATTTCTTCTACCCTATCCAATCTATTAGTAGTAATTCACAGTCCTAAGAGTCGTTTTACAAAATTTTCGATAGCATAACAGTATTAATTACTCTAACCGTGCTGCACTTAAAGCACAATCCAATATTTTCCAAATAACCTAATAAGTCCCAATGCCATCAAAGTATCTCTTAAGCCTTCGCTATACATTTCTTATCACTAAAGCCACAGTGTATGTGGCAACTTAGCATCACCAAACATATTTAAAATCCATTCTTTCTTTTACAAAGAATGTTCTACATTATAAGACCTTCCATAATTCCTAGTACAATGACAAATCCAGTCTCCTTTATACCGGTACCTATACTGCAACTATTATAAAAACACATCCTTTTTCGAATCTAACTTCACCAATAGTCTCATTAACACCTAAACATTATTCTTTAATCATTTAAGTGACAAGTTGAGCATGGTCACCCTAGGATTCCACCTTGGCTGAATGCACCCTTATGCTCTACATTCTTCCTTTTTTAATTTTAACACCATGGCTATCTCTATCATGTTCTCTACATAAGTTTTATACCATTCATGCATCAATTTAAGTGTGAGATTCCCAATTTATCCTCTTTATATAATTTAATTTTTGGAAGTAGAATAATTAGACTTAAAGTTAGTAAATTAATTTCTTATGAATTGGTATGATATGAGACAAGCGGATTGTAGGTCCCATTCAGAATTCCAAGGCTTGAAGGAATACGGTCCCCACCATAATGATTTTTGGAGTGAAATATGACAATGGTAAGTACTCACAACTTGAATTCTCTCATTGGTGCATGCTTTGGGAAACGTGCCAAAAGTTATACAAAATTACGATTTTTCCCCTAGGTCAGGAAATTATTATTGAATATAGCCAACAATAAATTTTGACGCATTGAATATGATAGATGAACCCTCGTATGATGATGTCTCATCCAATTTCAAATCGTAGATCGAAATCACGCGAAAATACCTTAAAAGATTAAATAAGTATATATTAGTAATTTCATTATTTTGACCTCTCAAATCCTTTAGAAAGTCAAACCTTGAATTGTATAATATTAATTAAGCATATTCTGAAGGTAAATAAGAATATTTGGAAATTTAATAAATTAGTTTGAATCATTTTGTGAAGGTTAAGACATAAGTGGGATTAAAGGAATTAAGAAGGGTAATTTGGTAATTTCACAAGTATGGTCAGTCCCACCATTAATTTGGAGTCAAATTTGACAATATTAAATATAATAAGTACTGAAAATATTAATTGAAATAATAAATTAATTTAAAGTATGAATATTAATAATAAAGTGTAGGATACTATTTAAATAATCACCTATTCCTACATTAGTCAACTTAATATTAAAATACTTAGATTTCCTCCATATTTACTTCATAGATTGCCGGCCACTTGACTTTCCGCTCATCATCCTCACATGTTGGTGTAGGAAATAAAAGAGAAAATGTTTGAATTTAAGTATATAATATAAGAAAAGTAGGAATAGCATCTAGTAATTGTTTATTTCTTTTCACTTCATTTTAAATGCCCAAGTACGAGACAATTTCCCCTTATTTTTCTCACCATTGCCGACCACTTATCACTCATCTCATCACCCTCATGTTTCATGAAGAAATAAAAGGCAAATTTTAACATTTTGTACTTATAAAAATAAGTTAAGGTGAGATGACCAGTACTAATATTTATTTCATTCCCTTAAGACATTTTCCTTAAATCATGGAGATATTTTGATCAGTTTTATTCAAGCTTGTCGGCCACTCGCCATGTTTCCAATATATGTTACAGTTTGAGAAGAAAGGAAGAAAGAATTGAATGAAATAAAATAAGACAAGTTATTGTCCTAAATGATTAAAGAAATTTGGATATTTTCTCCCTTTGAATTTCTTGCATAAGGGCAAGCCACTCTTTATTCATTTCTAACCAAAAACCGTGCACCATCATCTTCCTATTCTCCATCGAGCCACTCTCCTCTTCCACCATTTCCATTTCCATTTCCATTTCCTTTCCAAGCTGTGTAAGCTTACTAGAGAAACCCTATCAAAACCCCCTCAAATCAAAAACTTCCAAAAGGCAAAGCTGTTCATCTCAAGGAGCTTAACAACATATCTTGGAGCCAAATCTAAAGGAGGCCATTTACTTGGTGAAAAGGGGGTTGGAATGTCACGACCCGAAGGCCGCGACTTTCCTTTAATACTTATACTTTTCTTAGTCTACAAATTTATGGACTAAATTTTTCTTTTTCATTTTAAGGTTTGTATTCGGTGTCAGTGTAGTTACTATACTCTCTAGGTAGCTTATAGTCCTTCCATTTAAATATTAAACAAACACGGAAACGGTTCTTAGTTACATCCCGACTTGTTAAACAAAATATGTACTGTGCATCAATTAAAGTCATACATGTAAACAAGTATTTTATAAGTTCCATATACCTCCGAAAACTAGTACCAAGTCCATATACAGTCTCCGATGCCCACTGAGCAGCTCACATGGCAGATGTTAACTTCAATAATCTGAAAGAGATGAAATTTAGTGGGGTGAGCAAAACCACGGCTCAGTAAGATACTAATATAAATACAAGAGTAGGATTACACTGTCTTAATCTGCAATGCTTAAAACTTGCAAATTTGCAATCACAGTTAATCCTTTCTCATCGATAACATATCATTATCTCATTTCTTGTCATCTGTCTATCACTTATACTTTTAAAATTATCATCATAATCACTTTTCAGTCTTCTTGTCCTTACACTATAGTGCATCGCACAACAATCTGTCTTATCCAAATTGAATGTCATATACTATTAGTCTATATTTTCCTCTATCTCGGAGTACATCATGTCCAATTGAAGCACCATATCAATTCACTTTATATTTCATAATCGTACTCCTGTAATTTATCATCTCATGTCACTTTTCCTTATAGAGAAATCATGATCACCACAGTGTAAGTTCACAATTCTCTTCATATCTATCATATGTTCATGTATCATATCATGTCATCGTCTAGATGAAATATCATTTATGTCGAGTCATGACATTTCTCATGAAACTCGTGTACGAAGCATATTATCATGTCAAGGTCTAATATGCAATTATGTAACTTTACTGTATAAACCGCTATCATCTCTAATCGTGTCATATGTCCTTTAGAACATGCTCCACGTATGAATTTTCAATTCATTCAAGTCTACCTTTATGGCATGATAAAAAAATGTTCAATTTCAATTCATGTATTCATTTTCAAAGCATGTCTAAAACATGTGCGGTTTTAAAACATTTTTCATATACTATAAGTCATATCAGGTCTAGAGTTCATTTCAAATCGATTTATACTCTAGACCGCATATCATTTTAAATTCGACACGAAATCGTATATAAATCATATCAGTGTCGAAATCATTTATCATATACTTTTAAAACATATACTGTAAATCATATCAGGTCTAGAGTTCATATCAAATCAAACTATACTCTAGACCGCATATCATGCCATGTTCGACACAAATTTTCGTATAAATCATATAAGTGTCGAAATCATATCTCATGGACTTTTAAAACATGTTTAAAACATGTACTGTTTCAAAACATATTTCTTTTCAAATCTGTTTCATGTACAGTATAAATCATGTCAAGTCTAGAGTTCATATCAATAAAATCATACTCTAGACTTCATATCATATCAATTAGAGACTAGGCTAGATCCCTATCATCTATATCAATAAAGACTTAAATCACTGTAGCTAGCAGTGAATCATATCATCGTCCCCTGGAAACCAACTAGGGCGCTATCTATGGCCATAGACCTCATCTCTCTCAGCCCCACTGATCAGGCGTGACTGAGACCTGTCCACGACTATTGTCGGACAAGCATCTCTCTGCCTAATGAGCAAAGCTCCAATTAGGCGGTTTCCACTATGCTTTATTGAGTTTCATTCTTTTAGGGTGCCTACAGTCTCATAAAACATTTAAATCTATAGCTTTCTTTTCAATATCATGTAAAGCATATGGTAAAATTCTGTATGAGACTTCATATATCAAAAAATATATATATATATATCTACCATATACTTTCATTTCAAAACAAATCAATACTTTTTAGTATTCATATAAACATTATTAAAATGTTTCAAGTTGCAAGAAGGCATGCTTAATTGCGATGCTATAAAACATTTCAGTATGCAACTTCAGTAATATTTTCCTCTAATATAGTGGAGAAATTCATTTACATTCATCACCATCAATCATTCGCTTTCGAGACTCTCTTTCTGTAAAATCAGTAATTCAATTTTCAAATCATTCAATATTCAATTATTCAGTACTCTAATTGTTCAATAATCAGATCACTTGGTATTCAAATCATTCAGTATTCAATATCCTTTTTCGATAATTATCGACTATAATAATTATTTGTACATTTTATTATCGATACTAGAACCACATCATCAGTGTGAATCCTCTTAGTATCTATGTGTATCTAAATATCATGTTTCCATATAGCCATCAAGATACTGAAATTATGAATTACTAATATCCTCATTCGATATCTATTTCAGAGTCGACATTGAGGATCATAGAACCACAAGATCAATAATCTCTTATCAAATCCATTTATGGTTTGACCTATTGGTACATATTCAGAATTTTCGACTTGCGGTTCAATTTCATTCACTATCAAAAATCATATCACAATCCTTAATTCACTTTTCATATGGCCTATAGAACGTAATATCATGCTAGAATTATCTGTAAAACTCCTCAATTCAATTTTTTGATTGGCAATTTACCACTAAAAACAAATTTGCCAATTTCCACTATCAATAGTGTTTCAATCGTTTAAGTCACCTTGCGACTATCCACATTATTGCAAAAATCTCATTTCATACTACTAAGACGGTCCATTTATTTGAATTTATCAATCCTATAATCGTCACTCGATTGATAATTCCGCAATTCTATCATTCGACCATCTAAATCACAACTTCGATTTTTTTTTCTCTTTTAAGTTGTATCATATAACTATCATCACCTTTATCTGTGATTTGTCAAATAAATAATTTCACCTCAATCTCAACTTGATACCATTTATGATATTAAAATCACTTGATTTATCAATTCTATAATGTTTAGACCATATAATTCATCACATTATCGTTTTCAATAATCTATCTTCCCATCGATTTCAATATCCAACTCTTCAGTAATACCATATAATCCTTTTAATATTTATTTCCAATAATTATCTCCAAGATTCCATTTATGTGAGAAACTTAATCTTTTTCCTCAGATATTTTCCTAAAAATTTCGGCAGCATAACGGCTTAATTTTCCCTAACCTCCTGCAAGGGAAACACAATTTATACTTGCAGCCGTTGATTCTCACCAATTTTACCTCTTACTAAGACCCCCACCATCAGTTGTGGGTCCTCTTAGCATTTTTTTTAGCAAATCTATTTAAATTGATGCATCATATAAAAATCATAATTCCATTTAAAGTCAATTAAATAAATGCATCATAAAAAATCATAATTCCCACATACAATATAAAGCTACTAATGCTTTATAAAAGTATCTTACCTATTCGCCAAAACTTAGCGTGTTTTCGAGCTTAGCCGAACTCCACCATGCATCCTCTCTAACATTTGCTACATTTTCAACAATTTACTCACTCTTAGAATAATAAATTGAAGCTACAAAAGAAAATTTAAATTAAACAATATACAAATATTCATGTATATTTTCTTACCCCTTTTGTGCACTAACAGAGTTTTCCTTTTTTTTTTTTCTCTTTGCTTTTATTTTCTTTCCTTTTCTTCCCTTATTTCTCGGTTTGGCCACTGTACAGACCTTGGCGCTCAGTCTTTACATGTCCCAAAAGCCACCAATTCCAGCCTTCATTCTTTGTTCTTAAGCCTCAAAACGTGCTCTCTTAACAACTTTAAGCCACCCACCTCAACAGCCTAAAAAGTAAGCCTTCAAGGATGCTTAAAATGCTAGCCGACAGTCTTAAAAATTCTACCTTCAGACTCCTTAAACCAGCCCTTAACAATAGTCTAAAATAGCACCGATGTAGTACCATTTCTGCCTCCAAACACAGCCCAAAAGGCCTTTAAACACCAGTCCCTTTCTCCCTCGTTTCTTGCACTGAACGATCTAGGTTTATCTAGTCTTCACCCCTCGTTACAGCCCCTTCATTGAATATTACTATAGCTTCTACCTCTTTTCGTGGACTCCCTCACATTAGTACCGATCAATCCCCCTCTTTTTGACCCTGAACAAGGTGCCAAAAACTCTACTTTTTCCCTCGTACCAAGGTTCGGCCACTGTAGCCCCTGTTTGACTTTTTCAGCCTCACTTTCCCTCCTTTCGCAGCCTACTTCTGGTTCACCAAATCTGTTCCAGCCTTCCACGTTTTTGTCTTAGTTTTCCTTGTCTTATTTCAACAAGGTGCAGGGGCCCCAACAGCATCAGCTCCTCTACGTCCTTTTCCTTTGTTTCCAACTACTGTCGGTCTTGCCCCCAGACACCACTCAGGCCAGCTGCTTCAGCCTTCTCCGATCAGCATCGATTCCTCATGAAAATCTCGGTTCCAGGCCTCCTCTTCTTCACGCAACTTCACTGTTGTTCCTCTCCTTCACGCAACTTCGTTGCTGTTCAAGCCCACTTCACTCACGTTTTTAGCTTTGTCAGTACACCTTTCCTTGATATTATTTACTCTCTCCAAAACCAAGCCTCACCAAAACCGAGCCTCCTCTTATCACTGTTTTTCTTCTCTCTTTATTTCTTTTCTTTTCAATTTTCTTATCTCCCTCACGTGTCTCTCCTTTCCTCTGTCTATCATCTTTCATTCTCATTTCATTTCATGCATTTCAATCATCATCATTTCAGCATTTCTTTTTCTTTTTTTTTTTTTTATTAAATGTTGGAACCGAGAAAGGGCAGCCCTCTTAAAACAATGGGATTTGGTGAGAGTTTTCTCACCAAATCCCACTTTAAATAAATATATATTATTTATATTTCTATCTTTCAAATCAATATAAATATAGATATTTTATTATATTATTGCCTTGTATACTTTTATAATTACACGTTAAGTATATGCTCAGTTTAAGAAAATTACGGTTCTCACATCCTCCCCACCTTAATAAATTTGGTCATCCAAATTTCTCCAAGTCATTCTAGAATAAGTGAAGAAACTTCTCTTTCATTAAAGTTTCTATGTCTCATGTAGCTTTCTTTGAAAAGTTATGTTACCAGGGCACTTTTACCTAACGAGTTGCCTTGGATCTCAATGCTTTATTCACTCGATCCAAAATCTGAATTGTCTTCTCAATATAGCTCAAGTCCTCTTAGATCTCCAAAGTTTCATATTCTATCACATGAGAGAGATCTGATTGATGCTTCCAAAGTATGGATACGTAGAAGGCATTGTGTACACTTGATAGCTAGGGTAAGAGTGCTAGTAGGTTTATCATGTCACCCACTATCTCTAGTATCTCATACGATCCAATGTATCGAGGGATTAACTTCCCTTCCTTCCCAAATCTCATTGTGCCCATAGACAAAGAGATCCTTAAGAATATTCTATCTCTAAGCTGAAACTCCACGTGTCCCCTTATAACTCGAAATCAAAATTTTCAATTTCCATATAAACTACCACAATCAATCATTCTCGATCATTCATATCCTATTCCTTTAAGGTGATACACAATTCTTCTATACCGCATCGATACCATTCATTAACGGTTTTCAATCTGTTTCAATAGGCCATCGATTGGCATCTTTATGTCAAAGCCCAGCCTGTTTCAATAGGGCGTCGACTGGTATCACCATACCAATAGCTGACTAATCTTGGTACAGATTGAAAATCAACAAGTTTACATGTAGACACTACACAGTACATGGGATGTAACACTATCACTGTCTCCACTACACCGACACGTACTAGACAAACCGTGCTCTGATACCATTAAATCTGTCACGACCCGAAGGCCGCGACTTTCCTTTAATACTTATACTTTTCTTAGTCTACAAATTTATGGACTAAATTTTTCTTTTTCATTTTAAGGTTTGTATTCGGTGTCAGTGTAGTTACTATACTCTCTAGGTAGCTTATAGTCCTTCCATTTAAATATTAAACAAACACGGAAACGGTTCTTAGTTACATCCCGACTTGTTAAACAAAATATGTACTGTGCATCAATTAAAGTCATACATGTAAACAAGTATTTTATAAGTTCCATATACCTCCGAAAACTAGTACCAAGTCCATATACAGTCTCCGATGCCCACTGAGCAGCTCACATGGCAGATGTTAACTTCAATAATCTGAAAGAGATGAAATTTAGTGGGGTGAGCAAAACCACGGCTCAGTAAGATACTAATATAAATACAAGAGTAGGATTACACTGTCTTAATCTGCAATGCTTAAAACTTGCAAATTTGCAATCACAGTTAATCCTTTCTCATCGATAACATATCATTATCTCATTTCTTGTCATCTGTCTATCACTTATACTTTTAAAATTATCATCATAATCACTTTTCAGTCTTCTTGTCCTTACACTATAGTGCATCGCACAACAATCTGTCTTATCCAAATTGAATGTCATATACTATTAGTCTATATTTTCCTCTATCTCGGAGTACATCATGTCCAATTGAAGCACCATATCAATTCACTTTATATTTCATAATCGTACTCCTGTAATTTATCATCTCATGTCACTTTTCCTTATAGAGAAATCATGATCACCACAGTGTAAGTTCACAATTCTCTTCATATCTATCATATGTTCATGTATCATATCATGTCATCGTCTAGATGAAATATCATTTATGTCGAGTCATGACATTTCTCATGAAACTCGTGTACGAAGCATATTATCATGTCAAGGTCTAATATGCAATTATGTAACTTTACTGTATAAACCGCTATCATCTCTAATCGTGTCATATGTCCTTTAGAACATGCTCCACGTATGAATTTTCAATTCATTCAAGTCTACCTTTATGGCATGATAAAAAAATGTTCAATTTCAATTCATGTATTCATTTTCAAAGCATGTCTAAAACATGTGCGGTTTTAAAACATTTTTCATATACTATAAGTCATATCAGGTCTAGAGTTCATTTCAAATCGATTTATACTCTAGACCGCATATCATTTTAAATTCGACACGAAATCGTATATAAATCATATCAGTGTCGAAATCATTTATCATATACTTTTAAAACATATACTGTAAATCATATCAGGTCTAGAGTTCATATCAAATCAAACTATACTCTAGACCGCATATCATGCCATGTTCGACACAAATTTTCGTATAAATCATATAAGTGTCGAAATCATATCTCATGGACTTTTAAAACATGTTTAAAACATGTACTGTTTCAAAACATATTTCTTTTCAAATCTGTTTCATGTACAGTATAAATCATGTCAAGTCTAGAGTTCATATCAATAAAATCATACTCTAGACTTCATATCATATCAATTAGAGACTAGGCTAGATCCCTATCATCTATATCAATAAAGACTTAAATCACTGTAGCTAGCAGTGAATCATATCATCGTCCCCTGGAAACCAACTAGGGCGCTATCTATGGCCATAGACCTCATCTCTCTCAGCCCCACTGATCAGGCGTGACTGAGACCTGTCCACGACTATTGTCGGACAAGCATCTCTCTGCCTAATGAGCAAAGCTCCAATTAGGCGGTTTCCACTATGCTTTATTGAGTTTCATTCTTTTAGGGTGCCTACAGTCTCATAAAACATTTAAATCTATAGCTTTCTTTTCAATATCATGTAAAGCATATGGTAAAATTCTGTATGAGACTTCATATATCAAAAAATATATATATATATATCTACCATATACTTTCATTTCAAAACAAATCAATACTTTTTAGTATTCATATAAACATTATTAAAATGTTTCAAGTTGCAAGAAGGCATGCTTAATTGCGATGCTATAAAACATTTCAGTATGCAACTTCAGTAATATTTTCCTCTAATATAGTGGAGAAATTCATTTACATTCATCACCATCAATCATTCGCTTTCGAGACTCTCTTTCTGTAAAATCAGTAATTCAATTTTCAAATCATTCAATATTCAATTATTCAGTACTCTAATTGTTCAATAATCAGATCACTTGGTATTCAAATCATTCAGTATTCAATATCCTTTTTCGATAATTATCGACTATAATAATTATTTGTACATTTTATTATCGATACTAGAACCACATCATCAGTGTGAATCCTCTTAGTATCTATGTGTATCTAAATATCATGTTTCCATATAGCCATCAAGATACTGAAATTATGAATTACTAATATCCTCATTCGATATCTATTTCAGAGTCGACATTGAGGATCATAGAACCACAAGATCAATAATCTCTTATCAAATCCATTTATGGTTTGACCTATTGGTACATATTCAGAATTTTCGACTTGCGGTTCAATTTCATTCACTATCAAAAATCATATCACAATCCTTAATTCACTTTTCATATGGCCTATAGAACGTAATATCATGCTAGAATTATCTGTAAAACTCCTCAATTCAATTTTTTGATTGGCAATTTACCACTAAAAACAAATTTGCCAATTTCCACTATCAATAGTGTTTCAATCGTTTAAGTCACCTTGCGACTATCCACATTATTGCAAAAATCTCATTTCATACTACTAAGACGGTCCATTTATTTGAATTTATCAATCCTATAATCGTCACTCGATTGATAATTCCGCAATTCTATCATTCGACCATCTAAATCACAACTTCGATTTTTTTTTCTCTTTTAAGTTGTATCATATAACTATCATCACCTTTATCTGTGATTTGTCAAATAAATAATTTCACCTCAATCTCAACTTGATACCATTTATGATATTAAAATCACTTGATTTATCAATTCTATAATGTTTAGACCATATAATTCATCACATTATCGTTTTCAATAATCTATCTTCCCATCGATTTCAATATCCAACTCTTCAGTAATACCATATAATCCTTTTAATATTTATTTCCAATAATTATCTCCAAGATTCCATTTATGTGAGAAACTTAATCTTTTTCCTCAGATATTTTCCTAAAAATTTCGGCAGCATAACGGCTTAATTTTCCCTAACCTCCTGCAAGGGAAACACAATTTATACTTGCAGCCGTTGATTCTCACCAATTTTACCTCTTACTAAGACCCCCACCATCAGTTGTGGGTCCTCTTAGCATTTTTTTTAGCAAATCTATTTAAATTGATGCATCATATAAAAATCATAATTCCATTTAAAGTCAATTAAATAAATGCATCATAAAAAATCATAATTCCCACATACAATATAAAGCTACTAATGCTTTATAAAAGTATCTTACCTATTCGCCAAAACTTAGCGTGTTTTCGAGCTTAGCCGAACTCCACCATGCATCCTCTCTAACATTTGCTACATTTTCAACAATTTACTCACTCTTAGAATAATAAATTGAAGCTACAAAAGAAAATTTAAATTAAACAATATACAAATATTCATGTATATTTTCTTACCCCTTTTGTGCACTAACAGAGTTTTCCTTTTTTTTTTTTCTCTTTGCTTTTATTTTCTTTCCTTTTCTTCCCTTATTTCTCGGTTTGGCCACTGTACAGACCTTGGCGCTCAGTCTTTACATGTCCCAAAAGCCACCAATTCCAGCCTTCATTCTTTGTTCTTAAGCCTCAAAACGTGCTCTCTTAACAACTTTAAGCCACCCACCTCAACAGCCTAAAAAGTAAGCCTTCAAGGATGCTTAAAATGCTAGCCGACAGTCTTAAAAATTCTACCTTCAGACTCCTTAAACCAGCCCTTAACAATAGTCTAAAATAGCACCGATGTAGTACCATTTCTGCCTCCAAACACAGCCCAAAAGGCCTTTAAACACCAGTCCCTTTCTCCCTCGTTTCTTGCACTGAACGATCTAGGTTTATCTAGTCTTCACCCCTCGTTACAGCCCCTTCATTGAATATTACTATAGCTTCTACCTCTTTTCGTGGACTCCCTCACATTAGTACCGATCAATCCCCCTCTTTTTGACCCTGAACAAGGTGCCAAAAACTCTACTTTTTCCCTCGTACCAAGGTTCGGCCACTGTAGCCCCTGTTTGACTTTTTCAGCCTCACTTTCCCTCCTTTCGCAGCCTACTTCTGGTTCACCAAATCTGTTCCAGCCTTCCACGTTTTTGTCTTAGTTTTCCTTGTCTTATTTCAACAAGGTGCAGGGGCCCCAACAGCATCAGCTCCTCTACGTCCTTTTCCTTTGTTTCCAACTACTGTCGGTCTTGCCCCCAGACACCACTCAGGCCAGCTGCTTCAGCCTTCTCCGATCAGCATCGATTCCTCATGAAAATCTCGGTTCCAGGCCTCCTCTTCTTCACGCAACTTCACTGTTGTTCCTCTCCTTCACGCAACTTCGTTGCTGTTCAAGCCCACTTCACTCACGTTTTTAGCTTTGTCAGTACACCTTTCCTTGATATTATTTACTCTCTCCAAAACCAAGCCTCACCAAAACCGAGCCTCCTCTTATCACTGTTTTTCTTCTCTCTTTATTTCTTTTCTTTTCAATTTTCTTATCTCCCTCACGTGTCTCTCCTTTCCTCTGTCTATCATCTTTCATTCTCATTTCATTTCATGCATTTCAATCATCATCATTTCAGCATTTCTTTTTCTTTTTTTTTTTTTTATTAAATGTTGGAACCGAGAAAGGGCAGCCCTCTTAAAACAATGGGATTTGGTGAGAGTTTTCTCACCAAATCCCACTTTAAATAAATATATATTATTTATATTTCTATCTTTCAAATCAATATAAATATAGATATTTTATTATATTATTGCCTTGTATACTTTTATAATTACACGTTAAGTATATGCTCAGTTTAAGAAAATTACGGTTCTCACATGGAAGTTTCAGCTACTAGGTAATCTCAAGACTTAAAATTTTGTTTTGATTTTTCCTAAATATATGTGATTATTCTAAGGTAGATAAACATGTGTATGGCATTGGATTGATGAAAAACACTTAGAATCTTACCTATAGGGTTTCGACCTTAAGGTTTATGAGCAAAGGTTTCATGACTTGATGATAAAGTCGTGTAGGAATGATGTAGGAGTTTTAGAAAGGCAAAAATGTGGTAAGTTTGAGGCTTGAATCTTTTGTTGTCTATAGAGGAGCATTCGGCCACTTTGAGATTTCATGAGGGTGAAGCTTAATGTGATTAAATCCTAAGTTATACTAATGTAAAGGCTAGGAAAAACAAGGTTAAGGTGATTAAATTTGCAAAATCATGAAAGGATTGTGTTAAGGTGTGTTCGGCTAAGTAAGGAGGAAAGGCTTACCAAGCCTAATTTAATTCAAAATGGTTCTAATATATTATAAAAATAAATATAAGATTGCTAGTGAAGTTAGAATCGAAAATGGAGTTGAATTGGCAATAATTGTAATTTTAGCATCGAAGCAAAATAGACCGAAATTATGGTTAAATTGGGGAAAATAGAAAATCTATAAGGTTTATAAATATTTGATTATATAAATTTTAGGAATTGAATTATTCTACTGATGTTCTGCAGTCTGGGAGTGAATTTGGAAGCCAGTTAGTGGTACGCACGTGCTACTTAAAAATCTGTTATAGGATTGGCGAAACATAGCAAGTGCAACTATTAGGTAAGGGATATATATATATATATATATATATATATATATATATATATATATATATATAAGGAACGTAGGAGATACTGAATGGTTTTAAAATCAACTGCCTTGGGTTTATAAACTGTATTTACCTTACAGTGTTTTAAGAAAAATTATACTGTTATGCTGTCGAATTTTCGAAAAAATATTAGTTCTGCAAATTAGACTAGAATTTAACTGACGTTTTAAAAATAGCAATTTTCCAAGAAATTCTATTTTGAAAAATATTAATTTAGATGATTTTGAAATATTCATGAAATTTTATCAAAAATTCTAATTTTTATGTAAATTACCAAAATATAGTATTTTTAGAAAATATTTATGAATTATCTATTTTTGAAAGAAATTATATATATTAATTTATTTGTGAACTTTTGTGATGTCACAATCCGTGTACATAGTAATTCACATATTTTCACATTTACAATGATGGTAAGGCTGTCTACAATGCCTTTATTTTACTCTTTCTTTAAACAGTAAACACTTTATAAGGTAATTTAATTTAATATACATAAATAGAAATATTTACATAACAGTATTTTCTTCAACGATTACATCCCCCACTCATAATTTATAAATGAAATAGTATTGTACAATAAGTCTGAACATATAAAGGAAATGAATATACCTCCAGGATCAACACTAAGCTGCCTCGGGGTAACCAAAAACGTAACCGAAATCCTCAGATCGGTATATCACGCAGTCACCAAAAATAATCTGTGGAGATGGAAAATAACGGGGTGAGCGAAAAGTGCTCAGTAAAAGAATTGTATGCAGAACTGATATTATGAAATCTATATGCATAAAAGCAGTTATTTTCCTATCAGTACATTAGGAACAGTAAAGGAAGGATATAATAGTCGGCTAGGGATCCAGATGGAATATGGAAGGTATTTTAGAATACCTGTTGTGTCCCGAAACCTAGAAGCGACTATTGGGAGTAAAAGTAGAGTTTGATATAAATATCATTTAATAATTTTCAGTGTATATATAGTGAATCACATAAATGGCATATAAAACCATTAAATAAATTTTTTTAGAAATAATTTCAATTTCACTTTAATATATCACTTTCACAGTTTAATAAATTTCAGTAAACAGTACAGTAGACAGATCAGTATGATAAACAATTCAGTTATAATAGCAGTTCAATAAACAGTACAGTAACCAATTTCAATAACAGTACGATTCAGTAAAAACTGCACAATATACAGTAACAGTTGTTGAGACCAGGTAACACCCAGAATGTATCATGCTATAATCCCTGTAGGGAATAGTAATAGAACCATGTGAGACATATGGCCATAGTCTATATGTTTCCTCAGTGTGCACTGATCAGGTGACAACAGGGATGCTGAAGATAGGATCAGTATCAATAATAGTAACAATAATAATAACACGTGACCATGATACGGGGCCAACAGTCTCAAAACAGTATATAAACAATACTATTACCTTTATAGAAATTAATAAAATTAGACGAAATCTTCAATCAATTCATAAAGGTTATTTTATAACACAGTGAATAGTACAGTGAAACCAGTTTATAAAATATTCACACTACAATAATAAATTTTATAAACCATCTATTACACTGCAAAACACTTATAAGAATATATTGGTAGCTTCACTTTAATTAAATTCGATAATATGAATATTTAAATATTGTTATTCAGTAAATTCATGTTTTATGAAAAATATTAAATGTTTAATTTCCAAGACTAGGAAATCACTCAATAATACACTTAAAATATTTCATGATATTTTAGAAAATTTTCTAAGAAATTCCAACAGTATAACGGCTGCTATTAACCTAGCCTCTCTGCATGTAAAACATAGTTCACAATCCAGCCAAAAACCACAATTTGCATAATTTTCCAAGGAAATTGAGTATGAAAATATTCTCATAAAATTATTCTTACTGAAAACAGGCATTCAGAATATCCATATGGTCTACACACGCATCCCTTACCTGCCTAACTCCGGTGAATTCACCGATAGCACCACGCATAATTTAATTCTCCCGGGCTGCAAAGAAATTCACCAACAATATTTACCTCAATTTAATTTTTAAACTAATTTCTTTCAATAATTGCAGCCACATTATACATTGGAAATATTAAACCAATATAAATTCTACCGATGCTAAAACGTAACTTCTTTGTTTTAAGTCCGATTTAAAATTCGATTACACCGGTGGACTCCTCATAATTTCTACAGTATTATGGCATCTTACACTCATCAAATGCAGCCACAAAACCCTCCCCCATAGCCATGGCCGAATATGCACTCATGGAGAATTTTTTGGTTTTTCAACACTTCAGCCTTTCTTTCATGTATATTCAAGGTTGTTCTTCATTTTGGCATCATTTTCATGCAAGAAACAACATGGTTTCCTTATGTTCTATTCAAGAACAAAACCCTAAGGTGTGCATTGAGCATGATTTAATGAGATTCAATTAAAACTAATGCTTAAATCATGCTTAGGAAGCTTAAATATGCCATAATTTATCATTAAAATTTCAAGAACTAAAAAGTATGAGAGAGGGGTACCGTGGCTGAATTCCTTGGGCTGCCTTTTCTCTTGATTTTTTCACTTATTCAATAAGATTTTGGTATGGGTGAAGATTGGAAGATGAGTAGAATAATTTTGTAGGAATTTTCTTAATTTGTGAGGTTTTAATGGTGTTTAAGTGGGGTTTTTCTTTTCTTCCTTTCTTGGCTATGGAGGGCATGTGAGGGAGGTTGAAGAAGCATGAATAGTGGCCGGCACTTGTAAGAGGAATAATTTAGAGAATTCTAGATATGGGCAAAATTACAAAAATGCCCTTAGTTATGAGATTTTTGGATAAAAATGGCCTTAAGTTTGTGTAATTTTTATAACTATGTAATTACACTCTAAAAATTCAAATTCCATCACCACAAATTACTATTAAACATATTTTGATGAATAAATGTGGTTTGGTTCTGGTTTGACCTACCATGAAGGTAAAATTACAAAATTACCCCTATCGGGTAAATCGCGTAAATTTTTAATGTAACCACCGATTTGATCTATCTATGGATATAGCCTCAGACTTATTTTTATGTAAAGTATCATGCTGTATTTATGTGGTTTAAATTCCTTTTAGTTTGGCCACAATTTACGAAAATGCCACTAGACTATGTCTTTAATCGTTATTATTTAAATTGTTGACATGCATTCCAAAAATAATATAAAAGAAGTATTTTGGACTCGAAATTCTTACCTTAGGCTTATCATACCCTTTAGACATTGTTTGGATAGTCTCATGTCCATCCGAGTACTATAGGACTAGTGTGGCCCACGTCACTATTTCACTTATAACCTGCAAATTACATCGAAATTGAATAATGATTCAAGGTCTAACACATGTACAGTAACAGTATAAGTGGCTCTCACATCCTCCACACCTTTAGAAAATTCAGTCCTCCGAATTTAATTAGACTAATTACTGAATAGCTCTGGGTGCTTATCTCGCATTAGACTTTCTAATTCCCACATTGCCTTCTCTTCAGAATGGTACTGCCATAGCACTTTCACTAATGGAATCATCTTAGATCGCAATACTTTATCCTTTCGATCTAGAATCCCAATAGGTCTCTCCACGTAACTCATGTCTTCCTTGATCTCTAGCGGTTCGTACTGAATTACGTGAGATGGATTAGGATGATACTTCCGGAGCATCGAGACATGGAATACATTGTGCATTCCGGATAACTCTGATGGTAGTGCCAATCGATACGCCATATCTCCTACGCGATCTGAGATCTCGAAGGGTCCGATGTATCGAGGACTCAATTTCCTTTTCTTACTGAATCTCATTATACCCTTGGATGGTGAGACTTTAAGGAATACTGAATCACCAACTGAGAACCCTAGTGGTCGGTGGCTCGTGTCTGCATAGCTCTTTTGTCGACTCTGAGCGGTTCTCAATCTCTAATAGATAAGCTGCACATCTCGAGAGGCTTGCTCTACCAAATCAGGAGCTAATAGTTTTCGATCTCCCACTTCTTCCCATGCAATTGGGGACCTACACCTTCTGCCATACAATGCGTCGTATGGTGCCATGACGATGCTAACCTAATAGCTGTTATTATACGCAAATTCTGCTAGTGGCAAATGGTTGTCCCAAGAGCCCTTAAAATCCAAAGCATATGCTCTTAACATATCTTTGAGCGTCTGAATCACTCGCTTGGACTAATTGTCAACCTGCGGATGAAAAGCGGTGCTAAAATTCAGTCGGGACCCCATAGCCTCTTGAAATCTCTCCCGAAATGAGATGTAAACCGGGAATTCCTATCAAAAGTGATGCTCACTAGAACACCATGCAATCTCACTATCTCCTATACATACAAATCGACTAAGGCATTAAGGGAATTTATAGATTTGATGGCTAAGAAGTGGGCGGACTTCATTAATCTATCCACAATCACCCATATAGCATCATGATTTCTTTGGGTCCTTGGAAAACCCATAATAAAGTCCACGTGATATTCTCTCATTTCCACGTCGAAATAGGTAAAGGCTGCAATAAACCTGTAGGCTTCTGATGCTCAATCTTAACCTGCTGACACGTGAGACATTTAGCAACAAATTCCACAATGTCTCAGTTCATCTTACGCCACCAATACACTCTCTGTAAGTTTTGGTACATCTTAGTACTGCTCGGGTGCAAACTGTACTTGAAGGTGTAGGCCTTTGTCAATATCAAATCCTTAAGCTGCTGATTGGTAGGAACACAGATCCTGCCTCTGAACCTCAGAATACCATCGGTGCCAATCCTAAAATCTGACTGTACTCCCATCTGTACCTGGCTGGCAACCTCTATACAATAGGCATCAGTCCTCTGAGCATCTCCAATCCTATCTATCAAATCTGGCACGATTCTGAAACTGGTCGTGAACTCATATCTCTTAGAGGAAATCACATTCAGACTAAGGCTTGAGAACTTCTCCAACAAGTCGTGCTTCCTGACCATCATGTACGACACCATGCCCATATGCTTCCAACTCAAGGATCTGCCACCAAATTAGGTTTCCCCGGGTAGCACAGTATCTCGCAATCATAATCATTTAACAGCTTCATCCATCTCCGTTGTCTCATCTTTAATTCCCGCTGAGAGAATAGATATTTCAGACTTTTATGATCTGTAAATATCTGGAATTTCTCTCCATAAAGATAGTGCCGCCATAACAATAGACAGTCTCTGCTTCAACTCTTGGAAGCTGCACTTACAAGCATCTGTCTACTCGAACTTAACATCCTTACATGTGAGTCACATCAGTGGAGCAGCTAGTCTGGAGAACCCCTCAACAAACCGATGATAATATCCAGCTAGACCCAAGAAGCTCTATATCTAGGTCACTGTTCTAGGCCTCTCCCACTATACAATGGCTTCTATCTTGAATAGATCAACAAACACCCCATCATTAGATACTACATGTCCTAGAAAGATAATGTGATCTAGCCGGAATTCCCACTTACTGAACTTAGCATATAGCTTTCGGTCTCTGAGGGTCTGCAGAACTATGTAAAGGTGCCCCTCGTGCTCTATTGGAAACTAAGAATACACCAAGATGTCATCGATGAACACAATCACGAACTTATCCAAATAGGGCTTAAACACCTCATTCATCAAGCCCATAAATGCTACAGGGGCATTTTTCAGTTTGAAAGGCATCACCAGAAACTCATAATGCTCGTATCGAGTTCGAAATGCTGTCTTAGGAACATTTGACTCTCGAATCTTAAGTTGATGATAGCTCGATCAGAGATCTATCTTCAAAAACACCTGGGCACCCTTGAGCTGATCAAATAAATCATCAATCCTGGGCAGGGGATACTTCTTCATGATGGTAACCCTATTAAGCATCCAATAGTCTATACACAACTGTAGGCTGCCATCCTTTTTATGGACAAATAATACTGATGCACCCCACGGAGACACACTAGGACGGATAAACCCCTTATCCAGTAATTCCTAGAGCTACTTCTTAAGCTCCTCCAACTCCGTCAATGCTATCCAATATGAAGGCTTAGATATGGGCTCCATACCAGGTACCAAGTCGATGGTGAACTTGATTTATCAATCTGGCAGTAACCTTGGCAGGTCCTCTCGAAATACATCCAAAAAGTCCCTAACCAAGGAATCTCATGCAACTAGAGACGTTTTTTTTCTACATCCTCTACATAAGCGATAAAACCTTCAACACATTCACACAACACTTAAGTAATTTAGTAAACATAGCACTTTTATTATAATTTATCAAATGGTTTTACAGTGTAACGTTCAGGATGAGAAAAGGTGATAAATTTAGTATAACAGTCTAAGGTCACATAGTTCGCAGCTAACCAGTCCATTCCTAAGATTACATCAAAATCATACATATTTAATAAAATTAGGTTAGCTGTCATTTCCTTTTCTCCTACAGTCACTTTATAGTTCCTATACATAACATCAATAATTTGTGATTCTTTAAATGGGATATTTATTTGTAGAGTATACCCTAGAAGCTCCGGCTCTACTTGGATTTTGTTAGCATAAGTGGGAGACACAAATGAATGAGTAGAACTAAGATCAAACAGTGCAAGTATGGATATATCAAAAATATAAATTTTACTTTTAATCACATCTATGAAAGCATCAAGAGTCTCTTGATCTAACACGTACACCCATCTCTGGGTCACAGCCTTCTTACCCTTTTCTACTGCGGTGGCCCGTCTCAGCTGTGCTGGTGCAGGTGCAACCGGGGCTGGAATGGTAGAAGCAGCTGACTCATGCAGCAACGAGCAATCTCTCACCAAATGCCCTGTTTGCCCACATCTAAAACAGGTCCTCGTTAACATGTAGCAGGGCTGTATACCATGCGACCTCCCACAGTGAACACATCTGGTCATAGTACTCCTCTGTATCAAGGTAGGGCCAATGGTAAGGGTTGTTGTAGCTAATCTAGTCAATTACCCCTTGGAAATTTGTATGCCCGAAGATCTAGCCTTCTTAGGCTGCTCTTTACCAGATCTATCCTCCGGACCTCTCTTAGCTTTACCTTTACCCTTTGCCTTACCCTTAGATCCCATATCAAAAGAATAAAATTACTCGTAGTCTCACTCGCATAACTATGCACGCCTCACTACCTCATCGTAAGTACGGATGTCGAGCAGGACTAGCTTAGTTTGGATAGAAGGTCTCAACCCAGCCATAAATCTATCGATCTTATGTTGCTCTTCTACCCTCGTCTACGAGTCAAATCTGCTGAGGGTGGTAAATCTCGATTCATACTGATTGACAGTCATACTCCCCTGAACCAACTCTAAGAACTTTTGTTGTAACTTCTTTTGGGCTATGTCAAGGATGTACTATATACGAAAAGCCTCAATGAATATATCCCATGTCACTATATGATGCTGGGCTAACAACACTATCTTGGTCGATTTCCACTAGTGCTCCGCATCATCTGTCAACTAGAACACTGCTAACCCAACCTTCTCTGTCTCAGAACATCTCATATATCGAAATAGCTTCTTTGTAGTATTTACCTACTGCTTTGCCACTAGTGGATCCTGATCTCCCTTAAATTTTGGCGGATCCAACTTCTTGAGCTGCCGCACTAAATTAACATCACAATACGACTCCACATCTCAGGGCGGCTGTACTGGTGGCGGTGGTGGTATGGCCTATGCCTATGGCGCTGGCTGAACAGCAAGCTGTGGCTCGAGAGGTGCTGGAGCTTGAGTTGGCTGAGGTGGTGGTGCTACTAGAACCACTACTGCTCTTTCTCTCTCGACTCGATCAATAGCTCGATCCGCATTATACATAACTATAGAGTTTGCGAGCATCCATTCCACCCTATTAATTCTAGTGTTCGAACTCTCAGGCTGCGAAGGGAGTGCAGGTTCTAGGGCAGACTCCGATGCTAGCTCCGGTATCGGCTTTACCCTATCGCATCCTCTACCTCATCGACCCTTATATCCACTCATCTCTGCACAATATAGATAGTTAAATCGATTTTCAATTAGTTATTTATTTATATATCCAGACTATAAAGTACTACAGAGGATGTTAACCACTTCATTTTTTATCATAAAGACACCGACAGACATCAAACCAACCTCGCTTCGATACAAAAAAAACTATCACAGTCCGTATACACAGTAATTCACAAATTTTCACATTTACAGTGATAGTTAGGCTGTCTGCGATACCTTTATTTCACACTTTATTTAAACAGTAAACACTTTACAGGGTAATTTAATTTAATTTACATTAATGAAATATTTACATAACAGTATTTTGTTCAACGACTACATCCCTCGTTCATAATTTACAAATGAAATAGTACTATACAATAAGTCTAAAAATATACAAGAAATGAATATACCTCTAAGATCAACACTAAGCTGCCTCGAGGTAACCAAAAATGCAGCTGAAATCCTCAGATCGGTATATCACACAGTCACAATAATCTGTGGAGATGGAAAATAATGGGGTGAGTGAAACGTGCTCAGAAGAGAATTGTATGCAGAACTGATATTATGAAATCTATATGCATAAAAGCATTTATTTTCCTATCAATATACTAGGAACAATAAAGGAAAGATACTATAGTCGGCTAGGGATCCGGATGGAATATGAAAGGTATTTTAGAATACCTTTCATGTCTCGGAACCTAGAAGCAACTACAGGGAGTAAAAGTGGAGTTTGATAGAAATATTATTTAATAATTTTCAGTGTATATATAGTGAATCACATAAATGGTATATAAAACCATTAAATAATTTTTTTTAGAAATGATTTCAATTTCACTTTAAAATATCACTTTCACAATTTAATAAATTTCAGTAAACTCTATAGTAAACAGTTCAATATGATAAATAGTTCAGTGATAATAACAATTCAGTAAAAAGTACGGTAATCAATTTCAGTAATAGTACGATTAAGTAAAAACAGTACAGTAAACAGTAACAGTAGTGGAGACCAGGAAACATCCAGAATATATCATGCTATAATCCCTGTAGGGAACAATAACAGTAATTCGTGAGACATATGGCCATAGTCTATAGGTGTCCTTAGTGTGCACTGATCAGGTGACAACTGGGACGCTAAAGATAGGATCAGTATCAATAGCATAGCAACGATAACAATAATAACAACATGTGAGCATAATACAAGGCCTAATAGTCTCAAAACAGTATATAAACAATTATCACCTTTATGGAAATTAATAAAATTTGATGAAATCTTCAATCAGTCCATAAAAGTTATTTTATAACACAGTGAACAGTACAATGAAAACAGTTTATAAAATATTTGCACTACAATAATAAAATTTATAAACCTTCTATTAGACTGTAAAACACTTATAGGAATACTTATAGGAATATATCGGTAGCTTCACTTTAATTAAATTCGATAATACGAATATTTAAATATTGTTTTTTTCAATAAATTCATGTGTTTATGAAAAATATTAAATATTTAATTTCCAAGACTAGGAAATCACTCAATAATACACTTAAAATATTTCATGATATTTTAGAAAATTTTTTGAGAAATTCCAACAACATAACGACTGCTATTGACCTAACCTCCCTGTACGTAAAACATAGTTCACAATCCAGCCAAAAACCACAATTTTCACAATTTTCCAAGGCAATTGAGTATCAAAATATTCTCATAAAATTATTCTCACTGAAACATCCATTCAAAATATCCCTACGGTCTACACACGCATCCCTTACCTGTCTAACTCCAGTGAATTCATCGATAGCACCACGCGTAATTTAATTCTCCTGAGCTGCAAAGAAATTCACCAAGAATATTTATTAACTTGAATTTAATTTTTATACTAATTTCTTTCAATAATTGCAACCACATTATACAACCGATGCTAAAACATAACTTTTCCGAGTTTTTTCGATCTCAGGTTTTTTTTGTTTTCAGCACTTTCAGTTTCAAGTTTTTTCAATTTCGGGTATTTTTGGGTTCGATATTTGCAGCTTCGGTTCGGTTTCAGGTTCGATCCAGTTTTAATTGGGTGGGCTTAGCAGGCTTAGTCAAATTATTTTAAAATTTTATAAATTATAAATATTTTTATAATTTTGAATGTAATAATTAATTTAATTTTATATAGTTAAATAACAATATAATAGAAATGCTAAAATAAAGTTAAAATTTAATAAATATTTATATAAATATAAATTTTTACATTTTAATGTTTTATTCCTTGACAATTATTATTTATTTTTTTAATTTCTTGTGATATCCACATTTGTTATAAAATATATAATTATATATTAATAATTATATAAAATTTATTTTTTAAGTGAGCCAAATATATATATATATATATATATATATATATATATTAAAACTGAAAGAAAGTGAATATCCAAAAGTATTAGCTATACAAATAAATAACTAACAAATTAGAAATAAATCACGCTAAACAATTAAACATTTATATAAATGGCTTTATACTCTTAACAATAACTTATTGGATTATTGTATTTTTTGGGTCAACATTGGGCTATTGGAATTTAGACATTCTTAGTTCAATAAATTTCTTTTTTTTTACTTTGTTTAATTAGCTTTTTTTAATAATTATATTATATTTTTAATAAAATTTTAAATTTTTAAGAATTTTTTTACATTTATTTTGTCTTTTAAATATCAACATAATTAGTAATTAAATTAAATCCAACCGCATAACTAGTTAACTAATTGTTCAATTATAATGTTGAATAAAATTATAGTATACATTAAAAAAATACTTAATATTATGAATAACTGGTCAATTAATTACCTCAATTTTATATTTATTTTGTTTTTGGTTTGTACATAAATCATAATATAACATTATTATATTAAATATAATCATACTCGTACGCATTAATTAATCAAATATCTTATTAAAAATTTAGAACGTTAAATTAAACAAGTTATATACACCAATTGACATTATATTATAAATAATAACATTTGATATAGTTATATCATATACAGTTATACACCAATTGAGTATTAATTTTTTCATATTCACATTAACATAATAATATTAGATATATACCAATTGATCGAATATCTAATTAAAATATTAAATAGTAGATATTACTTAATTAATTAATATAATGCTACTTATTAAATATAATTAATAATAATATTAATGAAGTATAAAAACAAATTTTATTAAAATTATCACTTACACAGTAATACTGCTCTAATATATTATTAAATTACACTTTAATTTACTATTAGAATTATTATCACACTTTAATTTTACATTTAATAGATAAATAAATAAATTATTTTAATCAATACTTAATTCAATCAAAATAATACTTACACACTAAGAGATTACATAATTTATTCTTAAAAGATTATTATAATATAATATACAAATCATTATTATAAGATACCAAATTGGTTTATTCATGTATATAATAAATAATTAATTACCACTAGCTTGATTTATTAATGTCTTTTGCTTTAAGGCTAAAAATAAAATTACCACTAGCTTGATTTATAATTTTATCTTTCAATGATGTCCAAGCTTATAAAAAAATTGTACTTATATTGTTTAATTTAATCACTTAACTTTTTCTGATCTTCAAATTTTGAATTTTAATTTTAAGATTAGGTTTTTTTTTAATCTAAATTCAATATCTTTCTATAGTTAAAACTTTAAGAAAATATAGTTTAAATTTAATTTTATTAAAAATATTTTTAATGTGTTGCACAAAATATCAAATTCAAAGTTTCAAACAAATATTGAAATTATATAATTTTTTATATATTTGATTTATTATTGTATTAAAATTAAAATTTTATTATAAAATAAAAATAATAAAATGTTAAAATGATTTTTATAATAAAATCAAATGTTAAATTAATAATATATTTATTATTATAAATGCAATAAGTATAATATTAAAAATTATTTGATATCATATATTATGGTGTTTTAAATTAATTTAATTTAATTTAATTAAAAAGATTCAATATTTATTTTGCTGTTAATACATAATTAATAAAATTGTATAACAAATAATAATTGTTTTCAAAATTTTAAACTTTTTAATTAAAAAAGTGTATCAATTATTTATTTATTTTTAAATAATAATTATATAATTATAATTTGGGTTTTCTCGGGTTGTAAATTCGATTTTTTACAGGTTTTGGATCGGTCTCGGTTTCAGATCGTATCAGGCTCGGGTTTTTTTGGTTTCGGGCTTTTTCAGTTATAGGCTTTTTCGGTTACAGGCCTTTGACATTTTTGGTCAATTCGGGCTGGTCCCGATTCGATCTCGGGCATATTCGGGCAGGTTTTCAAGCTTGGGTCAGTTTTTGCCACCTCTACCTACAAATTACACCGAATTTGAATAGTGATTCAAGGTCTAACACATGTACAGTAATAGTATAAGTGGCTCTCACATGTGAAGTTTGAAAATACTATTTTGAATTCTGGATTTCAAAAATATATATAAAAATGTTTTGAGACATGACTAACTAAAATCACTGTAGTGTTAGAACTTTTGGACTACTATGTGACCCTTATCCAATTCACTGTAGTATTTGATTTTCGAGCTGTGTGACCTTGATCCAGTCTACAAGGGGCCAGATTACACTTGATCAGTGGTCATTGTGGACCTCCTTTGGACTATGGCCATATGTCTATTCGACTTGCTCTTTCCCTCACGGGAATATTAGAACTGCATAATTGTTATTTAGTCGTTAATATGTTTCCACTGCTTAGTATGTGTGTTTTTTTATGTATATATTTTCGTATATAAATTCTATGCATTTTGATATTTGAACTTCGAAACCGATATGGTTTATTTCGAATATTTATATTGAAATTTAGAATATCATAAATACATATATGTTCAGATTTATGTTTCGAAGTTAATTGCTTTATTAAAGTTTAAATGAATTATTTTCTAATGCATTACATTAGCATGATTTGACTTTCTGAATTGTATGAAGTTAGACTTTGAATTTTCTTTAGAATTTCTTATAAATAAATGTTTTAGAAAACTTGCATTTAGAATTTACGGTATCCGTCTCTTTATAAATGTTTCTTACTAGGCTTTATAAGCTCACCCTCTCTTCTCCCTTCCAGATTATTTGCAATAGATCTCGCTGTACGAGGGATATCCGACACGTCCTTCGAGGCTTTTGTATTATCTTTGAAGGTATAAGATGTACAATTATTTATTTTGTATTCAGATTTATACTATAGTACTTATATAGTATGGGGATGTAATTAATGGAAGTACACATTACATTTATAGTTGTAACTAATGCATGCTAATCTAATGGATATAGATTTTATTTAGTAATATAATTTAAATATGGTTGCATGCTTAATTGGAATATTCTGAACTAGGACTAAATTAATTAAGGATATTGATTTAGCTAATGTAAATTTAGCTTTCTAACGAATTCGAGATACTATGCACAGCCGAACCAAGTAAATGAAAAAGGAAAAAAATTTATTCGTATTTTCGGTAAAAAGGAATGTTACATTAAGCATGGTATCCCTATACTTCTCAAGTGGCCGAAACCCTAGAGTCCTTGTTTAATCTTTTTTGCTACAAATTAAAGCTATAGGCATGTTTATGTAACTCTAAATTTCAACATATATTAGAAGAAATCAAAACTAAGTGAGCTTTCTCTCACCTCTCCTTATGGCCAAAAATTCCAAGCTTCCAAACATCTCTCAAATGGCCACTATTGGCTACCAAACTCAGCTATGTGATAGAGAAATCAAGATACACAACTTTCATTTAGGGTGGAATCCGCTTTGATGGCTAGATAAGGATGTTTCGCAAGCACTCTCTCTCTTACATTTAAGTTTTAGAAAGAGATGGCAATGGTGATGAAGATGGCTGGCCGGCCTAATGGGATAAAAGATGCTAGAAATCTCATTTAATCCTTATTTTAATAATAAAATATCTTTTATAGCCAAATGACCATTTTGCCCCTTTATAATTTTATTATTTCCTTTCATGTGCTAAGCAATATAATATTATTTAATAATTTAGATTTTATTTTTTATTTACTAATACAATATATTTATTTAATATATTTAAGTCAAACTTTGACTTTTGGTGGGATTTGATCTGTCATAAGGTATGAAATTATCAAAATAGCCTCAAACGAAGGCTTCTGAGCTCGTTCACGTTGTTTTTAGCATTTTCCGCTTGATTCAGTTTACGGATTGGAATTGCATAAGACTTCTTCACATGAGGATTTGTTGGCTCTACCAAGAGGGGGGGTGAATCGGTTTTTCTACTTATTTCTAATTTTCCTAGCTCTTAAAGCACAATTAAAACTAAATAAATAACAATGAAATAAGTGCAGTAAAAAGAGTAAGGGAAAAAGAAGCAAACACAAGTTTATAGAGGTTCGGCCAATCTTTTGCCTACGTCCTCTCTCCTTGAACCTCTTGTCAAGGTTTTGATTCAGCTCTTCCTTGAGAATGCTTACAAACCACTTGAAGGTGTGGCAAGACCTCTTACAATTTCTCTTGAGACTATAGAAATCTCCTTCTAAGCCTCTACCCTTGTATTACTACCCACACTCTACAATATCAATCCTTACAAGGATAGCTCACCCCTTTGAATAAGAGAATTTTCAGTGAATGGGTGAAGAACACAAAGAAATCTCACAAAATGGAGTTACAATGAAGATTTTCAGATTTCAGTTTTCTCTCTTGAAGCTTGAATACTTTTGAATGCTTGTTCTTCCTCCAAACTTCATAAATGCCTCTATTTATAATCCACCAAACGAATGGAACAGTTGGTGAAGCATTTAATGCATTTCTTCCCATTGAAACCCTCAAAAACTAGCCGTTGGTGTCAGGACCCGTGCAAAGGGATCGATCCCTTTACCAAAGGGATCGATCCCTTTACCAAAGGGATCGATCCTTTTTATCCAGAGAGCATTTCAACTTGTTCCAGGGTGCTTGTCCAACTTACTGCCAAAATGGGATCGATCCCTCTACAGTAGGGATCGATCCCTTTTAACTAGAATGCCTTCCTGCACGTCTTTAACTGCAATTTGAGATAGTTTATGGTTTTTTGTGATTCTAAGTCAGTTCAAAAACTTCTAGCACTTTTCTTAAGAGTATTTACTGACTTTTTCAGTTGAAATCACACTCCAAAACTTGTTTAAAATATTTTCTATCATTGAGTTCATTCAAAGCAAATTTACTTAGAGAAAAATCATTTTTAAGCTTACTTGAATTTTGTCATTTCAAAATACTTGTCAATTTAAAGCTAACAATCTCCCCCTTTTTGATATGACAAAACTTAAGGTAAATTTGCTTAGGAAATGAGATTGCTCAAATTTTTGAAAATAATGCTCCCCCTTAATATTTGCTCCCCTTTAATATTTGCTCCCCCTCAAAATTAGCTTCCCCTTTAAGTACCAAGATTAATTTATCACATTAATTCTCCCCCTTTTTGTCATAGCAAAAAAATGATATACTCCCCCTCAACAAGAATAAGAAACATGGAGAATTGGTTAGTCAATTTATAGCAATAGGTCAATGAGAGATATTGAAGAACACAGACAAACCATGGCAAAATGAGAATGCCATATCACAGAGGTTCAAACATCTAACACAGTTTACACAAACAAAGACAAAATCCGACAGCGAAGTTCAACAAACATAGCACAAAGGTTCAAACATCTAAGCATAACAAGGTAGATGCACACCCTACACGAAAGGAACAAAATCAACGCTTGGGAAATGTCTTATGATACTGATCCATGAAGTCCTCATGCTGCATGCGGATGTCTTGAACTTCATCAAATAAGGCAGCCTGTGTAGCCTCCATGGTGTCAAGGCGAGCGTCGACATGATCAAAGCGTTGAGTAACGGTGGCCTGTAGGTTTTGAAGCGAAAGCATGATCTGGTCAAGAGAGACCGAGGTCGAGGCAGATGGGGCTGAAGATGTGGCTACGGCAGGAGCTGCCTTTTCATCGTCGCCTTCATCGCCGCCTTCTTCCGGGTCATGTCTAGGAGATGTTGGAGCACTATGGGCCTTTTCCCAAACTATGGTATCACCTTGTTGACGAGAGTACCAGCCAAGATTATGCAAAGTAGCAAGGTTGATGGTGTTGCCTGCCTCTGGAAGGACGCCAGGCTCACACGAACAGTCGATGCCGTGGTCGAGTAGGTAGAAAGCAAGTGGTTGTGGGAAGACAATTGTCTGAACTTTTCCAAGAACAATCTTTATCCAATCGTGGAGAATGAAATGAAGAAGATCCGGTCGATCGCCATCAGGTGAGTGAATGTGATGAAGCCAAAAACGATCAAGTCTCCGGAGTTGGGAATATTTGGTGCCAAATGGGTGAAGATTCTAAGAGATGATGATGTGGAGAAGGCGAGCAAAGACGGGAAGGTCACCCGCATGGTCATTGACGATATTGAATTCTAATGGGACGTTGACAGTTTCACGTATAAGACCATGCTCCGGAATTCAAAAGGCACGGGAAAGAGAATATGTGGTGATTTCAACATCCCGACTCATAACAAACGATTGAATTCCCACCGCCTTACATGGGTCATTAGGCGAATATATAACTTTGGCATTTGAAAAGAAAGCTCGAATGATGTTCAAAGGAACCGGAGTGTTGATTTTGAGAAAGTATGTCCAATGGAAGTCGTCAAATTTGGCCAAGTAGGGAAAGTTAATCGATTCCAAAAAATTGAAGTCAATTGGGCGGCAGTGCTTGATGCGCATATGGGCAAAGAGGGCATGGTAACAGTTTTTCTCTTCCGCATTCCTAAAGCAGTGATTAAAGGCGGTTGGAATGAAGGCGGAGGAAGAGGAGGGATGAGATCTTTTCGAGAGATAGCGTGTTTGACTTTGGGAGCCATGTGAAAGAAAGATGATGAGGGAAAGTTCTAATAGGAGTTTTGTCGAACAGGGGATGGGCACAGGTTTGGGGAACTATGGATAAGTATATGGAGAAATGGAAACCTAGCCAACAACACAATACCACAGATTGATATGCAAGCAATAAGTTTGATGAAGAAATGATGCGGAAATATTCAAAGGATGCTAAGTTATAAACACTAGAAGTTAGATAAAAACATAAGTTTATGAGAAATGAAAAATATGATAAACTGAAAAATTGATGCATAAGCTTGAAATGGGTTAACAAGATATGAGGAAATAAACGTGAAATGCAAGTAAAATTGATGAAAATGAGTAAAAAAATACTTACAATTAGATGTAGGGCATGAATAGTGACAAACACAAGAGGGAAGAGAGGAAATCGAGATTCTTGAGGATTGGGTGTGAAAAGATGATGAGAAGTGAAAGAGATGGAGAAAAGATGAAGAATGGTGAAGAAAAGAAGCGATTTGGTGAAGAAACGGAGTAGATCTTGAAGATTTTGTGAAGAGGAATGGAGAAGGGGGAAGGCTTGCTGACGATGGGGAAGAGGAATAGTGGCTAAGAGAGAAATCCCGACTTTTTAACAAGGGCACGCGTGAAAGTTTGCCAGAAGGGATCGATCCCTTTAAGGATGGGATCGATCCGTTTTTGGCAGTGCGTACTCCTGCCCATTCTGATGCTATCGGATCGATCCGATGATGAAACGGATCGATCCTTCATAGCAAAAACCCAGATCTTTAGGCCTAAATGACTCGAAAATCAATCCAAATTTCATAAGAATTGACCCCTTAGTCCATTGCCTCAGTTATGATGCAGAAAAATGATTTGAAACTTAAAGAACTTGTGCATTTTCATTGTTTAAAATCAAAATCTGGTTTGGCCACTTAGGATGCATGAGACATGTCTTAAAAACTGCAGGAAAATTGCAAAAAAATGCAGAAAAATGCATAAGTATTCAGAAATGATGTAGAGAAGTTTTGAACAATAAGTGACCATGATTGTGATAGTGTCTTAACCATTAGAAATGGGTTTTGGCTAATGAAGGAAGTTTAACATGATCAAAACACAAACAAATTAACAGTTCTATTTCAAAAAGTTAAGAACATGAACAGTAACATGGTAAATTAAGGTCATAAATTGCAAGTGGAAATGATATGCTCCAAATTTCTGCTCCAAATTTCTTTCTTGCAATCATATCAAACCAACTTAAGTCATTCTTTCAACATCAAATCAATTCAAGGAGCATTCATAATGCCTAATTCACTTCTAAGAGTGCAAAATCTCTCCTTGTCCAAGGGCTTTGTGAAGATATCAGCTAATTGGTGCAATGTGTCTACATACTTTAGAATTATGTCCCCTTTTTGCACATGATCTCGTATAAAATTGTGATAACCGCAAATTTTCGATTTTAGGAAATTAATATTAAAGAAAATAGATAAGAGGAAATAAATAAATTAAAGTAAATAAATAAAATTTATTTACGAGATGGGAATATCTTTGAAATTCCCGAAATTGATGGAGAGAAGAAGTGGAGAAAAATTAATTTGGATAAAATTAAGGAAATTAATTTGGATAAATGCAAATCCAAATTAATTAAGAAATGAAAAGGAAAATTAAATTGGAAATAAGGAGAAGGATGAAATTATGGAAAATAATGAAGAGAGAATTTAATTTGGATAATGGAAATCAAAATTTAATAAGGAAATGGAGAAATAAAATGAAATATATTTATATAATTATATATTATATAAATATATTTTTATATAAATACATATGTATACAAATATTATATAGTATATATTAATAATATACGTTTGTATATATGAATATATATATATATATATATATATATATATATATACTAGTTCATGAAGTTACATAATACGTATGCATTTAAGTATAATCTCTTATGTATATATATAAGTATATATACATATATTTGAGAAATGTTTATATTCGATTTACATTAAAGTTTGAAAAATATATATTGTAAATGCAATTTATATTTTATTATAACATATATATAGATATATATATATGTAAAGATTATTTATTTTAAATATATAAATATATATACATATATATATATATATATACTTGATCAATAATTTTAATACACAAAACACATATTTTATATGTAATATATATAATACTATATTATATATATGATAATAATAATATTATGTGTATTAAATATATAATATAATATATGATATATATTATTATATTATATATATTATATATATATATAAAAAAGAAAGAAAACAGAAACGGGAAAATGGGATCCCGTTTCTGTTAAAGCTAACGGAAAAGGGAGCCGACCCCGACGTCGGCGGATCAAGAGAGAAAGGAGGAGACAGCGGTGTCGCCAGTGAGAAGGGAAGCAAATGACGGCGGCTCGAGGCGGAAAGAGAAGGAAACGGCGCGAAGCGAAGCGGAAAACCAAAAGGAAAAAGGAAGAAGAGAACGACGGTGCCGGTCGATCTGGGCACCGCCACTCCCCCCACGAGACCGGCGGAGACCAGGGGAAGGTGAGAGGAGCCACCGGCGAAGAGGAAACCAGCGTAGGAAGGAGAAAAGAGGAAGGGAAGAGCCGCCGGTGTCGCTCCCAGATCCGGCGCCTTCGCCATCGATCTGGAGAAATGGAGGGTGGATCCAGCACCATGGCCATCTCCGCCAGCCGAAGAAGTGACGAACCGGTGAAGAACCGGCCGCCGGAGGCGGAACCAGCCGGTGAGTGTCGAACCGGTCTGAATCGGTCTGAACCGGTTCATACCAGAAAAGGGAAAAAAAGAAGAAAAAAAAGAAAAAAAAGGAAGAAAAAGAAAAAGGAAGAAAAAGAGGAAAAAGGGAGAAGTTTGGGAAATCGAAAGATTCCCGGGAATTCAACAACCCGGAAATTTATGGAAATTCGGTAAGAAATTTTCGGAAATTAATTTTAAGTAAAATTTAATAAATTATGACAAATTCTAAAAATTTAGAATTTGAATTCCAGAAATTATTCTCGACGATCGAGATGAGGAATCGGGAGATATGGAGTACGGGCGCGACCGGTAAGAGGAAGTCACCGACCCGAAAAAGGTAAGGCATGCATGTGCAGCACTATAAGGATATTCAGTATGCATGTTTTAATTATGAAATATTTTATGAAAATATTGTGATGATTTTGTGGTTGAAAATTTGTGATGATGTACTGGCTGGAATTATAAACTGTATTTTCGTGCAGGAGGCTAGCCAATCGTCAGCCATTAAGCTGCCGAAAAATTATCGAAAATTACTGAAAATTTCTAGAAAATTTCATAAAATCATAATAAATGATTTTATTTCACGAGAAATGAATTTCAATCACAAAAATCAAGAAAATGAATATTTTCCATAAAAACATGAATAAAATGAAAGTGATTTTAAAATATTACTGTTTTCGAGAATGGTGACAATGAAATCACCGAAAATTCTCTTAATATGTAAATTACACGTAATACGAGAAGAAAAAATGAAAAGAAGTAAAGTGAATATTTTTATGAATATTTTTATAAATATTTCTTAAATATTCACTAAATGGTTTTATAACCTTTATGGTTTTTAAATGATGAAATTATATATTTTTATAAATTCCATAAAGGTTTTTTGATGACGAAAAATACGGTTTTGAGACTAGATGGCTTCCTATCATGCTGATATGTGACATGTGATATGTAACATGTGATATGTAATATGTGATATGTGATATGTAGTCCCGGCCGACACCTGATCAGTGATCCATCGAGGACAATTATAGGCTATGGCCATAGATCTGACATGATTATTTATACCCTTCGGGGTCTATAGCATGATATGAGTAACGACCCAGTGGACGGGCTGGGCATGCGTGCCTAAGTCTCCATATATGATATGTTTTAAAATGAAAATGTTTTACATGATATGTGATATGTGAAATGTAAAGGTTTTATATGATATGTGATACGTGAAATGAAATGATTTACAGCATTTTTATAAAATGCTTATTTCAGTACTGTTTTTAGTACTACGAGATGATTTTCACATGATATGTAATATGAATATGTAATATGTTTTCAAAAGGAAAAAGGAGGAAAATAAATCTAATATTCTTATTTTAATTTTAAATTGAATATTAGATTTAAATGAGTTATATGTTATACGAAAAAGGTTTAATATCTTATTTTGCTATTTTAAAGTATTGTACTAATTATGATTATACAGTAAAACATAAAATGAGTTTTAAAGGAAAATGACGATGATTTAAGTAATATTCTTTTCAAATAAAATATGAATATTAGTTATTTTAATTAAATGCTTTATTTCATAAAAGCATTATTTTGAAAAGAATATGAAAAGGTTATGGAATAAAAAAGAAAAGGATTTATTAATTCAAAACGAAATGGAAATTACTCTCTACGGTTACTTCTAGGTTCCGAGACAAGTATGGTATTCTAAAATACCTATCTTACTCCATTCGGATCCCTAGCCGACTGTAGTATCCTTCCTACATCCGAGCCTAGAGCCCATAGGAAAAATGAAAATGGTTTTCAGCATATAGGAAGCTGAATATCAAGTATGCATATAATTCCTTTACTGAGCCGTGGTTTGCTCACCCATTAATTTTAACATTTCAGGTTTTCGAAGACCGAGAGTCTAGCAGTAAAAGGATTTTCGACTGCGCATTCGGGGACGATGCGACAGGTCGATTTAATTAATAAGGTATGATCATTTATTTTTTGTATTTAGACATATTCACAGTACTACTTTCTTATGAAGTAAGATAGGGGATGTAATTCGTATTATAATTTAATATGAAATTGTTTATATGTAAAGGAAAAGTAAAGTATCGCAGACAGCCTAACCATATAAGATGTATAGAATAAGGTGAAAAATAGGGTCACGGGCTATGACAGATTTAATGGTATCAGAGCACGGTTAGCCTGATGTCTGTCGATACTTTGGAAAGAAAATATGTTGAAAAGGTTAACATCCCCTGTAGTACTGTGTAGTCTGAATACATAGAGAAAATAAATGATTACAAATTGAATTGAGTGTTTAGAAGGGAGTGAGCAATTATGGAATAAGGAATGCTAAAAAAGGAAAACGGCTCAGGAATGTTACCTGAAATAGTGATCTTATGATTTAAATGAGGGTCGGTTCAGTAAGGATCAGCAAAAGACTCGGTGAGGGCCCCACCAGTACTTTTCTGTCCGGATCAAACTGAGACCTGAAAGTGATGATATAAAAGAGGGGAATGAAGTATCATCACTAAATAGACTTTAAGATCACCGATTA
Source organism: Heritiera fomes (assembly GCA_032173925.1). Taxonomy (NCBI): domain Eukaryota; kingdom Viridiplantae; phylum Streptophyta; class Magnoliopsida; order Malvales; family Malvaceae; genus Heritiera; species Heritiera fomes. Next base: position 34,941,782 of record JAPDPM010000002.1, on the reverse strand, counting down.
AAGGTATTTTGAAGAGAGAGAAAAATTTTGGTCAAAAATGACCAAAATACCCCTACTCTCAAAATTTTGTCGAGAGTCAAATAGATCACCAGAAGTTAGAATTAACTGATTTGACAGAGTAATTGATGATGTAAAGCTGCATTTTATGCAAATTAATCCAATTATGGATTATATTGGATTTCTTTGTCAAAATCGAAAAAGATTTTAAACTGCTAATAGTGGTATGAGAAAGGGGTATTATAAGCAGATAGATAATAAGATCATTGATTTAAATGTATAATGAGGAGAGAAATAAATATGGAAATGACGAAAATGCCCCAATGTGGGATTATGGTTTGAATAGTGAAAAAATCAAGTCGATTTTGAATATATTGATAGTAATGGAGTTATTGATGGTATAAGGACATAAAATGAGTATAACGATCCCGATTATAAATTTCATTACACTTAAGTTACTGATGTGACCCGAATGGTTATAGGGAGGTCGCAAGATGAGCGACTCTATTATTGATTTTGAGGGTCTGAATTACGAATGTATCAACTCGGATAACTATTACGGGATCATGGATATTACGAAAGTGAAATGAATACAGAAACTGATTGAGAAAGTAGATAGTACATATAATGAAATCCATAACAGTACGATTGATCGAGGTTCTATACACTTATACTATTTTGAGATATTAAATGAATATTTATTTATAGAACCGTAGCATTTGGAGACATGTATTGCAAATTGATGTACTGTATGGAGTATTGTAAATTGGAGAATAATTATAAGAACAGTAAAGTGATAAAAAGAAGAAGATGACAGCTAACCTAAGTTCTTCAGGACCCTTGAGACAAAATGAGACGGGCGACCCAATGATGGGTAACCCATAATGGACAATATGATGTGAGATGTGGGCGAACTATGTGGTCGCCAACTCACTTGTAAGGGTAAACTTGGGGCGAAAGGATCGCCTAGGGGATGCTCGCCGACGGTCGATTCGAACGGGCGGGACTCTTACAAGGAGCTTAATGGTAATACGAGTGTAAGTAACTAGGTACGTACGGGTACCAGGGTTCAAACCTCGTGGATAATATGCTCAAGAGAGTTAAACTTGAATTTATTAAATGAACTTGATTCCAAAGTTAATTACAGTGGTAATAAATTGGTTAGCTGTAACATGTGTTGATAACTGTTGTACTTACTACAGCTTACTAGAATGAGATTTGTAAGGCTGTAAAGTGTGAGTAAACAATGAAATCAAGATAGAGTATGAGTCGAAATGAACCGAATATTAAATGTCTCTGTCTTGAGGATATACAGTGGAAATGATAGGACACAGAGATGAAATATCCAGAATAGTAAGAGACATGAAATTAAAAAGTATCGGATGAGATTCCTGATAAATTTTAGAGTTATATGGATTGGAGACATCGAACTAACATTGACTTGATTATTAATATGAAATTTATTCTTAAGCTTATATTGGAGAGTATAGAAGAATCCGAAAAGCTTAAGAAAATAATTTTGGAAAATATTGTGGATAATGAAATTCACATGTTTTGATGTAAAGGATGGAAATATGGATGAGGTAAATTGAGGATGAAATATAAATGGGGAATTAAATTCCTATTTTATGATAAAGTTCTTATGAAGAACAAATAATTGGCTATGTGAAGTGATGCATTATTTGATTTAATCGGAGATGTACAAGGAGCTTATAAGACCAATCTCTGTACAAGGCATCACTAGATGAAAAGTTGAAAATTGATGGTCGTAAGATGATAATGATTAGAACTCAATAAAAATTTTTACGAGTTCACATTGAGGTTTACAAGGTTATCGAAATACCTTGTGAAATATATAAGACTAATGAATAAGACAATATTATAAGGATAAAGTGATGGTATACCATACAGCCTAGGGCACAAATGAAAAATGAGCAGCATAGTGGTATAACCCCACAGACTCTCAAAGACAATAGACTATATGTAAGAAGGGCAATATAAGATTTAGCTAGACAATATCTCTTTCTAAGATATACGATCTCGAATGACAGAGCGATGTGGATCTGTCAATGATGAAGAGATAATGATTGAGATACATAATGAACTGGGTCTAGCTAAATACTATTGCCAGTCTATGGAAGAGTTATTGGGTTAGTTGCTCTACTGACGTGATTAATAAGTAAAAGGTTAAAGCCAGGGGATGAATAAATGTAAAGACGGTATATAAACGATTAAAAGAGGTAATAGTGGAATATGTTATCACTAAAGAAAAGTGAATGAAATGATGATGAAGGAAAAGATGAATATGTCATAAGAGGAAAGTACATGATGAAGAGGGAACACGAATATGAGGTAGTTCTCGAATTTAAAACTAAAAGTGATTTTGTGGTTATCACATGATTATGGCTAGATGTAAGATCGAGCCAAAACTAAATAGAGGAAAAGTAATCATACTCAAAGGAGTAAAGAAATGTTCTACATTTTACTGCCAGTAATGTAAATGGAAAATGATATATATATATATATATATATATATATACCACCACCTCAAAATGATGGAAATAGTGGATTTGTATGGATAATGAGGTGATTAAATTGATAATTATAGATTTAATGATGAAGTTAAATAATGAGAAGATCAAATTATAATTTGATTATGTCGTTATGAAATCTAAATTATCAAAAGAGTATAATTTCAAGTATATTCTAAGATTAAAGTGATAATGAATATACCATAAGAATAAAAGAAGTAATAAAAATATTACATGGAAAGACGATATGGAGAGAAAATGATTATCTCTTGATGAAATTATGGTAAAAGATGGTGAATGGTAAAGTCTGCAAATGAACTGCAGCAATTGGATGAAATAAATATGAAATGAAAATTGTGGATAAGGAAGAATCTAAAAGAGATATGATAATGTGAAAGTGATTATAGACTGATAGTCTAATGAAATCACTTTTTCATTATCAAACTCTTAGATTCCTTAGTGCTATAGTCGAAATATAATTATAAAAGATGATGAGAAGGTATGTGAAGTTCCAGTGAGCACTATATGTGATGGGAATCTCTGAGTAGCTATATGTTAATGGAAAATAGCAAAAGGCTCTAAGATTCCAAATCTATTGACAGCATCGCTCCGTACATGATGTAAATACCTGAGCGTAGAATGGAAACGATCGATAATATGTTGAGAGAGTGGATGCATGAGATGTGAAAGCTACTGGGACAATTACATACCATGGAATAAAATCGGTAAATGATAATTATCGAAATGTATCGACTTGGCACTAAATAAGAAAGATGAATGATGAGCAGTATGAATCATATGTGATATGAAAAGAAGTGGAAATTGATAACTCCCAACTGATAAGAAATTTAAGGGAGTATGAGTATATGATGAAAGATTATATATAGTGGTATAAAAGGCGATTATGATGTTAAAGATATACTGGCAGTATCATATGGAAGATGATCAAAAGGTCAAGAATGATAAATATACAAGACGATAAGTATACAGGATGCTACCACCTTATGAATTAAGTTAAATTCGGAGGATCGAATGTCTTAAGGTGGGGAGAATGTGATAACCGCAAATTTTCAATTTTGGGAAATTAATATTAAAGAAAATAGATAAGAGGAAATAAATAAATTAAAGTAAATAAATAAAATTTATTTACGAGATGGGAATATCTTTGAAATTCTCGAAATTGATGGAGAGAAGAAGTGGAGAAAAATTAATTTGGATAAAATTGAGGAAATTAATTTGGATAAATGGAAATCCAAATTAATTAAGAAATGAAAAGGAAAATTAAATTGGAAATAAGGAGAAGGATGAAATTATGGAAAATAATGAAGAGAGAATTTAATTTGGATAATGGAAATCAAAATTTAATAAGGAAATGGAGAAATAAAATGAAATATATTTATATAATTATATATTATATAAATATATTTTTATACAAATACATATGTATGCAAATACTATATAGTATATATTAATAATATACATTTGTATATATGAATATATATACTAGTTCATGAAGTTACATAATACGTATGTATTTAAGTATAATCTCTTATGTATATATATATAAGTATATATACATATATTTGAGAAATGTTTATATTCGATTTACATTAAAGTTTAAAACATATATATTGTAAATGCAATATATATTTTATTATAACATATATATAGATATATATGTAAAGATTATTTATTTTAAATATATAAATATATACATATATATATATATCTATACTTGATCAATAATTTTAATACACAAAACACATATTTTATATGTAATATATATAATACTATATTATATATATGATAATAATAATATTATGTGTATAAAATATATAATATAATATATGATATATATATATATATATTATTATATTATATATATATAAAAAAAAGAAAGAAAACAGAAACGGGAAAATGGGATCCCGTTTCTGTTGAAGCTAACGGAGAAGGGAGCCGACCCTGACGCTGGCGGATCGAGGGAGAAAGGAGGAGACAGCAGTGTCGCTGGTGAGAAGGGAAGCGAATGACGGCGGCTCGAGGCAGAAAGAGAAGGAAACGGAACGAAGCGAAGCGGAAAACCAAAAGGAAAAAGGAAGAAGAGAACGGTGGTGCCGGCCGATCTGGGCACCGCCACTCCCCCCACGAGACCGGCAGAGACCAAGGGAAGGTGAGAGGAGCCACCAGCGAAGAGGAAACCGGCGGAGGAAGGAGAAAAGAGGAAGGGAAGAGCTGTCGGTGTCGCTCCCAGATTCGGCGCCTTCGCCGTCGATCTAGAGAAATGGATGGTGGATCTAGCACCGTGGCCATCTCCGCCAACCGAGGAAGTGCCAAACCGGTGAAGAATCGGCAGCCGGAGGCGGAACCGGCCGGTGAGTGTCGAACCGGTCTAAACCGGTTCATACCAGAAAAGGGAAAAAAAAGAAGAAAAAAAAGAAAAGAAAAGGGAAGAAAAAGAAAAAGGAAGAAAAAGAGGAAAAAGAGAGAAGTTCGGGAAATCGAAAGATTCCCGGGAATTCAGCAACTCGAAAATTTATGGAAATTCGGTAAGAAATTTTCGGAAATTAATTTTAAGTAAAATTTAATAAATTATGAAAAATTCTAAAAATTTAGAATTTGAATTCCAGAAATTATTCTCGACGATCGAGATGAGGAATCGGGAGATATGGAGTACGGGCGCGACCGGTAAGAGGAAGTCGCCGACCCGAAAAAGATAAGGGATGCATGTGCAGCACTGTAAGGATATTCAGTCTGCATGTTTTAATTATGAAATATTTTATGAAAATATTGTGATGATTTTGTGGTTGAAAATTTGTGATGATGTACTGGCTGGAATTATAAACTGTATTTTCATGCAGGAGGCTAGTCAATCGGCAGCCGTTATGCTGCCGAAAAATTATCGAAAAATACTGAAAATTTCTAGAAAATTTCATAAAATCATAATAAATGATTTTATTTCACGCGAAATGAATTTCAATCACAAAAATCGAGAAAATGAATATTTTCCATAAAAACATGAATAAAATGAAAGTGATTTTAAAATATTCCTGTTTTCGAGAATGGTGACAATGAAATCACCGAAAATTCTCTTAATATGTAAATTACACGTAATACGAGAAGAAAAAATGAAAAGAAGTAAAGTGAATATTTTTATTAATATTTTTATAAATATTTCTTAAATATTCACTAAATGGTTTTATAACCTTTATGGTTTTTAAATGATGAAATTATATATTTTTATAAATTCTATAAAGGTTTTCTGATGGCGAAAAATACGGTTTTGAGACTAGATGGCATCCTATCATGCTGATATGTGATATGTGATATGTAACATGTGATATGTAATATGTGATATGTGATATATGATATGTAGTCCCGGCCGACACCAGATCAGTGATCCGTCAAGGACAATTATAGACTATAGCCATAGATCTGACATGATTATTTATACCCTTCGGGGTCTATAGCATGATATGAGTAACGACCCAGTGGACGGGCTGGGCGTGCGTGCCTAAGTCTCCATATATGATATGTTTTAAAATGAAAATGTTTTACATGATATGTGATATGTGAAATGTAAAAGTTTTATATGATATGTGATACGTGAAATGAAATGATTTACAGCATTTTTATAAAATGCTTATTTCAGTACTGTTTTTAGTACTACAAGATGATTTTCACATGATATGTATTATGAATATGTAATATGTTTTCAAAAGGAAAAAGGAGGAAAATAAATCTAATATTCTTATTTTAATTTTAAATTGAATATTAGATTTAAATGAGTTATATGTTATACGAAAAAGGTTTAATATCTTATTTTGCTATTTTAAATTACTGTACTAATTATGATTGTACAGTAAAACATGAAATGAGTTTTAAAGGAAAATGACGATGATTTAACTAATATTCTTTTCCAAGAAAATATGAATATTAGTTATTTTAATTAAATGCTTTATTTCATAAAAGCATTATTTTGAAAAGAATATGAAAAGGTTATGGAATAAAAAAGAAAAGGATTTATTAATTCAAAACAAAATGGAAATTACTCTCTACAATTGCTTCTAGGTTCCGGGACAAGTATGATATTCTAAAATACCTACCTTACTCCATCCGGATCTCTAGCCGACTGTAGTATCCTTCCTACATCCGAGCCTAGAGCCCATAGGAAAAATGAAAAAGATTTTCAGCATATAGGAAGCTGAATATCAAGTATGCATATAATTCCTTTACTGAGCCGTGGTTTGCTCACCCCTTAATTTTAACATTTTAGGTTTTCGAAGACCGAGAATCTAGCAGTAAAAGGATTTTCGACTGCGCATTCGGGGACGATGCGACAGGTCGATTTAATTAATAAGGTATGATCATTTATTTTCTGTATTTAGACATATTCACAGTACTACTTTCTTATGAAGTAAGATAGGGGATGTAATTCGTATTATAATTTAATATGAAATTGTTTATATGTAAAGGAAAAGTAAAGTATCGTAGACAGCCCAACCATATAAGATGTATAGAATAAGGTGAAAAATAGGGTCACGGGCTGTGACAAAAATGATGTCTAATCTCAATGTGCTTGGTTCTAGAGTGTTGGATGGGATTTTTTGTAAGATTGATGGCACTAGTGTTGTCACACTTAATGGGAACTTGGTTCATTTCTATTCCATAGTCTCTCATTTGTTGTTTAATCCACAGAACTTGAGCACAGCAACTTCCGAAAGCTATATATTCAGCCTCGGTTGTGGATTGAGCTACACTATTTTGTTTCTTAGAGAACCATGAAATAAGCCTACTTCCTAAGAATTGACATGTTCCCGATGTGCTTTTCCTATCCACTTTGCATCCACCAAAATCTGCATCGGAATAGGCATGGAGATCAAGTGTAGAATCCTTAGAATACCAAAGTCCTAAGGAAGAAGTGTCTTTTAGGTATCTAAGGATTCTTTTTACTGCTTGTAGGTGTGATTCTCTAGGGGATGACTGAAATCTAGCACACAAGCATACACTAAACATTATATCAGGTCTACTAGCAGTTAAATATAGCAATGAGCCAATCATAGACCTATATAGTTTAGTGTCTACACACTTTCCTCCTTCATCCTTATCAAGCTTAATATTTGTGCTCATAGGTGTAGAGAAAGGTTTAGATTCATCCATTCCAAATCTTTTGAGCAAATCTTTAGTGTACTTAGCTTGATTTATGAAAATACCTTCTTTACATTGTTTAACTTGAAGTCCTAGAAAGAAGGTTAATTCTCCCATCATACTCATTTCAAATTCACCTTGCATTAGTTTAGAGAAATTTTTGCACAATGACTCATTTGTAGATCCAAAAATGATATCATCTACATAAATTTGAACTACTAATAAGTCATGACCCTTAGATTGAATAAACAAGGTTGTGTCTACCTTTCCTCTTGTAAAACCTTTTTCGATTAAAAACTTTGAAAGTCTTTCATACCAAGCTCTAGGAGCTTGTTTTAATCCATATAAGGCTTTTGAAAGTTTGAAAACATGGTTAGAAAATTTTGGATTTTCAAAACCGGGAGGTTGCTCAACATAAACCTCTTCATTTATATAACCATTTAAGAAAGCACTTTTCACATCCATTTGATATAACTTAAAATCCTTGTAGCATGCAAAAGCAAGTAGCATCCTAATGGCTTCTAATCTAGCTACCGGAGCATAGGTTTCATCATAGTCTATTCCTTCTTCTTGTCTATAACCTTGAGCCACTAACCTAGCCTTGTTTCTAACAATAATGCTATTTTCATCCATCTTATTCTTGAATATCCATTTGGTTCCAATGATGGATAATCTTTAGGTCTTTCTACTAATATCCACACTTTGCTTCTCTCAAATTAATTTAATTCTTCTTGCATGGCCATAATCCAATTTTCATCATTCAAGGCCTCATCCACTTTCTTTGGCTCAAATTGTGGCACAAAGGCTACATGTTGACATATGTTTCTATAGGTTGACCGAGTCTTAACTCCAATGGTTGGATCTCCAACAATATCATTATCTTTCACATATCCAAGTTCTCTAGGACACTTAGATTCCTTCTCAATTATTTCTTGTTCCATGGACTCCTCATTTTTGTTAATAGTAAGATATTCTAATTGTACTCTAACATCATTATCTTGAGATGGATCAACTATAGGTTCATCAAAGATCTCTACTTCATCATCAAGATTGGTTCTACTAGTGATATTTGATTCATCAAATATTACATGTATTAACTCTTCTACTACAAGTGTTCTTTTATTGAAAATTCTATAAGCCTTAGAATTTAGAGAATAGCCAAGAAAAATATCTTCATCACTTTTAGCATCAAATTTTCCTAGGTTATCTTTACCATTGTTCAAAACAAAACATTTACATCCAAATGGGTGAAAATAACTTATGTTAGGTCTTTTTCCTTTATAAAGCTCATAGGGAGTTTTCTTTAAAATAGGCCTTACCATAGCTCTATTTATGACATAGCAAGAAGTGTTTATTGCTTCAGCCCAAAAGTATTTAGGTAAGTTATTTTCACAAAGCATGGTTCTAGCCATTTCTTCTAATGTTCTATTTCTCCTTTCAACTACCCCATTTTGTTGAGGAGTTCTAGGAGCTGAAAAATTATGGCTAATGCCATTCTTTTTTCATTTTGAACAAGTTTTGAGAAAGCAATGAATTTTTCTAAGGCTTCATTTTCATACTTAAAAAGAACACCCAAGTGAACCTAGTGTAATCATCAACTATCACAAATCCATAGTGTTTACCTCCTAAACTAGTTGTCCTAGTTGGTTCAAAGAGATCTAAGTGAAGAAGTTGAAGTGATCTAGAGGTAGTGACACACTTCTTAGATTTAAATGAATTTTTTTTGTGTTTTCCTCTTACACATGCTTCACAAACTTTATCATTTTCAAATTGAAGCTTAGGTAATCCTAGTACTAGGTCTCTTTTGGCTAATTTAGACAAAACATGCATGCTAGCATGGCCTAGTCTTCTATGCCATAACCAAGGTTCATCTTCTCTAGTGGCCATAAAGCATACATTTTTGCTATTAAGTTCATTTAAATCCACAATATAAATATTTCCTTGTCTATGTCCAATAAACACAATTTGATTAGTTTTGGCATAAACAACATTGCAACACAAATCATCAAACATAACTTTAAATCCCTTATCACACAATTGACTAATACTAAGTAAATTATGTTTTAAGCCTCTAACATACAAAACATTTTCAATAGTTGAGGAAGAGTTACCAATGGAGCCAATTCCTTCAATTTGTCCTTTGGAGTTGTCTCCAAATGTGACTTCTCCACCACTTTTATGCTTTAGGAACTTGAATTGGCTCTTGTCACCCGTCATGTGTCTTGAGCATCCACTATCAAGGTACCAATGCTCCTTGGACTTAGCCTTGTAGCAATACTCTTCCTCCTACAAACACATCAAGCTTTTATCTTAGGTACCCAAATTTTCTTGGGTCCTTGAGAGTTAGTACTAATAATTTTTGATCCTTTAGGGATCCATTTCATCTTTAAGGACTCATCACTTGAATTTAAAACATGTTTAGGCACCCAAATCTTGACAGCCATTTTTCCTCTAATCATGGTCTTCCTAAAGGTGCATGCTTGTGAAGGATGTCCTAGTTTATTACATAATGTGCACAAAACAAATTTTCTATCTTTAACTAGGAAATTTTTAAGATGAGTCTCTTTGTTAGATGCATTATAACCTAACCCTTCTTTATCAAAGAATGCTCTTTGAGTCTCTAGCATTTGATCAAGTTTTTTTTGACCCATGTAAAATCTAGAAAAGGAGTTTTGCAAATTAATGTTCTTTTTATTTAATTCTTCTATTTCTAGATTTGCATTCTCTAATTTCTTTTCACGTTCTAATTTAACATTCACAAGCATTTCATTCTCCTTTTTCAACTTAGAGATCATTTTCTTATATTTCAAATTCATGCATTCAAATTCATTGGCTAACTCATCAAATGCATCTTGCAATTCATCAAAAGTGTATTCATTAGTATCTAACAAGTTAGAAGTTACCTTCTCATCTTCAAAAGCCATGAAACAAAGGTTGGCTACTTCATCTTCCACATTCTCTTCATCGGAGCAATCACTATCACTTCAAGTAGCCACCATTGCCTTCTTCTTTTGTTTCTTCTCATTTTGCTTTTTATACAAAGGACAATCAAATTTAATATGACCAGGTTTTTTGCATTCATAACAAATAATTTGGTCCTTTTCTTTCCTACTAGTTTCACCTCTATTTAACTCTCTCTTAGGGGGTCTCCTAGAGTTTCCACTAGCTCTCATCCTCATGAATTTATTGAATCTCTTGGCAAACATGGCTATTTCCAAATCCTCTTCATCACCACTTACATCATGATCATCTTTTGATTCCTCAATTGTGGTGGATTTTAGTGCTACTCCAACTTTCTTTGGGGGATCTTGATTTCTCTTAATTTTCATCTCATAAGTGAGTAGGGATCCCATAAGTTCATCCAAAGAGAGTGTATGAGGATCCTTAGATTCTTCAATAGCAGTGACTTTAGCTTCCCATGATTTAGGTAAGCTATTGAGAACCTTTTTCACCATCTCTACATTAGAGTATGTCTTCCCTAAAGCTTTAAGACCATTTATTATGTCCGTAAACCTAGTAAACATGTCACTAATTGACTCATCATTCTTCATTCTAAATAGTTCATAGTCTTGAGTGAGCATGCCTACTTTGGTTTCTTTGACTTGTGTGGTTCCCTCATGTGTGATAGCTAGTTTATCCCAAACTTGGTTAGCATTCTCACATTGTGAAACTCGATTATATTCATTTGGTCCTAATGCACAAAATAGTGTGTGCATTGCTTTAGCATTAAGTTGTGTCATCCTAAAATCATTAGTATCCCACTCATCTTCTTTCTTAGGTACATCCGACCCATCTACCTTCTTAATAGGAATAAGGGGACCTTTAACAATAATTCTTCACACTTCATAATCATTGGCTTGAATAAATAGCATCATTCTAGTCTTCCAATAGGCATAGTTTTCACCATTAAAGAGTGGAGGTCTAACCGTAGAGTGTCCCTCTCCTACCAAAGGTGTAGACAAACTAGTTTGAGCCATTAGTGATCGTTTTACTCGATAGATGTTAATCTAACTCAATCTCAAGCCCAAGCTCTGATACCAATTGTTGGCTCTACCGAGAGGGGGGTGAATCAGTTTTTCTACTTATTTCTAATTTTCCTAGCTCTTAATGCACAATTAAAACTAAATAAATAACAATGAAATAAGTGCAGTTAAAAGAGTAAGGGAAAAAGAAGCAAACACAAGTTTATAGAGGTTCGGCCAATCTCTTACCTACGTCTTCTCTCCTTGAACCTCTTGTCAAGGTTTTGATTCAGCTCTTCCTTGAGAATGCTTACAAACCACTTGAAGGTGTGGCAAGACCTCTTACAATTTCTCTTGAGACTTTAGAAATCTCCTTCTAAGCCTCTACCCTTGTATTACTACCCACACTCTACAATATCAATCCTTACAAGGATAGCTCATCCCTTTGAATAAGAGAATTTTCAGTGAATGGGTGAAGAACACAAAGAAATCTCACAAAATGGAGTTACAATGAAGATTTTCAGATTTCAGTTTTCTCTCTTGAAGTTTGAATACTTTTGAATGTTTGTTCTTCCTCCAAACTTCATAAATGCCTCTATTTATAATCCACCAAACGAATGGAACAGTTGGTGAAGCATTTAATGCATTTCTTCCTGTTGAAACCCTCAAAAACTTGTCGTTGGTGTCAGGACCCGTGCAAAGGGATCGATCCCTTTACTAAAGGGATCGATCCTTTTTATCTAGAGAGCATTTCAACTTGTTCCAGGGTGCTTGTCCAACTTACTGCCAAAATGGGATCGATCCCTCTACAGTAGGGATCGATCCCTTTTAACCAGAATGCCTTCCTGCACGTCTTTAACTGCAATTTGAGATAGTTTATGGTTTTTTGTGATTCTAAGTCAGTTCAAAAACTTCTAGCACTTTTCTTAAGAGTATTTACTGACTTTTTCAGTTGAAATCACACTCCAAAACTTGTTTAAAATATTTTCTATCATTGAGTTCATTCAAAGCAAATTTACTTAGAGAAAAATCATTTTTAAGCTTACTTGAATTTTGTCATTTCAAAATACTTGTCTATTTAAAGCTAACAGGATTCATCTACGATAATATATTGGTCTAAAGTCAAACTAGGTTGACCGTTATTCCCAAAAGTTTTCCTGCACTATGGACACAATTACCATTTTTGAATTTATTAAACGCAAACCTAGGTATGCTCAAACGAAGGAATTTTGAAAAGTGGTTTTCTTACCACTCATGTAATTTGACCTTAAAATCGACAATTTGGCACTTTCATTCCTATCCAGGTTAAGGATAATCTTGTGGGCCTCGCCTGATGATTTCTCCAATACTTACAAGGCATAAGGTAACTTATTGTCATTGTTCAATCTAATCATTCTTATTCAATTACAATGTAAATGCGGAAAGAATATGTGAATCTCACAAATTTTGAAGGATTCTAAATACACCCTGTCATAACGTGTCAAGTCCTAAAACCTAACCCACTAGACTTAAATTCAATGAGTCGCTACCAACCATTCAAACCTGAGGTGTGATTGGTCACCTATTCTTGTCTAAAGATAAAGCATGGTCTACGTTCAAAGAATCTAGGGATCGGGAGTATAGTTACGTGTGGGAAGGATTAGCACCCCCACAACGCTCATCCTAAAATGATACCAACTAATTTTGTGATATCTTTAATAATTTTTAATTAAATGGTCTTTGTTTTTATTAAATTCAAATATTTAAATATTAGACAATCTCTAAGAAACTCTCCATCATGCTGGCGGAATTTCTTAAATTTCATCCTCACCTCAAGAGTATCCAAGAAATCCCATTCGTCTTTTTTGGAGAGGCTCCATCGTCGGATTCATTAAATTTCTTATGAAATATCTTAATTTTATTTTTATTTAATTTTCCTTTATTTATTTTTTAAAATTTTATTTTTTATCTTTATTTTAATATTATTTATCTTTTAAAAAAAATAAATGTCGATTATTCTTATTGAAAATTTTCTTTAAATCTTCCATCATGCTGGCGAAATTTGAAGAAAACATCTTACCTAAGAATTTAAAAGTGTCAGCCATTCGTGACACTTTATAATTCCATCATCGGGATAACCTCCACTTATTCTCAATTTATTATTATACTTTTAACTTTTATACTCATTATTCCCTAATTTCTTATTATTAATATTTATTTTTATTTTATTTTAAATAGAGATTTTTTTATTATTAATATACATTTATATTTTTAGAAATAAATATCGATTATTAATATTGACCACTTACCTTAAATCTTCCATCACGCTGGCGAAATTTAAGGCAAATATCCTCACCTAGGAATTTCCAAAATGGCAACCATTCGTGACACTCAGAATTCCATCCTCGGAATAATCTCAACTTATCTCCATATTTTATGATTTTATTATATTTTCTAATTTTTGTTCTATCTATTTTATTTTATAATCTATTAATCACACATGCAAAACAAATCAGATTATCATGCAAGCAAATCGTATGACATACATCATGCAAAAAAAAACATAATTTAATGTCTTACAAATATTATATGCCAATCAAATCAATACAAATATTTTTTTTAATTATACAATTAATGTTAGTATCATCATGCACTTACCACGTTATTTTTATGCTAAACTATTAACTATTAGTGTAATGAATATAGAAACAGTTAACACCCAATTACACATGTTAACTTAGCAATCATCTACCACTATTAATTAATTAAACATTTATACTAACCTGTAAAGGGGCAAAAACCAAGCTTTTCCTTTGTATTTCCTAGCTATAGCTCACGTGTATAGTATGAATGATGAGGAACAGGGGCGGTGGCAGCTAACGTCCAAGCAGTAATAAGACAGGATGCGTGACAAGCAAACAAGCTTGTTTGGCGATGAGTTGCTCACGGTGGTGCAGCGATTGACAGCCAAGAAATTGATACAATCGACAAACTCCAATCCACAATGGATAGGGTAACAATGATCAATGTAAGATGATGATTTGGCGAGCTAGGCAGAGGTGGCGTAATGCAGGCAGAAACGATGGAACTGGTGGTGCAGCAGTGATCGTCGATGATGATGATGACAGTAACGATGAGAGTCTATGGTGAAGACAGAGGATGATGCAAGGGAGGCTCGGCGTTAATGCGACAAGGTGTCAAGATGGAGAAAGTGGCGGTAAGTGACTTCGGCTAGCTAGATGGAAGTACTCGGGTTGGGTGCTTGATTGTGTATTTGATTGTCTGTCCCAAATTATGAGTTCAACCCCTTTTTATAATCACAAGTTTATTTGTTTTTTGGTGTAAGCATAGGTATCTTCATTCGTTTTACGGTCTGAGATTAATCCTGTTCAGGCCAAGAGTGGTAAACGGTAAAGCTTTCCTAACAGTGGAGACTCCAGGACTTGAACTCTGTCCAAGTATCTAGGAAAAAAGTCCACTTCCACTTCTTCCAACCACTTGTTGGTAGACCTGGCAATTTGTGTCAAAAATTTGTTTACGTGTCATGTAAAATCGTGTTCATGTCTTGTATTCGTGTCAAAAATTCGTGTCGACACGAAAAACTCAAAATGTTATTTTTAGCTTTTACCACATTCATATATTAATTTTAATTAATTTTAACCCCGTGTCATCTCGTATCACCTCGTGTCAATTATTCGTGTCGTGTTCGTGTCGTGTCTAAGATTGTCAGGTCTACTTGTTGGTAATCACAAGTTTATTTGAATCATAATACAACTCTACCTATTCTATTAATTATCTCCTATTTTTCATATTTTATCTATTTAATTCTTATATTAATCCTAATCTAACTCTATCAAATTTAATATTAAACCAAATAATTATCCTAAAAAATCTAATTATCCTATCCTAAAATTAATTTTATTATTTTTTTCTTTGTCTTTTTTTCATTTTTCTTAAATCTTATTTTAATTTTAATTTCCTAATTAATGTTAATTCTAAATCTAAAAATTCTAATTTAATTCTAGCCTAATACTAAATTGTTAAATTAAATTAAAATACAATGTCATCTAACCCAGTTAATTATTTTTACAAATTAAGAACTCGGATAAAATAAAGTATCTACGCACCCAATTTTCTTCTTTTCACACCATCTATCTTTGTTTTTAAACAGTAAAATACAAAGAGAATTAGGTGTAGGAAGAAAAAAGTTGGGTTTGTATAGAAATTCTCAATAATTTTTATTGGCCAAGTAAACATGAGACCTTGTATTTGTATTTTTATAATATTAATTTATATTATTTATATAATATCATTTTTTTGGATTATTTATATATTATATCATTGTTTTCTCTCACCTTTATTGGATTTGGATTACTGAACACATCTAGCAAATTTAAAGATGCAATGACTCAACAAAATCCGCAATTATACAATGAGACAATTCACATCGAAATGAGGTTAGGTGTCCTAAAAAATGCCAGAAAATGGACCTCCAACTGCTCCCGTGACGTTATTAACATCAATCATTAATGTTTTCTTTTCCCTCCATCGCTGCAATTTTTAGCAGATGATTTTTTTCTTTTGCCGATATTAAATGCAACAGCTAGCATGTAGGCAGAGTCTTGGCAATTTTCGGCAGCTAAGCTTTCAAATTCAAGAAATTGAATGAAAATTGGAAGAGTTGCGTGCATCTCTCAAATTCAATTTGAATTCCCTTATACTATTATTTATTAGGCTTAATAATCAAATATATCATCAACATTTTGTATAAAATAGAATTAAACTCTCAATATTTATTGCATAGAAATCAATTCATAAACTTTTATTTTAGTGTGCTAATGAGACCTTAGCTTGGTGGCAACGAAAAAGTCTAAAGACTTTGAGGTCTCAGATTTGAGTCTTACAAAATGTGAGATTTGTTTAGTTTGTAATTGACAAAGGTTGTTATTGTTATTGTATTTATCAGTTAATCTTGTTACTTGTTCATTAAATGTAATATCTTGATTATGATTGTAAGTTTGAATGAGAAAGAAACATTTCAAAACAAAACTTTTATTTTAGTATAAATAAACTCTTAATCTTTCAAAATGATGTAATTAAATCCAAATATGTTAAACGACACTGACTAACGTTAGGACATCCTACTTGGAAATTGATGTGGATAGCTTAATTGTTTGCCACATGGCATGCTACATGTGTAATACTAAAGTAAGTTGATGCTATTTAACAGATTTAGACTTAATTACATAATGTTGAATGGTTAAAAGTTTATTTATAGTAAAATAAATTTTAATGAACTGATTTTCATATAATAAAAAGTTATGGACTTAAATCTATTTTATACAAAAGGTTAAGGGTATATTTGGTTATTAAACACATTTATTGTGATAGAGAAGATAAGCTATTTATTTGAAGATTCTAACTAGACCTTGTCCATATTCATGATTTATGAAATTCATTTGGCTGTACCTTAATTTTTGTCAAATTTTTTTCTTCTTTCCTTATTAGAGATGTCCTTTACCAGAAGGATTCCATCCTTAAAACTGATTTTGTTAAGAAGATAATCATGTTGAATAGTGAAAAACTACTCTACAATATATATAAGTAGGTATAAACATTCCTTCCAACTATATGAACGAGGACATGGGTGGATTTTTCTTTTTTCCTATTTTCTCTTTTATTACAACAAATTCAAAGTTCAAACCAGTCTTGTTAATTTCATTTATCCCCAAGCACATGCTTTTTGTCTTTAAGATTAGATTACTAGTTACTAAGAATAAAAACTGAAATTTACTAATAAGTGATTGAAAGAAATAAAAATAAATTTTATTTTTAAGCATTTAGACATAATTTGAATCCAAAAATCGTCATTATTGAAAGAAAATTACTATTTATCACTCTCAATTTGAATAAAATTAGTCTCAACCCTAAAACAAATAAAAATACTTGTAATAACAAAAAAAAAATGCTAAAATAGCTACATGGGCTTTGTTCTGGCGGTGCAAGAAATATAGGGAGGTTTGAATAGTACGGCAACATGCTGGTAATATCTTGGGCTAAAACGCAAAAGAAAGAAAAAGAGACGTTGCCTAATAATGACATCCAACAACATATGTCCAAATCTAATTAACTACCACAACTACCCTGACCTTGGCAGAAATTCGGTCTCTAGGAACCGACCCACATAAGGTGGTCCAATTACACAAAACCATATCTGTTCCAAGGTAAGGCAATTTTGTTATTTCAGAAACAGAAATTTCGGTTTCCTTAGAACGTGAAATCTAGAACCCAGAAGAAAATGCAAACCGTAAGAATGCGAAATCTGGAACCCAGAAGAAAATGTAAACCGTAGTAGAGCTTGAAACAAAAGAAAGCAGACAAACCATGAACAAATGATCAATTGGACAAGAAAAATTTTGTGCCAAGATTTCTTTCAATAGAACTCTTTTTTCTTTCTTTTTCCGGTTACAGGATCATCCAATTTTGTCTTCCAAATGAAGGAATCAACTTGAACTTTTCTAGAAAAAGAATGCAAGGGACGAAAAATAAACTAGGCTTTTGGTGTAAAGGATGAGTGAACAACCTTTTTTTGTCTCCCAGCTAGCCAAAGCAGAGTTCTCCGCGCAAAAGACGGTGTTTTAGCTTGTGAATCAAAGCTATAGCGGCTCTGATTTTCCTCATCACAACCCAGTTCACTCTCTCGATTTTCCCACCTGCCATAGCCTATCTCAGAAATGGTATCCCTGGCACCAGCATTACCATTCTTCACCTTCAAACTATCATCAGCAGCAGAAACAGCAACATTCTGATGCAGCGGAAATCGAAATGAGAAGGCCCTCCTTGACGAGTCCTCTGTAAAATTCTGCTTGTCCTTCTTCCCCCGAAGCCAAATTTTCGATATTGAGAAGCTTTCTTTCTTGCTCTTACCAATGGCCTTGCCGTTGTTGTCACTACTGCTAGAACTCCCATTAGTTTCAATGTTCCTCATAATTTCAAAGCCATTGAACCCTCTTCGAGATTCACAATCACATTCAGACATTGCTGGGCGGTGACTAGGTGTCAATGGCAAAGAAGTCTTCTTGCTTGATGGTTTCTTCTTAGGGGTTCTTATTGGCACTTGCAAGAAAGAATTCTCATCCATTACATACTCAAAAGACCCCATAGAGAAACACCTCCTAGCATCCACATTACTGTTGCTGCCACCTTCACCACCATCAACATTCCTAAACTTTCCTAGCCTAACAGGCACAACTTTTTCCCCAGAATTTACCATTACTGTTGGGTTGAGTTCATCTTTTTCAAGGATTTCACATGATTTACGCTGGGATGACCCAAATTCAGTGTCTCCACAGAGACCCAGATGGGAATTTGATCTCAGAACTGAACTGGTTCTGCCTAGAGCACCTTCTCCCTCAGTGACAATCTCTCTTGAGCTCTCACTCCCAGATTCAAGAACAAGAACAATGGGTGAACAGCTATTGTTTGGAGAGAACTCAGGGAGTAAGCTAGCTCTACATAAAGGGCATGTAGAATGAGACAAAAGCCAAGTGTCAATACACTCCATGTGGAAGGCATGGCTGCATTTGGGTAGTAATCTAAGCTTGTCTTCAGGCTCAAATTCACACAAGCAAACAGCACAATCAAATGGGTTCTTTACTCCTATGATGGCTTTGTAGTGAAAAACAGGGAGAGTATCTATAAAAGATTGGTCGACACCAGCATCATGGAGATGGAATAGTTGCTGCAATTGCCCTTGAAGAGCAGTCACATTATCTATATCTTCTGGCTCTCTATTTGGATGTCTCAAAAGAAATCTACCTAAAAGGTGAAGCAAACCAGAAACAAAGAAAATGATGGCCAGAATTATAATGATGAGCAATATACTTGGACTAACCTTGTTATTCAAATTGAAGCTATCAGATTGAAAACTTTGGGGTGGAGGCAGTAATGGTGGTGAGTGGGGGAGGTAATATGGCTGCTCTGATGGAGAAAGCAAGCTTCTTTGTTTGATTCCATGGAAAATCCAGTCCATTGTGTTTCTGGAGAGAGATGGACGGAACTTACAAAGATTGAAACTTTTGGCTTGAGTCATATGCTAGCAAGGATCCCATCTGGGACTATCAAAAGAAAAAAGAAATCCCAGCCTTAATGACTATACGAATAGAAAAAGAAAATTAAGCTTAGTATCATGTGATATTGTAGGATTTGCAAGCCTTTCTGATTAAGACTCAACGGTTAACATTTGTGTCCTTTTGTGCACCAGAAGCTGCAAGTCAAACGGAAGAGGAGAGCGAGAGAGAGAGAAAGAGAGAGAAGACTTGAATACGTTTTTAAGGGTAGAGATATAAATGGTGCCATAAGGTGAATTTCAAAAATTAGGAAGCCAGTAATAAACCTACCCAACACTGCAGAACATAAATGAGATTGGATCTCTTTGCGTAAATACAGCAGTGGACAGTCAATCACTTTCGAGCTGGAAAATAAAAAATAACATTTTCGGCATTAATTTATGGTTAAAAATTCTTAGTAAGGTGATTCATTTGGTCATGAACTCACCAAATACAAGGGTTCTTCAGGGTTGACTTTAAGGGAACCCTTTGATGCATCAACCCCAATGCCCATTTAATTCCTTACAACCTAAAAAATAGTGGTAAAAATACTGTATATAATACAGTCTTGGGAAGAAAACAAAATCCATAATTATCAGGCTTAGAGATAGTACATTTGGAGATTGGATTATATTTAAGCATTATTTTAGTTCCATTGTTTTTTCCTCTGATCCCCATTCTTTGGCAGGCCTCTATTCCATAACTATTTCATATCACCCTCTCCTGTTTTCTGGGGTCTCCTGTTTTCTGGGGTAAGACAAAAAACAAATGACAAGTGAACTTTCCAAAGTCCATGCGGAGAGAGAAAGAGGTGGTAAGTATCAGGAAATGGTAGAAGGTATGCAAAGTATACGGATTTACTGGAGAAAAAAAAGGGACAAATTGTGGAAGTTCCTAGACCCCATGGCCCAGGGAGTGACAACTTTTTTTTTATATAAATTACAGGTATTTTCATCCATTTTAACGGTCTGAGCTTAATCTTGTTAGAGATTTAATCACAGTTAAAGCTCTTCACTCCTCCCTAAAGATGTGTTTAGTGGAAGTCGAACTCGAAAACTCTTTTCACAAACTCAACTTACATTGTCAACTGAGTCACAACCCTCGTGCGAGTAACAACTTTTTCCTTAACCTTTCTCATGGATATTGGTACTTGCCTTTTGGTGCAGTCTAGAGTGAAGTCAATGAGGGAATCAAACACTCATTTTAAGGGAGAAAGGAAGTCTCCACTCTCCTCTCTTAATTTTTTTTTAACAATAGGTATTTTCATAAGTTTTATAGTTTGATATTAATCTTATTCGGGCCGAAAGTACTAAACAGTAAAGGTTTCCCAACAATTACGATTTTAAGATTTAAACTATATCTAAATACTTGAAAAAAATGTTTACTTTCACTTCTTCAATTCACTTCTTGGTCACTCTCCGCTTTTGATGTCTCGGTGCTATGAAATTTTCTTCTGGCTTTCATGCACTACATAAAGTACAGAAATTTGTAAAATAATATAGTTGTCATGAAATGTTTACAAACAAAGGTCGTTGCATCAATTTTCCTTTCCCACATTTTACAGGCAAATAATTGCTCCCTCAATGGTATGATATGGTCACAAAATAGATAACTTTGGATAGCAAAGTTATTTTCGACAATGACTCACAACTCTTAAAGTATCCCAAAATTGAAAGAGGTGGTACTTCTAAAATAATTCTAATAGTATGAATACGAGACACTAGATATAAATGTGAGATCAATATAAAACAATTTATTTTATATGATTTTTTTAACTTTTACTAGAATTTATACTTTTACAAATTAACTGATAATGCTTACTCTATATATGTTAAGTTTCGAGTCAATAAATTTTTATCATTTGAGCTGAGAATATCAATTTTTTAATATATATTAACCATTAAAATTTTTTATTATCAAATAAATAGTTAAATATTTTTGGATTAACTTAAAATTTAATATGTATGATTAAATAAATAAAATATAAAATTCAATAATCAAATTAAAAATGTATAAATCATATAAAAACATATTAAAAATATAAAATTAAATTTATTTTATACTAATATAAGCGTATCCTTCTTTATAAATATATATATTTTTTTAATTGGTACTATTAATTAAGCAAAAATGTTATTTCTTTTATAGGCTCACTTTTAAATTGGGATAATTTAACACGTCACAATTTGGAAAGCATATTTGATGTTGTTTATTGTTCATCGAAGATTGAAGCGGCTAAGAAATTTGGATCATTGAAATGTGAGCTCGCACTCTAAGTCATAATATCCGAATATATGTCACATTTGGTTAAAGTATATGGACATGTTGAGTATCCCACCCTCGACTAAGCAGCTTCATGAATTTCAAAAACAGACAAAGAGTGACAGCAATATTGAGAGAGATGAAACAATAAGCAAACGATAAACACCCTGACCAGTCTCCAAAGGTATTATCTTAATCGATGGTCCCCAGGCTATTTATTGTCACGCACTTCGTCAAGAATGAAAGCCAATTTCTTCCACAAAATTACTTAATGTAAAGATATAATTAATAATACAAGTTTCAGTCATTCAACACCTGAATTCTGAGTTGGTGAGGAATTTGTTGCCAAATAAGGCTCCGTTTGGTACGCAAATTTCATTTTTCAAAAATTTTTTTTCACATTTTCCAGTGTTTGGTACCTGTAAAACGTTTTCGGTCAACGGAAAATGAAATTCGATCAACAGAAAATCTTTAAAGATTTTGAGAAATTGTCTTACCATTTTCAAAAGAGGAAGACAATTTCCAAACCTATGTCACTGTTAAGAAAAAAAACTTCATTGAAACTTAACCTAATCTATATAGAGTTAAAACAACAAGCAATAGAAAACATTTTTTAGCATATCAACCAAACAACAGAAAATATTAGTTTTTCCAGAAAATCAAATTTTTAGAAATCATTTTACAGAAATCATTTTCCGAAAGTCATTTTACGCGAACCAAACGGAGCCTAATTTGACAAAACATTACAATAAAAAGGAATTGGCGTTTGAATTTCGATAACACAATACATTAACTTGGTTATTCTTTATAAAATAAGTAATTATTTTTGCATGCATTTTTTTGTGTAAATCACAAGGTGTCTTTGTTAATACCAAAAAGGTTGTTGGGCTTTTCAATAGTGGACAAACTTGCTACCCCCTTAGATCAACCTGCAAATGAAGACCATTGGATTGTTTCTAGTGAGACTTTCTCCAATACTTAAGTCAGTAAAGTGTTTGAGAATATTTGAATATAAGTATAATGAAAGTGTAGAGTATGGAGAGGTATTTGAACCTGTCTCTAGTGCTTTGATCCTCCCTTTTATAGGCTCTCTTGTGGTATCTGCAATTATTTCTTGAATATGTAGAAGTGGGCGATTGTGACTGTAGTGGGTGGTTACACATGGTCATGCAAAAGCAAAGGCAATTACGCTAGAGGTGTAAATGATACACTGGTGCTTGCAAGCTAGTCGAGCTCGACTCGATTTTTGTCGAGCCGAACTCGAGCTACTCAAACTATCGAACGAGCCGAGTTCAAGTAATGAGATACTCAGCTCAAGTAGCTCGCGAGCCTTATCGAGCTTTTAATATTTTATTATATATTTTATTATATTATTGTAAAATTACCTATATACATTAAATTAAACCTTAACCTAGTAATTTTGTTTTATTCACTTTTCCCTTTCATCATTTCCGCGGCACTTTCACTTTCATCTCCCCCGTGTTGCACCTAGTCACCTTCCAAACACCCATTCTCCCTTTCACTATCAGCACTGCCACACCGGCGACACACCCTCCCTCAGCTCCGGCAACCTTTCTGCCCTCATATCTAGCCTCCCTTCTCCAAACAAGTGCCATCGATACCTAGATCTAGCACCGACAAGCCCCTTAGCAGTCAGATCTGGTGTCGACGAGAGCCTCAATAGTCAGATCAGATGTTGACGAGCCCCTCGGCCCTCAGATCTGGCATCTTTCAACCATCTTCCTCATTTGTTAGCAGCAACCAACTTCCTCGACCTCGCACAATCATGCACGGAGTCACCTCACGGACGCATAGTCGTCTCTCCTCCCTCACGCACGTAGCAAGCAAACAACAGCCAAGCTATGTCCCCTCTCTGCTCTTCTAAAGTAGTGAAGAGGAATGAACCCGATAATTATCTAGATCTTTTCTTTGGATATTATGGGATGCCTTGCCTCTTCAAACTGATTCTAAATGAGCTTTGGGATATGTGGTTTGTGTTTGCGATCGAATAAGATGTTCTACAGTCTGTCGTGGTTTTTACTCTTGTTTCTATTTTGATCTGTTTCTAGTGGTAATGATCATGTTTTGTTTGTTACTAGTGGGTTATTGATATCAATGGCTCTTGGAGTACGTATTTGATGTTATCGTGTTTATTTTGTCAACTGTGTTCTTCAGCTACAGCTCTTGGTTTCACTGATGTGTTTCTGTTTGTTTCTGAAATTTTGCTTTTACATTATCATAAAATAGACAAGTTGAGAGAAGAGATTGACAAGGGCTTTTGTTTTCATTTGCAGGAAGGCAAACTCTTTACAAATTTTCTTGCATATTTTGGGATTTATAGGATTCAGATGTTGTTTGCCTAGTTTTGAATTTGATTTTGCTATGTTCTTCCTTTTTTCGGCTATTGTTGAGTAGTGTAATAGCCCATCCTGTTGTTAGCTACATTGATTTATAACTGCAGTTTATGAATGACGAATATTTTATTGGTCGAGAAAAAAAAGATAAGGTTAATGTTGCGTGATTTATGTGTAAGATTTTCATTATTGTTGATATTGAATTGTTATTATTATTAAAAAAAATATTGTAGACACCTAATTTTATCCTATTATTATTATTATTAGTATTTATTCTATTTATTATTATTTGTTTTTTATTTTTATTTTATTTTTATTATCGATTTTTTTATTATTGTTTTTATTTTTATTTTATTATTATTATTTTTTTTTTTTTATTTTCATTTTTTGTCCAATCCATCAATCACCACCAACTACTCTACCCCCATCCCATCTCCACCAGCCCCCAGGCCAGCTTACTCCTTCTAAAAAACCCACCATCCGGCCACTGCCAAAAAGGGGGGAAAGGTTGGCCATTTTTGCTCCTCTTCTCTCGACAACACAGACCATTCTCGGTCACCAACCACCATAGCCTAGCATCATTCGACCACCATCGCAATCTCCAACCCCACTACCGTAAGCCACTGCCTAACCCCCCAGCAGCCTTCACCATCGAACACCCCAACACAGAGCCCTTGCAAGAAATACACTCACCCAAGCCACTGTGTCCCCAACCATCACCATCATCAGTCGAAGACCCCAAAACCCAGAAAAACCCCTCGGCCTACATCCAAAAAAACCGAAACCAGAAACATCATCCTCACCACCCAAAAACCATCAACCCCAACAGCCACCCAAAAAACCCCAGATCTGAGAACCCCAAATCTCAGATCTGAAACCTAAACCCATATTGAAACCTGCAAACACAAAACCAAAACCAAAATCACAAACCAAAAACCATCTGAAACCATCAAAAAAAACAAAACACAAAAAAAAGAGGGAAATGTTCTCGGAGAGAGCCAGATTTGGGTAGCTAGGGTGATTTTTTGGTGAATCGGAGGCTGGAATCGAGCTCAGGGGGTGGAGAGCTTCCGGAAAGTGGTTTCCTTTTTTATTTTCGATCACTGGAGACGGCGGCCTGCGGTGGCGGACGGCGGCCGAGGCGGCGGCCGAAAATCGCCTGGCCGGGAAGCCTCTGAAGCTCTGACGTTTTTTTTCTTTTTGTGGGTTGAAAATGAATTAAAAAAAAAGATTGAATTTTATAGGAAAAGAAGGGGTCGACCCGCGCGTAGACTCGGTACCCGACCCGGAAAGGGAAGATCCGCGCGCCGCTCCGATCGCGTCCGACCCGACCCGGATCCAGCCCGCTCGCGACCCGCGCGCCCAGGCCTGACCGACCCGATATGACCCGTTTCCGGCCCAGCAGCTTGGGCCAGGTGTTTGGGCCTGTCTTTGGGCTCTTTTGAAGGTTTTTTTTGGGCTCCTAGCCCAAATCTATTTAGGTATATATTTTTTATTTGTTTATTTATTTATTTATTTAGTATTTATTTGTTAAAAAAAACTAAAAACTAAAAAATTAAAAATTAAAAAAAGAAAACTTAAGTAAAAAAAATTATTATTATTATTATTATGTTTTTATTATTGTTGTTGTTGTTATTATTATTATGTTATTGTTATTACTATTAGTATGCTTTTATTATTGTTTTTATTAGTGCATGTTGTAAAAATAAGAAATTGAAAATTTTCTTCTTTTACTTATATTTACATCAATTATTATTATCAATTAGGAAGTGTATCAAAAAATTAATTAAAAATTAAAAATAAAAATAAACACATTTAAAAAAAAGAAAAAAAAGAAAAAAGAAAGAGAAGATAGAAAAAAGAAAGTAATAACAAGATTTAAGTTAAGTAATAATGTCCGATGATGGGATGTCATGAAACTCACAAGTAGTGATTTCTTGACTGATCCCTAGGTGAGAAGAGTCGTACTAAATGTTACCAGAGTATTGGGATATTTAGTATGATTTTTCAATAATTTATTTTTTATTAAAAATAAAAATAAATAAGTTTTTAAAAAAAGAAATTAATAAGGAAATTTAAATTTAATTAAACAAATGCCCGATGATGGGATGTCATGAAACTCACAAGTAGTGATTTCTTGACTGATCCCTAGGTGAGAAGAGTCGTACTAAATGTTACCAGAGTATTGAGATATTCAGTATGATTTTTCAATAATTTAAATTTTTATTAAAAATAAAAATAAATAATTTTTTTAAGAAAGGAAAAAGAAATTAAAAATTAAATTTAATTAAATAAAATCCCGATGATGGGATGTCATGAAACTCACAAGTAGTGATTTCTTGACTGATCCCTAGGTGAGAGAAGTTCACTAAGTGTTACCAGAGTATTGGGATACTTAGTGTAATTTTTCAATAATAAAAATTTTTATTTAAAATAATAAAAAAAATTAATTTAAAAAATTCATTTGCACCATTCATAATCTGTTTGCATCATATGCATTCATAATAATTTTTGAAGCGAGTGTGAATCTTCCGATAACGAGATTCTATAGAACTCACAAGTAGTGATTCTTGAGAAATCTCTAGGTGAGGAAAATTATTTCAAATGTTACCAGAGTATTGGGATATTTGATTTAATTTTTCAATACAAAAAGGTTCGCATTTACTTTTGAAAAATAAAATTTAACTTTTTAAAATAAAAAAATGATTTGTTTTACAAATAAAAATGACTTTAAATAAAAAAAATAAAATTGATTGCAATGAAATAAGAATTATTTTCAAATATTAATTCAAGACTATTTTATTAAAATTAAAGGATAATATATGATTATTATGGTACCGTTTTTTAACGGGCGTCGTGGGGGTGCTAATCCTTTCCCACGCGTAACCGTACTCCCGGACCCGATTTTGTTTTCGCAGACCAAAAATTATCTTTTTAATAAAACTTAATTAATATTGAGATTTTGTTAAAAAGATAAGTATTTTAGGTGGCCAATCACACCTAGTCAAAAAAAGATTAGTGGCGACTCCTTTTTGTTTTTAAACGTTTTCAAAATTCGTCGAGCGCGAAGCCGTTACGACAGCTTGGCGACTCCACTGGGGACGCTTTTTGAGGGTCAAGCCATTTATTAGTCATGTGTTATCCTAAGTTTTAATTTAATGGTCTTAATTAATATTTAAATTTAATTTCTTAATTTTAAATAATTTGTTGCATTTGTGTGAATAAGTTATTATGTTTATTTTATAGCATTCTTTATTTGTATATATTATTCTTAATAAATTGTGGGGTATCTAGGATAGGGGTTATGGTTTGATGAATGTTTGATGTGTTTCCTCATACACACACTTGCACTTGCATCTGCATAACATGAGCTCTATACCCGGGTTCAGTCCTTCTTAGGAGGGAGTAGAGTACTTTTGCTCTCGTGAGGTAATCACCTCCGCAATGGCAATCGAAATACTCCCACTCAAATTAAATCTTACTAGTCCAGTGTGGGCAACAGTGAGGTATAATTTGGGAACCATTAGATTTGAAAACCCAGCTCAGCATATAGAAAAACCTAAGAGGTCAGCCTTAGGTAGAGCCATGTCCAATTTTTGTAGAAATTATCCCGATATTAGGACACAAGAGGGAATATTATTTGACCCCATTTCTCGTATCAATAATAAACGTACTATGGATTTTGGTTTGAATTGTCCATAATTAAAGTCTTAGAAATTTTTCTTGTTTTTCAAAAAGGATTTTTCAAAATAATAATAATAATAATAAATTGTGGAAAGAGATTTTGTAAAATAAAAGGAAAGAAATCTAAGTTTTTTATAAAAAAAGTGTGAGAAATACGATAAAACAAACTTTTCTTTCAAAACAATGAGAATAATTTTTCTTGGACAAAAAAGAAGAAGGATTTCTTTCAAAAATTTGGACATAAAAATGGAAATAAATAGAAAAATGCGCTTTATAAAGTAATAAAAAAGAGAGTTGATATTTTCCTAAATAAAGGTATAATAGAGTCAACAAAATCTTTCCTTGATTTTTTTTAATTCAAAGAATAAGTTGAAAAAAATAATAAAAAAATATAATAAAAAAAATCTTTTTCGATGTTGTATAGGAATTTTGAATGAGAGCCTAAAAATACTAAAAGTTTGGAAAAACAGAAAAAAAAATGAAAAAATGTTTTTCTTTCCTTTTCTTGATTATCTCATTGAAAAAAAAAGGGGTTTCTTGAACAAAAAATGTCAATAAAAAATTGTCCTTGAATTTGTTTGGAAAAGAATTCAAAAAATAATTTGATTTGGAATAAAAATGGAATAAAATCAATTTTTGAAAAAAAAAGAATCAAATAGGGAATGTGAACTTTAGTTTTTAGAAAAAAATAGAAAAAAATGAAAAAATTTGTTTGGTGATAAGAGAAAAATGATTTCTAGAAAAATGAAGAAGAATGCTCAGGTTTAGTTAGGAATTCCATCTTTCTTGCATGATTGGATTAAGGAATAATAAGATTAGTGTCTAGGTATTGTGAATACAAATATTCGTTTTTCTCAAACATGTTAGGGACATATATCATTTTAATTCATTTCATCATCATTGTATATATATGTTGATAGTCATGTCATTTGCATTTTAGAATCATGAAAGTTAGGTGAAATAAAACCAAATTTGTTTTCATTACCATTGCATTGTGTATAAAATACATTTTGTATAAACATGTCCTTCATCATGCCTTATTATTGTGTCATGTCTTAAATATTTTACATTGCATTTCATAAAAAAAAAAAGAATATGTTCTTTCTCATAGAAAATTAAAAAAAAAAAAACAAAGGAAAAAAGAAGAGGAAGAGTTTTTGAAACAATTTTGATATGGTTTAAGATTACTCTTCAACTTCTCTTACTTGTGTCGAACTTGACCTCTTAAGTTAATAAGTGAATATGATAAATAAGAGGCAAAATTTAGTTTGAATTCTGGAATGCATTTTACATTATTGCATCACACTTTACAGAAAAGTCTTTGAGAAACTAGACTAAGTCTTTTACAATTTTGAATTTGTTTATTTTTTTTTAATTTTCTTTTCTATCAAATTTGTATACATGTGCTATTGATTGATTATTTTCATTGAAATTATTCCTCCCTAAGATTTGGTTAAAGTGAAGACCTAAACACCTAACATGTAAAATCAAGAAACTTAGAGAAAAGTAAAAAAAAAAAAGAAAAAGAAGAAGAAAAATTGTTCCATTTCATAGATTTCTATCATACATGTCATTTGCATACATATACAAATAACATGATTTTCATAAAATTCACATCATAGACTTGTTATACTTCAGTAAATATGTTAATACTCTTCGTTTTTTGAAAAAAAAATAAAAAAAATTCGTTTGTTCCAAAAAAAAAATTGAAAGAAATAAGATAAGATTTTTCTAATTAGAAAATTGTGGTAATAAGGTTCAAAGCCTCTCGACCATCAAAGATTACAAAGCAATTCAGGACTCTCACAAGCTTAGACCATGGAAGAAGGACAAGCTAGCCGAATGGAGAAAATAGAAAAGGCGCAAGAAGAGATGGAGGGGCAATTGGCTGCAATGCTGGAGATGATGACTAAAATGAATAGAGGAAAAGAACCAGTAGGGGAAGTAACTACTCAAGAAAGGTGGGTACAAGAAGGTGAACGTTCATATCCACATAGTCTCATTCCACCCCAAGTCCATACTTCACAGCATATGCCATTTTTGGGGCATGACATTCCAAACCCTGGTAGGAAGCCATCAAACCTAATCTCAGTCCATGATTCAGAGGATCCTAAAGAACAGGAGAAATTGAGGATGGGGGTATCAACAATGAAAGAGAACTTAGAGCCTTAGACGAAGTTGGAGCTCCTTGAAGAGAGGTTACGAGCTATCGAAGGGATGGGTTTATATGGTTCTTTGGAGGCGAGTGAGCTCTGTTTGGTGCCGGGTGTAGTTATCCCACCAAAGTTCAAAGTTCCAGATTTTGAAAAGTATGATGGGACCAAATGCCTGACAACTCATATCAAGATGTATTGCTGAAAAATGGCTACATATGCTCAGAATGATGAATTATTGGTGCATATATTTCAAGACAGTCTTACCGGATCAGCTGCCAGGTGGTACACCCAACTAGACCGAGCCCAAATCCGCTCATGGAAAGAATTGGCTCGAGCATTTATCACTCAATACAAGCACATTGAGGATTTAGCACCAGACCGCCTGTCCTTACAAGGCATGAGGAAGAAACATGAGGAGAGCTTTAAAGAATATGCTCAAAGATGGAGGGATGTAACTGCCTAGGTCCAACCGCCTCTCACAGAGAAAGAAACCACCATCTTGTTTGTCAACACACTCCCTGCACCATTTTATGAAATGATGGTCGGTAATGCCACCAAGAATTTTGCAGATATGGTAATTTCTGGTGAAATAATAGAGAATGCAATCAATAGTGGCAAGCTTGTAGGAGATGATGCCACGAATACAAGAAAAGGTGATACATCGGGGAATGGAGGAGATGTTCATGCTATGAATTATGAGGGGCAACATGTGGGAGACTTTGCTCTATACCATCCTTATCCAATATACCACACCCATTACCCCACTATAAATAATATCTCTCCAAGCCTGAATACCCGTCACCCAATCCCCCAATCCAGTTGGCAAATAGGTCTCCAAACACCTATGCCTACCCAAAGTAACCAAAGAGGATCTCGAAACAAACGGAGGAGGATCGACATCGATCCGATTCCTTGGTCCTACACTGAAGTATTTCAATACCTTCTTGAGAACCAACTTGTTACCCCAGTTCAATTAAAGCCTTTGGAACCTCCATATCCAGAATGGTATGACCCAAATGCTCGATGTGACTATCATAGTGGAAATATGGGTCATTCGATAGAAAGTTGCCCTGCTTTCAAGCACAAGGTGCAAAGTTTGATTAGATCTGGTTTGTTGGATTTTGGGACAAAAGAAGGAACGGGTTAACCATGCTGCAGTATGATTGCAAAAGAAGATTTTTTGGCTGGTCATTCATGATGGTATAAAGCTGTTTCTTTTTGTAGTGCTCATAAACTTTAATGGCTTTTTATGTATAGACTTTCATTTATCTTTTATCATCTTAATGAAGTAGCACATGCATTTTCATCACATTTCTCTTTCTTCCTCGATTCAAATTTGGCTTTGTCTTCTTTATATACCTCACCACGTTTCCTCCATTTTTTAAATCTTTAAACGATAAATATGATATCGATGTTGATAATAATTTGAGATTAGAACTCTACCAAAGCTTTATTCGTGTTGATGATCTTGTCCAAAATCTTAGCATGAATATTGCAGTGAAAATATGATTTGTACATAGAGAAGGTGGGAGCTGACATGCAATTTTGTAACAGATGGTTCCACAAGTTAGTGTTTGCTCAGAAAATGATTCTTTGATAAAAGTTTTCACATTTGAAAGGAAGAATGGCCATCTTTCACCTACATTTCACTGTAAGAAAATTGTCCATTGCTAACCCCTTTGAGCCTAGTATGTTTGTTTTATTTTTTAGAAACCCACTAAGGATCACCCTCCACATCGGGGGGCAAAATCTAAAAAAAAAGGGGGAAGAGAGAAGGAAGAAAAAGAAAGAAGTTTGTTCACTTGAAATCTATGAAAGAATTTAAGGGGCAAATAAAAGAAAACCCCTTTACATTTTAAAGTTATTTGTGAAAAAGGGAGAAAAATAAAAAATGGAATTAGAATGAAAAGAATGGATGAAGAATGGGGCAAAGTGCCTAAATGAGTCATGTATTAAAAAATGATCCTTTGGTTTATAACCCTTTAAAACACAAATTTTGGGCCTGTTATGTCCTTTCTTTCATTACCCCTCACCTTAGCCTACATTACGTACCTTAAAAGTCCATTTTGATCAAATGTGAAGATTTGAGTCGGAGGACCATACACTAGGCCAAGAAATGCAGGAAGATTGTAATTCCGTGATAATGGACCATAATGAGGATGCTGGGGATGAATAAAAAAAATGAATAAGAAAAAATAAAAAAAGTGAAAAATGAAGAAAAAGAAAAAAGAAGAAAAAGGAAAAATGATAAAAAAAAGAGAAAAAGAAAAATAATGACTCAAATCGAAAACCCAAAAAAGGCGGTTTGAGTCAAAAAAGGATGGATGATCAAGTTGGCAAGTAGAGGAGAGCTCTGCCTTAAATTTTCATGGTGGAAACATTTTGCCGAGTAAGGGTTAATCTCAATACAATTAACTCAAAAAGATTAAGGACATCAAGGAAATAGATTTGTTAGAGAAAGAATCCCAAATTTTCTATCAAGATTGATTGAATATTTGTTGTTTGAAAATTGTTGCCTTTTCTTTTTAAAAATTGTTGCCTTTTCTTTTCCTCAAGTTGGCTTGCTCTTTGACAAAACTATTCCTATTCCCTTCATCATAAATATCCCTCCTTTAATTTTTATCCCATTTCATACCAATAAAAAATCAAGAAAATGTGATGACATTGCATTTATTATGAAACTGAAGTGATGAAAAATAAATGAATAGTACTATTCATGAAAATTCATGCATTACCAAATTTTTGGGAAGATATGGGGGCAAATGAGAATTGAGACGATGATGAAGTATTAATGCTTGAAGTCTGCAATTGGAATATACTAGAATTGATTAAGTGGTGAAGAATGAAGGAAAACCAATCGAGATTGTGGAATCAGTGTTAAGAAGGAAAGGTAAGATGATGGAAGGATGGTCTTGTGAACCTTGTTACCATCATTTTTGCATGATTTTTTTTAACAACCTTTGCATTGCATTCACCACATGCACCTAGGAAAGAAATGAACAAATTTTAACCTTGAGTAGGAAAATTTTCAATTTTAAGTTAAGTGGAATTTTGGGAAACATGATTTTCAAGAATTTTAAAGCAAGAATTTGGATTTTTAAGATGATGAACTTTGAATTCTATAAGAAATTAAGATAAAATAAAATTTTTAGAAAAAGAGAAAATGTTGAAATGTGAGAAATTTCCTAGATTTTCAGATGTGAATTCCCGAAATCAATAATGGGATGAGAAATTCCCGATATAAATTATCCAGATGAGAATTCCTGGACGTTTGGGTGTGAATCTCCAAGTCAAATTTTTGGATGTGAATCTCCAAGTTAAAATTCGGATGTGAATTCCCGAAAGAAAATTTCTAGAAGTGAATTCCTAGATTTTCGGATGTGAATTCCCGAAACCAACAATCGGACGAGAAATCCCCGATATAAATTATCCAGATGAGAATTCCTGGATGTTTGGGTGTGAATCCCCAAGTCAAATTTTTGGGTGTGAATCCCCAAGTTAAATTTTTGGATGCAAATCTCCAATTTAAAATTTCGGATGTGAATCTTCGAATCAAAATTTTGGATGTGAATCTCCAAATCAAAATTTCAAAAGTTCGGATGTGAATTCCCGAAACCAACAATCGGACGAGAATTCCCGATATAAATTATCCGGATGAGAATTCCTTGACTTTTGGGTGTGAATTACCAAGTCAAATTTCGGATGTGAATCTACGAATCAAATTCTGGATGTGAACCCCCAAGTTAAAATTTTGGGTGTGAATCCCCAAGTCAAAATTTTGGGTCTGAATCCCCAAGTCAAAATTTTGGGTGTGAGTCTCCAAGTTGAATTTTCGGATGTGAATTCCCGAAACCAACAATCGGACGAGAAATTCCTTATATAAGTTATCCAGATGAGAATTCCTGGACGCTTGGGTGTGAATCCCTAAGTCAAAGAATTTTGGATGTGGAATTCCCAAAACCAACGTTCGGATGCAAATGTCCGAACAAATTTCTAGATGTGAATTCCTAGATGTTCGGATGCGAATTCCCGAAATGAAATTTTAGATTTTCGGATGTGAATTCCCGAAACTAAATTTCTAGAAGTGAATACCTAGACTTTCGGATGCGAATTCTCGAAATAGAAATTTTCTAAATGAGAACCCTTAAATTATTGGAAGTGAATTCCCGATTTAAGTCTAAGTTCAAAAAGAAAGAAAAAGAAAAAAAGAAAAAGAAAAAAGAAAAATTTTTAAGTTTCATCGCCTCTGCTGCAAAAGGAGCACATTTCAAAAAGAAAATTTTAAGTTTCATTGCCTCTGCTGCAAGAAGAGCTTTCTTGAAAAAAAAAACAAAACAAAACAAAAAGAGAATTTTAAGTTTCATCGCCTCTGCTGCAAGAGGAGCACATTTCAAAAAGAAAATTTTAAGTTTCATTGCCTCTGCTGCAAGAGGAGCTTTCTCGAAAAAAAAAAACAAAAAAACAAAAACAATAAAACTATTAATTAAAGTTTCATTGCCTCTGCTGCAAGAGGAGCACATTCCAAAAGAAAGAAAAAGAAGAAGAAAAGAAAGAAAGAAAAAAGAAAAAATTAGGTCATAAGTCGGACAAAATTAGTGTCTATTGTTTTTGCTCCATTCCTGATTCTCAGCAATGAGCAAAGAGGGGCAACTGTAAACACCTAATTTTATCCTATTATTATTATTATTAGTATTTATTCTATTTATTATTATTATTTGTTTTTTATTTTTATTTTATTTTTATTATCGATTTTTTATTATTGTTTTTATTATTATTATTATTATTATTATTATTATTATTATTATTATTATTATTATTATTATTATTTTCATTTTTTGTCCAATCCATCAATCACCACTAGCTACTCTACCCCCATCCCATCTCCACCAGCCCCCAGGCCAGCTTACTCCTTCTAAAAAACCCACCATCCGGCCACTGTCAAAAAGGGGGGGAAAGGTTGGCCATTTTTGCTCCTCTTCTCTCGACAACACAGACCATTCTCGGTCACCAACCACCATAGCCTAGCATCATTCGACCACCATCGCAATCTCCAACCCCACTACCGTAAGCCACTGCCTAACCCCCCAGCAGCCTTCACCATCAAACACCCCAACACAGAGCCCTTGCAAGAAATACACTCACCCGAGCCACTGTGTCCCCAACCATCACCATCATCAGTCAAAGACCCCAAAACCCAGAAAAACCCCTCGGCCTACGTCCTAAAAAACCGAAACCAGAAACATCATCCTCACCACCCAAAAACCATCAACCCCAACAGCCACCCGAAAACCCCAGATCTGAGAACCCCAAATCTCAGATCTGAAACCTAAACCCATATTGAAACGTACAAACACAAAACCAAAACCAAAATCACAAACCAAAAACCATCCGAA
The DNA here is from genome assembly GCA_032173925.1 of Heritiera fomes. Lineage (NCBI taxonomy): Eukaryota > Viridiplantae > Streptophyta > Magnoliopsida > Malvales > Malvaceae > Heritiera > Heritiera fomes. Next base: position 34,906,211 of record JAPDPM010000002.1, on the reverse strand, counting down.
ACCATAAAAAAAAACAAAACACAAAAAAAAGAGGGAAAGGTTCTCGGAGAGAGCCAGATCTGGGTAGCTAGGGTGATTTTTTGGAGAATCGGAGGCCGAAATCGAGCTCAGGGGGTGGAGAGCTTCCGGAAAGTGGTTTCCTTTTTGATTTTCGGTCACCGGAGACGACGGCCGGCGGTGGCGGACGGCGGTCGAGGCCGGCGGTGGCGGACGGCGGCTGAGGTGGCGGCCGGAAATCGCCTAACCGGGAAGCCTCTGAAGCTCTGACGTTTTTTTTCTTTTGTGGGTTGAAAATGAATTAAAAAAAAGATTGAATTTTATAGGAAAAGAAGGGGTCGACCCGCGCGTAGACCCGGGACCCAACCCGGGATCCACGCGTCCGACCCGAAAAGGGAAGATCCCCGTGCCACTCCGATCGCGTCCGACCCGACTCGGATCCAGCCCGCTCGCAACCTGCGCGCCCAGGCCTGACCGACCCTATCCGACCCGTTTCCGGCCCAGCAGCTTGGGCCAGACATTTGGGCCTGTCTTTGGGCTATTTTGAAGGTTTTTTTTTTGGGCTCTTAGCCCAAATCTATTTAGGTATATATTTTTTATTTGTTTATTTATTTATTTATTTAGTATTTATTTGTTAAAAAAAACTAAAAACTAAAAAATTAAAAATTAAAAAAAGAAAACTTAAGTAAAAATTATTATTATTATTATTATTATTATTATATTTTTATTATTGTTGTTGTTGTTATTATTATTATGTTATTGTTATTACTATTAGTATGCTTTTATTATTGTTTTTATTAGTGCATGTTGTAAAAATAAGAAATTGAAAATTTTCTTCTTTTACTTATATTTACATCAATTATTATTATCAATTAGGAAGTGTATCAAAAAATTAATTAAAAATTAAAAATAAAAATAAACACATTTAAAAAAAAGAAAAAAGAAAGAGAAGATAGAAAAAAGAAAGTAATAACAAGATTTAAGTTAAGTTAAATAATAATGTTCGATGATGGGATGTCATGAAACTCACAAGTAGTGATTTCTTGACTGATCCCTAGGTGAGAAGAGTCGTACTAAATGTTACCAGAGTATTGGGATATTTAGTATGATTTTTCAATAATTTATTTTTTATTAAAAATAAAAATAAATAAGTTTTTAAAAATAAAAATTAATAAGGAAATTTAAATTTAATTAAACAAATGCCCGATGATGGGATGTCATGAAACTCACAAGTAGTGATTTCTTGACTGATCCCTAGGTGAGAAGAGTCGTACTAAATGTTACCAGGGTATTGGGATATTTAGTATGATTTTTCAATAATTTAAATTTTTATTAAAAATAAAAATAAATAATTTTTTAAGAAAGGAAAAAGAAATTAAAAATTAAATTTAATTAAATAAAATCCCGATGATGGGATGTCATGAAACTCACAAGTAGTGATTTCTTGACTGATCCTTAGGTGAGAGAAGTTCACTAAGTGTTACCAGAGTATTGGGATACTTAGTGTAATTTTTCAATAATAAAAAATTTTATTTAAAATAATAAAAAAATTAATTTAAAAAATTCATTTGCACCATTCATAATCTGTTTGCATCATATGCATTCATAATAATTTTTGAAGCGAGTGTGAATCTTCCGAGGACGAGATTCTATAGAACTCACAAGTAGTGATTCTTGAGAAATCTCTAGGTGAGGAAAATTATTTCAAATGTTACCAGAGTATTGAGATATTTGATTTAATTTTTCAATACAAAAAGGTTCGCATTTACTTTTGAAAAATAAAATTTAACTTTTTAAAATAAAACAGAATGATTTTTTTACAAATAAAAATGACTTTGAATAAAAAGAATAAAATTGATTGCAATGAAATAAGAATTATTTTCAAATATTAATTCATGACTATTTTATTAAAATTAAAGGATAACATATGATTATTATGGTACCGTTTTTTAATGAACGTCGTGGGGGTGCTAATCCTTCCCCACGCGTAACCGTACTCCCGGACCCGATTTTGTTTTCGCAGACCAAAAACTGTCTTTTTAATAAAACTTAATTAATATTGAGATTTTGTTAAAAAGATAAGTATTTTAGGTGGCCAATCACACCTAGTCAAAAAAAGATTGGTGGTGACTCCTTTTTGTTTTTAAACGTTTTCAAAATTCGTCGAGCGCGAAGCCGTTACGACAAATATTATATTTTTTTATAATATTTTTATGTCTATAAGATAAATTCGAGCTCGAGTTCGAGCTTAAGTTCAAGCATTAGACTCGAATTCGAGCATTAGAATCAAGCTCGAGTTCAAGCATTAGAATCGAGCTCGAATAAACGAGCCTAATCAAGCGAGCTCAAATAGCTTGTTTTTGATGTCGAGTCGAGCACCTCACTGTAACGGCTCGGCTCAATTACACCCCTAAGTTACGCCTTATCTGTTGCACTCTAAAACCTATACCGCAAGTGCACGGGTTGCGACCAGTAATAAAGAGTGAGTAGAGTATCGTTCTCACGAGGATTAGTTAGAATTGTTCTAACTAAGTATTGAAATTGGTCATCTTAAGTTTATTCAAGCAATTGAGCATTTTCTAGAAGTCAATTAACTACTAAAAGCATTAAAATAAAACCTAAACTAATATTTGAAATTAAATTAAAGCGCATCAAAACTAAATTGCAAGTTAAGAGCAATAAAAAAATAAAATTAAAAATAAAAATAAAAATTCAAACTAAATTAAAGCAAAACAAAATTAAAATACAAATACTTTTAAAGAACTTGAAAATTAAAAAGATAAAAAAAAAGTTAAATTGCAAGTTAAAATTATATCTAAACAAAGAGCAATAAAAACATGCAGCTTAATTAAAATTACCATGCATTACCGAAACTAACAGTTAACATTAAATGAATAAAGAAATAACTCTTGAATTTAAAGCAAACTAAAAGACTTGAAAGAACCCAACAAAATACACGCCTCTTGCACAGTACTAGCAAACACATGCACAAAACCACGTTTTGCCACCTTATGCAGCAGCACATAGCCACGCCATGCTGCTCTGCCATGCCACGCCAAGCCAGCTTGCACGTGCCAGCTGTGTCTTGCTTGCTTCATGCACCTGTTCTGCTCCAACTTTCACGCACGGGCTGCTTCCTGCCAGTCCATCGCTTCAGCCTTCACTGCGTACACGCAGCTCACGCCAGTAGCTAGCTTCATTCCAGAACACCAATTACGCTTCAACTCGACAACAAGCGTTTCAAGCACAACAAGCTGTTAAGACTCTAGCTTAAGCTTCCTACATTGTAACGCATCATGCGTCTCAATCACAACCAATTGCTTTAAATGGCTAGCAAAATGAAACTTAAAACAGAGTATGAACGCAGCAAAAGAAAACCAAACAGGCTGTCACCTACCCAGCCTCCTCTTGCAGCAACATTCAACAACCAAGAACACCGAAGCATAAAAGAAAAAGGTATAGAAACGAAATAGAGCAATCAAAACATAATGCAAGAACCGTAAAGAGCGATTAGCCAGTAAAAATACTAAACTCAATGAATTAACAATATCCTTACATTAAACTGAAATCTTTTTATTCAAAACCAAATTTATCAACTGATAAAAAAAATGCAGGAACTTAAGTACATAAAGACAAGAAAGCATAACATCGAGAATTTGCAAAGCTAGAAATTAAAGAAAAACAGGGGAACCCTCTCCTTAAATCTAAACTAAGGCAGAAAACTACCCATCAAAACTTTTATTAAACTAGAGGAAAACAGGTACAAAGAATGCAAACGGTTGAAGAAGAGCTACTGTCACCAGCCCTCTCCCACTCATTTTTTCTCTTGTGGCAGCTTTCTCCCTTTTAATTAGGGTTGCTTCAAGGGCTTTTTGCCACTAGCATCCACGGGCTGCTCTATCCTTTTTGGGCCAAGATTTTCTTTGAGTCTTCATAGTCTAGCCTTCATGTGGGTAATGGACTTGTTGAAATTACATGGGCTCTTGTGTTTGTGATTTAGACCCCAAAGCAATCACTTTTGTCTCTTTTTGCATCATTTTCTCAACTTTATCTTGATTTTTGAATTTTCTACACAAGACAAAAAAATTAATTAATTAGGAAAGAAAATAAATAAAAATTCCAAAATTCATCCAAAAATCATGTAATAATATCCCATAAAAATAGACATTTCAAGGACTTATCACACTCTTAAACTTAATATTTTGCTTGTCCTCAAGCAAAACAATTTCATAACATGCAAGAGATAACATGTACTTGACAGATTTATTTCTCACATACGCCTCAGAGAAAAAGTACTAATCTAATCTAAGGAAATTCAAAATTATTAATCAGCATAGAGTTTCCTCCAATCATATGCGTAAGTCCTAATTAGATTCTTCGTGTATGTGTGAAGTGTCCATCACATATCAGAGCATACATATTCGAATGAGATTATGAAAACATGAAAAGCAAAGTTTCTAAAGCATGAACAATCCCATAGGTTTGCTTTTCACTCCTCTCTCCACTAATGTAGCCATACTCAATCAAGAATCAATAGGACTTCATTAAGCTTATAATGTAAGGGTAGGGTAAAGGTATGATAAAAGTCAATTTAGGCTCAACAACCCCTAATCATGCATTACACTCTAGGATCTTTCTTTTTCGAGCTTCAATTAACTCCCCCAAACTGTTTTCTTCTTACTTTGTTATACACTTTATTCTATTTTTGTATTTTTCTCATTTTTCATTCATTTTCTTTTTTTTCTTTTTTTTGAATTTTCTATTTTTCTTTTTTTTCTTTTTTTTTTCATTTTAAATTTTTTTTTGTATATCCTATCTATCTACCCAAATATGTATATAGCTCATGATATACCCTAGTAAATTGCATGCTTTTGGGGTAAGGGATAGGACAGTGTATTTATTTGGCTAAAGGAAATTAACTTGTAGGTGTATAAACAAATAGAGGCTAGTTTGGCACAGAGGGGTGACTAAGGGCAAGTATGTCCAAGGTTAGCTTGAAAAGCACAAATGATCCAAGGATGGCCTAAATCATTTTCCTAACTAAGCACGGACTAAAAATTTCACTTCGAGAGGAGATCAAACAAATTCCAAGATATGCTCACAACTTCAAAGATAGATGCAATCCTATATTCACATAATCCTTCTCTAAACATGCATACAAATCCATGATCAAGACATAGTGCATAAAGATGGAAAATTCATAATCAGAACAAGGTAAATTCAAGAATTCAACTCATGCTTCTCAATAATCATGCTTCTCAATAATCATGCTTTTCCAAAAATCAAAATCAAACTTAATCAAAATCTCAATCATAGGGATATGGGAAATAACCAAATCAAGTGCAATATATCTCAAGACAAAACATTTAAAGCTTAAAAAGTTTGAAAAATTTTGGAATTTTTTTTTGAAAAAAATTTAGCTCAAATTTCCTTCCCCCCAAACTTGAAGTGCACATTGTCCTCAATGTGTAAGTGATTCAAGAATTAAGAAAAGATAGAAGGAAACTCCCTTGAATTTTTCGTTGAAGCTCAATGCATGCCCAAAAAGTGTCTTGACTGCTCCCCTAAACTTGGACTCATACCTACAAAATAGAAAGAAAAAGAAATCAAAGCTACGAAATATTAACACTAAAGCTAATAAAAGAAAGAAACAACTAATAAACTACTAAAGAGCTGGGGTTGCCTCCCTAGAAGCGCTTGATTTATAGTCATCAGCTTGACTATCTTTGTCATCCTTCAAGGTGGTTTGAATGGTTTGAAAATGGATGGATGCACATAGTGCATGTGATAACCGTAAATTTTCCATTTATTGGAAATTATTAATATTGGAAATTTAATGGAATAAATAAATATAATATGAGATCGGAATATTGTGGAAATTCCAAGAATGGAGGAAGTGACGGATTGTGGAAATCCGAGTGAAGGAAATTAAATAAGGAAAGGAGGAAATTTAATTTGGATAAATGGAAATCCAAATTAAATAAGAAAATGAGAAATGAAAGAGAAATACATTTATATAATTATAAATTATATAAATAATTTTAAATGAATACATATGTACTGAAATATAATATAGTATATATTAATATATATAGGTATATATAGATATATATACTATTGTATAAATTTAAATAATACATATGTATTAAATATAACATAATATGTATATATAAGTATATACATATTTGAAAAGAAATGTAAATATGATTTTACATTTGAATTGTACATATATATACCAGCTATATATTTTGCAATACATAATATACATACATATATATATATATATATATCTCTTTATATATTATATATATAGTACAATACTATATATAAATTATCATCATTATATTTAAAATGTATAATGTAAATATAAAGTGTATATATATATATTGTTATATTATATTTATATATATATATATATATTATATAGATATAATATATATTATAGTATATTGTATACTAAAAATTGAAAAGACAAAACAAAAATAGAAAGGAAAATAGAAGGAAAATCGAGAGAACCCAATCTTCCCCGATGAAGGCCGGCCACCGTCGGCCGATCAGGTGAGGAAGAGAGAAGAGGAGAGACGCAGTCGCTGGCCAAAGAGGAAAGGAAGGAAGCCACCGACGGCGGAAGAAAAGATGGAAAAATCGAAAGAAATAGTGGCGGAACCGGCGGAAGTAGGGAAGAAAAAGAGAAAGGGAACCGACGGTATCGGCCTAATTGGCTGTCGCCACTGTAGCCACACCACCGCCGGAGGAAGAGGAAATGGTAGGAGGCCACCGGTGAGGCCACCAATGGAGAAGGAGAAGAAACCGAGGCAAATCGAGTAGATCCGCCGCTGTGTCGCTGAACCAGGCCGGACGGAGACCACCAGCAAGTTCGCCTTGACGCCGACCAGCTGTGGAGCTGCCGAACCGCCGGAGAACCGACCATCAGATAAGAACCGACGATGAGGGGATCTGATCGGTCTGAACCGGTCTGGTCAGGAAAGAAAAAAGAAGAAAAAGGAAAAAGAAAAAGGAAAAGAAAAAGAGAAAAGAAAAGAAAAAGAAAAGAAAAAGAAAAAGAAAGAGAAAGAAAAGAGGAAAAGAAGAAAAGAGAGAGAAAAGGAAAATTCCTGAGAATTCGAAAATTACGGAAAATTTCAGGAATTACGAAAATCGGTAAGAAATCCCGAAAAGTGTTAAATTATTTAAATAATTTATTTATTTAAATAATTATGAAAAAAATTCTAAATTTTAGAATTTTAATTTTCAGAAAATTTCCTCGACAACCGAGCCGATGGAATCGGGCGAGGTGAACACGGGCGCGACTTTCGTGAGGCAGTCGCCGACCCGAGACAAGTAAGGGAGACATATACAGCCTGTAAGGATATTTGGCACACATGTTTTAAATTATGCATTTAATTTTATAAATGCTATTGATAATGATTGGTTGGAAAAATTATGGTGATTTATCGGTTGAGATTTAAACTGTATTTTCCGTGCAGAAGGCTAGCCAATCGGCGGTCGTTATACTGCCGAAAATTATTGGAAAAATTTTCAAAAATCATAATAAATGATTTTTCATCACAAGAAACGATTTTCAACACGAAAATCGAGAAATTGATTAGTTTTCAGAAAACATGAATATACTGATGTTTAATTTTAAATTATTCATGTTTTTGAAAATGGTGAAAAAGGAAATCACCTAAATTTATCCCAATAGGTGATATTTCACGTGAAACGAGGTGAAAAATGAAAAGGACCAAAGTGAATATTTTAATAATATTTCTTCAAATATTCACTTGATTTTATAAATAACCTTTATAGGTTCAATTGTGGAAATAAGTGTTTGTAGAAAATTCCATAAAGGTAATTAAAGGTGGAAAATAGTGTTTTGAGACTAAAAGGTCTTTGCATGTGTTTATAGAGAAAACACGGGACGAGAGTGTTGATTTGGAAAATAAATATTTTAATCTTCCATAAATCATAAAAATAATTGATTTGAATCTCGATAACTTTGAAAATCATGTTTTCGATAGAAAACACGGAAAAACGTGCGTATATGTTTTACGGTGAAAAAGGACAGTTATAACCTTTTATATTTTACAGTGATTATTTTATAAACTGTTTTCACCATATGGAAAATGTGATTTATACTATTCTATAATGTTTAGAACATTTTCGGGAATGATGACCCCAATATGAATATTTTATAAATTGTTATTCATAAGATGAAAACATTTTCGTTATGAATATTTGTGGATTGATTGAACTTATATTCAGTGAAATTGATTTCATAAATGGGGTTTATATCACGTGTTTACTATTTTGAGACTGTTAGGCCCCATATCATGCTCACGTGTCACGTGTTAGTGCTGATAGATACTGATCCTATTATCAGCGTCCCAGTGGACACCTGATCAGTGCACACTGAGGACCCCATAGATTATGGCCATAGATCTCATGTGTTTCCCTTATTAGGGATGATATTATTATATCATGATATATATATATATATATAGGGTGTTGCCTAGTCTCTATGATACTGAACTGAAAGCTACCGTATACTGTTTACTGAATTGGTAGCTACTGTTTACTGTTTACTGACTGAACAGTATCAAGATATTGTTTTACTGATTTGCAAAATACTGTTTTACCGAATGGTATTGTATTGAATATTATTGTTTTACTGAACTGTAAGATACGGTTACTGTACTGATGAGAAAGAAAGTAAACTACAAGTTTTGCTACTATACTGCCATGTGTTTTAACTGTACTGAAGGAAACCACTGTTTTATTACTGAACTGTCACGTGTTTTAAATTGTACGGAAGTGAAAAGAAATAAGTGGTTTACTCTATGAAAACGAAAATTATATCGTTTTGAGAACAAGGAATATAGTACTCTCTACAGTTGCTTCTAGGTTCTGGGACAAGATAGGTATTCTAAAATACCAGCCTTACTCCATCCGGATCCCTAGCCGACTGTAGTATCCTTCCTACATGTGAGCCTAAAGCCTCTAAGAAGATTTAAAGAAAGTGAAAAATTATTTTCAGTATATAGGTAGCTGAATATCAAGTGTTGCATATAACTCTCTTACTGAGCCGTGGTTTGCTCACTCCCCAATTTTAACATTTTAGATTTTCGGTGACTGTGAGATCTAACATCTAAGGATTTCGAGCTGCGCATTTGGAGACACTGCGACAACTTGATTTATAATATGAGGTATGATCATTTATTTTTCGTATTTAGACTTACTTTCAGTACTACTTTCTTGAGAATTAAGATAGGGGATGTAATTGATATTACGAATTTTATATTTAATAGTTAAATGAATATGAAAAGTGAAGTATCACAGATAGCCCAACCGGATAAGTTGCATAGAAATACATGAAAAATGTGGTCACGGGATGTGACAGTGCACCACCATAGAAGGCAACTCCATCAGATACTTGGCTTCAAAGAACTTAATTCCACAATCTTTTAAGATATAACCCACTTCATTCTCATGTGGAAAGTTCCATGAAGAAACAATGAAGGATGCCTCTTGGTTTTTCTTGTCAACCTTGGAACTTGGACTTCAATCTCAAACCCTTCTTGGACTTCTTCCTCACCCTCACCATTCTCCATTTCTTTTTCAGCAATCACACTTTCATTTTCAATAAGCTCTGGTGATGGACACTTTTCCATTTCATCACTCAACACCTCTTGATGCAGTGCTTGCAAAGGAGCTTGATGAGAAAGGTCACATGTCTTTATGAGCTCTGAAGAAGGTGATGAAAGCTTTTCATAGTTGCTCAAGGAATAGCTCGGATGACTCACCCAACTCAGATTGATGGGACAATTTTCAGTGGCATGACTCCTTTCGCATATCTCACAGGAAATAAAAGGACTTATGTAGACTTTTTCAGACAAGGTGGCTTCAGGAGAAGACAAGGTCTTAATAAGCTTAAGTTCTTGTTTGTTGACTATCTTCCCTGATGTATCTCTTATATACTGCCATTGGGAGTCATTAGAAGCCATTAAATCTATCAACTTATATGCTTCCTCAACAGACTTCCCCATAAGAGCTTAGAGCTGGTTACGGGCCGGATCGGGCCGGTTTCAGACCGATTTTCATCGGTTCCGGCCCTACCCAGAGAAGAACCGGCAGGAAACCAGTCCAGTTTGGACCGGTTCTATATTATTAAAGAGGCGAACCGGCCCGGTTCATTGGACCAGTTCGCCCAAAAAATCGGTTACCGAACTGGTTTAAACCGGTTTGGTCCATTTTTTTATTTAAAATTTTTATTTTTTAACATTTATATTAATTTATTTTAATAATTTAATCTAATAAATTTATTTTTATACTAAATAATGTTAATAATTTAATTTAACAATAATTTATTATAAAGTTATATTATAATTTATTTAATTAATGTAATAATAATGTAAAAATAAACTTGTGATAACTGTAAATTTTTCATTTATTGGAAATTAGAAATATTGAAAATAAATATTGGAGAAAATAAATCAGAGGAAATAAATAAAATTTGGCGAGAACGGGATATGGGTGAAAATTTCGAAAAGTAAGAAAGTGAAAGAATCGAGAAATTGGTGTAAAGGAAATTAAATTGGAAGTGAAAATAAAAATAATAGAGAGAGGAAAAAGAATTAAATTTGGATAAATTAAAAATCCAAATTAAATAAGAAAAACGAAAATGAAAATAAAATATGTTTATATAATTACAAATTTTATAAATGTATTTTATACAAATACGTATGTATTTAAAATACTATATAGTATATTTTAATATACGTTGGTATATATATGGAAATATATACTATTTCATGAATTTAAAAAATACATATGTATATAAACATAATATTTTATGTATATATAAATATATACATACATACATATATAAAGAAAATGTAAATGTTATTTTATATTAAAGTTTATAGGTATATATATTGTATTATAACATTTATGTAATTCTATATATATAAATGTTATTTATTTTAAAGTATATAAATATACATATATATACTAGATATATATTTTGTAATGTACAATATATATAATTTATATACAATATATATTGTATTATAACGTATATGAAATAATATATATAGTGTATTATATTATATTATATATGAAATAATATATGTATAATATATAGTATACATTATATGCATAAAATACATTATATAGTGTATAATATATAGTATACTATCTACTAAAAAGGGAAAGCAAATAAACCTAAAAAGGGAAATAAAACAGAAAAAGGAAAAGAGGAAAAATCGGGAAGGACCCGATCCTCCCCAGCCAGAGGGCCGACGGCGGTGGAGCTGCCACCCCCGGCGAGGGAGGAAGGAGCAGGGCGAGACGCCACCGGCCAAAGAAAGGAAAGAAGCTGCCAGCGACGTGAAGAAACAGAAACAGGATCGACGGAAAATGAAAGAAACCGGAGAGGAAAAAGGAAAATGGTCGACAGCAGTGCCGGCCAAATCGGTGGCCGCCACTGTAGCTGAAGCTTCACCAGAAGGAGAGTAAGTCGATGGAGGCCAACGGAGGCGCAATGAACGGCGGAGGAGGGCCGGCGAACAGGAAGGAGAAACCGAACCTATTCTGCCTCGATCCGCCGCCGTGCCGCCGATCCAGGCCAGGCTGAGGCCACCGGCAAGTTCGTCTTTACGCCGGCCAGCTGAAGGACGCCCGAACCGCTGGAGAACCGGCTGCCGGCGAGGAACTGACGAGGAATGGTCTGAACCGATCTGACCAGGAAAGAAGAGGAAAAAAGAAAAGAAAAAGAAAAGAAAAAGGAAAAAGAAAAAGAAAAAGAAAAAGAAAAAGAAAAAGAAAAGAAAGAGAAAGAAAAGAAAAAGAAAGAAAGAAAAAGAAAAGAGGAAAAAGGAAGAAAAAGAGGAAAAAGGAGAATTTCGGGAATTCGGAGATTCCCGGAAATTCGACAACCTGAAAATTTACGAAAATTCGGTTAGAAATTTCCCAGAAATTTAATTTCAAAAAAATTTAATAAATTATGAAAAAATTCTAAAATTTAGAATTTTAATTCCAGAAAAGATTTTCAGCATATAGGAAGCTGAGTATCAAGTGAGGTATATAATTCTCTTACTGAGCCGTGGTTTTGCTCACCCCTTAATTTTAAACATTTCAGGTTTTTACGATTGTGAGTTCAGTGATTTGTGGATCCTGGCTGTACGCGAAGGACAATATAATAGATCGACTGAGTTAATTGCGGTATGATCATTTATTTTCTGTAGTTAGACATGTCAATAGTACTGCTTATCTGATTAATTTCGATAGGGGATATGTATAATATAAATAATGTTATGTAAAATTGTTTAACAGTCAGTACAAGTGAAGTATCACAGACAGCCCAACTGGTTAAGTTGTGTACAATAAGGTAAGAAATGTGGTCACGGGTCGTGACATATTTAATGGTATCAGAGCAATGGTTGGCCTGATATCTGTGGATACTTTTGGAAAGAAAAAAGTTAAACATCCCCTATAGTACTGTGTAGTCTGAATACATGGAGAAAATAAATGATTGCAAATTGAATTAAGTGTTTAGAAGGGTGTGATAATCGTAAATTTTCCATTTATTGGAAATTAGAAATATTGAAAATAAATATTGGAGAAAATAAATCAAAGGAAATAAATAAAATTTTGCGAGAACGGGATATGGGTGAAAATCCCGAAAAGTAAGAAAGTGAAAGAAATCGGGAAATTGGTGTAAAGGAAATTAAATTGGAAGTGAAAATAAAAATAATGGAGAAAGGAAAAAATGAATTTGGATAAATTAAAATCCAAATTAAATAAGGAAAATGAGAAATAAAAATAAAGTATGTAATATAATTACAAATTTTATAAATGTATTTTATAAAAATACGTATGTATTAAAATACTATATAGTATATTTTAACATACGTTGGTCTATAAATAGAAATATATACTATTTTATGAATTTAAATAATACATATGTATATAAACATAATATTTTATGTATATACATATACATACCTATATAGAAAATGTAAATGTTATTTTATATTAAAGTTTATAGGTATATATATTGTATTATAACATTTATATAATTATATATATATGTTATTTATTTTAAAGTATGTAAATGTATATATATATATATATATATTAGATATATGTTTTGTAATATACAATATATATAATTTATATATAATATATATTCTGATAAATTATATATGAAATGATATATGTATGATATAAAATATATATTATATGTATAAAATATAAAATATAGTGTATAATATATAGTGTATCATATACTAAAAATAGAAAGGGAACAAAACCAAAAAGGGAAACAAAACAGAAAAGGAAAAAGGCAGGATTGGGGAAGGAACCCCGACCCTCCCAAACAGAGCCGACGGTGGCGGAGATGCCACCGTCAGTGAGGGAAAATGGAGGGGATGTTATCGCCAGCCAAAGAAGAAGTCAAGGAAACCAACGGTGGCGGAAGAAAGAAAGAAACGGAGGCAGAAAATGCGGCGGAAGCCGAGGGAAGAGAAAACCAGATCTGGCGGTGCCGGCCAAATCGGCCGTCGCCACTACCACTGAAGCACGGGCGGAAGAAGAGGAAGACGATGGAGGCCACCGGAGGCGCAATGAACGGCGAAGGAGGGCCCACGGAGGAGGAGAAGAAACCGAGGCAAAACCGAGTAGATCCGTCGCCATGCCATCGATTCGGGATGAACGGAGGCCAGATCCAAGCTCGTCGTGGTGCCGGCCAGCTGCTGAGCCATCGAGCCGTCGAAGAACCGGCCGCCGGCGAGGAACCAGCGAGGAAAGGCACTGGACCGGTCTAAACCGGTCTGACAGGGAAATGAAGGAAAAAAGAAAAGAAAAAGAAAAGAAAAAGGAAAAAGAAAAAGAAAAAGAAAAGAAAGAGAAAGAAAAGAAAAAGAAAGGAAAGCAAAAGAAAAGAGGAAAAAGGAAGAAAAAGAGGAAAAAAGGAGAATTTCGAGAATTTGGAAAATTCCCGAAAAGTTGACAACCCGGAATTTACGAAAATTCGGTAAGAAATTCCCGGAAATTTAATTTCAGAAAAAAAATTAAATAAATTATGAAAAAATTGTAAAAATTAGAATTTTTATTTCCAGAAATTATTTTCAGCGATCGGGATAAGGAATCGGGAGAAAAGGAGTGCGGGCGCGATTGATAAGAGGAAGTCGCCGACCCGAAAAGGTAAGGGATGCATGTGCAACACTGTAAGGATACTCAGTCTGCATATTTTAAATTGAAATATTTTATGCAAATATTTTATGAAAATTATTATGATGCATGAATTGCTGAAAATTCTGAGATGAAGTACTGGCTGCAAATTTTATTACTGTATTTTCCGTGCAGGAGGTTAGTAAATCGGCAGCCGTTATGCTGCCGAAAATTTTAGAAAAACTTTATAAAATCATATTCAATGATTTTATTTCCGAAAATCGATATTAAATCACGAAACATGAGAAAATTACTACATTTCATAAAACATGAATATAATGAGATGGAATTTTAAAATATTCATGTATTCGGGAATAGTGATAATGAAACCACCGAAAATTCTCGGAATAGATAAATTACAGGAAATATGAAATGAAAGATGAAGTGAAATACAGTGAATATTTTTACGAATATTTCTATAAATATTCACTAAAGGATTTTAACCCTTATGGAATTAAATTATGGAATTATATATTTATATAAATTCCATAAAGGTTTATTTTATGATAAAAAATACGGTTTTGATACTCGCCAGCATCCTATCATGCTGATGCACTATATGTGACAAGTTTAGTCCCGGTCGAGACTTGATCAGTGATCCGCCGAGGACAATATAGATTATGGTCATAGATTTGACCCTTTTATTCCGTTACTCTCCAGGGTTTATAGTATGATAAGATTGATGTCTATCTTAGACTCCATAAATGATAGGTGACATGTTAAAAAGGAAAGTGTTTTACATGATATGGAATATATCAAACGGAAAATGTGATATATGATTACGTGACATGTGAAAAGAACATGTTTTATATGATATGAGAAGAAAATCAATTGATTTATAGCATTTTTTACAAAATGCTCATTCCAGCACTGATTATAGTACTGTAAGATGATTTTCATAAGACATGGGATACGAACATGTAATATGCTTTCAAAAAGGAAGAATCGATAAATCTAATATTCTTACTATGATTTAAATGGAGTACTAGATTATGAGTACTACTCGAGTTCCGAACCGTGGGAGACACCTCTAGAGTCCTTCGGGAACTAAGTGCTACACGAGTTTCGATGTGTTAGTAAAGGCCAAACCGAGCAAAGACTCGAGTTTCGAACCGTGGGAGCCACCTCTAGAGTCCTTCGGGAACTAAGTGCTACACGAGTTTCGATGTGTTAGTAAAGGCCAAACCGAGCAAAGACTCGAGTTCTGAATCGTGGGAGCCACCTTTAGAGTCCTTCGGGAACTAAGTGCTACACGAGTTTTGATATGAGTAAGAAATTTCTGTACCGTGGGAGCCACCTCTAGAGTCCTTCGAGAACTAAGTGCTACACGAGTTTCGATGTGTGAATAAGAAGTTTTTGTACCGTGTGAGCTACCTCTAGAAGACTCAAGGGACCTAAGTGCTACATAGATTCTTTGTGAACTATGGGGAGCCACCTCTAGAAACGTTTGAGCACTAAGTGCTACACGAGTTCCTCGATATGACACTTAACTCCATTGCTAGTTAGAATGGATGTCGTAACTGAATCAGTGAATTAGGGCTTACGCCTAAAGTGATTAAGTAATCGGTTATATGGGAATAGATTTTTATAGCTTATTTTGCTCTTTAAAGTACGGTACTAATTAAGAGAGTATATTAAAACATGAAATGAGTTTTAAAGAAATAAGATGATGATTTAACTAATATTCTTTTCAAGGAATATACGAATATTAATCATTTTATTTTAATGCTTTATTTCGTAGAAGCATTATTTTGAAAAGAATATGAAAAAGGTTATGAAAGTTTGAAAAGGAAAAGGATTTATTAATTCCAAAAGAAATGAAAATTTCTCTCTACAGTTGCTTCTAGGTTCCGTAACAAGTATGGTATTCTAAAAGACCTACCTTACTCCATTCGAATCCCTAGCCGACTGTAGTATCCTTCCTACATGCGAGCCTAGAGCCTATAGGAAAAATGAAAAAGATTTTTAGCATATAGGAAGCTGAGTATCAAGTGAGGCATATAATTCTCTTACTGAGCCGTGGTTTTGCTCACCCGTTAATTTTAAACATTTCAGGTTTTTGACGATTGTGAGTTCAGTGAATTGTGGATCCTGGCTGTACACGAAGGACAATGTGACAGACCAACTGAGTTATTTGAGGTATGATCAGTTATTTTCTATATTTAGACATGTCAACAGTACTGCTTATCTGATTAATTTCGATAGGGGATGTGTATAACATAAATAATCTTAAGTAAAATTGTTTAACAGTCAGTGTAAGTGAAGTATCACAGACAGCCCAACCGGTTAAGTTGTGTACAATAAGGTAAGAAATGTGGTCACGGGTCGTGACAGAATTAATGGTATCAGAGCAATGGTTGGCCTGATGTCTGTGGATACTTTTGGAAAGAAAAGAGTTAAACATCCCCTGTAGTACTGTGTCGTTTGAATACATAGAGAAAATAAATGATTGTAAATGGAGTAAAATGATTTAAAGGGAGTGAGAAAGTATAAATTGAGAATGTTAAACAAGAAAATAGGCTCAAAAATTACCGAAATATTGGTGATTCTCCTGATCTAAATGAAGGCCTGTTCGGTAAGGAACCGAAAGAACTCAGTGAGGGCCCCACCAGTACTTTTCTGTCCGAACTGAACTGAGACCCAAAAGTGATGGCATAAAGAAGGGGAATAAAATATCATCATTAAATAGATTTTGAGATCACCGATTGAGGGTAATTTGAAGAGAGAGAAAATTTTAGCCAAAAATGACCAAAATACCCCTACCCCTAAAATTTTACCGGGAGTCAAAATAGATCACCAAAAGTTGGAATTGACCGATTTGACAGAGAAATTAAAGATATAAAGCTGAATTACAAGCAAAATAATCCAATTGTGGATTTTAGTGAATTTCTCTATCGAAAATCGAATGAGATCTAAATTACTGTTATAAGTATCAGAAAGGATACTATCAACACATAGATGATCAATTCGTTGATTTGAATGTATATTGTGGAGAAAGAAATAAATGTCGAAATGACAAAAATGCCCTTATGTGGCGTGATGTTCAGAACAGTGGTAAAACCGAGCTGAATTGGAATCCATTGATAGTAATGAAATTATTAATGGCATAGAGGATGTCATATGAATATAACGATCCCTATTACTGATTCCACTTACACTTAGCTTACAGACGCGAAAGAAATCCGTGAGGGGCTAAGTGCCACGTCTGTGTGACGGGGGCCACCTCTAGAACCCAGAGCGGACAGTACAGATGTGTACAGGCGGACGACGGACGGGTCGGGGCCTTATATGATGCGATCCAAAGAGTGTAGTGGAATGTCATTAGATGATTGGCCCGGTTATTGACTGTAAGGGTCGAAAAATTAAGAGTGTATTGAACGGGATCGTTGAATACTATGAAAAATGTAATGATTTTAAGATCAATTGCATTGTGTTTTATGAACTACGAATGATTTGCAAGAGACTTTAGAAATTTGATATCGTTATGCTATCGAATTTTCGTAAGAATATTGATTTTTGCGATTTCAGCTAAAAAGGTAAGAAACTTCTGAAGGATAGAACTTTCTTAAGGAATTCAGTCTTGAAAATATTAAGTTGCCTGATTTTAGCATAATCATGAATATTTAAATTAAATTTTATCTTATGGAAAGTACCAAACTTTAGTGTTTTAGAAATATTTATAAAAAAGTTATGAAGTTTCAGATTTATGAAATTCCTTGCATTTTAATTGGTTTCGGAACCTTTATGAGTTTTGAAAATGCTCTTTCGAACTAAGACTTATGAAACTCTGCATTAGCATGAATTATCTAAAGAATTCAGTTTTTATTGAAAGCTTATTAAATTTCATGATTTTAAAGTCATGTGATTTTTTTGTCTTAAATTTGGTTTTACGAATTTATTATAAATCATGGCGCTAAAAATCTATTTTTTTTCTTTATATATATGTTGGAAATTACTAAGTTTTTAAATATTTGGAAAATAATTATGATTTTCTACGATGATCTGCTTTATGAACTTTTATCAATATCTGTATGATTTGACTTATGGATTTGAACTTCAAACTATGAAACTTTTGTTTTGAGACATTGGCTAACCATCATCCAGCAGAATCTAGCTGCAGCGTGACCTTCGGGGCCTATAGCATCTGGCTGTAGTGTGACCTTCGGGGCCTACAGTATTTGTATCTGATATGAATTTTGTGCACTATGTTGCTATGTGATTTGATCCAGTCCGCAGCGGCCACAGATAACACCTTATCAGTGTTCACTATAGACCACTTGGACTATGGCCACACACCTATCTGTTATTATCCTTATAGGATATCTTTGCTGCTTGATGTATACCGAGTTATTGCCATGTCTCCACTTTCTGTTATTTTTTATTTCTGAATTATCTGATTTTCGAACTCTGAAATATGAAAATGATATGATTTGAGGACGAATTAAATGATGTATTAAAATTTTTGTTATACACTAAAGTTCTTATGAAGAACAAATAAATATCATATAGAAGTGATGCCTTAAATATGATTTAATCGGAGATGTATAAGGAGCTTATAAGAGCAATCTTTGTAAAAGGCATCATCAGATGAAAAGTTGAAGAACGATGGTCACAAGATGATAAGAAATGAATGATTAAAGAAAATATCAGATTTGATTTTCGATAGAACTTCCAGAGATATATAAATTAGAGGAAACGAGATAACATTGACTCGATTTTGAATATGAAGTTAAATTCTAAGTTTATATCGGAGGACATAGAAAGAATCCGAAAAGCTTAAGAAAATAACTCTGGAAATTGTGTGAATAATGAAATTCACGTGTAAAGGTCGAGATGACGAAAATACAGATAATGAAAAATTGAGAATAATGAAATTGTCTGTATAAGTATAAATGAGAGAAATACAAATTATATTGAATTGTAGATGAATTAAAAAGGATGTATTAATTTCCTATCATTGATAAAGTTCTGGTGAAGAACAAGTATTCATCTACATGAAAATAGACGCCTTATTGATCTGATTAGAGATACTTGAGGAGTAAATAAGACTTGCCTCAATATAAAGCATCATTAGATAAAAGATTGAAGATTGGTGTCCATGAGATAATGATTTGAGCTCGGAGTGAATTTTTTGAGTTCCTATTGAAGTTACAAGGGTAATGAGTTGCCTTGTGAAGTAGATAAGCCTAAAGAATGAGGCATCCTTACATGAGTAAATTGATGAAATACTGATAGAGTCTAAAGTATAAATGGAACATGAGCTGCATTGTGATATGATCCTTAAAGGCTGTGAAATTATGCTAAGATTAGCAACTAAGAAATTTGGCTAGACAGTATCTCCTCTTGAGATATATGATCTCGAGACGATAGGATGACAGTGAACCTGTCTATGATATAAAGATAATGATTGAGATACGAAAGTAATGAGTCTAGCTAAATACTATTGTCAGCCTATAAAAGAGTGATGAAACTAGCTGCTCTGTAGAGGAGATCTAATTAAAGAAATTAAAGTCGGTAGATGGATAGTGTAAAGAAAAAGATGGTATGCAAGATTTTAAAAGATCTTAACAGTATAGTACCATATCAATTGAGAAAACCGATAAAAAGGGATGAGAGTAAGAATATGAAAACGAAAGTAAAAGTGGAATAAGGAAATAAACTGCATGATGAGAAGGGAACATCAATATGAAACAGTTCCCGAAGTTAAGACTGAGGGTGATTTGTGTTGGTTATCACATAACTGTGGTAAGATGTAAAAGCAAGCCAACTTTGGTAAGCACAGTTAATGATACTCAAGGGAGTAAGATAATTGATATGTTTACTGCCAGTATATAAATAAGAAATGTTTGTACATATAACCACCTCAAAATGATAAAGATGGTGGAATTGTATAGATAATGTGGTGCTTAAATGGATAATTCGACGATTCAATCACAGAATCTAAATTATGAAAAGAGATTTAAAGACCATACTACATGAAGAGAATATGATAGTCTCAAGAATTATGATTGTAAAAGATGATCTATAGTAAAGTCGGCAAATGAGATGCAGCCTTGGTGGAATAAGTGTGAAAATGAATATTTTGGACAATAAAAAGTCCAAAAGAGAAATGATGATATGGAAGTGATTAAAGACTGATGATCTAAATAGAATCACTTTCCATTATCAGACATCTAGATTCTCTAGTGCCGTAGTCGAAGTATAAGTGTTAAACGGTGTAAATGTGTATGTACAGTTCCAGTGAGCCTTACATGTGATGGGAGTCTCTGAGTTGCCATATGCTAATGAGTGATAGCAAAAGGCTTTGAGATCCCAAGTGTATTGATAGCACCGCTCCATACTGATATATATATATATATATATGAGCGTGAGATGTAAACGCTCCATGATATTGAGAGAGCGTGTGCATGAGATGTGAAAGCTACTGGGACACTTACATATAATTGATTAACATGAGTACATGATAGTACTAAATTATGTCGACTCGGCGCTAAGTGAGAAGAATGATGATGAACAGCATAGATCAGCTATAATATTAAAAATATTATTTATGGCTCTTATATGAAAAGAGTAAAAGTGAATAACTCTCGATTTGAGAAAAATGAAATTACATGAGCGTAGACATATATGATGAAAGACTGCATGTAGTGGTCTAAAGTACTATTGATGTTTAAAAGTGTACTGGCAGTATTATTTGGAGGATGAACTAGAGGTCAGAAGCCGTAAGAATACGGCATGTACCCCCTTTGGACTTAAGTCAAATTCGGAGGACCGAATTTCTTAAGGTGGGGAGGATGTGATAACCGTAAATTTTTCATTTATTGGAAATTAGAAATATTGAAAATAAATATTGGAGAAAATAAATCAGAGGAAATAAATAAAATTTTGCGAGAACGGGATATGGGTGGAAATCCTGAAAAGTAAGAAAGTGAAAGAAATCGGGAAATTGGTGTAAAGGAAATTAAATTGGAAGTGAAAATAAAAATAATGGAGAAAGGAAAAAATGAATTTGGATAAATTAAAATCCAAATTAAATAAAGAAAATGAGAAATAAAAATAAAGAATGTAATATAATTACAAATTTTATAAATGTATTTTATAAAAATACGTATGTATTAAAATACTATATAGTATATTTTAACATACGTTGGTCTATAAATGGAAATATATACTACTTTATGAATTTAAATAATACATATGTATATAAACAAAATATTTTATGTATATATATACATACCTATATAGAAAATGTAAATGTTATTTTATATTAAAGTTTATAGGTATATATATTTTATTATAACATTTATATAATTATATATATGTTATTTATTTTAAAGTATGTAAATGTATATATATATATATATATATATATATATATTATATATATGTTTTGTAATATACAATATATATAATTTATATATAAGATATATTGTGATATATTATATATGAAATGATATATGTATGATATAAAATATGTATTATATGTATAAAATATAAAATATAGTGTATAATATATAGTGTATCATATACTAAAAATAGAAAGGGAACAAAACCAAAAAGGGAAACAAAACAAAAAAGGAAAAAGGCAGGATCGGGGAAGGAACCCCGACCCTCCCAACCAGAGCCGGCGGTGGCGAAGATGCCACCGTCGGTGAGGGAAAATGGAGGGGATGTCGTTGCCGGCCAAAGAAGAAGTCAAGGAAACCACCGGCGGCGGAAGAAAGAAAGAAACGGAGGCAGAAAACGCGGCGAAAGCCGAGGGAAGAGAAAACCAGATCTGGCGGTGCCGGCCAAATCGGCCGCCGCCACTACCACTGATGCACCGACGGAAGAAGAGGAAGACGATGGAGGCCACCGGAGGCGCAATGAACGGCGGAGGAGGGCCCACGGAGGAGGAGAAGAAATCGAGGCAAAACCGAGTAGATCCGTTGCCGTGCTGTCGATTCGGGATGAATGGAGGCCAGATCCAAGCTCGTCGTGGCATTGGCCAGCTGCTGAGCCAATGAGCCACCGGAGAATCGGCCGCTGACGAGGAACCGGCGAGGAAAGGCACTAGACCGGTCTGAACCGGTCTGACCGGGAAAGGAAGGAAAAAAGAAAAGAAAAAGAAAAAGGAAAAAAGAAAAAGAAAAAGAAAAGAAAGAGAAAGAAAAGAAAAAGAAAGGAAAGAAAAAGAAAAGAGAAAAAATGAAGAAAAAGAGGAAAAAAAAGGAGAATTTCGGGAATTTGGAAAACTCCCGAAAATTCGACAACCCGGAATTTACGGAAATTCGGTAAGAAATTCCCGGAAATTTAATTTCAGAAAAAAAATTAAATAAATTATGAAAAAATTCTAAAAATTAGAATTTTTATTTCCAGAAATTATTTTCAGCGATCGGGATAAGAAATCGGGAGAAAATGAGTGCGGGCGCGATCGATAAGAGCAAGTCGCCGACTCGAAAAAGGTAAGGGATGCATGTGCAGCACTATAAGGATACCCAGTCTGCATATTTTAAATTGAAATATTTTATGCAAATATTTTATGAAAATTATTATGATGCATGAATTGCTGAAAATTCTGAGATGAAGTACTGGCTGCAAATTTTATTACTGTATTTTCCGTGCAGGAGGTTAGTAAATCGGCAGCCGTTATGCTGCCGAAAATTTTAGAAAAACTTTATAAAATCATATTAAATGATTTTATTTCCGAAAATCGATATTAAATCATGAAACATGAGAAAATTACTACATTTCATAAAACATGAATATAATGAGATGGAATTTTAAAATATTCATGTATTCGGGAATGGTGATAATGAAACCACCGAAAATTCTCGGAATAGATAAATTACACGAAATACGAAACGAAAGATGAAGTGAAATACAGTGAATATTTTTACGAATATTTCTATAAATATTCACTAAAGGATTTTAACCCTTATGGATTTAAATTATGGAATTATATATTTATATAAATTCCATAAAGGTTTATTTTATGATAAAAAATACGGTTTTGATACTCGCCAGCATCCTATCATGCTGATGCATGATATGTGACAAGTTTAGTCCCGGTCGAGACTTGATCAGTGATCCACCGAGGACAATATAGATTATGGTCATAGATTTGACCCTTTTATTCCGTTACTCTCCAGGGTTTATAATATGATAAGATTGATGTCTATCTTAGACTCCATAAATGATAGGTGACATGTTAAAAAGGAAAGTGTTTTACATGATATGTTAAAAAGGAAAGTGTTTTACATGATATGGAATATGTCAAACGGAAAATGTGATATATGATTACGTGACATGTGAAAAGAACATGTTTTATATGATATGAGAAGAAAATCAATTGATTTATAGCATTTTTTACAAAATGTTCATTCCAGCACTGATTATAGTACTGTAAGATGATTTTCATAAGACATAGGATACGAACATGTAATATGCTTTCAAAAAGGAAGAATCGATAAATCTAATATTCTTACTATGATTTAAATGGAGTACTAGATTATGAGTACTACTCGAGTTCCGAACCGTGGGAGCCACCTCTAGAGTCCTTCGGGAACTAAGTGCTACACGAGTTTCGATGTGTTAGTAAAGGCCAAACCGAGCAAAGACTCGAGTTTCAAACCGTGGGAGCCACCTCTAGAGTCCTTCGGGAACTAAGTGCTACACGAGTTTCGATGTGAGTAAGAAATTTCTGTATCGTGGGAGCCACCTTTAGAGTCCTTCGAGAACTAAGTGCTACACGAGTTTCGATGTGTGAATAAGAAGTTTCTGTACAGTGTGAGCCACCTCTAGAAGACTCAAGGGACCTAAGTGCTACATATATTCTTTGTGAACTATGGGGAGCCACCTCTAGAAACCTTTGAGCACTAAGTGCTACACGAGTTCCTCGATATGACACTTAACTCCATTGCTAGTTAGAATGGATGTCGTAACTGAATCAGTGAATTGGGGCTTACGCCTAAAGTGATTAAGTAATCAATTATATGGGAATAGATTTTTATAGCTTATTTTGCTCTTTAAAGTACGGTACTAATTAAGAGAGTACATTAAAATATGAAATGAGTTTTAAAGAAATAAGATGATGATTTAACTAATATTCTTTTCAAGGAATATACGAATATTGATCATTTTATTTAAATGCTTTATTTCGTAGAAGCATTATTTTGAAAAGAATATGAAAAAGGTTATGAAAGTTTGAAAAGGAAAAGGATTTATTAATTCAAAAAGAAATGAAAATTTCTCTCTACAGTTGCTTCTAGGTTCCGTAACAAGTATGGTATTCTAAAATACCTACCTTACTCCATTCGGATCCCTAGCCGACTGTAGTATCCTTCCTACATGCGCGCCTAGAGCCCATAGGAAAAATGAAAAAGATTTTTAGCATATAGGAAGCTGAGTATCAAGTGAGGCATATAATTCTCTTACTGAACCGTGGTTTTGCTCACCCCTTAATTTTAAACATTTCAGGTTTTTGACGATTGTGAGTTCAGTGAATTGTGGATCCTGGCTGTACATGAAGGACAATGTGACAGACCAACTGAGTTATTTGAGGTATGATCAGTTATTTTCTATATTTAGACATGTCAACAGTACTGCTTATCTGATTAATTTCAATAGGGGATGTGTATAACATAAATAATCTTATGTAAAATTGTTTAACAGTCAGTATAAGTGAAGTATCACAAACAGCCCAACCGGTTAAGTTGTGTACAATAAGGTAAGAAATGTGGTCACGGATCGTGACAAAATTAATGGTATCAGAGCAATTGTTGGCCTGATGTCTGTGGATACTTTTGGAAAAAAAAGAGTTAAACATCTCCTGTAGTACTGTGTTGTTTGAATACATAGAGAAAATAAATGATTGTAAATGGAATAAAATGATTTAAAGGGAGTGAGAAAGTATAAATTGAGAATGTTAAAGAAGAAAATAGGCTCAGAAATTACCGAAATATTGGTGATTCTCCTTATCTAAATGAATGCCTGTTCGATAAGGAACCGAAAGGACTCAGTGAGGGCCCCACCAGTACTTTTCTGTCCGAACCGAACTGAGACCCGAAAGTGATGGTATAAAGAAGGGGAATAAAATATCATCATTAAATAGGTTTTGAGATCACCAATTGAGGGTAATTTGAAGAGAGAAAATTTTAGCCAAAAATGACCAAAATACCCCTACCCCCAAAATTTTACCGGGAGTCAAAATAGATCACCAGAAGTTGGAATTGTCCGATTTGACAGAGAAATTAAAGATATAAAGCTGAATTACAAGCAAAATAATCCAATTCTGGATTTTAGTGAATTTCTCTATCGAAAATCGAATGAGATCTAAATTACTGTTATAAGTATCAGAAAGGATACTATCAACACATAGATGATCAGTTCGTTGATTTGAATGTATATTGTGGAGAAAGAAATAAATGTCGAAATGACGAAAATGCCTTTATGTGGGGTGATGTTCAGAACAGTGGTAAAACCAAGCTGAATTGGAATCCATTGATAGTAATGAAATTATTAATGGCATAGAGGATGTCATATGAATATAACGATCCCTATTACTGATTCCACTAACACTTAGCTTACGGACGCGAAAGAAATCCGTGAGGGGCTAAGTGCCACGTCTGTGTGACGAGGGCCACCTCTAGAACCCAGAGCGGACAGTACAGATGTGTACAGGTGGACAGCGGAAGGGCCGGGGCCTTATATGATGCGATCCAAAGAGTGTAGTGGAATGTCATTAGATGATTGGCCCGGTTATTGACTGTAAGGGTCGAAAAATTAAGAGTGCATTGAACGGGATCGTTGAATACTATGAAAAATGAAATGATTTTAAGATCAATTGCATTGTGTTTTATGAATTACGAATGATTTGCAAGAGACTTTAGAAATTTGATATCGTTATGCTATCGAATTTTTGTAAGAATATTGGTTTTTGCGATTTCAGCTAAAAAAGTAAGAAACTTCTTAGGGATAGAACTTTCTTAAGGAATTCAGTCTTGAAAATATTAAGTTGCCTGATTTTAGCATAATCATGAATATTTAAATTAAATTTTATCTTATGGAAATTACCAAACTTTAGTGTTTTAGAAATATTTATAAAAAAGTTATGAAGTATGTAAATGTATATATATTGTATATATATATATATATATATTGTATTATAACAATTATAGGTATATATATTGTTTTATAACATTTATATAATTATATATATATATGTTATTTATTTTAAAGTATGTAAATGTGTATATATATATATATATATTAGAGTTATGTTTTGTAATATACAATATATATATAATTTATATATAACATATATTGTGATATATTATATATGAAATGATATATGTATGATATAAAATATATATTATATGTATAAAATATAAAATATAGTGTATAATATATACTGTATCATATACTAAAAATAGAAAGGGAACAAAATCAAAAAGGGAAACAAAACAGAAAAGGAAAAAGGCAGGATCGGGGAAGGAACTCCGACCCTCCCAACCAGAGCCGTCGGTGGCGGAGATGCCACCGTCGGTGAGGGAAAATGGAGGGGATGTCGTCACCGGCCAAAGAAGAAGTCAAGGAAACCACCGGCGGCGGAAGAAAGAAAGAAAAGGAGGCAGAAAACGCGGCGAAAGCTGAGGGAAGAGAAAACCAGATCTGGTGGTGCCGACCAAATCGGCCACCGCAACTACCACTAAAGCATCGGCGGAAGAAGAGGAAGACGATAGAGGCCACCGGAGGCGCAATGAATGGCGGAGGAGGGCCGACGGAGGAGGAGAAGAAACCGAGGCAAAACCGAGTAGATCCGTCGTCGTGCCGTCGATTCGGGATGAACGGAGGCCAGATCCAAGCTCGCCGTGGCGCCAGCCAGCTGCTGAGCCATCGAGCCGTCGAAGAACCGGCCGCCGGCTGGGAACCGGCGAGGAAAGGCACTGGACCGGTCTGAACCGGTCTGACCGGGAAATGAAGGAAAAAAGAAAAGAAAAAGAAAAGAAAAAGAAAAAGAAAAAGAAAAAGAAAAGAAAGAGAATGAAAAGAAAAAGAAAGGAAAGAAAAAGAAAAGAGGAAAAAGGAAGAAAAAGAGGAAAAAAGGAGAATTTCGGGAATTTGGAAAATTCCCGAAAATTCGACAACCCGGAATTTACGAAAATTCGGTAAGAAATTCCCTGAAATTTAATTTCAAAAAAAAATTAAATAAATTATGAAAAAATTCTAATTAGAATTTTTATTTTCAGAAATTATTTTCAGCGATCGGGATAAGGAATCGAGAGAAAAGGAGTGCGGGCGCGATCGAAAAGAGGAAGTCACCGACCCGAAAAAGGTAAGGGATGCATGTGCAGCACTGTAAGGATACTCAATCTGCATATTTTAAATTGAAATATTTTATGCAAATATTTTATGAAAATTATTATGATGCAGATGGGCCGGGGCCTTATATGATGCGATCCAAAGAGTGTAGTGGAATGTCATCAGATGATTGGCCTGGTTATTGACTGTAAGGGTCGAAAAATTTAGAGTGTATTGAACGGGATCGTTGAATACTATGAAGAGTGAAATAATTACAGGAATTGACTGATAAGGTGAATAGTATCGATAATGAAATACATACTGGTGTGGTTACTTATGGTTCTATACGTTTTCACTACTTTGAGGTGTCAAACAGATAATCTTATATGGAACCGACATATCTTGAAATATGTGCTACAAAATGAGGTACTGTGTTGAGTACTGGAAATTAGAGAATAATTATAAGAACAGTGAAGTGATAAAAAGAAGATGACAGCGAACCTAAATTCTTCAGGACCCTTGAGACAGAACTGTGATGGGCGACTCAATGATGGGCGACCCATAGTGGATCATGTGTTATGAGATACAGGCGAACTATGTCATCACCGACTCACTAGTAAAGGTAAACCTGGGGCGAAAGAATCGCCCAGGGGATGCTCGCCAATGGCCGATACGAACGGGCGGGGCTCTTACAATTATTTCAATGGTAACACGAGTTTAAGGAACTAGCTACGTAAGGGTGCCAAGGTTCAAGCCTTGTGGAGAATAAACTCAAGGGAACTAAGCCTGAATTCAGTAAATGGAAATGGTTTTAAAGTGAATAACTGAATTGAAACGGGTAGCTGTAAAGTGTGATGAGAACCATTGTACTTGATACAGCTTACCAGAATGAGATTCGTAACGCTGTAAAGTATGACTTTGTAATAAAATCAAGGTAGAGTATGTATCAAAATGATTTGAATATTGAATGTCTTTGCCTTGAGAATACACTGTGAAATGATGGGACACAAAGATGAAGGTCCAAAATGATAAGAGAAGTGTGGTTAAAGAAACTACCGGATGAAAATCTTGATAAATTTCAGAGTAACATAGATTGAGAAATCAGGTTAATGTTGACTCGATCGTGGATATGAAATTTATTCTTAAGCTTGTATCGAAGAATATAGAAGAAATCCGACAAGCTTAAGAAAATAATTTTTGGAAAATATTATGGATGATGAAATTCACAAGTGTCGATGTAAAGGATGGAAATACAAATGATATGATTTGAGGATGAATTAAATGATGTATTAAAATTTTGTTATACACTAAAGTTCTTATGAAGAACAAATAAATATCATATGGAAGTGATGCCTTAAATATGATTTAATCGGAGATGTATAAGGAGCTTATAAGAGCAATCTTTGTAAAAGGCATCATCAGATGAAAAGTTGAAGAACGATGGTCACAAGATGATAAGAAATGTATGATTAAAGAAAATATCATATTTGATTTCAAAAAATATCATATTTGATTTCCGATAGAACTTCCAGAGTTATATAAATTAGAGGAATCGAGATAACATTGACTCGATTTTGAATATGAAGTTAAATTCTAAGTTTATATCGGAGGATGTAGAAAGAATCCGAAAAGCTTAAGAAAATAACACTGGAAATTGTGTGAATAATGAAATTCACGTGTAAAGGTCTGGATGACGAAATACAGATAATGAAAAATTAAGAATAATGAAATTGTCTGTATAAGTATAAATGAGAGAAATACAAATGATATTGAATTGTAGATGAATTAAAAAGGATGTATTAATTTCCTATCATTGATAAAGTTCTGGTGAAGAACAAGTATTCATCTACATGAAAACAGACACTTTATGGAGCTGATTAGGGATGTGTGAGGAGTTAATAAGACTAGCCTCAGTATAAAGAGTCCTTAGATAAAAGATTGAAGATTGGTGTCCATAAGATGATGATTTGAACTTGGAGTAAATTTTACGAGTTCCTATTAAAGTTACAAGGGTAATGAGTTGCCTTGTAAAGTAGATAAGCCTAAAGAATGAGGCATCCTTACATGAGTAAATTAATGAAATACTGATAGAGTCTAAAGTATAAATGGAACATGAGCAGCATTGTGATATGATCCTTAAAACTCTTAAAGACTGTGGAATTGTGCTAAGATTTGCAACTAAAGATTTGGCTAGACAATATCTCCTCTTGAGATATAAGATCTCGAGACGACAGGATGACAGTGAACCTGTCTATGATATAAAGATAATGATTGAGATAGGAAAGTAATGAGTCTAGCTAAATACTATTGCCAGCCTATAAAAGAGTGATGAGACTAGCTGCTCTATAGATGAGATCTAATTAAAAAAATTAAAGTCGGCAGATGGCAAGTGTAAAGAAAAAGATGGTATGCAAGATTTTAAAAGATCTTAGCAGTATAGTACCATGCCAATTAAATATATATATGTATATATATATATGTATATATATATATATATGAATAGATAAATAGTGGAAATATGAAAACAAAAATGAAAGTGGAATAAGGAAATAAATTGCACGATGAGAAGGGAACATCAATATAAAACAGTTCCCGAAGTTAAGACTGAGGGTGATTTGTGTTGGTTATCACATAACTGTGGCAAGATGTAAAAGCAAGCCAACTTTGATAAGTACAATTAATGATACTCAAAGGAGTAAGATAATTGATATATTTCCTGCTAGTATATAAATAAGAAATGTTTGTACATATAACCACCTCTAAATGATAGAAATGGTGGAATTGTATAAATAATGTGGTGCTTAAATGGATAATTCGAGGATTCAATCACAGAATCTAAATTATGAAAGGAGATTTAAAGACCATATTACATGAAGAGAATATGATAATCTCATGAAATATGATTGTGAGAGATGATCTATAGTAAAGTCGGCAAATGAATAAGTGTGAAAAAGAATATTGTGGACAATAAAGAGTCCAAAAGAGAAATGATGATATAGAAGTGATTAACGACTGATGATTTAAATAGAATCACTTTCCATTATCAGACTTTTAAATTCTCTAGTGCCTTAGTCGTAGTGTAAGTGTTAAACGGTGTGAATGTGTATGTACAGTTCCAGTGAGCCTTACATGTGATGGGAGTCTCTGTGTTGCCATATGCTAATGAGAGATAGCAAAAGGCTATAAGATCCCAAGTGTATTGATAGCATCGCTCCATACTGATATATATATTTATATATATGAGCGTGAGATGTAACCACTCCATGATATTGAGAGAGCGTGTGCATGAGATGTGAAAGCTACTGGGATACTTGCATATAATTGATTGACATGAGTATATGATAGTACCAAATTATATCGACTCGGCACTAAGTGAGAATAATGGATGATGAACAACATAGATTAGCTGTAATATTAAAAATATTATGTATAGCTCTTATATGAAAAGAGTAAAAGTGAATAACTCTCGATTTGAGAAAATGAAATTACATGAGCATAGACATATATGATGAAAGGCATCATGTAGTGGTCTAAAGTACTATTGATGTTGAAAGTGTACTGGCAGTATTATTTGGAGGATGAACTAGAGGACAGAAGCCGTAAGTATACGACATGTACCCCCTTTGGACTTAAGTTAAATTCAGAGGACCGAATTTCTTAAGGTGGGGAGGATGTGATAACCGTAAATTTTTCATTTATTAGAAATTAGAAATATTGAAAATAAATATTGGAGAAAATAAATCAGAGGAAATAAATAAAATTTGGCGAGAACGGGATATGGGTAAAAATTCCGAAAAGTAAGAAAGTGAAAGAATCGGGAAATTGGTGTAAAGGAAATTAAATTGGAAGTGAAAATAAAAATAATAGAGAGAGGAAAAAGAATTAAATTTGGATAAATTAAAAATCCAAATTAAATAAGGAAAACGAAAAATGAAAATAAAATATGTTTATACAATTACAAATTTTATAAATGTATTTTATACAAATACATATGTATTTAAAATACCATATAGTATATTTTAATATACGTTGGTATATATATGAAAATATATACTATTTCATGAATTTAAATAATACATATGTATATAAACATAATATTTTATGTATATATAAATATATACATACATACATATATAAAGAAAATGTAAATGTTATTTTATATTAAAGTTTATAGGTATATATATTGTATTATAACATTTATGTAATTCTATATATATAAATGTTATTTATTTTAAAGTATATAAATATACATATATTTACTAGATATATATTTTGTAATGTACAATATATATAATTTATATACAATATATATTGTATTATAACGTATATGAAATAATATATATAGTGTATTATATTATATATGAAATAATATATGTATAATATATAGTATACATTATATGCATAAAATACATTATATAGTGTATAATATATAGTATACTATCTATTAAAAAGGGAAAGCAAATAAACCTAAAAAGGGAAATAAAACAGAAAAAGGAAAAGAGGAAAAATCGAGAAGGACCCGATCCTCCCCAGCCAGAGGGCCGACGGCGGCGAAGCTACCACTGCCGGCGAGGGAGGAAGGAGCAGGGCGAGACGCCACTGGCCAGAGAAAGGGAAGAAGCTGCCGGCGACGTGAAGAAACGGAAACAGGATCAACGGAAAACGAAAGAAACCGGAGAGGAAAAAGGAAAATGGTCGACGGCGGTGCCAGCCAAATCGGTGGCCGCCATTGCAGCCGAAGCTTCACCGGAGGGAGAGGAAGCCGATGGAGGCCACCGGAGGTGCAATGAACGGCGGAGGAGGGCCGGCGAAGAGGAAGGAGAAACCGAACCTATTCCACCTCGATCCGCCGTCGTGCCGTCGATCCAGGCCAAGCTGAGGCCACCGGTAAGTTCGTCTCGACGCCGGCCAATTGAAGGATGCCCGAACCGTCGAAGAACCGGCCGCCGGCGAGGAACCGGCAAGGAATGGTCTGAATCGGTCTGACCGGGAAAGGAAGAGGAAAAAAGAAAAGAAAAAGAAAAGAAAAACAAAAACAAAAACAAAAAGAAAAGAAAGAGAAAGAAAAGAAAAAGAAAGAAAGAAAAAGAAAAGAGGACAAAGGAAGAAAAACAGGAAAAAGGAGAATTTCGGGAATTCGGAGATTCCCAAAAATTCGACAACCCGGAAATTTACGAAAATTCGGTAAGAAATTTCCCGAAAATTTAATTTCAGAAAATTTAATAAATTATGAAAAAATTCTAAAATTTAGAATTTTAATTCCAAAAATTATTTTCAGCAATCGGGATAAGGAATCGGGAGAGATGGAGTACGGGCGCGATCGATAAGAGGAAGTCGCCGACCCGGAAAAAGGTAAGGGATGCATGTGCAGCACTGTAGGGATATTCAATCTGCATATTTTAATTTGAAATATTTTATGGAAATATTTTATGAAAATTATTATGATGCATGATTTGCTGAAAATTTTGAGATGAAGTACTGGCTGCAAATTTATAACTGTATTTTTTGTGCAGGAGGTTAGTAAATCGGCAGCCGTTATGCTGCCGAAAATTTTAGAAAAATCTCATAAAATCATATTAAATGATTTTATTTTCAAAAATCGATATTAAATCACGAAGAATGAGGAAATTACTAAATCTCATAAAACATGAATATAATGAGATAGAATTTTAAAATATTCATGTATTCGGGAATGGTGATAATGAAACCACCGAAAATTCTCGGAATAAATAAATTACACGTATTGCGAGGTGAAAGGTGAAGTAAAATACAGTGAATATTTTTATGAATAATTATAAATATTCACTAAAGGATTTTAACCCTTATGGTTTTAAATTATGAAATTATATAATTATATAAATTCCATAAAGGTTTATTTTATGATGAAAACTAAGGTTTTGAGATTGGTTGGCATTCCTATCATGCTGATGCATGATATGTGATATGTTTAGTCCCGGTCGACACCTAATCCATGATCCACCGAGGACAATATAGATTATGGTCATAGATTTGACCGGTTTATTTCTGTATCCTTCGAGGTTTATAGTATGATAAGATTGATGTCTATCTTAGACTCCATAAATGATAGGTGATATGTTAAAAAGGAAAGTGTTTTACATAATATGGAATATGTCAAACGGAAAATGTGATATATGATTGCGTGACATATGAAAAGAACATGTTTTATATGATATGAGAAGAAAATCAATTGATTTATAGCATTTTTACACAATGCTCATTTCGGTACTGATTATAGTACTGTGAGATGAATTTCATAAGACATGTGATACGAACATGTAATATGTCTTCAAAAAGGAAGAAATAATAAATCTAATATTCTTACTATGGTCTTAAATGGAATATTAGATTATAAGTACTACATGAGTTTTGATAAGATAGTGGAAGGTATATATGGCATAAAGGCCAACCCGAGTGAAGACTCAATTTCTGTACCGTGTGAGCCACCTCTAGAAGACTCAAGAGATATAAGTGCTACATAGATTCTTTGTGAACTATGGGGAGCCACCTCTAGAATCCTTGAGCACTAAGTGCTACACGAGTTTTGATGTAAAGGCCAAACCGAGCAAAGACTCGATTTCTGTATCGTGTGAGCCACCTCTAGAGTCCTTCGGGAACTAAGTGCTACACGAGTTTTGATGTAAAGGCCAAACCGAGCAAAGACTCGATTTCTGTACCGTGTGAGCCACCTCTAGAGTCCTTCGGGAACTAAGTTCTACATGAGTTTTGATGTAAGGGCCAAATTGAGCAAAGACTCGATTTCTGTACCGTGTGAGCCACCTCTAGAGTCCTTCGGGAACTAAGTGCTACACGAGTTTTGATGTAAAGGCCAAAACGACCAAAAACTCGATTTCTGTACCGTGTGAACCACCTCTAGAGTCCTTCGGGAACTAAGTGCTACACGAGTTTCGATGTGTTAGTAATCAGTCTAAGTCCTAAAGGCCAAAACGAGTAAAGACTCGATTTCTGTACCGTGTGAGCCACCTCTAGAGTCCTTCGGGAACTAAGTGCTACACGAGTTCCGATGTGTTAGTAATCAAATTATCGACGTGTATAGTGACTAATCTACCGAAGTGCTTGCTGCTTTGCTAATGTGATAAGTGGAATAGATTTTAATATTCTTATTTTAATTTTAATTTTTAAATTGAATAATAGATAATAAAAGATTTATATGTTATACGAAAAGGAATTAATAGCTTGTTTTGCTATTTAAAGTGCTGTACTAATTATGATTGTACAGTAAAATATGAAATGAGTTTAAATAAGAATGATGAGGATTTAACTAATATTCTTTTCAAAGAATATGTGAATATTAGTTACTTTATTTAAATGCTTTATTTCGTAAAAGCATTATTATGAAAAGAATATGAAAATGATATGAAAAAAAAAGAAAATGATTTAAACTTCAAACGAAAAGAAATTTATCACTCTCTACAGTTGCTTCTAGGTTCCGTAACAAGTATGGTATTCTAAAATACCTACCTTACTCCATTCGGATCCCTAGCCGACTGTAGTATCCTTCCTACATGCGAGTCTAGAGCCCATAGGTAAAATGAAAATGATTTTCAGCATATAGGAAGCTGAGTATCAAGTGAGGCATATAATTCTCTTACTGAGCCGTGGTTTTGCTCACCCTTTAATTTTAAACATTTCAGGTTTTTATGATTGTGAGTTCAGTGATTTGTGGATCCTAGCTGTATGCGAAGGACAATATAATAGACCAATTGAGTTAATTGAGGTATGATCATTTATTTTCTGTATTTAGACATGTCAACAGTACTGCTTATCTGATTAATTTCGATAGGGGATGTGTATAATATAAATAATGTTATGTAAAATTGTTTAACAATCAGTACAAGTGAAGTATCACAGACAGCCCAACCAGTTAAGTTGTGTACAATAAGGTAAGAAATGTGGTCACGGGTCGTGACAAAACTACAATAAAATTATCTAATAAAATTATTTTTATAATAAAATAAAGTTATATTATGAATATAATATTATAATGAAGTTATTATGATAAAATGATATTTGATTCAAAATACAAATAATGATATTATGAATATTATTATTATATTCATTTTGCAATATCATTTTGCATATCTTTATTTATGTTCATTTATTATACTCATTTTGCATTTAAAATAATTTATTATATTTGAAATATCATTTACTTAATTTTTATTCATTTATTTATTTATTCATTTATTTAGTATGTTTTTAAAATATTAATTCATTTTGTATTTTAAATATTTATTTATTTTAAACATAGATAAGTTTAACATTAATTAATTTGATATGTAATAATAATAATAATAATAATAATAATAATAATAATAATAATAATAATAATAACAACAACAACAACAACAACAACAACAACAACAACAATAACAACAACAAAGGAGAAAAAGAAGAGAGTAGGAGACCAAAGATTTTTTACGTGGAAAACCCCTTCAAAAGTTAGAAGGGTAAAAACCACGGGACCGTAGTCCATAAAAATATTCACTATGACTAAACTTATTTACAATTTTACATACAATTTACAAAAAAAAAGATTATTCTCTACTCTTCATAATTTATACAGATTGCCTTGGAAATTTCTTCCTTCTCCTCTGAATTATTATCAGCGAATTCATTAACCATTCCAAGTTCGACATTGCGCGATTCCACATCAAACCAATCTTTAAGGCATGTTAACATGCACAATGAATCCGAATTAAGAGTGGTTCGATGGTCTCCAATAATTCTTCCACACGTCGAGAATGCGGATTCCGAAGCAACAGAAGAAACTTGCACCACAAAAACATCTCCAGCCATGGAAGCTAAAACTGGAAATTGTTTTTGGTTTTCTTTCCACCATTGGAGAATATCAAAGTTTTCATCTACAGAAAAATCTTGACTTAAGAAAAATCCTAGCTCATTGAAGCTAGAACTTCTTCGAGTTGTTGATCCCGATCTCGATCCGCTCGCTTTTCCTTTTGGCTTCATTCTCTTCTTTGCTGCTTCCTTAATTGCGTTTAAAATTCCTTTTCCTTTTTTGCTACTTTCGGTTTCTTCGTATGAATCTTCTTCTCCTCGATTAAAGTTGAATTGCTCCCTTTCTGTTTGATAAATATTAAACAATTCTCGAAAAAGATTGTTAATTGAGGACTTTTGATCCTCAATAGAATCAAGACCAAGAAATTCTTTATAACAATAAAAAAAATTTTCTATATTTACCTCACCTTGACTAGGATCTAGTAAAGTTGCAATACAATAAATAGGAGGAATTATTTCCCAATATTTTTTAAATTTTTCCTCCATATCATATACAAAAGAACTTAAAGTTTCATGATTCCTAAATTTTACAAATTTGTCAAACATTGTGTAGATAATAGGAACAAAATACAGTGTAGTTGGATAAAATTGAGTTGAAAATCTTTCGGTTGCATCTTTAAAAGTAGATAATAAATCAACACAATATTCAATAAAAGTCCAATCTTCTTCAAAAAGTACTAAATGTGTGCTACTTGTATAATTGTTATAAAAAGGAGTAACAAGTTCTTTATAAGGTAAAATAGAAGAAGGCAAACGATGAAGTGAATTCCACCTTGTTTCCACGGGAAGTGGAAACGCTTTAACAGGTATATTATTTGTTATACAAATTTGCTTCCATTCACGTTTATTACTTGGTGTGTGAATCCATTTTGCTAAAATTTTAATTTTATCAATTGGACCTATGCCAGTACCAGTACCATTAGAACTAAAACCACTTTGAACATATAAATTTATAATATGACATGCACATCTTGCATGAAAAAATATGCCTTGCATAACAGGGTTTAAACTTTTAATTAAATGAGGAATAGATGTAGTATTACTCGAAGCATTATCAAAAGTAATAGCAAAAACTTTATTATTTTCTAGTCCATATAATTTACAAACTTTAGTAATATATTTATGAATAGTATATGAATTATGTGCTTCTTCTATTACATCTAAAGATAAAATTTGTTTTTGCATGGACCAGTCTTCATCTATCCAATGACAAGTTATAACAAGATAACTTATACCATTAGTACTAGTCCATATATCACTAGTTAAACTAACCCTAGATGAAATATTACTAAGTTTATCAATTAAAGCTTGTCTATATTCTTTAAACATATCCATGCAATCTTTTTTTAATGTATGTCTAGAAATAAATTTTTATGCGGGTTGTAAATAGTTACAAACAAATTCTAAATATCCTGTTTTTTCACAATTGTGAATGGTTGTTCAGTCCTAATTACAAATCTAACTAAACCACGTCTAGCTTGAATATTATCAAAAATAAAATTTTTTCCACCATCACGTGTATTAATTTGAGATTGTTTACCTTCTAAAATTTCATTTTCTTCTGCATCAGGATTAATTTTATGTGCAGTAATTAAATGTCTTTTATACGTACCTGTACCGCCAGCACCTCCACCGGACTTATAAGAGTAAACGCCTTGGCACAATTTACAGATAGCACAATATTTATTCGTCTCACCTTCTTTTGCTACAATATCGAAATACTCTCATACCCTGCTCGTTTTTTTTCGACTAAACTTCGGCTTTGATGATGTAGCAGCAGTGGTGGCAACTGATGATTGTGTTTGAGCATGACCTCCACGTCGATCACGACCAATCGATGGTGCCGCCAAAGGAAGCTCCTCCTCCGGATGAATATCAGGTTTGATTTCATTAAATGATTCGTCACCCAAATTAGGAATTTCAGTGGAACCAAAAGGTCGAGAAACAGAGCATGAACGACGAAAGAAATTTGACATTTTTATATATTTTTTGAAAATAAATATATGTTAAGAATTAAAAAAAATAGATGTATGATATATATAATATATTGGAATTTGGAAATTGAAACTTAAAAATTAAAAGTAAAATTTGCAAAATTATAAAATAAAAAGAAAAATGAAATTTAGAAAGAAAATGATGAGATTATAAATTTAGAATAAGAGATATATATAATATATTAGAATTTGAAAATTAAAAGTAAAATTTGCAAAATTAAAAAATAAAAAGAAAAATGAAATTTAGAAAGAAAATGATGAGATTATAAATTTGGAATAAGGGAATTTAAGTGAATTTGAGAGAGTTTGAGTGAATATTGAGAGAGTATGTGAGTTAAGAGATTAAGAGTAGATGAATATAGATAGTAGGTAGATTTGAGAGAAAATATAGAAGAAATGTAAAGAAAAATAGAAGATAGAAGAAGTATTTATAGAAAAAAATTAGAATAAAAAAATTTAAAAAAAATTAAAAAAAAGATTGATTTGGCCGTTGCCCATCAAAGAGGCAAGTCTGGCGGCAACCATTTTCTTTTTTTTTTTATTTTTTTGAACCGAACCGGTTCAACCAGAACCGATTCGGTTCGGTTTCGGTCCTTAATGGATCGGGCCCTTAGAGGGCCCGATCCTAATAATCTAAAACCGGCCCAGCCCGATAACATACCGGGCTAGGTCGGTTCCGAACCGGTATTGTACTGGCTTGGATTATGGGCCGGATTAGTCCAATCCGATTGCGAATCGGGTCGGGCTAATCCGGCCCATTAAGCAGCTCTATAAGAGCTCCACCCGCTGCCGCATCAACCATTGCTCTTGATAGATCACCCAAACCATTATAGAAACTTTGAATTTGTAACCACAGGGGTAATCCATGAGAAGGACATCTCCTGATCAAGTCCTTAAACCTTTCCCATGCTTCACAAAAAGGTTCAGAGTAATATTGCTCAAAGGATAAAATTTGATTTCTCATCTTTGCCATATACTCAAGTGAAATGAATCTGGCTAAAAACTTATGAGCCAAATCATCCCACGTACAAATAGAATGATGAGGAAGTGACCGCAGCCAATCCTTTGCCTTGTCTCGGAGTGAGAATGAGAAGAGTCTCAATCGAATGGCGTCATCAGAAACACCATCGTACTTGCATAAGTCACATATCTCCAAGAATTTGACAAGATGAGCATATGGATCTTCACTAGGCAAACCTCCAAACTGAACTTAATTCAAGATCATTAGGATGAAGTCTGGCTCGATCTCAAAGTTGTCAGCTTCGATTTCAGGCTTCCTAATGCTTGAATGTATTACGGACACACGAGGCATGACATAGTCTCTCAAGATTCTAGGCTCTACCACCTCGTAAAAGAACAGAATTAAAATATTAGAAAGAAGAAATATTTACAAAAATTAAGAAAAAGAAAAGGCTTGAATTAAACCTAGGCATGATTGATTCTAATATTAACTAAGAACAACCTAGACTAATCCCTGGCAACGGCGCCAAAAACTTGTTGCACTCTAAAACCTATACCGCAAGTGCACGGGTCGCGACAAGTAATAAAGAGTGAGTAGAGTATCGTTCCCATGAGGATTAGTTAGAATTGTTCTAGCTAAATATTGAAATTGGTCATCTTAAGTTTATTCAAGCAATTGAGCATTTTCTAGAAGTCAATTAACTACTAAAAGCATTAAAATAAAACCTAAACTAATATTTGAAATTAAATTAAAGCACATCAAAACTAAATTGCAAGTTTAGAGCAATAAAAAAAAATAAAACTAAAAATAAAAATAAAAATAAAAATTCAAACTAAATTAAAGCAAAACAAAATTAAAATACAAATACTTTTAAAGAACTTGAAAATTAAAAAGATAAAAAAAAAAAGTTAAATTGCAAGTTAAAATTATATCTAAACAAAGAGCAATAAAAACATGCAGCTTAATTAAAATTACCATGCATTACCTAAACTAACAGTTAACATTAAATGAATAAAGAAATAACTCTTGAATTTAAAGCAAACTAAAAGACTTGAAAGAACCCAACAAAATACACGCCTCCTGCACAGTACTAGCAAACACATGCACAAAACCACACACCATGCTGCTCTGCCATGCCACACCATGCTAGCTTGCACGTGCCAGCTGTGTCTTGCTTGCTTCATGCACCTGTTCTGCTCCAACTTTCACGCACGGGCTGCTTCCTGCCAGTCCACCGCTTCAGCCTTCACCACGCAGCTCACGCCAGTAGCTAGCTTCATTCCAGAACACCAATTACGCTTCAACTCGACAACAAGCGTTTCAAGCACAACAAGCTGTTAAGACTCTAGCTTAAGCTTCCTACACTGTAACGCATCATGCGTCTCAATCACAACCAATTGCTTTAAATGGCTAGCAAAATGAAACTTAAAACAGAGTATGAACGCAGCAAAAGAAAGCCAAACAGGCTGTCACCTACCCAGCCTCCTCTTGCAGCAACATTCAACAACCAAGAACACCGAAGCATAAAAGAAAAAGGTACAGAAACGAAATAGAGCAATCAAAACATAATGCAAGAACCGTAAAGAGCGATTAGCCAGTAAAAATACTAAACTCAATGAATTAATAATATCCTTATATTAAACTGAAATCTTTTTATTCAAAACCAAATTTATCA
The DNA here is from genome assembly GCA_032173925.1 of Heritiera fomes. NCBI lineage: Eukaryota > Viridiplantae > Streptophyta > Magnoliopsida > Malvales > Malvaceae > Heritiera > Heritiera fomes. The sequence continues at coordinate 34,865,233 of JAPDPM010000002.1, read as the reverse complement.
ACTAATAAAAAAATGCAGGAACTTAAGTACATAAAGACAAGAAAGCATAACATCGAGAATTTGCAAAGCTAGAAATTAAAGAAAAACAGGGGAACCCTCTCTTTAAATCTAAACTAAGGCAGAAAACTACCCATCAAAACTTTTACTAAATTAGAGGAAAACAGGTACAAAGAATGCAGTAAACGGTTGAAGAAGAGCTACTGTCACCAGCCCTCTCCCACTCATTTTTTCTCTTGCGGTAGCTTTCTCCCTTTTAATTAGGGTTGCTTCAAGGGTTTTTTGCTACTAGCATCCACGGGCTGCTCTATCCTTTTTGGGTCAAGATTTTCTTTGAGTCTTCATAGTCTAACTTTTATGTGGGTCATGAGCTTGTATGAAATTACATGGGTTCTTGTGTTTGTGATTTAAACCCCAAACAATCATTTTTATCTTTTTTTGCATCATTTTTTTAACTTTATCTTAATTTTTGAATTTTTTACACAAGACAAAAAAATTAATTAATTAAGAAAGAAAATAAATAAAAATTCTAAAATTCATCTAAAAATCATGTAATAATATCTCATAAAAATAGATATTTCAAGGACTTATCACTATCGTGGGCGATCGTGGCCTTTTGTCACAAGAGAGTGGGTAGTTATGCCCCATTGTGGGGAAGACTGGATAGTTACGCAAACAGACTCTTATTTCCATGTGGCACCAGGGCTTACAGCCTATTAAATCATTAGTAGGCCCAAGCTTGTGGGTAGGTGAACTAGTGTTCGTTCACTACTGGACTAGGCAGATTCGACCTGTTTACAAGCAGATGTAGGCCTCTAGATATAATAGTAACATAATGACCCCCTTAGCGAGCACCAATTTCATAGTGATTGATGTTGGACATGAGATCATGAGGTCGCCCATTTAATGTGGTTTGTGAATGCCCACCATAAAGGCGAATTGGATATTATATTTCATGTGTTCTTGAAAGCTACTTATGTGCCCAGAAGCTGTTCATATGCTGATATTAACTGTTGGCGGGAGTTTTAAATTTTGAAACGTTTACATTTAATGTAAAGCTGTGTGTCCGTACCTTGAATAGCTACTTTAATCATTTGTTTCTATGGGAAAAGAGTTCATTAATGGTTGCATCTCCCAGCCTCTTGAGCATCCACATGTCCAACAGGCACTCGCATGCCAAATAGTTGCGTCTTTCAGCTTCCTGAGTGCCCACGTGTCAATTAGGCATTCGCAGAGTGTACCGTGACATCCACTGCTCTTTCTCTTCTTCCCCTATATAAACCGGGCCTCGCTACAGTCTTTTCTACGATGCTCATGTTTTTCGAAACTCTTGCAAAAATTTCTCCAAAAATTCCCTTAGGAATTTTTTGCATTTCCAAGCTTCGATTTCCTAAGTCCTCCTTTCTTCACATTTTTAATTTTTTTTCGCCAACGTCTGCTAAGAGTCCGGCTTTGGTTAAGGTCAAATTGAGTTGACTTTTGACCAATTGGCAATTATAGATAAATCCTTGTATGAAAAAGTCCCATGTCACATCAAATGGTAGACTGAATCATAAGAGAAAGCGAAAAATAGGTATTTTAGTAATTTCACCTTCGTTACCTGCCAAACCCCGATAAAAGCTTATTCAATGATTAGAATGAGTTAAATAGATGTATTTTATGAGTGAATTAAATATTTGGAAGTTAAATTGAATAATTAAATCGAAATTGGAAAGAAAGGGATGTGTTTGGAATTTTTAAAATAGTGTAAGGTTATTTTCATAATTTTACTATAAAGATATTTTTAAAATGTTTTTTCTCTTCTTTTCTCCTCCATTTCTATCCATCACCATCTTCCTCAAGCTTTCTCACACTAAAAGTTTGGTTTAGAGAGAGAAAGTCATCAAAAACCTTAGCAAAAACATCCCGAAACAGAAAACTGTCTTCACCAAGCCTATGCAGATCTCAGAGCTCTAAAACTTGGTACTAAAATCCAACCTTGGAGAGGCCATATTCATGGTGAATTAGCCCCTTCCATTTTCGACCATGGTGAAAGCTCTGAAGTAAGGTATACATATAGTGCTAACTACATGATTAGGCGATAACCGAGTGGTAAGGAATATATGTAAAAGGCGTAAGGATACTGTGTTGCATTAGAGATAATAATTTGGATTTTTACTAAAATTGTGAAAACTAAAATTGTGGTTATAAATTGTGCTTGCTTTGCAAGAGGTTTTAGAAAATTTATACCATTATGTTGCCAAAATTTTGTAAAATGAAAATTTAGCACAAAATAGGCTTTGAATTTGAAACGTACATCAAGTGGAAACATCACAAGTTTTGGTTCTTGAAATATGTCTCATGATTTCATTGCGTTAAAGTTTGCATGATTTTTTGATTTAGTTATGATTTTGGGTAATTGATACTAACAACGTACAATTTTGTAACTTGGGTTTTTAATCGTTTCCTCACGTTCTAAGCTACTTGCATGTTTTAGACATATGTTTATACGTAAATAAAATATATTGAATACTGGTTACTGCACCGAGAATATTTGTTGAATTTTTATATTTGAAATGAAACAATTATCTATTTTGATATATATGAATTGGTTGAAGATATATTTTATTAAAAATTGATTTCTATAAGTATTTCTGAATACTATATGAACTATTTTGAGACTTCGGCTCCCCGTAGTTGGCCTTCGGGTAATCTTGTAGTATTTTTGACTTCTGATTCTGAACAGCTGTTAGACCTTGAGCAAGTCTGCAACTGCCTCGATATCACCTACTCAGAGGTACTATGGGTTGTTTCTAATATTGAATGCTGTATTGACTCTGACCCAGTCACAGCATCCATAGTTGTCACCTGATCTATGTACACTGTGGGCTCTTTATGACTATGGCCATATGTCCTTTTTGGGATCTAGACTACATGATTTTTATTGGGATGTTGCCATATCTCCACTGCTTTTGATTTATTTGAAATTATATGATTTCTGATTTTTAATATTTGAACTTTGAATTTTGAATTAATTATTATTTATCTAGATTTTGAATGATTTTTGAACTTCTGATATCTAAACTCTAAAATCTGAAAATGGTTTGATACTGACATTACGAATGTTATTTGAACTCTGAAATCTGCATGTTTTCTGACTAGTTTAATATTATACGAATGTCAGTTGAACAACTGGAATCTGTATGGTTTTCTAAATGATTTAGAATATCTGCATTATATGGTTTTTGAAATGAATTCTTGAATGTTGAAACTGTTATGATATTGATTTTGAATTACATGAATTCCTTCTCTGATATATTCCTTAGTCTGTTCGATTGAGAAAACGTTAGAAAAGGGTTAATGTACTATTTACAGATTGATTTTTGATTTATCACTAAATTATCATTGAACTGTTTTACTAAATAGCTATGGAAACATTTACTGCTTGTTTGAACTATTTACCAAACCGATTCACTGACTATTTACTGAGTATTTACTGAACTGATTTCTTAATGGTTTTCTGTTGATCAAATTTTGAACATGTGATTTCTGATCTATTTTGGGAAAGGTTTTCTGTGCGTGTGATTTTCTAACTGACTGTTTGAACTATGTTCTAAGTGAGTGATTTCTGATTGATTTTCTAAATGGTGTTCTGAGTAGGATTTTCTAGTTGATTTTTTGAATTATGTTCTGGAGGAGTAGTTTCTGATTGATTTCTTGAACGGTTTTCTGAGCGTATGATTTTCTTATTGATTTTCTGAATTGTGTTCTGAATGAGTGATTTCTGATCGATATGTTAAACGGTTTTCTGAACGAGTGAGCTACTGAACAACTTATTGAACTATTTTTTAAGTGAGTGATTTATTGACTGATTTATTAAACTATTTACTGAATTGATTTCTGAATTGTTTATAAAACGATTTATTAAACAATGAACTAAATGATTTATCAAATATTTTACTGAACCGTTTGATATCGATTTTTTATTGTTGTGTATTGTCATTAAAGGATTGAAATGTTTTTAATACTAATTTGATACACATGAATTCCTTCTCTGTAAAGTTTTCAAAAAATTCCTATAGTCGGATTAGGGACTGGTACAAGTGAGGTTGTCACATCCCGTGACTACATTATTTAACATTTTTCCGCACATTTTATATGGTTGGGCTGTTTGTGATGCCTTTAACACGTGATCAATAACAGTAATAAATGACAAACATTTATTTATTTAGTAAATTCAGAATATGAAAATTACAATATTCCTTATATATTACATCCCCTGTTTCTATTTTATAAGAATGTAGTATGTATACAAGTGTCTGAATATATAAGAGAAGTGACTGTACCTTTAAATTTCAATGCTCTTTGTCCTAGTGGGCTACTTGCAGCTATATTTAACTGAGGAAGCCATCAAATAATCCTTGTTATAAGTTTGAAAAATTTGAAAGTAAGGGGTGAGCGAACCATGTGCTCAGTAAAGGAGTCGTATGCTGTTTGATACAATGAAATCTATATGCAGGAAAATGTTTATTTTCCTAATGGTGTATTAAGCACAGTAAAGGAAGGATACTATAGTCGGTCAAGAAATCCAGATGGAGCATTGAAGGTATTTTGAAATACCTGTCATGTCCCAAAAACCCAAAGCGACTATAGGGAGTAAGAATTTATTTAAATATAAAATTCATTAAAATCTTTACTGCATATAAAATGTCATATGATTAAATAAATAATTTAGTAAATCATATGAACCACATATGAAATTCATTTTGTTTTCCACCGTTGAAAACAATCACTTTAACACATGTAGCAGTAAAATACACTGTTCACATATTTCACAAATCAGTGATAAAACATCACAATAAACAATATATTTTCACGTTTTCATCAAATCCAAAAACGTGGAATAATAGTGGAGACCAGGCAACATCCTAATGATATCATCCTATAAGTCTCGTAGGGAATAATAAGGTACACATGAGATCCCTGTAGGGACAATATAATAAACACATGAGATCTATGACCATAGTTTATAAGTGTCCTCGGTCGTACACTAAGCAGGTGACGTTGAGATCGCTGAAGACGGCTCAATGTCAACAGCACAACACATGAGAAGGTACACATGAATACGTGAGCATGATATGGGGCCTAATAGTCTCAAAACAGTATATGTGAAATCTCGTTACCTTTATAAAATTATGTAAAATCAATAACATCTTTCAGAAAAAAAATCCATAAAGGTATAAATCATAGTATCGTACGGTGAAAACAGTTTATAAAATAATTTCACTGTGAAATAAAATTCTCATAACTGTACCTTTTCACCGTAGTACACATATACGCATGTTTCCACACTTTCCTTTTTAACATTCAAAATTCAAAATTATTGGAAATCAATTTCCAATATTTTCATAATTTATGAAAAAATAAAATATTTATTTTTCAAATTTAATAATAATTTCACCAACACATTTCACGCTATAAAACACGTGTAGAGACATTTTAGTCTCAATACAATAATTTCACAGTGATGAAGCCTTTATGGAAATCATTACATGTGATGGAATTTATTTTATCCATAAAGGAAAACCTTAAATAGAATTGTGAATATCATCCTGAAAATAATTATAAAATATTCACTATTCACCATTCACCATTTCACTTCACCAATCACACTTTTTACTATAAAACACATGAGATGAATTTTCAGTAATGAAACCTTTACTGAAATCGGTATCATGAATATTTAATCACTACTTTTCGGTAATTCCACCATTTATGAAAATAATTAATTTATCACTTTTGAGGCTAGGATAAACACCAATGATGTACTAAAATTATTTAATAATATTTTTGGAAATATCTTTAGTAAATTTCGGCAGCATAACGACTACCAGAGTCCTAGCCTCCTACACATTCAAACACAGTATATAAACCAGCTTATCAACCACAATTTTGCATGTTTTCAAACCAAATCATGCATCCAATATTCTCATAAAATTTAGCTTAGCTTAAGAAAACATTCAATTCATTATATCACTGCAACTCACACACTCCTCCTTACTAGTCTTATGAAGCCGAGCTTCCTGGTTACTTTTATCGAAATCAGTTGACTCGGGCTGCAAAATAATTTTATCAAAAATTATTAATATTTTTCCTTTTAATTTCAAGCCACTAGTATTCATAAAATGCAGCCACTAATGTCATAATATAAGCACAACCAATATAAATTATACTGGTGCTAAAACTCAGCTTTCTCATTTTTGTTTCTTTTTTTTTTCGGTTCTAATTTCACCAAAAATTCTCTTTCAATTCCTATAATCATTTCCTACCATTAACCCTAATTTTCAGCACATTTTTATGCTTAAATAAGGTCATGGCCGAATGCTCCTTTATGGCCACTTTCATGATTTTCAATCTTTTTCCTCAATTCCTTGTTTTCAATTGGCTAATGCTTGTTCACGTGAGCCATTTCCCTCTTATTTTTTGCATGTAGCCATAAATTTCCTACCTCTCATGCTCAAACCGAAACCCCCTCTTCCATTACCAATTTTGATTCTCCCACTATCTCAATTTTCCAAGCTTTCTCTTCATTTTCTTTTTATTCTTTTAATCATTTCTCATCATCTTTACTAAAATGCCAGCACACTTTCTTTGTTTTTCTCATATGTACCAAGACCTCAATTTTGTTCCATTCTTTTATTCTAAAAGAATTTAACTAAAAACAATACTATAATCATGCTTCTCATATGAAGAAATATATAAATTCTTCATGTAATATCAAGAAAACCATAGACATGTAGAAACTCACCTTGACCGAATGGCAATACTCCAAAACAGAATATATTCTGCCTCACGTCAGCCCCTTGGCTTATTTCTTAGTTGGTTTTAAGGTGGAGGTAAGGTTTAGGGAGAAGCTCAAAAAATTAAATATCAAGGGAATGAAGTTTTGCTAAGGATTTCATGGAAGAAATGGGAGAAACCGGTCACACATGCAGCAAACAGATTTGCTCGTGAAGTAGCAGGCGAAAATCGGTGATGAAGACAATATTTTTGCTGAAGTTTTATTCCCTTTATTCTCCTATTTATTCAAGATGACCAATAGGAAGTTGCCACCTTTCTTACTTATCTCTTTTCCCTCGTCATTTTTATGTCTTAACATGCATTAATTGTTGAAAAAAAACTGCAGCAAAGGAACGGTGGTGAAGGAATTTCTTAGCTGTTCGATTTGACCAAGTTTGCTTCTTTTTGTAACCTTCAACCAATAATAATTCACCCCATATTTATCTTTAATTTCTCTTCCTTTATTTTTTATTTTATACCATAAAATGCAACTTAATTTTTTTTCCTTTAAAAAATTTTCCAGCCATTTAACAAAATGGCCAGCAGAAAGTGGTGTACTGCAGTCCATTTTTGGCTGCACGTTTACTTGATTCATTTTGCCTCCTTTGATGCATAGTTTAGCCAATAATTTTCAGCCATATATCCACTTAATAAATCCCTCTTTATCTATCATGTTCTATCACATTTTACACCATAAAATTTTGCATTTCAATGGCCTTTAAATGGATGGAACCATATGGCATAACAGCAGCAGAAAATGGCGTGGAGTCCAATTTTTGCTGCACGGTTTTTGGCTCCTTTCACTCTTTTCTTGTGTGTTCCAACCAATAGGAATTTACCATATCTTCCCATATAAAATTTTCTCCATTTAAATACAATTTATTTGTATTTTTATGCCATTAAAATGAAATTTAAAC